>CM063501.1:69608721-69626221 GCA_032207245.1 Pardosa pseudoannulata
TATTTCGAAGTATTTCGTTTGCGGTAACAGATGTATCTCTAATTGCACCACTTAATTATCTTGGAGAACTTTCGAAAAAATATAAATAAGTCTCTCAAAGAATATTTTTATGTGTACTTTTAGAATCCATAATTTCTTATGGGATGATCCTCGAGACTCGACGAGCTTTATGTCTATCAAAAATTAACAATCCATAATGTTTATTTATATATCTATTTATAACCGGAAGTAAAGGGACAATAACGAGAGTGGGTTTCCCGAATTCCAATCTAGTCGACAAAGGGTGAAGTAAAAAATCATAGAACGCTTTTGTCTCTGACACATTAAAACTAGCTTATTTTTGGAGTCTTTTTTATCTGGGTGTGTTCCACTCGGGGGGTTAAAAGAACTATTGTAAACATTTGCTACAAGAAAATGGATATTTTTATTATCATTTGTTTATTTGTATTAATATATTTCTCGAATGTATATAATAACTATTATTCTGCATCCTAATGTGTATCCAATAAATATCAATGGTTCCGAAATTTGTAATACATAATATAAACTTCATAATAAAAGTATATGTCTTATAACACTTCAGATTTTCAAGTGGATTAAAGACAAGATGAATCAGTTTAAAAATCTCCTATCCCGTTATACTTTCTAAACAAGGGTAGTTGCGTTAGAAGGTAAACAAACAATTCTCATTAAAAGCGCAAAATACTTTTTACTGCTATTTAAAAGTTTAAAATGTAAAAAGAATTATAAAAATATGCTTCTAAATTATACGTAGAAAAACAAAAATTTTGGTTAATCGACATGTATTTCATATTTTAAATAAATGTCAATTAATGAAATAGGAGACAATAGATTTATTTTTTTGTTATTTATTGAGACATATTTGTCTGTTTTTAGGAAAAAACTTTTTTTAAATCTTTTTGAATATAACTGTTTTGTAATGGTGAAGATATCTAGTTCTTGTTAAATGATTATTAATTTGAATTTTATCAAAATAAAACATCTGTAAAACATTCCGTACTAATTCTGAAAGTATCCTCCCATGTAACTATTGGAACTGAAATATTTGTTAGAAGTTAGAGGCATTTTGTTTTATCTTGTAAGCGAGGGAATGAAATATCGAGCAATCACTCAGTCCACTAATCCAATTACAACCTCTTAATTTTTTTATGCTTCTTACTTTAAAAGTCTTTCTTTGCTGATTCAACTCTGCGATAAAAGAGAACATGGTTTACAACATAATTATTTATATCAATACTGTTTATTTTTAGTTAAATGTCAGTTTAACCGTTACAAAATAACATGGATATTCGGACATTTTAAGATATAGTGGAATTTTGAAATTAATTTCCATGTTGTCGGAAAAATCAAGTTAAGAAAATAATGAATTTTATTATGGATATATTTATACAAAAATGATAAAATGTTTGTTTTAAAAGTTATTTGGTTTTTGTTGTTTCTAGGAAATTATATCAAAAATTCTCTACATGAATCCTTTTTTTATAATAATATGGTTATTTTACTTCTTAGAATAACTAGAATAATAATTGATGTCGTAAGAATTTGCTAAACTTGTAATTACAAAAAGTAATAGCTACATAACACACATTTTTACTTATAATATATCAATAATGATTGCATTTAGATTTAAAAAGAATATATTTCTCCTGATCGACATATACTTGGTGGCCATAATTAAACTGACAGTGCTCACAGTGTTCTGTAGCGCGATCTATTTGCGAGAATGACGTCACATTTTGTAGGAAGATTAACCCATATTGGACCGCTGTCCTATAAACAGGACAGCAAATAGAATTCCATTTAATAATAAAGTTATAAATATTTTCTGAGTTGGATTTTATTTTAAGACCTTTAGGAAATAGACACCCTTAAAAAATTGTCATTTTTTAATTTTATAATTTTATTATTATTATTTTAAACATAGTGGAGGTTACTGTAGTACTCCAGACATTGCCACTATATTTAGCGAGTCCAGAAAACGGTATTATGACACCAAACTTTATTCATTTTAACGATGATTCTTCAATTGATCCGCAAGATCGTTATTGTAAAATTCGACTTTTTATGACAAATCAGCAGAACCTTGAAGCAATTTGGTATATTTTCTGAAAATTCTCACCATAGATGAAAGCACGTAAAATATTTTGGAAGCATAGTTGCAAGATGTTCGTGAAAAATAAACCTGTAAAATTTGGATATAAATTTTGGGTATTAGCATCCTACACCAAATATCCTTTTTCTATTACCCCTTACCAAAAATGCCAGTTCAAGAACTGCAAAAGAAAAGCAACAACAGTGGGGCTTAAAATGTAATGTTGAACTTTGCTTTGTATATTTTCACAAATTTCACTTATGAATCAGCCTAATGCAATGTAAGTGATACTTGCTAAATTTTAGTAGTGTATTGGACCGTTGACCTAATTATGGGACAGCTAATTACTTAAAAAAGTTAAAATTTATTTTTAAAATTTTGGTTTTATATGCTTAGTTACAAACCATATTAATGTTATGGATAAAAGGGGTTAAAAATTTTCAGATATATTTTGTTGGTGTGGTACAATATGGGTTAAACAAGATAGGGGACGAAGGATTCCGCAAACAAACAATTAGTTCCAAAAGTCACCACTAGGGAAATATTTGGCGCTGTGTTATAGAAAATAGAGTGTTGACAAATGCAAATTAATACGGAATAAAATTACCTTTCATTTTGCACATTTTCTGATTTAGTTCAAGTGCAATATTGCAACACTTTTAAAAAAGCTTAAAATCTACATAAACACCTATAAAATCTCGTGATTTGCATTATCACGTACTCTGAGCAGAAGAGGAAGTTCTTTATTCAAATTTCACGTTACATCTATTGGCATAAATAAGAAATTAATTTCCGTATTGATTTGCATTTGCTAACACTCTATTTTCTATTTCACAACTTCAAATATTCCAATAACGGTGACTTTTGGAACTAATTTATTTTTTCTCGGAATCCATCGTCCCCCGTCTTGTTTAATCTTCCTACAAAATGTGGTGTCATTCTCGCAAATAGATCGCGCTACAGAACACTGTGAGCACTGTCAGTTTAATTATGGCAACCCGGTATTATCTTTCTAGCATATAGCCCGTCATATGACGGGATTAAATTTATTTCTTATTTTCCAAAATTATAATGTACCCTATGAGGCAGGTAAAAAAAAAGTGGTTTGATTTTTGGCTGAGAAATATTTGGTTCACGCTCAATAATTTGTTTATCTTCATGCTCCTCTAAAGTTCCGATACTGTGAATGAAATTTAGAATAACGTTGAATTCATTTAGTCAAACCGTGTAATGACCGTGTATGAGAAACAAACGCACAAACGAACAAACTTCTTACTTTTTAAAGATATATAACTTAAATGTTAGATCAGTCTTTGAAATAGACTTCTAGATTTCTATGAAAATAATTTTTTGTGTACCGGTGATAACATTTTCATTGCAACAAAATATAATCAATGATTAAACTTAAAATTGTGACATAGGTACTTAGGGCCAGTGTCACTAAAGTCGTTTACCCTCTAACCGCGATTAACCCATGACAACAACCAATGGTGGCATGCAGTTGTTCGTTTAAACAGAGATTAATTGTGGTTATCCTTTAACCCTTTAAAGGTCACCTACATAAATTCTTCGGTATTTAATGAAATTACTTTATAAATATTATCTATAAATCTTATAAATTCAAAATGTTTAAAATTTTTTTTACAAATCTTTAGAGGGTTTGCCTTAAAGGATACCATAGGAAGGATTGAGGGGGATTAACTGACAAACCCATTCCCGTGTACAGCTAGAATACAATACTTTTTAAAATTTTAGTTATATTGGAAGAACAATAAATAAGTGTTCTTAAAAATGTATAATATATAAATAATTCAACAATTTATTAGTGTTGTTTGAATAGATACTTTTGTGTAGGGTCATAAGTAAAAAAAATCGAATGACTAACTTTCCAGGTACAATAAGTATAAGTGCAAAAAGAAAAATAGATAAAATGCAGGAAAAAATAAACTCAATGCAGCACTATCATCTCTTGTAAGTTTTAAATGTCAAAAACATGAAAAATTTCGAAAAAACCATTGATATTTCTCCCAAAATTAGAGAAAAAAATGTTTAACAAGAAATTTCGCTGTGAAACCACTGTTCGCTAAAGGGTTAAACGACTTTGATGAGACCGGGCCTTAATCTATTAAATAATAGATTAAGACCCGGTCAAATATAATAGAAAATTATTTACGTAATATCTAAGTTCAGTGATAGAACGTATGAAAGTAATGCAGACGATATTTAAATAATTTAGAATAAGAAATGATTAAAAGAGTTGGTTAAAGGAATGACCTCATAATGCTAGAAAACATTATTTTTACCTATTTATTATGTAATAAAGGTAATTACATGCTTTTCACTGGGGGAAATAGTGTTTGATATCATGGCATTAGACGATCAAAACGGGAGTGAAGTGATGGATTTCGAATGTTTTAAAAACTTTCTTTGAATTTTGCTAATCCTTACTCATCAAGAATCCAGTATGGATGCCTCTATCCATTCCAGGTCCAACCGCTTCATAATTTCGAGGACAGATGGACAGATATTTGGCTATTATTTTTTATAGGGGATATATTCTTTCATTTTATACTCTGCAGAGTAAGTGTTTGATAAATTCGGAAGGCACGTCGTGGTTAAAAATGAATCTAGGACTGTTTAGAATGCTTACAAAACGTTGTTTTAGTCTGTTTAACCCCTTGCCTGTGACACCCGAGTACGGGTAACGCCAATTATTGAATGACCGACCTGAATTCGGACAAAATATAAAACGGTATTTTATTTCCGTGAAGACCCATATAGGTTCGTCCAATGCCTAACATTCAATTTTCCATTTTAATAATAGATAGGACAATTTCTCTTGAAAAGTTTGACAGTTAAGTGCCATTTGTTACTATCTCTTGGATATTGTAAATGATTTGTCAAATTCAAATGAATCTGAGGGACATGCAATTCATGTCAGTTGATATAAATAATAATGATGTAGTGTTAGATTATTATATTAATCCATAAATTTATGTCATTTTATATTATTTTGCTGTAATTTGAGCAAAAAATACTATAATCCATTAACATTCTTCATGAATGTCAAAATAGTGAAAATAGTAGTTATTTTGTTTATTTGTTTTCAAAAATAATCTGTTTCTATTATTTTATGATATAGCGAACAAGATTAAAAAGAAAATATTTTTACCATTTTGACACTTTTTTTTCAAATGAATTCCACTGCAAAGGGGTTAAATTAGTTATTAGTGATAATTGAATTGTACGATCATGAATAATAAATTTAAAATATATTCTTATTTTAAGCCAGCTTTCCCAATTTCATCGATTTCAAATATCAAATAACTGAACTACCATAGAAACCTGAAAATATATAAATGGATATGAGAAAAGCTAAATATATAAAAATATTCATTTTTAACCTTTATGCCATTATTCTGAATAATACTCCATGTTAACATTATTTTAATTCATTATTCCATAAAAATTCTTTTTTGCAGTAGTTTTTGTACATAACCTGAAAAAAAGGTTTTTATTCAGCAATGTACATATTGCGTATTTAATAATAAATTCCTTTCACAAACATAAAATAGCCGCATGAGACAGCGATATTTCTATCAAAAGTTTCTTCAATTCTATCAAATTTTTAATTTTTTAAAAAAATATCCAATTTGTTTACCACCTATTTCTTAAAAATATCTGATATAATTTAAAAATAATATAAAATTTATTTGTTGGCAGCATAACACTTCCATATACAGCAAAAGTGTGCTATAAAGGAATTTTAATAAAATAAAATTAAAATAACATAAATAGTAAAATTATATGTAGGTATGATTATATTTGGAGAGGCTTTTACTTTTAATTTTAAATGGTATTTACTTGCTTTGTTATATAATTTAAATATCTTCCATCTACGAAATAAATTTAAAGAAAAATATATTTGAACGTAGTTTAACTATTTTCCTTTGTTTATAATAAATATATTCATAACAAATATAATAAATAGGATATTAATAAAAATTATTGTCGATTGCACGTAACTTAATTTACACTTAATATTTTAAACTAAAGTTGAAATACAAAAGTATTCTCTTAGTTTTCGTAGATTTGTTAATTATGCAACGGAAATAAGTTTAAATATTTTCTGAGAATCACATTTGCTTACAGTTAAACATAAGTATCGCAGAAAAATTGTGATGTGAGTTTTGATGTAATATTTTAATAGAAGACAAAACGTTTATTTAGGCAAATTTTTGTGAAAAAAGTAGCATATGTATAGTACATTGCATTTTGAAAAGTACAAAGAATGAAAAGAATTTATAGGTGCCATTAAATAAAAAATTATTATTAATAAAATATAGAATGTAAATACTAATAATATTTGTTACCTCAAATCAAAAATATTAATAAGTATTTTACGTACTACTCGTATGCCTTCTTGAATTTTATTGTTTATTTATCTTGTAGTATATAAAAAAATTAAATTGATATCTCTTAAAATACTAACATTCGTATAGTTATAAAGTGACTTTAGGCGTTAATAAATCATTAATTTTTTAATATGGTGTATAAATATTAAACTACAGATTGAAAAGATTGTAATTACTTAAATCTGTACTTAATAGCATTATTACAGATATTTCATAAAATAAAAAATAATATTTTTGTAGAAAAATGTGATTAAAATGTGAGTAATAAAATTATATTTAGAAATCATATCTTTTTTTAATAGAGAGAAATTTTTAAGTAAATATTTGAGTTTGCATTGGTAACAATTAAGGACACATCAAATAACTATATTTTTATTTGACTAATTTTACATAAATTTATTACTAACAGCAGATGAAATTTTGAAGTGGATTGATTAAAAACTAAAAGAATCGTGAATGTTCTATCACCTGATATTTTCTTTTAAAATAATGCATAGGACCTAAATTGCATTATGCGAAAATTATCAGTGCTAATAGAATTTATTTAGACTTATTCAACAATAGAAATTATTCACCAATCAGATGCAGTATCCATTAGAAGGACAGCGTATGCAAATATAATTTTTTGATGTCTAAAATTTGCTTTAAAGGAATTCAGAATATAATTTGGGTAAAAAAATAGACAAAAAAAAGGAATGGTTTAAAAATATTATTTAGAGGAAACTAAAAATTTATAATACTTAATATCTGGTAAGTGTTAAGAAGTCAAAACAGCTGATTAATATTTGTAAACACGATCTACCACGTTCCCAATTTAAAGAACTTCAGTACTGAACTTTGTTTTAATCCTTATCTAGATTTATTTTATTGTCCTATGGCAGTGGTAGCCAAAGGGCGGCTCCAGTGCCGCATGTGGCTCTTTGGCTCCTTAAGTGCGGCCCTGACACATATATTCACGGTAGGAGCAATAAAATTTTCATTTTAAAAAAACTTTAAAAAATTACCTCCTACTTTGATAAATTAAAATTCTTCTACAAATCGAGAACATATATAATTTTTGTTTAAGTTAAAAGATAGATAGGTAATTAAAATTTTATATTGTTGTAAATATACGTAACAAACATCGAGTTTAATTTTATTAGTTTTAGTAAACTTAAACACACACCATGTACAAGCTACCGACTGAAATTGTTCGTATGTTTTCGGCGTACTCAGGTGTGATACAAAGTTACCTCAAACATGCGCGCGCATACTTTTCCTAAAGTAGTGGATTATACAAATTGGCATGACAGACCAGCAGTTGCAGTGTGAACAGTTTTGTCTTACCTACTATTAATAAATATCCTTAACAAATATTTATTAAGTATGAAATTTAGTTTTATTTAGTGTACTACTGATTTAGTGGAATAAAAGTTTACTGAACAGGCAGATATGGCTTCCAATTTTTTAAAAATTGTTGTAATGTTCATATTTGGCTCTTTGGCTTATAAGTTTGCCTACCACTGTCCTATGGTGACAGGAAGTACACTGTTCAATCCTCTGCGCATTCGTTGTGATGTTTACTTCGTAATTAAGTTTCAACAGTTGTGTGTGGGAACGTCTGCCGAAAACTGTCTTTGTTGGACATACAACTTTCAAAATTGGAATTCTTGATGCAATTATGTGTTTCAATGATGGTTCATACTAAAGTATTGGATTTAATCTTTAAACCATGATATGTAATGAGAAATCCTTTTAAAAAATTGGATTGTAATCGTGTTCAGAAAGCGTTATCATCTTAAAACATTGTAAATTGTGCCAAAAGTCAGAAACAAAACTTAAAAAATTTAAACAAAGTAAAACTGAAATGCCCTGCCAAGATGTGTAGGGAGAAAGAAAAAAATAATCATCAATAAAAATGTGAGTTATATAAAATGTTTTACTTTTTTTGCATTTTTCTCAAAACGTAATATTTTAATACACTGGTACACTTTTTTCAAAACATATTTAATATATTAAATACACACCTTCCTTACTTGTGTATGATGTAACGAATTCTCGTTCCATTAAATTTCCAGATAGAGACTTATCTACGACCGTGAGAAAGCCCGGCGTAACGTAGAAATAGCAAACGTGCCTTTTGTGAGCATTTGAACTGAGCTTATCTTTACTTAGTGAAAGGACGTTGTTCCGCGCAGAATAGGATGCTGAATAGAGGATTGTTAACACCGAGGACCATCACAATCATTCTGTCTGAGAAATTAATTTAGATGCTTTCGAAGTGTTCCCAGTGTTAGTTTCAATGGCATCCCGAAGAAAGAGTTTCACACGACCGAAATCCTCTGTATTGTAAGGGAAGCAGCGATAAGTCATATTTTGTTCTCCAAAGGTTTGTCTGGAGACATCGATTAATGATCGGCACCCGACTACTGCAAACTTCCCTTGTAACCGGGCTTCTTGTATCTGTCAAGCTAGAATTCTACAAGCGGTTTTTCACACTATGTCATCAACCAGATGTCCGATCAGCTGAGATGAAAATTGGCGGTCAGATGACGATATAAAAAGACCAGAGTTCGAGGCCCAAGGAAGAATTTTGACCGATCGAGTCTGCTGTGAACTCATCGGCCGAGAACGGAGGAGAACGACTGAGAGTGTCATCCCCCCCCTTTTTCTCTCCAAATGAGTAGGAAGCTGTTTCCTGCAACGATCATCATTTCATTTGTAGATATTCATCGATTTCTTCATGTCTTCATCCTAACTTCAACATTGTGTTTTCTAATAAAGATCTGTAGTCTGTAGGCAGGCCTCCGCTATCCTTTTTTACAGCTCACTTAGAGTTCAGTACGCTACAATGATGATTATATCTGAAATAATAAGAAGCTGTTTATCTCAAATATAATTATTTTTGATGAGAGTAGAAATTTTCTCACTGAAATTTAGCGATTTTTCAATAATTTATAGAAATAATTTTTGTAATTTTTACTAAATGATTTAAATGTAAGCTTCGTCTTATTATTTTTATTTAAATTATTTTAGACCATTTTAGAGCGTTTCATATTGATAGTTTCAATAGAACTTTCAAATTGCATACCTCAAGAACACCTTGTTTATGAAAACCAATAAACTTTAAAAAATGTACTATTTTAAATCATACAAAATAATTAAAATTTTGACTTTTTTTGGTTATATATAATTTTTACTAGTTATATATTCACCATAAAAAATGTAGCACTGAGATAATATTTTAGTGAGATATAAAAAAAATCAAATGTTGTTGTCTAAAAACGAGGATTTTTATCTGTCGTGATGTTTCTACTCCCCTTAAAATGAATAAAGGTATTTAAAATATGCTTAATATTCGAAGTTATATAATGTATTATTTTTTTATTAGCATAATCCACTCTGAGTCAAAAATTTTCAAGTAAGATTTTATGGTATTACTTTAAAGGTTATTATGATATTAGTTTTAAATATATAAACGCAGATTTGTTCAAAAATATATTTTGGTGTTAATATCACCTTTACTAAAGCCTTAGTTACACAGTTCATTAAAGGCAACGCAATGCAATATGGTAAACAATTTGCTCCAGAATAGTTCTAATGCTATTTTAATTCAATTCCAAAACCAAACTAAACCTTACTAGAACCTTTCTTCATATTGCCTATTTCACAAGAAAGGAAGGTTTTTCTTAAATAAATTGATATAACTCAAAGTTAAAAATCCCTTAAATACATTTTTATTTATACATTAATACATGATGTATAGAACCTAATCTTAGAGACATAGGTCTTGGCTTACTTCTGGTAATCAAAGACAGGCTAAGAAGCTTAACCAGGGGTAACCCTGGGTGAGGGCTAAAGATCTACTTAAGGTCAGTAGGAATGAGCTAAGGGTGGCTATTGGTCTGTTGACCGATAACTGTTGCCTCAAGAGACACCTTAAAATTATTGACATCGTGGATAGCCCGGTATGTAGGAGATGTCACGGGGAGGAGGAGAGTTCCTTACATATCTGGTGTGATTGTGATTACTACTCTGTTAAGCGTTTTGAAATTCTTTGTTATCACTTCATCGAACCTTGGGAGTTAGCCAACTTCCCAGTTAAGTTGCTGCTTAGATTTGTCTCTGATAATGGTCTGTTTGAGATTTAATTGTTAATATTCTTAACTTATTGCTGGAACTCTTTTTCAGTACTATAGGCTGTGACGTAGTAAGCGAGCCGAGATAAGCTTCTTGGATTTTCTTGGTTTAATTCCAACACTCACAGCTATTACATTTCACCATTATTTACACATTTATCTACAAGGAGCATTATAAGCATTTAATAAAACTCCGTTACGTTAGGCTCGAACATACTTCGAGAAAATGAAGCATCGTTCTCCCCGAACGCCGGGTCACGAACTTCGAACCGCCCGAGAATAACCTTCTCGGACAAAGCTCTTTTTAGCCAATCCCATGCCCCCTAGCCTCTCTCCAGTTAGGCGTTTAACTTCGCCTCCACTCCGAGGGGGGTGGGTAAGGATTTCTCCGCATTTCAGAGAGGAGAAGTATATGTTCCAAAAGACGCACCAACATTCCCGGAAAGGGGGCTAGCTTTTGGCGGGAAAATATAGAATATTTTACAAGGCCTTGGGTCGCAATGCTGGTTCTCTTATGAGCCTTCCCACCCTAAATCCAAACCTAAGAACTTTATCTAAAATGATGATCTATTTAAACAATTTAGCAAAATCATGATTTTAATAAATAATTGTAAACTCCATTATAATCCCAAATGGTAATGCGTATTATAATTCAAATGCGCAGATACTTAGTTTATAATTTCCAGGAAATACTCCTGAAATTTAAAACAAATTACTTCTTCTGAGAATGGAATTGCAAATGAATAAATTGCTTTAATTATTAAGCCATCAAAATACGTGCTTAGGATTTAGTTAAATTAAATTACTAAATAAGGGTAAAGATCTCTAATGATAAAACGTGAGCAGACTAAATAATGTATTCATTTGCCTTTCAATTTCCATATTTATTTTTTACTAAACTAATGCTTCTATTGAATTTCGGTTGAAAAATAAATTCCGAAAAATATTTTAGTTAAGTAATGTAAACAATAAAGTCTTGATATCATCTGCCCCATCTTAGATGCAATATAATTTTGAATATTAATACTCAATATATTTTTGATATGTAGGGAATATACAGACTGGCTTCTTTTGTGTTGATCGCAAACCGGTTCAACACATTGACAGCTGCTAACAAATTACGTTTATTTTAATATTCATTCGACTTTTCTTAATAAACGATTCCTTCGGAATTCGATACTGAATATGTTGTGTCATAAAGACATTTATAGTTTTATAGATTGGTTATTATTAATAAATACGTAGAATACAATGTTTAAAATCCTGTAGTTTTGCTTGAATGGACATAGAAAATGAAACTTACATAAAAGATGATAGCAGAATAATTTAATGCATGATAGCTTCATGTTATTTAATATATTCTAGTCAATTTCAAAATTGGATTCATATATTGATTTATCTTAAGATAAATTTATAATAATAGATTGCATTCGGTAGTGCAAACTAATATATTGGGTAATTAAAGAAGTTTAAAGTAGAGTGAAGGAATAGAAGATTGAAAATGTTTCTTCTCAATTAAACATTTCATCGATCTCGTGACATAATTATCGTTAATTTATGATAAAGGAATTTCAAGATTTGTCTTTTAAATTTGAACGCAAACTTAACATATTTTACAACTAATTTTATTTTTCGTTTAGGAATAACATAATTTCACTTATTTACCTTTTACATTATATACAGTCTGTTCCATAAGAGCGTGTCGTCTACTTCTCTGAAAATACAAACTAAAAGTTAAAAATAAATTTGTACAGTGTAGTAGACATATTAAACTGAAATTCATTTCATAGTTGCCCCGTCCCCATTATTATCGATTATGCAAGAATCACTCTATCATTCGATTTTGACATTGAAAGGCGTTTACCCGTTCCGGTAGTCGTCAACAAATTGTACCGCTTTATAACGTGCTACCCTGTTATTGAAGAACGACTCAGACTTTTTCATTTATCGGGCTGCATCTTCACAAGACATTTTTGGTCCTTTTGGATGGTTACACAGAAACAGTGCCTCAATATGCCTCGCATACGTGCCACTCATTTTGGAATTGTTGATGTAAACACAGCAAAACAAATCGTATAAAGAATTTAACCATAAAGCATTATTTTCTAATGTTTGAAGAACATGTGCAATTAAGCCGGTATCTGCGCGCTATGTATTGAGGAAGTTATAAGCTGGACACTCTAACGGAACAAACTGTATATATAAAGAAATGTTTCATTAGATATCAAATACTCTTCTCTTTTCAGTACATCTAAGGGTATGTAATAAGGTATTAAGTTTTACGTACTAGCGTCAGCATTTATCGTAATTGTGCCAACTTGCCTAATATTGCTACTTTTAATTTTCACGGGTGTAAGATACGACGAAATAACAAGCAGCTCTAAAATGACTATGAATTATTGTCTTTCAAAATATTATTCCTTGAAAGAAAATTGTAATTTATAGAAAAAATAAATTGTTTTTTAAGGAATTATCTTCGGATTGTGTAAAGATTTTTGCAAGTTCTTTAATAAACACATGAGAAGGAAATTTGGGGCAAAACGTCATTGACTGGAATTTTACCACGAATTTAGTAGAAAGCATAATATAAGGTTACTGAACCTACTATGACTTAAAGGCCACAGTCTACTTTTCTTTTATTTACAATATAAAGTAATCATTTTATATTTTACTTCCATATAAATTTCTTTCATATATTGCTTGTAAGGAATAACGTACACATATAATAGATAGAATTTCGTCAAAGAAGTTTTTAACCCAAAACTGTAATTATGGAAAACTAAATGCTGGTCTACTTTATTTAATCATTAAAAGTTCAGATTCAAAATTATGTATGAATAATTATTTATTACAGTTCCATAATGTTTTTGAATGAAATCTGTTGTGTGAGAATATATTCAACAATCATGAACGAATGGAATTTGGTAACAGGTTTGTTTTCTAAACCATACCTCCATGACCTAGTAGCTCCAATCTACTCAATTATAAACGTATAATTCAGGACTTGGATAATTGTTCATATTTTAGTTCTCCAGAAAGTTCCGTAAGGATATGTACATGTAAGAAACAAACATAAAAAATATTGAGAAAATTTGAAATAGCGTCCTTATTTCTAAACTAGCATATAGCCCGTCATATGACGGGATCAGTAAAATTTTTAATTTTCCAAAATTCTAACGTACCTTATGAGGCAGATAAAAAAATGGTTCGTTTTTTGGCAGAAAATTATCTTGCAACAGAAAAGAATCGCTGATTAAATTTAAAATTATTGCATATGTACCTAATCTATTATTTAAGCCAAATATAAAAGAAAATTATTTACGTAATATCTAAGTTCAATGATAAAACGTATGAAAATAAATCATAATTTAAATAATTTAAAAAAAGAAATGATTCAATGAGATGGTGAAAGGAATGACGTCATAATGCTAGAAAAATGTTATTTTTACCTATTATTATGGGATAAATAGATAAACTTAATCGCCTGCTGCTCTTAACCGGGGAAAAAAGGAGTTGAAAAAATGGACTTAAAGGCTCAAAAAGATGGGAAGGGTTGGATTTCGAAAGTTTTAAAGAAGGCAGTATTTTTCGCTGTGATATGAAGCATATTTATACCAATTTATTTTAGGATCGGATCTATAGTTTAGGAGAAGATAAATATTACTATCTTTGAATTTTGCTAACTATGGATGGCTCTATCCATTCCAGGTCCAACAGCTTCATAAAATCAATGACAGACGTATAAATAACTTAGGCTATTATTATATAGGGGATTTTTGATTAATTCAAAATCAATATTATTCATTTTGAATTAAACAACAGTTTCCTAAAGAATTCAAGAGAGCCTAGTAAATAACATTTACATTTATATAATTAAACTGGCTTTCCTGTTTTTTATTTTGCTTTTCTATGATTCGATCCCTATGTTTCGAAGCTAACTTTAGAGCGAGACTGAAATAAGCTTAATTTAAAGACTATTTGACTAGTGAAAATTCATATAGTTTACAATTCAGCTGTTTTAATAATTTGACCTATAGCATTAGTTAACAAATTATATTATAAATGTCTTTAAATAATCAGATCGTTTTACCAATACAATTATTTAAAACTAAATTTGAGCTATTATATTCTATTTTTAAAACTTCATAATTTCTGAAAAATTTCGTAAGCTCTTTATATAAACTTAAAAGTTATGAGAAAAAAACTCGTTAAATGTTTGCAATGTTTAATGAAAATTTTATGTATTTCTAATACATGAGCGGTTTATCAAAAATATCAAGCATTCATTTCCAGTAGTCACAAAAATAATATTCAAATGTATTAAATAAATTCCAGGAATTTACGATTCGGTTATCAATTTTTTTCGTTTTCGTATGTAGGAGGTCACTGAAAAGTTACTGGAATGTTTGATTTTAATTATGTTCTTCAAACAGTCAAAATTTGTAATCCAAATACCAGGTACTTCTCTTATTGAAATTCAAACAGCAGTGAAATATTCTAAGAAGCCATAATATTTTACCCTTTAGAGTACCTTGCTCTCCAATTTTGTATGGTTCGAGACATATTATGGGTGGGATATTTTCGTGAAATAATGTGAATTGACTGAATATTGTATGCAAAATGAAATCACTTGTCAGAATATATTCACTTTATATGCGTATAAGACGATTTTAAACGAATGTTATGCGAATCTAAAATCCGTTAAAAATAACAAGGAACAAAACAAACTTCATTTATATGAAACATTTAAAATTTTGTAATGTTGTAGATTGCAAGTAATTTCTCAGTTCAAATTAAGGAATGCATTCCTCCCTTAAAACTCAAATACAAGTTAATGGCACTCAAAGGTTTTGCTATAATTTATTATTCATGCAAAGTGGTTAATTTATTTAACTAAGTAGACTATATTTTAAACTTTTATACGTATAAAAAATCTTCATTTACGAACCACTTTCGAATGCTAGTATTAATCTCAATTTTACGTATTTACTAATGAGTAAATAAACGTGTGGTTTTTCTTTTTTTATATTATGTAACCTAATATAATATTGACTTTTAAAAACTCGAAGTAACCTAAAGTTCTCTTTATAAAATTATGTTAAAAGTTTCCAAAACTCAATTAACAAATTCTTCGATTTTGAAAGTTATCTATTTAGTTTTTTTTCTCTATAGAAGAAGAAAATTTTAGAATCAGATACACTCTACTGAAGACATTCATTTGCTGTAAGGAAATGTACTTAAAAACGTATGATTTTAAATTAATAATTTGTTTAGAGCTCCTGTAGCATTTTACCTGTAAATATAAAAATAATACATTCCTCTTAAAGAGCACTTACAGTACAGTAAACTGTACAAGCTCTCTATCCATGCCCTTTATGGTACACACACACACACACACACACACACACACAAACACACACACACACACACACACACATATATATATATATATATATATATATATATATATATATATATATGTGTGTGTGTGTGTGTGTATGTATGTACATGTGTGTATGTGGGTGTTTTTGTGTGTGTGGTAATATACCAAAATTATTACACTTAGAATATATCATCCTTTTGTCCCTTCTTATTCTCTGATATCTATTTTTCCAGCCGTCTAATATCTTACTTAAAGAAGTGAAGACTGACATAAATTTGTTACGACCTGTCTCTAAAATCTAAATATCATTGCTATAAATTATAATAGAAATGCTAACTTTCTGTCCACTTCCTATATTTTCAAGTTGTCCCAGTTGAATGGTTCCCTTTCTCAATGACCTAAGGCCCTTTCTGACGGTTAATGGTGCTGTCTAGTTTTCTTCCAAACATTGTGATTTGAAAAATGTTTAGCTACACGGTGTTTCTAATCCAAAAATGATAATTAAAACTTTCTAATTATATTTAAAATGAAAATATCTTGTTTCAAATATTAATTATTTAATCAATTTAGATATTTCTGTAAACACAATTTTATTCTATAACATTGCGTTTTACACAGCACATCATGAATTCAAAAACTGAGAAACACAATTATTAATAAGAATAAAACGAGAAATATGAAAAATATGGCAACACAACATTAAATATACATATATTTATGTGTGTGTGTGTTTGTGTATAAATATATAAGTATATATATATATATATATATATATATATATATATATATATATATATATATATATATATATATATATATATATATATATATATATATATATATATATATATATATATATATATATATATATATTTACATATATATATATATATATATATATATATATATATATATATATATATATATACATATATATATATATATATATATATATATATATATATATATATATATATATATATATATATTTATATATATATATATATACATATATATATATATATATATATATATATATATATATATATATATATATATATATATATATATATATATATATATATATATATATATATATATATATATATATATATATATATATATATATATATATATATATATAACTTATTTTTTAAAATAGATAATAAATTACCTCTAAAATAATGTAATAACATTTATTATACTGTTCCTTTTTTTGATTTTTGGAACAATTGACCAGTAAAGTTGAATTAACACGTTAAATAAACTTATTTATATGGCAAATTAAGAAAAAAATCACTATATTTACAGATTACTTTTTCTTCTAGTAGCACACTGAAATATCTAATTTTTAGAAATTATTTGCAGAGAAAATTTTTCAATTTTTACTTATTATCACTTTCTGATACATGATAAAAGGCGCCTTCTTAAAATTATGACAGAAATCAGTTTAGGACGAATTATTTATATA
>CM063501.1:69633721-69648721 GCA_032207245.1 Pardosa pseudoannulata
CTGTTATTATACCGAGATGTCATAGTGTTTTACCACTCAGGTGTCAAGATCACGTAATTGCAAATGTTAACTAAGTCTCAAAAATGTACAGATCACTGTTCTAAATTAAAGTCAAGAAAAATCATACTAATAAAGAATATCAAATTTTTTATTCTTCTCTCGAATGGCTTTATGTTCAGGGTGAAATTACAAAGTTTTAATAAGTTGTAATACTTTTCTAAAGTACTTGAAGTTCGAGAATTGTTTAATGAAATTAATATGATATAATCCTGATGAACCCTGTATACTCCTGAAGTTAAATTACACTAGATGAAAATGATCATACCTTTAAAATATTGAATTTCTTCATAATTGTAATAAAATAAAACAATATCTTTTAAAAAGATAAAAATGCACTGCTCGTTTAAAATCGTTATATGTATTATATGCATTTAAGATTGTATCTTTAATCAAGTGATCAACATAAAAGACAGGTAATAGATGTAATTTAGTAGAGTATGTTTTAATCTGAAAAGTCTTTATTAGAAGTCTAATTTTGATTTAATATAAATCAAAAACAAGATTTTAATTATAGTTATTTTTTTCTGAATTATTAAAATGCTCTCTTTGTAAAAACATTTTCTTAGGTGTATGTAACAATATATTTATAAAAAAAGTAAAATATGTACTTATAAAAATCCTAAACATAAATGTGTTAATATGAAAGAAAAACTCCGGCTTTAGTTATAGTAAAAATTTTCTTAGACTCTTAAAAAGATCTTTTTAAAACAATTATTTGTTAGAAGTATGTAACGATGTATTGAAAAATATAAAATATGAAGTTAACAAAATTAAATCCACTTATCCCTAGTGTAATCTTTGGAAAATTTAACAAGAAGCTAATTTTTAATTTCCAATAAAATTAATTATATTTTTATTTAGTGAGTATTAATTAAATTAATACGAACAATATATTTTATAGCAAAATGGAGGCTAATTATGTTTAATTCCTTAACATTAGCATGTTTTAATTTAAAATTTTATTTTACATAACAAAAATTAAGTATAGATTCGATTTGTTTTATAAACGTGTTACTAATATACACATTTTAAAAATTGTGAGCCATAGTAGGTCAGTCGGAAAACGCAACGATATATTAACAGGAGAGTTGCGGTATCGGAGCCCGAGCTGGACTAATATCAGCCGTGTTTCTTTAAAGATGACTGGGGCACGTAAAATATGTCCGTGGTCACAATGTCCTCGAAGTTCTCAATCCATACCTCTGGGGATGGCAGGCCAAACCTATGGACCTTCTACTTGGTCCCTGATTCCTAATCACCCCACTTGAGTGAAAGACCTATTTTCATCCTAGCGGTGCTCTTTAAAACGAAATGCTCACCCCTTTCCCTTAATACGAGTAGAATATACCTCAAACGCACTTAGTTTGACCAAGTGGCATCAAAAACAACGACAACATCAAATGTTGTACTGTTGAAAAGCCTCAAATTACACACTTTAATAATCATTTTATTGAAATTAGGCTACTTAAAGTGATTAAACTAAATATTTTAATTTAAACGTTATTTGATTCAAGATTTCAAGAAACAATTGTGTAAGTGTTAATTTAATTGCATCTTTTTTTTTCATTACTACTACCAGCACCTACACTAAAGTATATTAGCTAAGATCTACCGTAACATACTTTTGGAGTTAAGTATATTCAGATGTCATAGTGCTTCATGAGACGATAATGTAATTACGAAGGCGAACTATGTCTCAAATATGTGAAGATCACTGTTTTAATTTAAAGTCAATAGAAATCATATTGATAAATAATGTCAAATTTTTTATTCTTATCTTGAATGGTGTTTTGTTCAGAATGAAATTACAAAGATTTAATGAGTTGTAATAATTTTCTAAAATACTTGTCGCTCGAGAATTGTTTAATGAAATTGGTAGAATATAGTCCTAATGAACTCTGTATAATCTTGAAGTCAAATTTCACTAGATGAAAATGCACGGTCATTTAATAGTAATAAAGTAAAAAAAAATATTCATTAAAAAGATAAAAATACACTGTTCCTTAAACACCTTACATAAATTATATGCATCCATTTTTTAATCAAGTCCGATCAGCAGAAGGTAATAGGTGTAATGGAGTAGAGTTTGTTTTAATCTGAAAAGTCTTTCTCAAAACTGTCTAATTTTGATTTAATAATTAAAAAACCAGGCTTTCATCTTAGTTAATTTTTTCCTGGTTTCTTAAAATGTTCTCTTTGTAAAAAGTGTTTTTTAGGTGTATGTAGCAATATATTTTTTAAAAATTGTAAAATATGTACACATAAAAGAAAAAATCATTAACATTAAATGTATTAATATAAAAGAAAAAGTTCTGCTTTAGTTATTGTAAATTTTTTCCTAGGCTCTTAAAAAGATCTTTTTGAATCAATTATTTGTTAGAAATATGTAAAAATGTATTGAAAAATATAAAATAGGACAAAATTAAATCCACTTATCCCTAACATAACTTTTGGAAATTTAAAAAATAATATAATTTTTTTATTTCAAATAAAATTAATTATATTTTTATTTAGTGAGTCTTAATTAAATTAATACGAACAGTATATTTTATTTTATAGCATAATGGAGGCTAATTATTTTTAATTCCTTTACAGTATCCTGTTTTATCTGAAAATTTCATATACATCTTCAAATTTTATTTTACACAGCAAAAATACTTATTAATTTATTTTGTTTTATAAACGTGTTACTAATATACATATTTTAAAAGTTGTGTAAAAAATTTTAAAAGTCGTCAGAGTTTTAGATTAAAGTCAAGAGAAATCATATTAATAAATAATGTCAATTTTTTTATTCTTCTCTCGAATGGTTTTGGTTGATGATAAAATTTTTTTAGTTTATTAAAATGATGTGTTTGTAAAAGGTTTTCTTAGGTGTATGTAACAATATATTTTTAAAACATGTGAAATATGTATATAATAAAACTATAAACATTAAATGTGTTAATATAAAACAAACTCTTGCTTTAGTTACAGTGAAAAATTTTCTAGACTCTTAAAAATATCTTTTTAAAACAATTATTTGTTAGAAACATGTAACGATGTATTAAGAAATTATATCCACTTATCAATAACGTAACTTTTGTAACTTTTAAATAAGAAACTAATTTTAATATCAAATGAAAGTAAATTATATTTTTATGTTGTATGTCTTAATTAATACGAGAAATGTATTTAATTTTACAGCATAATACAGTCTAATTATTTTTAATTCCTTATCAGTAGCATGTTTTATTTTACACAGGAAAAAATACGTATTAATTCAATTTGTTTTATAAACGGGATGCTAATATACATATTTTAAAAGTTGTGAGACACAGTAGCTCAGTCGGAAAGCGCAACGCTAGAGTTGTGGGTTCGGACCCCGAGCTGGCCTAATATCTTCCGTGTTCGTTAAAGGTGACTGGGACACGTAAAGTATGTCTGTGGTCTCAATATCCTCCAAGTTCTCAATCCATAACTCTAGGGATAGCAGGCTAAACCTTTGGTAACTTGTAGCTTTTGTAGCTTCTGCTTGGTCTTTGCTACTAAACTATCTCACTTGAGCGAAAGCCGTACTTTCTCCGTAACGGTGATCGTTAAAGCGAAATGTGCCCCCTATCCCTTAACACGAGTAGAACATACCTCAATCTCGCTTGGTTTGACCAAGTGGTACCAGAAACAATGACAACAAAAGAAGTTGGGCTGCAGGACAGCCAAAAATTAAACATTTTAATAATCATTTTATTGAGATTATGCTACTTAAAATGATTAAACTAATTTTTTTTTTAATCTACGGATTTACTATAAAACTTTTAACGATTTGTGACGATAACAAATTTTATTTAATAGCAAAATAGAGGCTAATTATTTTTAATTCATTAACATTATCATGTTTTAAAATTTCATATATATTTAAAAACTATTTTTTATCAACGAAACATACGCATTAATTTAATATATTTTAAAAATATGTTACTAATATACATATTTTAAAAAAATGTGCTGCAGGACGTTCGCAAATTAAATATTTCAGTAATAATTCTATTAAAATTATATTAGTCAAAATGATTGAAATAAATATTTTTTTAAATTTAGTGATACAACTTTTAAAATTCCATCATGGTAATTATATATATTTAAAAATTATATAAAATTAATAAATTCATACATATCTAAACATTATTTTTACTCAACAAAACATACGCATTAATTTAATTTGTTTTAAAAAAATGTTACTAATATACATATTTTAAAAACTGTGTTGCAGGACGGTCGCAAATTAAATATTTCAATAATAATTTTATTAAAATTATATTAGTTAAAATGGTTGAACTAAATATTTTTAAATTTAGTGATACAACTTTTAAAATTCCATCATGGTAATTATATATATTTAAAAATTATATAAAATTAATAAATTCATACATATCTAAAAATTATTTTTACTCAACGAAACATACGCATTAATTTACTTTGTTCTAAAAATATGTTAATAATATACATATTTTAAAAACTGTGCTGCAGGACGGTTGAAAATTAAATATTTGAATAATAATTTTATTAAAATTATATTAGTTAAAATGATTGAACTAAATATTTTTAAATTTAGTGATACAACTTTTAAAATTCCATCATGGTAATTATATATATTTAAAAATTATATAAAATTAATAAATTCATACATTCCTAAAAATTATTTTTACTCAACAAAACATACGCATTAATTTAATTTGTTTTAAAAATATGTTACTAATATACATATTTTAAAAACTGTGTTCCAGGACGGTCGCAAATTAAATATTTCAATAATAATTTTATTAAAATTATATTAGTTAAAATGATTGAACTAAATATTTTTAAATTAATGATAAAACTTTTAAAATTCCATCATGGTAATTATATATATTTAAAAATTATATAAAATTAATAAATTCATACATATCTAAAAATTATTTTTACTCAACGAAACATACGCATTAATTTACTTTGTTCTAAAAATATGTTAATAATATACATATTTTAAAAACTGTGCTGCAGGACGGTTGAAAATTAAATATTTGAATAATAATTTTATTAAAATTATATTAGTTAAAATGATTGAACTAAATATTTTTAAATTTTCTGATAAAACTTTTAAAATTCCATCATGGTAATTATATATATTTAAAAATTATATAAAATTAATAAATTCATACATACCTAAAAATTATTTTTACTCAACAAAACATACGCATTAATTTAATTTGTTTTAAAAATATGTTACTAATATACATATTTTAAAAACTGTGTTGCAGAACGGTCGCAAATTAAATAATTCAATAATAATTTTATTAAAATTATATTAGTTAAAATGATTGAACACTATATTTTTAAATTTAGTGATAAAACTTATAAAATTCCATCATGATAATTATATATATTTAAAAATTATATAAAATAAATAAATTCATATATATTTAAAAATTATTTTTACTCAACAAAACATACGAATTTATTTAACTTGTTTTAAAAATATGTTACTAATGTACAGATTTTAAAAATTGTGTTGCAGAACATCCTCAAATTAAATATTTTAATAATCATTTTATTAAAATTATATTAGTTAAAATGTCTAAACTAAATATTTTTAAATTTAGTGATTTATTATAAGACTTTTAAAATTTCATCATAGTAATTAATTAAATAATTTGTTTTAGGATGAATTAAAAATGTCTGTAATAATGAAAATGTTAATTCTCGATATACGACTATAACTTACTTTGAATTTAAATGTAATTTTATTTCTTATCTTCTTTTGGCGGATCGATAGCTGATGATCAGTAGGTGAAACTTTTGTTTTAACAAAGAGAACATTTGTTTCCTGCGGGACTGCCAAAGACGCTAGTGGAAATCTAACTAATAGGGAGAAAATGTAGTTACACGATTCTGATAGGAATAGGTTTGCAGAACGTGATGGCCTAAAAGGTATTTTGAGCTACTAATCCTAAAGAAAACGTTTAAGATTCGAGATCAGTCAAAAACATTGATAACAAGGTATCGAAAGAATGCTTGCTAACTTTATTTTACGTTTATGTTTCACAGAGTTGTAATTCACTCAGTCAGTAATTCTCATTGCATAAAGACAGTGGGTGATTAAAAAGTGCTGTTAGAAATTAATTTAATCTTATAAAACCTTTTGAACGTATACATAAATGTATAATTAAGTTAATCACTTTTTGAAACTAAGACAATATAGTTGAGCTGAAAAATCTTCATTAAAAATGTATATCATTTAATATAAATTAAGTTATGCTCTGTTTAGAGTAAAACGTTTTTTTATCGTTAATAATACTTGAAATTAAAAAAAAAATACTTTGTTGTGGAAGCTATAAATTTAAAAAAAAATGTTAATTTGGTATTAAATAAGATACCCTTTAATTGCAGAAAACCTTTTAAATATTATAAATTAGAAAATAAATTTTTGTACCAAATAAAAGTTAACTATCATTTTAGACAAATGAGTCATCTATCGTTTAGTCAATATGTTTTGATTTATAGCTCGATAAAAGCTGTTTCCTAAGAAATTTAAAAATACTTCTAAAACTTTGGTTCATTGAATAAAATAGATATTTTCCTATAATTTGACCCAAAAATTAAGTATTCAAATTTTAGAAATTATCTTTTGGGTAAATGAATTCCATTATTGCTCTTTTGGTGTATATTTTTTCCACTAAAGTACTACCTGCAAGAAAAAAAATAAGAAGTTATCAGGCTTCAGTGGACTTACCATAATATTATTCTGAAAACAGTTTTATAACATTTTATGGTGCATGTACAAATGGCTGTTGTAGAAAGTTTTCTCGAATGGTTCTCTTCTTAAAACCATATTTAATTCAAATTTTTAAATGTTAAGCATTAATTTTCAAAATTCCTTCTATTTTTAATTTGTTATTATTGATAAACCTACTAAAAAGTTTTGGTTGTTATTTTGATAGACTTATTAGATAATGAATTGGATTTACAAAATCATTTTTGTCAGTTAACATTTTGTGAAACATTTCGGCATTTAAATTGAATTTGCAATTTATTTAAAGTTATTTATTTAAAGTATTTTAATGAATGTAAGAAATCATTAATAAATATTATTTGGATTCTGTAATACAATGAGTCGTGAGGGGCTTTTTAAAAATTACCAAGTTTAAATAGCAATTCCAAATAATTTCATATTAAAAAAAAATTTTATATTGACTTTCATCTAAATTTTACTTTAATTTAAGTGTAAAAAACTTTAACTGTAATTTAACAGGATCTAGAAACTTTTTCTAACTTCTACAATCTTCTATAAATGTTATTTGACAAAATATAGGATTTCTTTAAATGTATAATATTTGTGGTTACGTTGTAACAATTTTTGACAGAAACCTTTATTTTACTTTAAAGACATAATCTTAGATACAATAACGGTTAATCCCCAGACATTAATAAAATACTGAAATAAGCTTCAAAAAACTGAAATAAAATTTATTTATTCTTTAAATATAATTCGATTTTTTTGATAATAATTAAGTTTTCTTTTTGGAATGAAACAAAAGCATTATTTTGAAACCATTCCTATTTGTATGTATGTGTGCATATGCATGTGTATGTATGTACCTATATAAAGATGTAAGTGTGTGTGTGAGCGAGGTTTGAACTGTTTATCAATATATCATGTTGATATAATTTAAGTATCGCGATAACAGTATTAAAATTCTGCTCTGCCGTATATCCCCGTCGGCTATACTATTTTCCTTAGCGCGCGATAATGTAGATCGCCCAAAGGCATCCTAAATATTCCGAATAAATTTAATATTTTTGTAAGTTTTTACATTCGTGTGAATTCCGCCTAGCGTATTTACCCTCTTACATGGTACAGACACAAGCCTGAAATTTTGTTCGTGAAGATTTACGTCTTCGATAATGTGTCCCAGTGATCACTCGATGATGAAGCATTTAGGTCAAGGCCGGATATTACACAGTTTTCAGTTGGTGGATGCAACTATGTTTCCCCGCATCTGCGCACTGGTTTATTGGAACAATATCGGGATATGCCAATGTCGTGTAGTCCTCCTTTATATTTGAGTATCAACCTGTGATCAAATGTATAGTGGTGATTTATTTTTAATTGGGTTGTGTTAAGTATTTTAGTACTAAATTTAACCACAGGTTCTGAGAAACTACAGACATAAATATAAAAATAAAAACTAACAGCTAAATTGACAGCAACCGAGACAAGTTTAATATTAAAAAATAATATACATCTATATACATCTATGTATAAACAATGCAAAATGCTAATTTAATTATGCTAATTTTCATAAGTAAGCTTTGTCAACATCTTAAATTATTTCTGACAAATTTTTTAATACTTAATTAATTTTGTAAATAGATAGAGTACCTAATCTGGATTTCAAAAATGTATGCAAAATGGGGATACCTTTGTGGGTCTAAAATGTTAGGCCCGGAACATTTCTGGTTGAAGGGTATCTATGGCTGATCAGGAGAGGGAATCTATATTATCCGTTTGTCTCGTCAGGGGCTTCCTCCTGAGTCTCTGGGGGTGCGGCCATACTATTTGGTGCAGGAACACTTCCTGTCGGACTTGGCTGGACTCTCCTAGTCCGGACTATCGAGCACCTTCTCCTCTGGACTCACGAACAACTTCCGTCGGACCCGACTGGACTCCCGACTTTTTAACACCTTCTTTTGGGACCTCCGAACCTCTTCTCTGGGACCTCCGAATCACATTCTCATCTTTTTAGATTTTTGATATTTTATTATTTCAACCTTGTCCCCTCCTCCTTCTTGTCTTCCAATCGGGATAGTTGTAAGGATTTCATTGGTCTGACCAAACCCCGCCCTGAGACCGCCAACGTGAAAAACCTTATCCCTTCTAATTGGGCACTGTCCCTTAGGGACTCATAAATACTCCACAAAGGTACATTCTTATTTAATGTCAAGTACGGAGACGGGAATCTAATCTGGGCCTGGAATCAGAATCCCGCCCGAGACCGACGTACAAGACAATAATATCCGTTGAAAAGAAATTTATGATCCTCTATCTGTTTACAACGATGTGATGAGGTCAGATTTAGATCCCGAACATTTTACTTCATGTATGAATGAATCAATTATATAACAGATCTAAATCGCCTCATCACAGCCAAAAGTTTTGATATTGAGGACTTGATCCCAACAGTCAGTTACATGTATGATCCATAACGAAGAACTTGGGTCAAAGGCTACTGCTCGCAGTCGACGCTGGCTTATTTTAATAATAGCCCGATATATCAACGACTGCTTGATCGCAAAAGTCAATGATATGTGCCTGTGGTCTGTAGATTTAACAGGATTTGACAGGGTTAATAATATATTTCTTCAAATAATTTAAAGCAATTAATAAATAATCCTGTTTCATTACTAAATTAAAAAAAAATTATTCTGAACCATGAATTATTCTTTCATTATTCTGAAACCATATAAATTATTGAAATAAAATATTAAAGGCATGCTTCTGAATTACTGATGTAATCATCTAAAACAGTTTAAGTAAAAATACATAAATATTGTTTTCTTTCAGACATATTTAACTCTAGTCAGTAAAATGTTTTAGTTTTGTCTCATATCACAGAGAACAGTTTCGTTTCGTGATCTGATTTCTATTTTATTTATTGTATATAGTTTGAACTTTATAAGGTTAAAAAACATGCGTACTGCCTTATATGATTTCTAGCTTTTATTACTTTTTCAAAACCAATTATTATGTCACGTAACTTTATGTCCATTGCTTAGCGTATGTTATAATTTACATTTCAGTTTTAAAAATGCACAGTTAAAGCATAAATTATAAGTTTTATTTGATGTTACAATGAAAGAGAAAATAATTCTATATTCTTTGTATCTTTCTACAACATACTTAATTTGCTCTTATTTAGTGCTATGTTTCTTGAATGTGCTTTACTTTTTCTTGGAGACGATTCAAACTTTAGTCTCCAGTTTTAAAAAAGTTTTTCTCACTATACTATACTCATCAGTCATTTATGTTTAAGAAAATATATTTTGTTTCTTAGTTGTTTTTTTTAATCCACTTTTTTTCGTTTTTCAATAGAGATAAAAATATGTGAACTAATGTTCCAACTTTAAAAGTATACAACAGGAGTCTGAAATGTTTTCATGCTATTCTACATTACAAGAATAACCCAAACTTTAAACTTACTTTAACTTATTTTTGAAAGGAAAGCAGGAACTTTTAGAAACATTTTAGTAAATATTTCATTTGGTTCAAATTCCAAAAATATTAAATATTTAATTTGTTTTCAAAAATAATTTTCAGAAAAAAAAATATTTTTCAGATTTATTATAAATAAATGTACTGTAAGATTATTATTTTCAAATATTCTCAACTAAACATTACCATTAGATTTCCAATATGAATATATTTGAAATATATATGATAAAGTTAATAATGCAAATACTTCTTTTACAACACACACCAAAGAATTAAAAATCTTCAATTTTTACGCAGAATAAACTGTTTAAAACGATAAAGGCTGATTGCAAGTAATATTATTATCGGTATTAAATCCTTCAAACGATGAAAAATTCTGTTTAAAACCATAAAACAATTAAAGAAAAAATTACTTTAATTATTTAATTTTATTTTTATAGTTTCGTTTAAAGTGTATCATTTGTATTTATCGTTTGTAATGTTTTTTCTTTAATTGTTTTTGTATTTGTATTGTATTTTTTTCTTTAATTATAAAACTTAATTTTCCAGTTTTTCCACTTTAGGATGAATATCTCTATATATTCTCAACTAAACATTATCACTAGATTTCCAATATGAATGTATTTCAAATATATTTGATAATTTTAATAATGCAAATACTTTTTTTAAAATACATAGCAGAGGATTTAAAATATTCAATTTTTTACTCAGAATAAACTTTTTAAAATGAGAAAGGCTGATTGAAAGGCAATAATAAAATTATTGGTATTGAATTGTTCAAACAATGGAAAATTCTGTATTAAAATCTTAAAATAATGAAAGAAAAATTATTTGAATTCTTTAATTTTATAGTTTTATAGTTTTGGTTTAAAGTTCCTCATTTGTATTTATTGTTTGTAATAAGTGTTGTTTCATTCATTTGTTATAGAATTAAATTTTCCATAAGCAATCTGCATAATATACTATATATATATGTTATTGCTCAATTTTCTTCCCGGATATGTGTAGGGGATTTGAGGTTATAGCGTTTAAAAAATTATTTCTTAAGGTTTAAAATATTTTGATGGGATTAAATTATAAGTGGAAGAACTAAATTTAAACTGTTTGGAAATGTACTTTACTACTTTCTTTTTTACTGCCAAAAGAAAAAATTAAATACTTTTAACAAACAATGCATTTGGTAACAAGTTCAAAAATAATTCACATTTTAAAATAATTTTCAGATGTACATGAAATAAAGGAGACTGTTTACTCCATTTTTCGATCTTGGAAATTAGTGTTTTATATTCATATAAAATATTATCCTTAGTAAAATCTAATTGAAACGAATAACAGGTCTAGTGAAACTATGATTTTATGATTACAAATACAATAAAATTTTAATGTTTTCTTTTTTTATCTAAAAATATTTTAATGGTACATTTAAACTCGAATAGCCACAATATTTGATACAATAAAATCAAAATAATATTAAGGCTGTGATGGAGCAAAATTATAAATTTTAATATTTTAAATTTTTGAACCATAATAGTTTAAATTAAAAGGCAAGATAAATAAATTAATTTTCCCTTTTTTAATTTAAGTTTACAATGTTTATAACATATTTCATTTACAGCTACCTTGACAGTTTTAGCTTTCAGTGTTTTTAACATTTCATAGTTGTTTTTGTAGATTAACTCGTATAACAGGTATTCTCAAGTTTTTAGGCCAAGGTTTACAGTTTTTTCTTTACAAGAAAAATCTTTTATTTACCTTTATTTTCTCTTTAGTGTTTCTGATGTAGGTCTATGATATCTCAGTAAAGACTGAATTTCAAAGCCAGTGTACATAGCTTTAAGAACAGGGATTTTCTACTTTCTCTCCAAGCGAGAAAATATCTAGTTTATTTTGTTTATTTCTTTTTTTTTTCAGTGTCTCTAACAAATGGCTGCAACAATTCAGTACCAGTTGGATTACAAAACAAGTGTACATAGTTTTCTAAGCCATGTTTTAATGCTTTTTTTTTCTTTACGTGAGCTTCATTTTCTTAACTTTATGTGTTGTGTTTATAACGGAGAACTATGAGAACTCAGTAATAGATGGAATTCAAAGAGTACACAGTTTTTCATAAATAAAAATTCTGGTTTTAAACTACGAGTGAAAAGATCTACTTCTGATTCTTTCCTTTGTATTTTTTTCATATTTCCTAAAACATTGCTAAGGTAATTCAGCAAAGTTTAGATGCCAAAACAAGTATACATAGTTTCCCTACATTTTATTGGTTTTTAATTTATGGCAGGAATACGCGAGATGTTATTCTATCTACTTCTCTTGTCTCGTAAGCTATTTCTTTTATCATTTTAAGTCGACAAAGTATGATTCTAAATGTCAAAAATCGACCAAAAATTAGAAATCATCCTTTGTTTTCAAAACATTTAAGTATGCAACAACGTCAGTATTAAAAGTTATTTATTGAAGAATATGATTATTTTAATCCTTCGAAACTTGTTATCATTTTAAACATCATTTTAAATGTCAAAAAAAATAATTTACAGCTTGTAAAATTTTTATTCAATTAGTAAATATCAAATGTTTTATTGCATTATTTTTTATTTTTTTTCATTTTTATAAAATTTTCTATTAAAATTATTCTTATAAAAACTAGATATATAAAAATTGCAAATTTTTTTCCGAGTTTTAAATACAAATAACTGAGAATGGCAAAAAAATAATTAGTTCCTAATACATTGTACGACTTAAAATAGTAGTTAAATATAAATAATAATTAACGTAAATGAAAATTGATACCTAGATTTTCTTATAAAAAATTATATATAAAAAGTTTTTAAAAATAAAATCAATTGGTCTATATGCTATGCACAAGGAATACTATTTTAATTGTAGAATATTATTGGAAGACGCAATTTTTATCAAATAGTCACACATCCACAGTTTGCGAGAAAATACGGAAAACAAAGTATGACGTCACTGCCGGTAAGAAAAAAACATTTAATTGGACATATAAAAACAGTATTGTTTAAACGATAAAGTTTAAAACGTTTTACACGCATTTTGCGTCATGCATGCCTCACGCGCCTTGGAGTGACGTTTAATTAAACTCTTATTTAAATCTTATTTTATATCATCGTATAATGTATATAATATATGGTATAATATATAATATAATATATATGAAAATTAATAATTATTTTTTTATAAAGTATATATATTTTTTTTATATTGAAATATATTTTTTTTTAGTATATTAAGTTTTTTTTTTTCTTTTTTTATATAATTAAATATATTAAACAATTCTTTAAAAATAAATATATAATATATAGATTTATTTATCTTATATTTTATTATTTATAGAAAACAAAATATGTATTATTATTAAAAATATATAATATAATATATATATAATATATATAATATATATATATATAATATATATAATATATAAAATAAATATATATATTATTTATATATATATTATATATATATATATTATAATAGTTATATATTATATATATTTATTATTATAATAGTTATTATATGTAATGCCATTGTAATGTATAATATATATATTATGATGCAAATATTATATATATATAGTTTAAAAAGTTTTCTTTTATATATATATATATATTTATAATATGTTCTATATTTGAATATATTATTTATATATAAACATATACATAATATTATATATATACTAATATATAATATAATATATATATATATATGTATATATAAAATATATATATGTTATATATAAATATATATATAATGATATATATATGTATAATAGAGCAATATATATATATGATATTTATGTATATATATTATATAAATGTATATATATTATATATATGTATATATATATATATATATATGTATATATATATTTATAATATATATAAATATATATATATATATATATATATATATATATATATATATATGTATATATATATATATATATATATATATATATATATATATATATATATATATATATATATATATATATATATATATATAAAATATATTATATATATATATATATATATATATATATATATATATATATATATATATATATATATATATATATATATATAAATATATATATATATATAGTATATATTATATATATATATATATATATATATATATATATATATATATATATATATATATATATATATATATATATATATATATATATATATAATATATATATACTATATATATATATATATATATTATATATATATAAAATATATATATATATATATATATATATATGCTGTGGTGTAGTACATTGTTGCTGTTATTTCAAGTCATTAAAACCCCAAGTTTGCTTTATATCGTCTTTAATTATACTAAAGTACCATTGATCTATATTACAATGTTCAAGTATAGAACTAACGACAAGGAAATATGCTAAAAAAATATTTTTACAAAAATTAAACAGTAAAAGAAGCACTCCACGTGCTACGCCTGAAAAAATATATACAATATATAAAATTTTTTTTTCCTTCTTTCCTATGTCCCACAACTATTACTGTTTTATACGTCATTGGATTGTTCCATGGTTGTACTTTTCCATCACATTTCTCCAAAACTTGATGAAAATTGCAACTATTTTTTTCGGAACGCTTTGAGTCTCGAAAAAACACGTGGACATTCAAAATAAGTGCTGGAGAAAATCAGTTTGATTTATAATT
>CM063501.1:69653721-69658721 GCA_032207245.1 Pardosa pseudoannulata
GCATAAACTATCTAATAAACCAAAATATTCTGAAAAGAGATGTTTAAACTAATTTTAAAATATAGAATGAATTGATATTTAAATGTAAGCTGTGAGTATCTTAGAATTATTTCTTTTCGTGTTTAAATTTCTTTCTAAATTACATAATATAAATTCTCAGAAATTAATGAAGGATGGAAAAAATTTAATGATTCCAAAATTCTTTATTTTTCCACCGTCATTTAAAACATATAAAACTGATATGTAATAATTTTTATACATTTCTTTTTAAAAGACTGTTGATGTCTTGAATGGTTGTACTAAATCAGTTGATTCTAAAAACTTAATGTATTCTTATATACGAGAATTATTCATTTTTATGCTCGGAAATGTTTTTAAAAATGCAAATATGTGTAAATAAAATAAGACCAAACATTTTATGCAACCTGAGTCTAAAGTCTGGTATCTTGTGTAATTGCTATATTTTATTTTGTATTTCTTTATTCTGAGTCTCTAATGTTTTTAGATTATCCATTTAGAGTAAGAGTTTAAAGTAAATACTGCGTGACAGATATTTACCATTGTTTAATAATTTATTTCCACTAAGTATTTTACACTTACAGTACTACTTTTGTTATAAACATTTCTTTTTTAACGTATGTAAACAGTTTTAATTTAATTATCCTTGCACAAAATGATATATGATTTTATTTTTAACAGTTCATCTTGAGGGAGAGTGTTTATAAACGTAAACAAAATTATGTGATGGACATTTACCATACCTGCAAATATAGTTTTTTACTTAAGCCTAAGATCAAATGAAAATGAATTGAATGAAAAGCAGTGTGCTATATGAACAAGAACATAAAATGGTATGAAAGTAGTTTAAAGGTTAAGTTGAGGCCTATTTTTGTCTTACAGTATCACATATTAATTATTATGAGAATATATTTTTAAGGAGATTATTTTATGTATCAGCGTCAGCAATTGTATTTAATAAAATATTAAATACAATTGCTAATATTATTTACTAAGTGGGATTTCTCATACTGATTAAAATTAAGGAAATGTCTACTATGTTTAAGAAATTGAAGAGAATGGAAAATTTTTGTACCATGGGGATTTATTCAATGATATCTGTTATATTTTTTGAAGAATTATTATTTAGTTATAGAGATATTTCAATTGTGTATGGATACATAACATTGCTAGATAATAGGAACTATTCTATGTAATTATAGTTGACAGATAATCATAAATATTTGAGTCATAAAAAGTATTTTATTTTAAAAAGTATACATTTCTTCGAGTGAACACAAAACTATATTTTAACTCCCAATAACTTCAATCAGTCTCATTATTTGCGATTGTATTAATTATTCATACGTAATATTGTCTTAACTCCCTACATCTATATAAGTAACATGTTTGGACACTATTATTTGTAATTCGTACCGCAGGTATTGTTTTACTTTACTTTGGTCCAAGATATAACAATATCCATGTTAAACATTCTTCACTATTTTTACAGATAATTTAGTTATTAGTGGTAGTACTTGTTCGTCAAATGTTGAAACAAATTTATACAAAATTATAGGAATAACTCATTGCTTACAAATATTTGACAAAGAAATTGATTTGGACTTGGTATTTCGAATTTCGGGGCAAGTATCTGGCTTTATGCACAAATTTACATTTTATTCATAGCGTATGTACTTATTATCTTTCTAAATTGAAAATATATCAATTAATGTCTACGGAAAGCATCATACCATAATAGGAAAACAAAACATATTTTCAGCTAGTACATCTAGATATCTTTGTACACAATGGTGTTCTTCAATCGTTAAATTCACAGTCAATGGTATTGCTTACGATTGTTGGACTTCAAATGCACATCAGGTATACAAAACCCAAACTGATAAGGTGGTTTTCTTCGATTCCAGATGTCGTAGACTTAAACCTCAGAGTTGTCATGTATGTTCCTAATCGTTTTAAACCAGCTTCTAAATGTAGATTCTGTAGATTCATTAGCTCTCATGTTCAATATTTCCAACGGAGCCAAAACAAACAAATAAAATGCAAACACAATATTTGAGTGTGGTAGGAAATCAATGTCAGAGGTAGAAAAATTAAATCCTCCCTGTGATGTTGGTAAATAGTAGTTTTAAAAAATTTACTGTAAGCAGTCGCGATGAGAGGTAAAAATAGCCATATAAGTAGTAATGCCCAAATCCTATCTATAATCAGATTATTTGTATCATTATACCCATATATATGATGTTTAAACTTAAGAAAAAAACAGATACAAGATATAAATCATTAACAGATATAAAATTAAATTATGACACTTGCAATAGTTAAAGTAAAAAACATGATACAACATCATCAACAGTTATAAAAAAGTATATATTAGGTGCAAGGGCATAAAAAAAGATCAACATTTAATTATTAGCAGTTATGAAAAGAAAAATACGAAAGTTACATAAAGAAAACTATAATGATAAAACACATAATGATAAAAATGGTGGTAGGAATCAAAAATAAGTATAACATAATCCGAAAACAACCATGGAGTCTGAAACGAGAACAAAAGTATCGAATCTACTTTACCCATTCTTTCAGTAAAAAAACGTATTATGAAATATTCTCGACAACATTTATTATTCATAGAGCTATGAATCGTGGAATTTTGAGCATTGCCATAGATGATATTTAATTTTCTAGAAATCTACGAATTTGCCAACTTTTATAATAACAATATAATGTGTACTTCCGTACGAAATATTATATTATTATATTCTCGAAAAACTTCAGTGACCAGAATTTAAATAAAGTTTTGAATATACTTAAATCAATTTGGACAAATTTTAGCGTGATGTCTTTGCTGCCAAGAAAATTATTTTTAAACTTCATTAAAGTATTCATTTTTCTCATCACAGATTGAATTTCTGCTAAATTTATCCCGACATCTGTATGTGTATATATATATATATATATATATATATATATTATATATAATATATATATATATATATATATATATATATATATATATATATATATATATATATATATATATATATATATATATATATATACATATATATATATAATATATATATATATATATATATATATATATATATATATATATATATATATATATATATATGTATATATATACATATATATATATATATATATATATATATATATATATTATATATATATATATATATATATATATATATATATATATATATATATATATATATATATATATATATATATATATATATGTATATATATATATTTATATATATATATATATATATATATATATATATATATATATATATATATATATATATATCATAAATTAAAAACAAATATATAGGAATGAAATGGCCCACAAAGTCAGCACTCACTTAAAGGTTATGGTTACCTCTACAAAATCAATTTACATATGTGTATACATATTTAAACAGTAATATCTTTAAGAATTGAAATGAAAGTACGACAAAAACTTATAGTTTCACTTTTTATCGAGTGTAGCTCTATTAACTTTGCTTATTAATCTTTACATTATTTCACATACTCTGAGTAAACATTTACATTTACATGCTCGTGTGCAAAACTATATTAATATTTGCTGTTATATTATTTCATACTATACACTGATTACCCATTTCATATTACAAATAACATTAACTTTATTACATTGTATCTATTTTCACACACAATAAAATTATAAAATATTTACAATTAGCTATTTCTCAGTTGAGTAACATATTTATTTTTACATTATAATTTCGTTGTCATGAACTATTCACTAGTGAACAATAATAAAATTTAGACTATGAAAAAGGACTATTAAATCATAGTTTTTAAAACACTAATGATCTGTTGTGAGTTTAAAATTAGTACTCTTAACATATTTTAAAGTGAATGAATTCATATAAAATTTATTAAATTAAAATAGCAGAAGAAATGTTTAACATGATGGTAAAACTCAAGATAGATCAATAATTAAAGTATAGAAAATTCGTTGGAGATAAATCTAATTACTGCTTTATAAGATCGGGTTTATTTCTATCGATTATAACTTGATTTCTTCCCTTGAATATGATTATTAACCTACGATCTGAAGATTTATAATTTGATACGAAGCACAGTCTCGAGTTTCCTTTGAAAATTTCAAGGTAAATATGCATAGCTAAAGTTCGTATTTATGTTTATAATAAAATGAATATTTGTATCTTAAAATGCCATCATATAATATGAAACCAGTGCGATATCGAATGAAAATAACGTTGCGCATTGAATTACGGAGGAATAATTTAAAACGTAATTACATTATTGGGATTTATAAATTTCATATATTCAGGCAAACATATTCTAGAACTACCCTGTTTCAAAATTCTCGTATAGGTACCTTTTTCTTTTCAAAAAAGAACTCATTGCTGCATAATTTATTTTCAATTATAATTATTGTAAAATAAAATTTTACTTTATCCTAAAAAGTTATCTATTTAAAACCACCCATACACTATGCTGTATACTAAACCCATACAATGCTGGAAGCAATAGATATCGGCCTCGTTAGTTTTTGTGTAGCAAAGCAGTAGCCTGTATGTAGGCTCAAACCCAAAATGAATTTTAAAATGGTGTTCAAATGTATATATATATATATATATATATATATATATATATATATATATATATATATATATATATATATATATATATATATATATATATATATATATATATATATATATATATATATATATATATATATATATATATATATATATATATATATATATATATATATATATATATATATATATATATATATATATATATATATATATATATATATATATATATATATATATATATATATATATATATATATATATATATATATATATATATATATATATATATATATATATATATATATATATATATATATATATATATATATATATATATATATATATATATATATA
>CM063501.1:69663721-69673721 GCA_032207245.1 Pardosa pseudoannulata
ACATTCATAGAAAACATAAAGAGAAAAAAAATAATTATGATGATGATACCCATATATTTTGCAGAAAAAAACAGCTATACCGGTTAAATAAAATGTATAACTAACACATTATATGCTTCAAAACATACCCAATTCAACTAGACTTTATTTTATACACTCTAACGTAAATAACAGTGGAATTTCAGAAACCATGATCTATTTTCAATGCTCCTGGAGTACTTTAAACATTTGTAATAGATAAAATTTTTCTTGTGAGTAAACAGCACTTGAAGTTATTATTGCTCTACCCATAAGTAATGATAAGCTTATTATACCTATAAGTAAAGATAAAATAATGGGAATGAAAAAATTCTTTTTGCTCAGTATTCCTAATGATATATTCTTTCACTATTCACTAAAATCGAAAATTCGAATTTTCGATTGATTTTAGCCAATTTGAACGTCTACCATCGCCTTAAATCTCTGTTTTCATAAATAGTGAGGTATATTATAGACTCTCTATAAAATAATTCGTTAAAGCATAAAACTAGAATCAAAGTACATGTTAGAGTACAATTTTTATGTATGTGTTATAATTCTTATCAATAGTTTATTTTATCAAGTAATATTATAAAAACTTTAATAATAATGATTTAAATTAAAAATATTTTTTTAGTTTAATTCCAGTCAAAGAAGATAGAAATTCTACTCAAGTAGTTTCTTTTTCGACAGAAAAGTAAATAACAGTATAATTTATTAGCCAATTTATAGTTAGTCTAAGATTAAACCTTCTTACAACTGATAAATCACTTTTTGCAAAGTCTCTATACAGTTAAATTTCAATTCATTCTTTTATGTTTCTATAAATTAATTATTTTACTTATATCTCGAAATCTATTCTTTCTGACAACATTAAATTTATGATAGCTTTATAGCAAATGCTAAATAACCCTTTTCCATGTTTCAAGTAGTGATAACCGAATTGATGTCCTTATTTATATGCATTTAACATGTTGAGTAAAACAAATGCTCGAAAGAAAATAATGATTTAGTACGAGGTTAGAGGGATGTGCAGACATACAAATGTTTCTTAAGGCGACAGTGGACCTTTAGAGCAATTTTTTTTCTTTTAAATGAATTTTCTTAAAGTTTGACTATGTTATTAGTACTATTGATATATAAATTATTTAAAAATTTGAAGGGAAAATATTAATTTTTTGTAATTAACGTAATTGAAAATGCTCCAGGCGCATACATTTTGCATAAAATATTATAAAATAATTTTAAGTGTACCTTATACACTTTACAAAAAAATGTAGTTGTTTCCATAAACATTCATAGAAAACATAAAGAGAAAAAGTAATTATGATGATGATACCCATATTTTGCAGAATAAACAGCTATACCGGTTAATTAAAATGCATAACTAACATATTATATGCTTCAAAACATACCCTATTCAATTAGACATTATTTTATAAAATCTAACTTAAATAACACTGGAATTTCATAAACAATGAGATCTATTTTTAATGCTCCTGGAGTACTTTAAACATTTGTAATACATAAAAACTTTACTTTTGAGTAAACAGCACTTGAAGTTATTATTACTCTACACATAAGTAATGATAAGCTTATTATACCTATAAGTAATGATAAGCTTATTATACCTATAAGTAATGATAAAATAATGGGAATGAAAAAAAATTCTTTTTGCTCCGTATTTCTAATCATATATTCTTTCACTATTCACTAAAATCGAAAATATGAATTTTCGATCGATTTTATCCAATTTGAAAGTCTATCATCGCCTTAAATCTCTGTTTCCATAAATAGTGAGGTATATTATAGACTCTCTATAAAATAATTCGTTAAAGCATAAAACTGGAATCAAAGTACATGTTAGAGTACAATTTTTATGTATGTGTTATAATTCTTATCAATAGTTTATTTTATCAAGTAATATTATAAAAACTTTAATAATAATGATTTAAATTAAAAATATTTTTTTAGTTTAATTCCAGTGAAAGAAGATAGTAATTCCACTCAAGTAGTTTTTTTTACGACAGAAATGTAAATAACAGTATAATTTATTAACCAATTTATAGGTAGTCTAAGATTAAACCTTCTTACAATTGATAAATCACTTTTTGCAAATAGTCTCTATACAGTTAAATTTCAATTTATTCTTTTATGTTTCTATAAATTAATTCTTTTACTTATATCTCGAAATATATTCTTTCCGACAACATTAAATTTATGATAGCTTTATAGCAAATGGTAAATGACCCTTTTCCATGTTTCAAGTAGTGATAACCGAATTGATGTCCTTATTTATATGCATTTAACATGTTGGGTAAAACAAATGCTAGAAAGAAAATAATGATTTAGTAGGAGGTTAGAGGGATGTGCAGACGTACATATGTTTCTTAAGGCGACAGTGGACCTTTAGAGCAATTTTTTTTCTTTTAAATGAATTTTCTTGAAGACTGACTATGTTATTAGTACTATTGATATATAAATATTTTAAAAATTTGAAGGCAAAATATAATTAACTTAATTGAAAATGATCCAGGCGCATCAATTTTGCATAAAATATTATAACAAAAATTTTAAGTATACCTTATAGACTTTACAAAAAAATGTAGTTGTTTCCATAAACATTCATTGAAAATATGAAGAGAAGAAAATAATTATGATGATGATAAACCTATTTTGCAGACTAAATAGCTATAGCGGTTAATTAAAATGCATAACTAACATATTATATGCTTCAAAACATACCCATTTCAACTATACTTTATTTTATAAACTCTAACGGAAATAATATTAGAATTTGAGAGACGATATATTTTCAATGCGCCTGGAGTACTTTAAACATTTGTAATACATGAAAATTTTACTTCTGAGTAAACAGCACTTGAAGTTATTATTACTCTACCCATAAGTAATGATAAGCTTTTTATACCTATGAGTAATAATAAAATAATGGGAATGAAAAAAATTCTTTTTGCTCCGTATTCCTAATAATATATTCTTTTCCTATTCACTAATATTAAAAATTCGAATTTTCGATCGATTTTAGCCTATTTGAAAGTCCACCATGGCCTTAAATCTCTGTTTCCATAAATAGTGAGGTATATTATAGACTCTCTATAAAATAATTCCTTAAAGCATATACTGGAATCAAAGTACTTGTTGTACAATTTTATGTATGTGTTATAATTCTTATCAATAGTTTCTTTTATCAAATAATATTATAAAAACGTTAATAATGATTTAAATTAAAAATATATTTTTAGTTTTGTCTCATAAAAGAAGATAGTAATCCCACTCAAGTAGATTAAATAAATAACAATATTTATAAATGAATTTATCGATGAAATAAATAAAGAAATCATGATATCGGTGGTAATAATTATAATACATATTAAATATTTAGGGCATTATCGAAGCAATAAAAGTTATTTTTGTTACAATAAGGATTATCATACTGTAAGTACAGTAAATATTTCTTGAAAAATATTTTTTTCTAAACTAAGATAATGTCGATTTATACATTTTAAAGCTTCAAACCTTTCATTTTGACACAAGACAAAGAGTAATTATGATTACTTTCGTCTGGATGTCTGCACGTCCGAACATAACTCGTATTACTGACAAACAGTTAGCCTCTAATGCTAACTGAAAGGGAAAATTCTGTGTTTAAGATTTTTATAACATCGAGCTGTACATCAGATCTGTTATTTCGAGTCTGCTCTATAACGTAACAATATAAAATGTATAAACGCTGTCAGAAAATCTGCTACGATTAACTGAATATTTTATATTAAAGACACTTATAACTCTCTTATAAAACTCAATATATCAGCTGTTAACTCTACCGACTTACTTTGAAAATTATGGACGTATTCATATGCAATTTTAATAATGATTTTCAGTCCGATTTTAGGAATCATAAATATTAATTCAGTTATTTAGAGAGTATCATTTTGAAACTTTTACTGTCTACTACTTCCTAATACTAATTTAGGGAAATAATCGATAAAACTTTTAGAGTGACAAATATAAATGCAAAAATCAGCACAATTTAAAACACACACACACATACATACACACACACACACACACACACACACACACACACACACATATATATATATATATATATATATATTTATATATATATATATATATATATATATATATATATATATATATATATATATATATATATATATATATATATATATATATATATATATATATATATAATATATATATATATATATATATATATATATATATGTATATATATATATATATATATATATATTATATATATATATATATATGTATATATATATATATATATATATATATATATATATATATATATATATATGTATATATATATATATATATATATATATATATATATATATATATATATATATATATATATATATATATATATATATGTATATATATATATATATATTATATATATATATATATATATATATATATATATATATATATATATATATATATATATATATATATATATATATATATATATATATATATATATATATATATATATATATATATATATACCCCTTAACTGCCGGTGGTGTATGTATATATACTTCTTGCGTAGTCAATGATTTAATTATTTTTGGCGTATATATGCGACTTTCTGCATCCCGTTTCTTAGTACATTCCTTATTACCATTAAGTATACTCACTTATACAATATTTAATATATATACAAGGTATACACATGCGCATTACGTGACAGTTAATGCATCGAAGCGCAAAGCTTATATATAAACGCTCGCTGCAATTAGTTCATAAATTAATCATAATTAATCATTTAATTCATAAATTACTCATAAAAATAATAGTTTACATATAGTAAATAAGAACAGTGTCTATGTGAGTTCATTTGACAAAACATTTTATTTCGTACATTGCTATAGATTATTTATATTGCGTGGTAAAACCCGATTAAAATAATCAAATAAATTGATTAAAAGTAAAAAATTTAAATCCTATTTATGATGATACTTCTAAAAATTATTATTTCTCCCCCATTATTTTTAGATTGATGAGATACTTACAGCTATCTATCAGACGGCTTAAAGAATTAATGTCCTTGTTTATATTCACCTATCAAGTGTAAGGAAACGAATTCTTTCTAAGTAATTAATTGTTTGGTTAGAGAGAAGTAGATATTTGTGAGACATTAGTCTTTTAAACCTCCAAATAATCCTTAGAATAGTAAAGTTCATTTCGACACTCTCTATGAAAAGAAACTAATTATTTAGTATTGGGTAAAATAGGAACCAAATTTAAAAAAGTTTTTAATCACATTTGTATATTGTTTTAAAGAATATATAATTTTTCGAGAAATCGCAAAAAGTTTTCTCTCTATATTCCCACATTACTATAGTGTAAGAGACAAAGTTAATACGTGGTAGAACCTTCTCGAAGAAACAAAATCAATATAATGAATATTTATGATTAATAGCATTGTTTTAGCCGTTACAAATTTAGTGTTACATCAGTATTGTATAAATAGCAGTCTTTCGACCAGTAAACAAACAAGAATTTTAACGTAAAACTGTATATTTTATTGAGAGAATCCATCTTTGGCACTCTAAAATACAACATTTATACATCCGCTTGTATAGTACCGCAAGGTTGCAGGGGACTGATCAGCTGTTTAAAATATATACCACATGGGGGTGACGCTAACAAACTTAATTATATAAAGTAGTTATTTAAGATTATTTGAGGCATATAGAATATAACTTGATATTCTTGCAGTTTCCAAAATGTTACCAGGATTGAAAAAACAAAATATTTTGTCGAATTTTGTCTTTCTTGGTATAGTCACTAGAAATCTATTTTACAATATAATTTTAATTAATTTAGTTGCTTTCATTATAATAATTCGTATGTATGTGTACACAATGTATGATGCATTTATCCAATTAATTATATTATTTTTCAGTTCAGTATAAAAATGAAATAAAAAGAGTCCTTAGAATACAATTACTTCTATTTCCCTTGAATAAAATGATTAACTTCCACTTATTTGTTCCATTCTTGTGTGGTTTACATAAGATCTTGGCGAATCCTTTAGAATTTAAGCCGGTTTAAGACACTTTTTCTTGACCTTATAACGTTTTCTTAGCAACACATATCAAGGCCGTAGCAAGGGTAATTTAGGGGACTGTACCCTCTGATATTCTAAAAAGACCGTTTTGTGGAATGAAAATTGAGCAAGTATGTGGTTGTGTAATCTACTTAGCTGTGCATAGAGAAAAGTGTGTTTAGTGACATTGAGTTACACAGAAGGTGCAAATTCTATTCGTTTAGTAAGAGCAGATTGACTAGCACATTTAGCAATTCATCCCAATACTGATGCACAATCGGAAGGAATTGGGAATTTTATTTTAAATCTTCTAGGCTAGCATATTTAATAATATACAGGTAAAAGGTATAAATATGTTCATTTTCTTTCAAAATTATCCTTTTTTTATTGGTTAAACTTCTGGTTTAAAAATTAGAATTCAATACATCGTATAGTTTATATGTATCTTTTCAATGTTCACTTTTCTATTATTGTGCAGTTATTTCAGTACACACGGCAAATTTGTTCATTATATCTCTTTTTAATCATTTTGATACCTTTTGATATCTACTCATTCGGGGTAAACATACATATAAAAACCTATAGTTCTACTGAAGTATCGTTCAAAAAAAAAAGTCTTTCTCGTTGGCCCCCCTTTGATTATAATTTCTGGCTACGTCGCTGACACATATACTAAGGCAACAAAAAATGCTAATTTCAGACGTGCAGCTGCACTTGATTCAAGGTGGCATTATATAACTTTATTGGCAATAGAGTGGTGCATTTTGTACCGGTATCTTAAGGGTACGAAACCCATTGATGACATGGTTGTTCGCAGACTTCCGTGATAGACATTAAAGAGTAGGTCCTTAATGTCTCATTACCCCACTGTAGTAAAAATGTACACTGTAGAGTTCCAAACCGAACCTAACCCTATTAAAGCTACTCAACGTGGTATAGTGCTGCGGTCGTTTCTCGGGCAGCAAAAGTCATGTAAATGAGCAATGTTAAAAATTAAAATATAAATATGGCATAAAAATACAACATTATATCTAAGTAACAAGTTGTGAGTTAAATTCACACAATTTAACAAAAAGCTAGAAAAATATCTTAAGTAGCAATAAAAAATTACTTAAATTTTTAATTAGACAAAGGAACACATGTGACTCTGTGTATTATTCTACCATTTTATTACACTGCAAATTTAATGTTAAACCTTTTTCCAAAGCTGTACAGAAATATTTTTATGGTTCCTTTTCTATGAAAGAAATATATGAAGTTTAAAATGTATAATAAACTTTATTCTCGCTTTTCTTTATTTTCTTTATTTTTTGTAAATAAAACATATATATATATATATATATATATATATATATATATATATTAAAAATAATATATATATATATTGATACATAGATAGATATGTACAATACGTTTGTCTTATAGAATATTGTAATTAAACTGCCCATGCGTAATAAAAAAATATAAATCTAAAGTTTAAATAAATACATAAAAATATTATGTAGACACGAAATGGGTTACATAAAATTGATATGCCTAATATATATATATATATATATATATATATATATATATATATATATATATATATATATATATATATATATATATATATATATATATATATATATTAATTAGTCCTGCATAAGTATAGTCATTTCAATGGTTGTATTCAAATTCTATTTTACTTATTGTTAAACAGTACATAGCCCATGAAATTGTTTGTAAAATGGTAACAAAAATTTTTGGGCAAAAGGAAACATATTTATAATATCAGTTCCATCAAATCTATATTTCAGCAGTATGCCAGTGATTTATTTATTTACTTTTGTGCTTCTGTGACATTGAATTTTTTTAAAAATTATTCTTTTACAACGTGTGGTGATTATAGATTTTTCTCATTAGTCCTTGGCTTTGGCTGCTAAAAACCTTCTGAATTGCAGCGAGAGTGACTCAATTCGGTTTATTCTCTTAATAACGTATGCAGAGTTAAGATTTAACATTTTAGGTGATAAAATCATCTTACTATTTTAAAATATATGTTTTTCAGCTTTCGATTAATTCAAGCAGGAGTTCGAAAACCTAAAATGTGTTACCTCTTGTACTACTGCATTGTAAATAACACATAAACTAAAATACTGTACTTTTGACATGCTTTTTCTTGAAGACCTTTACAGATTTCAAAACTCTTGTTGAGCCACGAATTTAATATAATTATAATAAAACTGAAAACTGACATGTGCGAAAATTCACTTTAAGTGTCTCTTCGAATACGAAATACAAATTTTACACACATTGCGATTGCTTTCTTTTCCACAAAGCGCAAAATACAAAAACCATTGGTTTGAATTTCAAAGGATCCTTTTCTCAAAATCTCCATTGTTTTTCGACGGAATAAAATAGGATAAATTCCCAAAAAGACATACCTTTCAAAGTAAAAGAAATCTAACCTACAAACACTTTTCTTCTTCAGCATGTAAATGAGGGACACGCACAAAACTAAACAAAAATTCAACCGTTTCCAAAACCCTTTTTATCTAAGATAAAAGTGTTTTGTGGCAATACAAGCCCAAGAATATTTATCATGTTTCTTCATGGCCTTTTTTCAATATATATTGGGATCTGAAAAACGTCAAAAGACTATTTGAAAATGAATATTTTTAAGCTTTTAAATTTTTGATTTTTTAAGCTAACATGGTATAGTAAGTGACTTAAGAATAATATTTAGATTACTAAGAATGAATAAAATAAAATAAAAATGTGCAGAAAGGAAATACTGGGTATTTACTTTTTTCCTAGAACTATTTTATAAAGAGTCTTTGTTTTTTACTCAAATTCAAAGCCTTTTTCTAACTGTTGAATAAATATTTAATAGAAGTAAAATAAATAAGTCCTATTGATGGGTAACTTGTGTAAATATAACTCTATATTTTTTTCACATAAACAACTTTATACATGTACCACATTTTAAATAAAAAAAAACTATCTATTAATTGAAAGAATAGAATGAAATTGCAAAATTCTTCTACATTATGCAGAAAAAAGTAAATTTATAGAATCAGATATCACAGTAATGCCTTTAAAGTACGTTAGTATATACATTACGTAGTAAATACATGAAAAACCCGTTATAATAATCAGTAGTAAAAATTGATTTTAAAATCAATAGTAAAACTATAACATAAAAATACAAGTATCCTTATTAATTGGAACTAGATTTGCATAATCGATCTTCAGTATAATTAGACAATAGATGAAACACAAAAATGGCACCATATTTATTTATATTTTATGTAATTATAACCATTTATTAATTATGTCACTAGAAACGTTTATTGTTTTCCCTTTATACTCTCGTAGGATGAGATATCAAAGTAATGCCTATAATGTACGTTAATATGTACATTATGTAGTAAATAGATGAAAAACCAGTTATAATAATCAGTAGTAAAATTCGATTTTATACTCAATAGTAAGCCTATTACATCAAACTACAAGTACCCCTATTAATTGGAACTAGATTTGCATAATCGATCTTCAGTATAATTAGACAATAGATGAAAAACAAAAATGACACCATATTTACTTATATTTTATGTAATTATAACCATTTATTAATTATGTCTCTAGAAACGTTTATTGTTTTTCTCATTATACTCTCGTAGAATCAGATATCACAGTAAAGCCTATAATGTATGTTAGTGTATACATTATGTAGTAAATACATGAAAAACCATTTATAATAATCAGTAGTAAAATTCGATCTTAAACTCAATAGTTAACCTATTACATAAAACAAGTATCCCTATAAATTGGAACTAGATTGGAGTAATCGAATTTCAGTATAATTAGACA
>CM063501.1:69678721-69706221 GCA_032207245.1 Pardosa pseudoannulata
AAAACTGATGCGCAGACCTGTTGTTCCGGGAAATATATATGTAATCAATACGGGAGTGCCTCATACTGCATTGTGTCTGGAATATATCCGTTTGAGTTCAGATCATAATTCAGATCTTACAGTCTTGATCCAGAGTGTCCTAAATCGGGTATTTCTTATGACGATCGAACCAGAGACAATAAACAAAGTAGAAATGTTGAAGTAAAAAACTTTTTAGTCAAATTCCTTACCAAATCAGCCAGGAACAACTAAAATACCTTATTTTAGATTTTAAAAAATAGGGAAATATTATCTCCAGGTATGAAGAGGTAAAGTAGTGTGTAGGGAAATGTTAAATAATCTATCAACATATATACACATATATATATACATATACATATACATATACACATACATACATACATACATACATACATATATATATATATATATATATATATATATATATATATATATATATACATATACACATACATATAATATATATATATATATACACATACATATAATATACATATACATATACACATACATATAACATACATATACACATACATATAATATACATATACACATACATATATATATACATATACACATACACATACATATATACATATACACATACACATACATATATACATATACACATACACATACATATACACATACACATATGCATATACATAGATATGATATTTTTATCACTTTTGGTTCCGATTATGTTTTTCCTGTAATTTTTTTTCCAGCAACCCTTCTGAATGTTCTCGAATGCTCCGTAGTAGATTTCTTCCGGTTACATGGCTAAAAGTAGAGTTTTGACAATTAAGTTACGGCATCTATGGGACTTATAGTTATCGCTAATTGGCTGGAACCGATAAATATATAAGAAGTGTTCGAAGAAGTGTATTAAATTAAAATTTCCACATGACCTGTACGGGAATTCGATCCTGGTACTTCTCGTATTGAATGCCGTTGCGCTGGGCACTGCGCTTCAGATACATTGGCAGTGAGGTGTTTGTAGCGGCGTTATAATAATCTCAATAAGCACACGATTATAGATATTTAATGAAAAAAAATTATCGGATCAAGTTGTAAATCTATACTATTATCGAATCAACTTATTTACATACACAAAAGTTCATCAAAACCAGTCCGGCCGTTTTGGAGCAGTTCCATTACAATGACACAGACAAAAGAATATTATAAAGAATTATATATAAAGATATATATAAGCTTTAATATTATTTGAATTTTTAGTAATCGATTCATTTATATTAAATTTAATCTAGCCTGTAATAGATGTAACTGAAAAAATGAATTCCAAATTTCGGTTATTCATTTACAGGACCAAAAATGATATTCATAGAAAAGAACTGCTGTACAGCATTTAAAGAAAATTAATACAAATGTTTATACTTTCTATACTCAAATCCTCTTCTCTTTTTATCCATACTTCTTACCTATTGAAATAATAAAAAGTAAACATTCTCTTGTCATCTATAGGGTTCATAGCATTCCCCTTCGCATGAATTTACTAGTATTGCTTCAAATTGTTGATACAATTAAGTGCACAACATGGTTCAAAAATAGTGTATTAGTACTAAGTAGCTGAGTTTTTCATTTTAATTTATACTTCAATTTTTATTTTTCTAACTATGCATAAATCAATAACCTTAAATATTTATCTTAAATATTTAAATTATAAATTCAATAAAATATAAGTAAATCCATATGACCTCAATACAGATTTTTTCTTCTTAGCTCAATTATAAAAATATTGTTAAATTAATATTTTGCTTTGGCAAATATTTGTCATAATAGTTATAAAGTTACATAATAGAGTAATAAATGAAACATTATATAATAAATAGCAATAGAAATATATTTCTATTGCTATTTATTATATAATGTTTGTAGTTATTTGTGAGATGTAAAGAATAGTTCTTTTTAATGGCAAAGTAATGGAAGTTTTATCCAAAGCAAATCAAAAGGAAAAAATTAATAAATTAATAAAATTATTTTCTTACGGTTATCTCGATATGAATAGTATTAACCCCTTCCGGTAAAATGACGAGTCTAGCTCGCCATTAGTTTTTCATTCCATACCGCACAATGACGAGCTACACTCGTCATGCGATTAAAGTTACTGTTAAATATGATAATTAATTTAGTTTAAAATTTCTAGTGTACTGAATTTGGCAACACTTTTATCACTTGTGAAAATCCCAAGTCACTATTGCATATTGTTTACTTAGAATTTCTTGGTACAAGTCATTGCCAAATTAATGAGTCAGAATAAAAGAAAACCTACTAAGAAAAGCCGTGTGTGTTACAAGAATCAAATTAAAAGTGAGACTACTTGGCGGTGTGAACAATTAAGAATTCCTTTGCACTTTGTTTTGAAAAGTACCACTAGCTTGAAGACTATTATCTGTATACCTTATTAATGTTTTGCTTTGATATTTTCTTAATTTTACTGTAAAAAGTGGATTTTAATTAAGAATATGTAAGAATTGTAAAATGAAACAAATTTTTTAAATAAAAATTAAATGGTTATTTCATGCACAGTTTTTCATTATTAAATCATACCGGAAGGGGTTAATATATACAACGCATGCTACGTTTGTGAGTTAAAACATTTAATGTTAATCTTAAATAGTATTTGTGAAATGTATTTGTAAAGTATTTGTTACATGAAATAAGTGGATGAAACTCTTTAAGGGGACACATCACCTTTAAACCTTCAAAAAATCGATTTTTTTTTTTTAAATTTTTAGAATCTTTGGAGTTTTCTGGATCATTTAAATCAAACCCCATTGAAATATTCGAATTAGAACCTGTAAAACTATAAAATAAAAAAGACACACTGGCAGCATATGGCATTTAAATCACCCAGCTGGTGTTTGATTACGTTTCTCCCTGCTGTTGTGTCACCACTTTTAGCGTTGAAACTGTTTTAAGATTAATTGCTAACTCAATTAATTTTCTTAACTCTGTGATATAATGATTGGCTTTATCAGAAGGAGCTGTACAACTAAGCTTTTCTCCATTTTCGTAGTATTTTGTTTTCATCGCACTTGCGAAATTAGCTACTGCTTTTGTTGAAAGTTTTGCTTCGTTATTTTAGGTTTTTTGAAAATTCATTCTCCTGGTGTAATATTTCTGATACCTATTAAATTTTAAATAGATAGAGAATAACACCTAATGTTTCTAGTTTATAAAAATGCAAAAATTATCGCTGAAATATAGTTTGTGTTTCTGTAAGACTGCGTGCATGGTGACAGCAAAATTTTTAAATTTTGAAAACAAGCACTTTTATTTTTTTTATATAAAAAAAGTTCTTATTTACCAGCAATAAAGTAAATACAGGAAAATAATTAACTAGATTTAGAGAACAAATGCTAAAATTTCCATGTAATTTCCAAATTAAGAAAAAAAGTTATGGCAAATCGAAAAATAACAAAAATTCCTCATTTTGAAGTTGCTTAAAGGTGATGTGTAACCTTAAAATAGTGCAATAATGTATAAATATTTAAATATAATTAATAACTAAATATATAATTTCGATATTAGCTTTAAAGTTATATCAAAAAGACAAGGATATCATCATTTGATTATTTTTTGAAAAATTAAATAAAGAATTCAATTCCCCGCACAATTTTAAAGTTGAAAATTTATGTATCACCATAGAGGGTAGTGAGCATATAAATATTTCATGAAATGTATAAATAAGAATGTTGAAAAGACAATACCAAAAATTTGACTTTCTTTTCACTATTTAAACAATTTAAAAAACAGAGGAATCTACTAAATTCTCAAAATATGTATCTATCTCTTACGGTATATTAAATTTTCAAAAGCAAAGCAATTTATTTTCTGGCAAGAAAATAAAATGACTTTTATGAATACCTACAACTCCGTAGAACAGTTTTGATAGTTTACCACAAATAGATATAAGATCAACAAATGCTTTTGTGATAGTGTATATTTATTAAAAAGTTTTGAAACCATGGTTGCAAAAACCGATATCAAATGGAGAAAACGTCGTCAGGAAAAAAAAAGAAATAAAAATGCCGGAATTTTTATTACCCGAGGTATTTTCAAAGAAAAAGTTATGTCAGAGAAAAAATGAAATTTTTGTAACGAAAATAAGAGTTGAAAGTAAAACTCGAACTATATGAAGTATACAGAGGAAGGCTTAAAATATACAACTCTTTTAAAAGACCGTATGTGGAAAAAAAGGAAGGCTGTGAATGGTTTCATGCGGGAATTTTTCTAATAGGTTTCTTTGGGAAGAAAAATTAAAAGAATGTTTTATGATCGCTGTAAAAAGAGAAATTAAGTCCGTTAGGAGGAAAACTGTATTTCTATTAAAAACTAACACTAAACACTGCGCAGGGGATTAAAATTATTAAAAAAATATATTAATCAGAAATTTTAAACATATATATATATATAATATAAAAAATTATGTGAGAGAGATTATTTTTAAATGTAATATTTATACGATTTTTCTAATAGGCTTCTTTGGGAAGAAAAATTAAAAGAATGTTTTATGATCACTTTGAAAAGAGAAATTAAGTCTGTTAGGAGGAAAACTATATTCCTATTAAAAACTATCACGAAACACTGAGCAGGGTATTAAAATTATTAAACAAAAATATATTAAACAGAAATTTTAAACATTATATATTAAAAAAAATATGTGAGAGAGATCTTATTTTTAAATGTAAGATTTATACGAGGGTTGGGGCATAATCCATAACAACTATTTATTTTTTGTAGATATGTGAACTGATCATATTTTCAAATGTAAGACTTAAACGAGGGTTAGGTCATAAGTCATGACAACTATTTATTATTTTTGTAGATATATGAACTGATCATATTTTTAAATGTAAGAGTTAAACGAGGGTTACGGCAGAAGTTATGACAACTATTTATTTATTTATTTATTTATTTATTTTTGTAGATATATGAACTGATCATAATTTTAAATATAAGACTTGTACTAGGGTTAGGGCATAAGTCATTACATCTTTTTTTTTTTTTTTTTTTGTAGATATATGAACTGATCATATTTTTAAATGTAAGACTTATACGAGTGTTGAGGCATAAGTCATGACAACTATTTATTTTTTTGTAAATATATGAACTGATCATATTTTTAAATGTAAGATTTATACGAGGGTTGGGGCATAAATCATGACAACTATTTATTATTTTTGTAGATATATGAACTGATCTTTTTTCGACTGTAAGACTTATGCGAGGGTTGAGTCATAAGTTATGACAACTATTTATTTTTTTGTAGATATATGAACTGATTATATTTTTAAATGTATGATTTATACAAAAGTTGGGGTATAAGTCCTGACAACTATTTATTTTTTGTAGATATATGAGCTGATCATATTTTTAAATGTATGATTTATACAAGGGTTGGGGTATAAGTCATGACAAGTATTTATTTTTTGTTCATATATGAACTGATCATATTTTTAAATTTAAGATTTATACGAGGGTTGGGGCATAAGTCACGAGTTCTATTTATGTTTTTGTAAATATGTGAACTGATTATATTTTTAAATGTATGATTTATACAAAAGTTGGGGTATAAGTCATGACAACTATTTATTTTTTTGTACATATATGAACTGATCATATTTTTAAATGTTAGATTTATACGATGGTTGGAGCATAAGTCATGACAACTATTTATTTTTTCTTGTAGATGTATGAGCTGATCACATTTTTAAGTGTAAGATTTATACTAGGGTTGGGGCATAAGTCACAAAAACTATTTATGTTTTTGTAAATATGTGAAATGATCATATTTTTAGATGTAAGATATATATTATTGTTGGGGCATACGTCATGACAACTATTTATTTTCTTGAAGATATGTGAACTGATCAGAAACGTATATGTGTCCCGTGGGAATTCTGCAGGCATAGTGTGTATGCAGATCAACAGATGGCTCTGTGATAGCTGGAAGTATATCAGCGAGAGCTTTGAAATCAGTCAGTTGGTGAGTGTCAAATGAGATAGATTTAATCCTTTGTTAACCCATTGCTAATGCTGTGCACCAATAGGTGACCCGATTCACACATGGACGGCAAATGCTGAGGCTGATGGTATTCAGCGCCTCCCACATCGTTGGCAGCTTGTGGTGGCAGTAGCAGGGGACTACTTTGAGGGTCTTTAGTCCCAGGTTTGCCATGTCAACATTATGTGTACTGTGTTTTCATTCTGTTGCCCCGCTATGACCATATTATCTTGTATACTACCGTAATAAATTAATTTGTTACGATATTCTAGCGCAATTCATTGTCCACAGAAATATTTAACACCTTGTCCTTCGCCTATATATGTCATATTTTCCAATTGGACTGGTATCTTCAAGAAAAAACATAGTTGCCATGACTTTTACCCTAACACTCTTATAAAATAACATAGTTCAGTTGATTTTAAAAGAAAATAATCATTCATAAAAAATACTCTTTATTTTTAAAAATCTTTTTATAAAGTCATTAAGTAAAGATAATTTTACATTTTCAAAATTTTTAAAAGATATAATTCACTGTTTAGAAGAGAAACTTAACACTTTCAATATTTTAAAATAGTAGTATAATTGATAAAAAAAAAGAAACTTTGCTTTGTCACAAAAATCTCAATTGATTTCTAAGCTCTCATGTTGCAAACAATCAGACAATGGCGGAATAATCTAAACTAAACTATAGTAAACCGACTTTATTTTGATGAATGGAGAAACGTGTTCTTTCAAATTTCTTAAGGGACTTAATCACCGATAGAAACAAATAATATTAAATCTGTAATATATTGGATACATTGATAATAAGAAAAAAAAATTTCGAAATTTCAGTACTTTTAATTATTGATGAATAGGAAAGATTTTTTTTTAATTCTTCAGGTAGGAAAAACTGAATTTGCTTTTTCTGAATTCTTAGATATCCTGTAAAAAGAAGATTGAAAGTAATAGCTTCAGAGAAAACTTATTTATAAACAAGATTAATAAGATTAGTGAAAACTTGCATTTTTAAAATTTTAAACGGATTACATCAATAGTGAAATGAACTATTTACTTTCAAATTTTAAAAATAATTGAATTATTATTCTAAATAGGGTGTTTTTCGTTTGTTACAATTAGAAATTTGCTTGATTTTTAATTGAATTGTAATTTTGTATACTTAAAATTCTTAATATAGTTAAAACATTGACCAAGTTGGAAACTACAAAAAAAATCTGTCATCAGTACTTAAAATTACATAATTAAACAAAAACTATCTGAGAAGTATTTCCGTTTCAATATTTTAGATGAAATGAAGCTACATAAATCCTGAAAAAGGATTACTACATAAATCCTGAAAAAGTTAAAAGAAAATTTCAATTTTTTTCATAAATAGATAAATAATGGATATATAATATCATTCCTATAAAAAGTTTAATTTTTGTTTAATTTAATATCATAAGCATTTATATTTTATCAATGTTATATTATGTTTGTCACTTCGAGAAATCTGTAATAGATAATTTGATAGTAACAGATTTAACTAAAATATATCAATATTTAAAGTTGAAAACTGAATATACTGAATTTAATTTCACTTTTAAAATACATCTGTAAAAATTCTAAAACAGTAACGAAGTAGAAGATCTTGTTTAGGAAGAACGTATCATTAATATGGCTGTCAAATTCCGCTCGAGTATAATGCTTTGGTAGAACTCATACATAGAAAACGTGAAGAGAGAAACATAACTGTGGAATGCGTAGAGTTGCGTGTTGTGTGTATTGTTCCACATGAATATTCAATATTTGAAAGCTAGGAATATCATTCATAAATATGATGTAAATTTCAGAACATAAATTCCCATTGCATTTGGTGGAAAAATTGCGTTTCGATCGAACATTTAATTGATCACTGATATTTGAAAGATTTATTCCGATCTAAAAGATTGAAATTCGTGTATCTACTAGCAAAAATTAACAATAAATATTAGTAAAATAAAAAGTTAAATTAAAAAAACTCATTGTGACATTTGTAGGAGTAATTCTAAAGAACAAGGTACTCTCCTCTGACGATAGTTAGTGTTTATTGGTAATACTAAACAGCGACATGAAGCTATTTACTATTTCTGAAATCGTTTATGAAGAATTATGCTGTATTTGTAGCACTTATTACTAATCTTTTTTTAATACTATCATCAAGCACCATTTATGAGAAATTAGTTATGTTGTACTAAATCTCAGTTTTACATATTTATAGTATAGTAATTAATAACGATATCCTCCTTCAAAAGGAACATTGCATTTGATTTTCTATATATATATGCTGTATTACGTCCATATGTAATGGCCAGCAATTGTCGGGCAAGATCGAGAAGAGATTATTAGACTTCTGTGTACTTTTCTGTGTACTTTTACTTTTGTGTATTTTTCTGTGTGCCGACCTTTTTGTGTATTTATATCCTCATGAAGACATTATTCGCGATCTTTATTAACAGTTACCAAAATATTTGGATGGAAATTCAAGTGGTAATAGTATTCTATATATACTATTACCGACATAGCACAAAAGCTCCACAGATGTCTTATAGACGTCTCTTTTGGGCAGAAAAAATGTTCATATGACGGCTTCAGATATCTTTCCCGATGTCGAGGGGAGTGAAAAAGTTCCCTTGATTTTAGGTCGTTCGAGGGTCGTCACGATGTTTGACATGATGTCGAACAAAAGACGTATAATTGTCGTAAATGCGACATCGATTTGTAGACGGCCAGTGGCTTTCCTCTGGACATTTATCCACTTCCAAAGTATGTCGAAAGGAAGTCTTAATTTCGACGTCGATTTATGGAAGTCGTGAGGACGTTATGTTTCATATTGCTTGGATGTTTGAGATGCATATACGACGTCCATTATACGTCGCCTTCTGGATATCTGGATATCTTACGGATATCTAGAGAATGTTTCGAATAATGCAATAACTCTTTCATTCCTAGCAAACACAATATATATTTTTCTTCGATATATTTTTCGATATATAGACATCTCATATTCTTTTTAAAGTTGACAGACTATTTCAGTTATTTTTTTCTTCTTTTGCTATCTAAAATACTACTACAAAATTTATAAAAATAGTCTTTGTATCACCTTTAATTCCATTAAAGCAGCTTACCATTGTTCAATAATTTGAGAGCTAATAAAAGTATCATGTTTAATTTTGGTTTTATCAGTTTTAAGCAATTCATTCTTAAGACATTTAGCACTGATGAGTATAGCAACGTATTCAAAACTCCATAAATATAGCAACATATTGTGGCCATTGTTTTGATATATTTAGTTAGGCAAACACATCATTTTACATACGTGGTTAGAATCACCATTTAAGTTCAATCATACAACTGAAAATGTATTTCAATATTTTTGTCGTACTCCTGTTTAAAGGATTTTATAAATATGTATTTAAGATTTTAATATGAAGACTTCAACGAATAAACTTTACAATTTTAAATTTGCTGTCAAAGTGTTGTCAAACTTTATTTTTACTGAATTATATTAAATTATGAGAATGCTCATACTGATCAATAAAAAAATTCTTTAAATATGTTATCAACTCCAAAATATGGCTTCTAAATTCTCTATTTGACATTTGAACTGACTAGTTTCAACGCAACTTATACTTTTCACATATGAAAATATAAAAATAATCAAAATCTTATTCAGTTAGAAAGTTAAACATTTATTTATATGTTCGTAATCACAAAGAATGGTATTTTAGAGAAAATAAACATTAAAGGCAATTGCTATAAAATTAACTGTTTTAGAAAATGTCTTAAAAATCAATTTTAAATTTTATCATTTTCACTTTTGTTATTACATTCTTTTCTACATTCTCTGTTTATCGAAACTGGGTCAAGAGAAAAATGAAGGTTTGTTAGTCATTGATTTTAACTTTTATTATTTTTATAAAAATCAATAATTCTCCAAAGTCTAATTGCACTAAAAATCTAATATAGATAACAACAGTTTCCCCCGATATTAAATGTACACTGCTCATCAACAACCACATTACCACTGAATAAGAGTTAGAAAATTACGAATAAAATTAACTATATCATAGTTTTGGTCTTACCATTTGTGTTCTTCGAAACCGAACTTATATAGAGTCACCACTCGCTAAACTTTTATAATTACACTTCTGGTATGACGTTTGTCTGTGGAAGTGGGGTTTCTATGGGGAACTAGGAGTCGAGCAAATCATAAAAAGGTTTGTACCTAAATAAGAAACCTATAGAAAAGACAATAAAAAATATATTATGAGTGGGTGATGTATAGTAGTAATATGCGTTACGTCCTTAATCCGATATTTACTATATAAATTGAATTTAGCTTTTCGCCAACTTAAGTTTAAATTTTAAAGTTAAAAAAAGACATTAGGCATTAAAAATAAAGGAGATAAGTTACTGAATTAATGGATTTTATTGATATTAATATAAAATTTTAAAAATTAATAGAAGACAACTGATTGTATTTTTTTAAAAATAAAAATTAATAAAAAAGGAGAAAACAAAAATGGACTAAATAAGTAAGGCGATTATGGATAATGGAACTCTGAGCTCCTCTTCTCGTTTCGTGATCCAAGTCTCTCTCTCTTCTCCATCCTGTCTGTCCGGATGAGAACCGCCAGTCTGGGATGCAAGTCAAGTCTAAGAGAAGAGTATCTCTTGCATCTGCAGGACTGAAACGGCTGGCAACCGCTGATGGCTGGAAAACTCATCAATATTCCAGTGGCCTGGCAGTACGGTAAAAGACCGCCAAGCGCAGGACTAAAACATGCCAATGTGTGGAGTGGGGATATGTCATATCATGAAAAGGGTGAATTTATAAAACTATTGCAATGCAGCGCTCGCCAAGTGACGATCCTGGTATGTGTGATATCATCTGATTAAATATCCAGAGCGTCTTATGCGATAAAAAATAAGTTTTTCGCCTCACCAACGTGATAATTAGGAGCATAGCAGGAAAGTTACAAACTGGGAATTTTTAAGGGAAGCTTATAGAATTAATGGAAACTAAATGGAACAGAATTAAAATTAAGGAAATGGAATGTTATGACAACATTAATCTGCTGCTCCACCACCTTTTAACTTTTCTTATAGTTTACAGCAATTCTAAAATACGTATATGGTTGTCACCTAATATTTGAATTGCAAAATAAGTAAACAAAGTTTTAAAGATAGGATTTGCTGATTGTCTGGGTTTTGTTTCCTTTTTTATTTAGTATATTCAGTATTATGGAAAATATTTAGTTGTCTTTATACACTATTCTTACTTATTAAAAATAGAAACAAAGTTTTTATCTGTAATATTCTTTTTAATTTATAACACAAGATGAGCTTATTCAACACAAATGTTGTGATCTTCATCTTTACGCTGATTATAAACTACCAAAATAGAAAAAAAACGTGAAATTAAAATAATAATAGGCAGTAAGTACAATTATCCATGTTTACTCTTTCACTTTTCATATATATCGGTCCATGGATTTCACATGTGAAGGTTATATAGGATTTATAAAGCCTTATCATTTTTTTTTACATTTGGAATTACTTAAAGCTATAAAACGAACAAACTCTTAAGACAACATAATATTGACTGGTTAATAAATAAACCTTATAGAAACCAAGTAATGTATAAAATATAGGATTTCTCGAAGAAATCAAAAATGTATTGACTGAATTTTGTGACAATGATTCAGTTTGCAATTTAAAAAAATCAACTACAACTTTTAAATGGTTCTAGAAAAAAATCTATTGACAAACACGCAATAAAATCTCATTGTGGGTATTTTATTTCCTAATCATGATCTTTTAAACATCAGATACAGATTTCCATACATGTCAATAAATAATATTAAACTCTCTCTGGGAAAAGATTTAAATGTGGTTCAAAATTATTGACTAGTAATAAAAATAAAATTATCCTCGTAAAAGAAATTAATTGTTAAATGACATTATAATCAAAGTCGATAAATTTTTCCTTTGAAAAATTTATCGACCACTCAAAACTAGAATAGGTATTTAAATATCAACAGTGGACTGTGATAGTTTTAAGTACTCCTATTTGATAAACAACCTGAATAAAAAAACTAGAAACACTAACTAAAAGTATTTTTCTTATTAACCCGTTGACTGCCATGCGGATCACCAGTGAACGGCACTCGACTTGGCTACAGCGCCGTGGGGACCACCCGTGACCGGCGACATAGCCAATAATAAAATTACATAATTATAGTGAATATGTATACTGACAAATTTTCCAATAATATCATTGTTATTATAATGGTTTGAAGATGTTATGACAATATAAAACATTCAATAATTTTATTATTATATGCAAAATATATATTTATCAGTGGATATTGCGATGAGTCAGATTGAAACATTCAAGGTAAAGAAATGGGGAATCGAAGTAATCAGAACAGTATATCACCACTTTTTTAGTCAAATCATTTGCTCTACTTCTTCCTAGCTGCTTTGAATACTAAAGAATGAGAGTAATTACTTAGCAATCGAAGCACGATTGCTTGAAAAAAGGGGCAATCGTAACAGCTTACCGCGCCGTGGGAGTCACCGTTGACCCTCACCAAGAAAACTGCTTCAAGCATAAATTTATAACTCATTTTATCTGCTTCAAATAATATTTCAGTATATGCATCGCATAATGAAAATTTCACTTCGACACCTTGGGCAAACCATTGAAAATGCAACTAGCAGTCGACGTGCTAAAGAGTACCCCATTTTATTAAATTAAAAAATGTATGTTATAAACTCTTTAAGTTAGAAAGGACATTTCAGAGCATAATTATTTATATACATTTTATTCTGAAATAAATCAATGTATTAGAGAATAAGCTATACATGAAAAATATCATCCCATTTAATCCCATTTAAAACCGAATGCTTCAATATTTGCCCTACACTTATGATAGAGGAAAAATGTTAGATATTTATTTCATGTGTTCCTTTTATTGATTATTCACTTTTTTTTCTAACTGTTATGTCAGAGACTCGTTAGATTATATAAAAGTAAAAGTGTTTTAGACATATATTACTTCAGCTGTAAACTAACAAACTTACATGCAGTTAGATTAACAATTACAACATTTCCAAGAAACTTTTTAATAACTGCCGATTATTATTTTTCTCATATGTGTAGTATATGGAAAATATCGTAACGGTTCAAAAATTGATCTTCATATTTTCAGTCTCTCTAACTTCGAAAATATCATTTTTGGAATTGTGTGTGTGTGTGTGTGTGCGAACACGATAATTGGAGTAACTTCAGTCGGCATATCTACTTATTTGATATAGATTTCTCATAAGATGGAGCATGTTTAATTAAAGGTTTTGTTATGATACCAAAATATATCAATTAGTCAATACAACAAAAATTTCAATCATTTTAATTATTCTATGAAAATTTTACTATGAATATAAATTTAATTCAAAATCTAGTTGTAAATTCTAAACACACTCTAACAACATTAAATTAATTTACTAATGTGAATATTTCTGGTAGTATGTTTATAGAATTTTGTTCGGGAAGTTTTCTCTTTTAAAAATACACTTGATTGCAAAACTTAAGCAACTGGTAGGTTTTTCGCCATAATTCTACGAGAAATCATCTGAGAGACATAAAATTCAGAAATGAGGGCGAGTATTATATACTATAAAGATGACGAAAGCATCAGCGCTAAAATGGAAGAATACAATGCATACGGTGTGGAAGCAAACAAAAGCAAGCTTTATTGAAAGCATAGAATTGTGACTTATGATTGTCTATCCAAGAGGAAGAACGACAAGCAGATGTTCCTTAATATGGGCTATGCCCTCCATTAATTACAATGGTTGCTTTCCATCGTCTACTCCATACTCAGAAACAGCCGATCCAACATTTCTTGCAGTAGGAGTGCCCATTCCGCAATCAGCATCTGTTTGAAATCTTGAGTGTTCTCCGGAGGTTGTAAGCGTGCTGCAATGCGTCTCCTCAAAGCATCTCATACATGTTCCATTTGATTTAAATCAGGGGAGTAAGTTGACTAATCCATTCGAGTGATATCTTCACTCGAACAGCAAGAGTCCGATGTTCCCAATGATATTCTACAAAGTAATTGCTTAGTATATAAGTATAAAACATGTTAAAAAATAACTCAAGATGCATGTTATATAGTGATATATTTTATTACTTTAAGTGTTTAAACGATATGCCTTTGAATGAAACAAGTATTCAAAGAAGAAAGTAAGATATATTACTCCATAGAAACGTTTGCTGCATTTTTATTTCTATTCATTTGCAACTTTTACACAATAGAGTTAGAATCTATGTTGGTAGAAGTCGAATTTGGTAGGACGGTATATTTTTGTATAGGAGTGTATGAACTTAAATAGCACTGTATAATAAGCAACGACTTCTTCCGCAACTAATCTTTGTGATACAAATCGTTCGCCGTTGAGCTCCAATCAAAAACCAAATAGATTAGTAACATTGTTCACTTATTTTACACTAATTTTAATTCACAACGAATGACCAAAGCCCTGCATATCATCAAGGTTTTAGAAAGCGAATCATAAAATTAAGAGTTAATATAGCTTTCTCTTCAAAAATACATGTTATACAGCTCATGTTATACAGTGTGAGAGTGCATGTATGAAATTGTAATGGAGCTCAAATGAGTATCAATTGTAATTGCCATTTAGGTTTGAATTTTGATTTAATATTATGAACTTAATATACTGGATTTTTACCACTGTTTCTATACTTAATTTTTCTCAATGTATCTATACTTAATTTTTGCCACTGTTTCTATACTTAGTTTTTGCCAATGTTTCGATACTTCATTTTATTCGCTCTTTTATTCATATGTGTGTCAAAAGGAATTTTTTGCTGTCGATGGGGAGAAGTGTGAGAGTGCAGCTATGTTTAGGTTTGCGAAACTGATTTTCTCGCCGCACTCACACGTTGTGGGTTGATGCCCAAGTTTTCTTCGCAACTCCAGGAAACTGTGTGGTGTGGCCAGAGAAATTATGTGTACTTAAACTTCACTAAGTTTTGGAGAATTGTGATAGGTCTCCAGGAGGCGATTGAGGACCATCCTTGGAGTCCCGGTCCTTCTGGGCAGAGCCGAAAAAGGACGCATGGTAAAAAGGACAAAGGAAAAACGAACAGGATGATGGAAAAAGTGTAGGGTTGCCTGAGTCGAAAGAAGGAAGGTAAAGAATGTAGCGTTCTTTTGGACATTGGCAATTCTTTTTTTAGGTATAGCACGTGGAGTCCGTTAACTTTTTAATTTTATATATTTTTTTGCAAACTTTCTTGTCGTTTCTTCTAATTTTGAACATTGTTATATAGAACAGTGGTACTATACTATAATTAAAAGCAATGTAAAGCAACTTGGGGTTATCAGTGTCTTCGAAATGACAATGCAATGTACTACACCACAACATACAGCATACGTGTTATACACTACTTTAAATTGAAAATTTTTATTTCATTTGTTCCTTTTATAGACTTTTTTATATAATTGCAATATATCAGAGATTCATTACTTTTATATACATTGACACTTTTATATAATTGCAATATATCAAAGATTCATCAGGTTATATAAAAGTAAAAACATTTGAGACATATTTTACTTCAGCTGTGACTAAACAAATTCTAAGCAATTAGCTTAACAATTGTAATATTTCCCAGAAAATTTTTAAAAATTGACGAATAAATTAAATTTTTCACTTTATATTGAAAAAAGCAAGGAATAACTCTAAAATAGAGTTTGAGTTGGATTCATTTTGTCTTCGTAGCAATTGGATTACAGTTTGAAAAATCCCTTGCAATAAAATTTAATGGTGAGCAATATATACGAAATTAATATTTTCATCATTTTAATGCTTTTAAAGAGCAGAATACACTTCTACGTTACGTGTTATACGTACTTAAATAAAGTATTTTATGTAATAGATTTTTAATGATGGCATTAACACTGCAGTTGACAACTTATATAGATATACAGATTATATAGGTATATAGATATATAGACTTATATAGATTTAAGACCTCTTGTTTTCTACTTATATACCTTAGAAAATTAAAATAATATTACATCTGTTTATAAAATAACCTTTCTTATACAAGTGATACAGACAAGATAGACAAACATTGTCCTCAAATAAATGCTTCCGACGTTTGGATCAATCTAAACATATCAAAATGTCTCTTAAAAGGAATATTATTTTTCTGAAAGGTTGGATATTTTGTACCAACCAATTCCCTCTTGTGATAAAGATGTGCCTGTCTTCTTAAACTGCAAAATTAACCCTTTTCGCTATAAATAAACTCCATTCCCAGTAGTGAGTTCTAAATTAATGATTGAGTTTTATCAATTTATTTCCAACCTAACATTTCCTAAATAGGAGCAAAACTCAGGGGATTCTGAGGCGTGGTAAAAGGAAATACATTCTTCCCAGTGCAGGTGGCTAATCTTGATTATACAATAAAATAATGTGTATTGGTCTTAATGTCTACTGTTGTGTTTCAATCAAGCTGAAATTTCCATATATTCATATATTTAGTCTTATATTTGTTATGATAACGTTTAATTGTTTGGTAAAATATGTACAACTGATACCTAAGAAAAGTGCAACAACTACTTGTCAAATCAAAGTTAATAAAAGTTTGAAAAAAATCCTATGTGATTTCTTCGTGACAATGCAGTTACTAAACAAATAAAATTGTTATACACTTTGTATGAAAAAAATTTTTTAAGTTAAATTTGATTCAAAACTTGAAATTTTAATTTTAAATAAATAAAGTTAAACATAGGGATTTAAAGTAGTAATTTTCTTTTAAATTCAGTATAACAATAACATGAAAAAAAAAAAAAAAAAAAAAAAAAAAAAAAAAAAAAAAAAAAAAAAAAAAAAAAAAAAAAAAAAAAAAAAAAAATAAAAACATAAATATATATAATAAAAAAAAAAAAAAAAAAAAAATAAAAAAAAAAAAAAAAAAATAAAAAATACAAAAAAAAAAAAAAAAAAAAAAAAAAAAAAAAAAAAAAATAAAAAAAAAAAAAAAAAAAAATAAAAAAAAAAAAAAAAAATAAATAAATAAATAAAAAAATAAAAAAAAATAAAAAAAATAAAATAAAATAAAAAAAAAAAAAAATATAAAAAATAAAAAAAAAAAAAAAAAAAAAAAGAAAAAAAAAAAAAAAAAAAAAAAAAAAAAAAAAAAATTAAAAAAAAAAAAAAAAAAAAAAAAAAAAAAAAAAAAAAAAAAAAAAAAAAATAATAAAAAAAAATAATAAATTCGTAGTATTAGAAACAATGCTTTAAAAAGCATTTGAAAATCTTTTTATAATTTAAAAAATTTGATCTAAACGTACCATTTTCAATTAACCAATCAAAGACTATGTTAATGATTTTTTTACATTGCACATAAAAAAACTTGCAGTATCAGAAAAAGGAAATTTTTTCCGGCTCAAAACTGCAGCAATCGGACATTAAGAGTAGATAAAAAATGACAAAAATAATTGCTTCACTCCAGGGAATTATACACAGAATTATTTCGAAATACAAATTTCAACTTCAAGAACATTTATACAAATTGTTTATATGATTTAGATGTTCAAATATTTTGGTTATTATTTACGTATTCCTTATTAATAATTAACGTGATTATTTTTTCTCGCAGTTTCTTCATGAACAAAAAAATATTATAATTGGTTTGCAGTGAACTTAGAATAATATGCTCTAGGCTTTAGCTCTCAAATTTTTATGCTTGGCATAATTTTCAATCTTATGAAGAAAGAATATTTGCTTTCAATGTCTCCCTATTCCTTAGCCAATTTCCTTAGTTCCTACAACTTCATATTTTCTTACACTGCAAAATCAACCCTTTGCGTTATAAATAAACTTCCTTCCCAGTAGTGAGTTCTAAATTAATGAATGAGTTTTATCAATGTATTTCTAACCTTAAGTTTCTTAAATAGGAGAAAAACTCAAGGGATTCTGAGGCAGGGCAAAAAGAAAGATGTTCTCTCCAGTGCAGTTGGACAATCTTGATTTTAAAATAAAATAAATTGTAATATGTAATTTCTCTTAATGTGTAATGTTGTGTCTTAATCAAGCTGAAATTTCCATATATTTCGTCTTATATTTGTTATGATAACGTTTAATTTTTTGGTAAAATATATACAACTGGTACCTAAGGAAAATGCAACAACTACTTAACAATTCTAAGTTCATAAAACTTTGAAAAAAATCCTATGTGACATATTTGTGGCAAATGATATTTCGTAAAAAACTGAATTAGCATGTAATTAGAACACACTTAGTATGAAAAAAATGAGGTTTTGCTTAGAATTAAAGTTGACTAAAACAAAACAAACTGAAATTTATAGTTTAAAGAAATAAAGTTGAACATAGGGGTTTAAAATACGTAATGTTTTTCTAATAAGATAGTAGTGTATTATAAACAATGCTTTGATAAAATCAATGTTTTTATGACTTTATTTTTTTTATCAAAAACAAGATACTTAAAAACACGAAGTTTGATTTAAACGTAACGTTCTCAATTAACTAATAAAAGTCTATGTTAATGGTGTATTTTTTATATTGCACATAAAGAAACCTTCTAGTATCAAAAAAAGAAAATTTATGCCGGTTCAAAATTGCATCAATTGGACACTAAAATTAGATTTAAAAAACACTTAAATTAGACAGTTAAATTTAACAAAAATATTTGTGTCACTCCATCATTATGCATGGAATTATGTCGAAAAACAAATTTAAACTTTAAGAACATTTATACAACTTGTTTATATAGTTGAGACGTTCAAAGATTTTAGTTATTATTTACGTATTCCTTATTACTAATTACCGTTATTACATTTTCTTCGCAGTCTCTTCATGTAAAATAAAAATTGTTATAAATGGTGTTCAATGAAATTAGAATAATATGCTCCCAGCTTTTACTCACAAATATCTATACATGGCATCATTTTCAATCTTATATTACAATCTTATATTTTTAATCTTATATTCTTATGAAGAAAGATTATTTGTTTTCAATATCTCCCTAATCCTTAGCCAGTTTCCTTAGTTCTACAACTTCATATTTTCTTACTCTGCAAACACTTTGGGCTATAAATAAACATCATTCCCAGTAGTGAGTTCTAAATTAATGAATGAGTTTTATCAATTTATTTCCATCTAACATTTCTTAAACAGAAGAAAAACTCAAGGGATTCTGAGGCATGGCAAAAGGAAAGATGTTCTCCAGTGCAGGTGGCCAATCTTGATTATACAATAAAATAATATGTACTTGATCTTAATGTCTACTACTGTGTCTTAATCAAGCTGAAATTTCCGTATATTTAGTCTTATGTTTGTTATGATAACGTTAATTCTTTTGGTAAAATATATAAAACAGATATTTAAGAAGTGCCTGTTAAATCAAAGTTCTTGTCAGATTACAGTTCATAAAACTTTGAAAAAGTCCTATGTGACATCTTTTTGGCAGAGGATAATTCGTAAAAAATTAAATTTTATCTATCACCTTGTATAAAAAATAAGGTTTTGTTAAGAATTAAATTTCACTAAAACATTACAAACTGAAATTTTATTTTAAAAGAAATAAAGTTGAACATACGGATTTAAATTCTGTAATATTTTTCTAAAAAAGATCGTAGTATTAGAAACAATGCTTTGAAAAAACAAATGTTTTTATAATTTTATTATTTTATCAAAACGAGATCATTAAATACAAGAAGTTTGAATCAAATGTAACATTCTCAACCAATAAAAAAAACTATGTTAAGAGTTTATTTTTTACATTGCACATAAAAAAAACCTTGTGGTATTAAAAAAAGGAAATTTTTCCTCGTTCAAACTTGCAGCAATCGGACACTAAAATTAGATTAAAAAAACACTTAAATTAGACAAAAATATTTGAGTCACTCCAGGGAATTATGCATAGAATTATTTCGAAAAAGAAATTTAAACTTCAAGGACATTTATACAAATTGTTTATATGATTTAGACGTTCAAATATTTTGCTTATTATTTATGTATTTTTTATTACTAATTAATGTGATTTCATTTTCGTCGCAGTTTCTTAATGTAAAATAAAAATTATTATAATTGGTGTTCAATGAACTTAGAATAATATGCTCTAGGCTTATACTCACAAATTTTTATGCATGGCATAATTTTCAATCTTATGAAGAAAGATTATTTATTTTAAATGTCTCCCTAATCCTTAGACAATTTCCTCAGTTCCTGCAACTTCATATTTTTATAATACTTCATACGTTTTCATTGCAATCAAGACATAGGACTCCATTGAATTACATCTTAATTATGCCTTAACTTAGTTAAAGATAAAGCCATTTCTATACACAAGTAGAAAGACAATTCATTTCATAAATCATGAAATAAAGATCATTTATAATCTCGTCTTTCAAATAAACGAAAACAAAACCAGAGTAAACGATATTAATGGACAATGTATAAAATTAGCTTTGGATAGTATATATCATTATTCCTTTCTGCTTAAGAAATTAACAGAAAATGTACAACATTGTTTGTTTTAAAAATTAGTATTTTTTAACAGGGCTGACCATGACAGAATACTTTCTTTAATTCAAAGTTTTATATTTTTCATCTGGTATATATTAAAAAAATTTTAAATTAATTTCACATATTGTTTTTAATTAAAATCAGATAAATAGTTAATTAATACATTCTCTGCCAAAACGCAACAGGACACTTTAAATTTTAGAACTTTTTCTGAATATTTAGAAAACTAAATGATTTAAAGTGAAACTTACTTTATGAATTTCTGTGAGAACAGAGAGTATATTCATAGTAATAAACTGACTTTTTTCAATTTTCCTTGTAATATCTAACGTTTTATATCTAAAGCAAAGCTGTAAATTTAGTAAAAATGCTTACCGAATTTAAAAAAAGATTTGTATCTCTATGAATATACTTGCGATCCTCACATAAACACAGAAAACTACCAACAATCTCATAATAATGCGATACAGCTACAATGTACTTCAAGTATTATTAGTACTGAAAGTGTCATATTAACCCCTTCCGGTAAAATGACGAGTCTAGCTCGTCATTAGTTTTTCATTCCATACCGCACAATGACGAGCTACACTCGTCATGCGATTAAAGTTACTGTTAAATATGATAATTAATTTAGTTTAAAATTTCTAGTGTACTGAATTTGGCAACACTTTTATCACTTGTGAAAATCACAAGTCACTATTGCATATTGTTTACTTAGAATTTCTTGGTACAAGTCATTGCCAAATTAATGAGTCAGAATAAAAGAAAACCTACTAAGAAATGCCTTGTGTGTTACAAGAATCAAATTAAAAGTGAGACTACTTGGCTGTGTAAACAATTAAGAATTCCTTTGCACTTTGTTTTGAAAAGTACCACTGGCTTGAAGACTATTATCTGTATACCTTATTAATGTTTTGCTTTGATATTTTCTTAATTTTACTGTTTCTGATATTATTTAACACTATGTAAAAAGTGGATTTTAATTAAGAATATGTAACAATTGTAAAATGAAACAAGTTTTTTAAATAAAAATTAAATGGTTATTTCATGTACAGTTTTTCATTATTAAATCATACCGGAAGGGGTTAAATATTAAGTATTAGACGAACCAATTTCGATCTTCACGGAATTGAAATACAGTTTTTTCTCTTGTCCAAACTTAAGTAGGGCATTTCAAAATTGGTGCATTTGCGTTGCCCGAACTCAGTTCAAGCGTCACAGGCAAGGGGTTAAAATATTAATTATTTTAAGTGCAAAATAATTTTTTTTTCACATTTCAACTAAAGAATTCATTGTTTTTTTAGAAAAAATACAACTGTAAACATTCGAGCACAAGCCTAAAAGTGAGTGTTTCGCGAATCTTATTGATGAGCAATATTTCAGATATATTGAATTTTTTACCAAAATGTGAGGTATTGATCTAATCTTATATGGTTTAAGGTAGTGTAAATAAATCTATCACCATTAACTAATTTGTTTTGAACATCGCTATTTTAAAGATTTAAAGATTCTTTAAAAATTTCCTAAATATGAGTTATTTTATTAAATATAACGTATTTTAGTAAATACTTTGGTAGAAAAGTAAAACGAGTGTCTATTAAAACACATCTAATTTGAATAAGTTTGAAAATAAAAACATGAAACCTGCGAAAGATCTCTATTTCCTCATGTCTAAAGTGGATTCAAAATTCAGCAAATATATTATTGCAAATAAACAATAGAAATTTGAGGAGATCTTACTGCTAAAACTTTTTAGAAACTAGCAGTAAATTTTAAAAAGATATGTGACTACCCTAAATAAACTTCCATTTTTGTAGAAATTATACATAAAATGAATTAGAGTAAGTAAATTTTATTATAAATTTTAATAGTAATAAAGCGACTGTATAAGTACAAAGGATTTCAGATGAGAAGCGCCTTGAAGCTCTGAAAGAAGACCAGTTCACAGTTGCCGAAATGAAGTTCGGTACCCTAGTGCTTTTCCACATATTTTCTAGAAGAATTCAGTTAGTAGATCATCAAGATAAAGATTCATTCATTATTAGTCAGGATTAAGATACTACCAATTGTACCCTTAAATAATTTTACAGGATTACAAACTTTATCTCTGTATATTTTAGCATTCAAAGTTAACATTGGTACAAATGTGTAATCAATGCGGATTTGTGTTTAGGTACTTTTTTAGCTATACATATAATGCTTAATATGTAACTAGTTACACTAAAAATCTCGTTAAAAATTAAATAGTTTGAAAATTTTAAATTAATGAAGTTTTTAATTTTTAAAGGATTTTTTGAAATTTAATTTTAAGTGTATTTATATAAGAAGAGTGCCTAACAATCTCTATATGCATAAATCAAACCTCTGCATCCTATTGAAGGTACTTTGAACGACGAGCGAATGAATAGAGTGCTACTTATTACTACAGGATTTAACGGATTCGAATCCCGTGGTTTTATTGCTGTTATTAGCCGTTTTGAATCAGCTTCAAGCAGTCAAGTTTATATATATATATATATATATATATATATATATATATATATATATATATATATATATATATATATATATATATATATATATATATATATATATATATATATATATATATATATATATATATATATATATATATATATATATATATATATATATATATATATATATATATATATATATATATATATATATATATATATATATATATATATATATATATATATATATATATATATATATATATATATATATATATATATATATATATATATATATATATATATATATATATATATATATATATATATATATATATATATATATATATATATATATATATATATATATATATATATATATATGTATATATATATATATATATATATATATATATATATATATATGTATATATATATATATATATATATATATATATATATATATATATATATATATATATATATATATATATATATATATATATATATATATACATATATATATACATGTATATATACATACATATATATATACATGTATATATACATATATACATACATATATACATACATATATATATATACATGTATATATACATATATACATACATATATACATGTATATATATATATATATATATATATATATATATATATATATATATATATATATATATATATATATATATATATATATATATATATATATATATATATATATATATAAGAAGAGATGAAGTAAATTGTTTCAAAACCTTATGTTGTGTTTATTTCTTAGTTGTTTATAAATTAAAATTTTATATTTAAAAACCTTATATACATATATTATGCACACATACTTACATTTATATGCATATATATATATATATATATATATATATATATATATATATATATATATATATATATATATAATTTTAAAGATGAAAATGTAGAATGTCTCGTACCTGAAATTTAATAATATATGAACACGCTTTTTATGGTTCGAGAATACTTTTTAAATGGTTAAGAAACATATTTATATATTAAATATATTTTATACTTTAAAACAACGATGCTCTAAATATTAAATAACGTAAATTCTTTTTATAACTCCTAGACATGATTTCATTAACTTCGCACATGTCATAAAACACAGTGTCTGCCTCAAAGAAAATAAAGCTTAATGGAACGGAAAGTTAAATTCTTAACTATTCCTGTTTTAGAGGACCGCATTTAAAATATTTTAAGTTAAATTCATTAGTTCCTACTCTATATTATTTTGTAAGATTTCCATTTAAATATAATTTGAGAATTTAGATTTGTATTATCTGAGAGTATATAAATGTTGTTTCAATATGTGTTATAAACTAAGTTACAAATTTTGATTTTGGAATAATTTCAAGTAGTATAAACTATTTAAGAAAATACTTCGAAGTGGTATTTGAAATAAGTTCCTATTATCCAGTTATGTTCCAAACTTAATTAAAATATGTACTGTATTTCATGCATTAATTATTATGCTATATATATATATATATATACATATATATATATATATATATATATATATATATATATATATATATATATATATATATATATATATATATATATATATATATATATATATATATATATATATATATATATATATATATATATACATATTGTTAACCAAATGTTTTACAGGGGGAGTTGTAGTCAGAGTCAGATAGTGTAATAAATATGCAACAAGAGACATTTTGACTGAAGAAGATTTGTATTTTTGTACTCAAGTAGATTCATTCTCCACTAATTTAATGTAAATTTTAATCACGAGATCGTCTAACAAGAATAATCTACACTCTAAAAACAAGTATATGATAAATCTTTGAAATTTTTTGCAAATGTATCATTGACAGAGTCTATCCTATTTTAATATTGGAACAATACACTGTCTACCAATACGTATTTGGTCACCTGTGATAAAATAGAAAAACTAGCTTTATTCAAAATCAATAGTTGGTAGAACCTCCACAGGCAATTACAGCATGAACCCTCCGGGGCATAAGTTCCACAAGTATTTGTGTTACAGCTAGTGGCATTGTCTTCCACTCGGCTTGGAGTAGACATGCAAGTTTCTTCACCGATTTTGGACGGGTAGTGAATCCCTTAATTCGTTGATTCAACTCGTCCCAGATGTTCTCGATAGGTTTCAGGTCTGGTCTCTGGGCAGGGCAGTCCATACGATGAACTCCATTGGCACCATACCAAGCCTTGGTTAACCTCGAAATGTGGCAACTGGCATTGTCGTTCTGAAAGTAACAGGGGTGCAACGCGTAAAACTGCCACAACGTAAGAAGCACATTGTCATCCAAAATAGTGCAGTAGGCATCGGAGTTGAGCTTACCATGAATGGGGGCCAAAGGTCCCTGTCCATACCAGGAGAATCTCCCCCAGACTATAATTCCACCTCCTCCGAACTTGACTGTTGATACAGTGCATTCTGGCAGGAGACGTTCTCCAGGCAGACGCCAGACCCAGACCCTGCCATCCAAATGGTAATAGGTGAACCTGGAGTCGTTGCTCCAAAGAACCCGTTTCTACAGATCTACGGTAGAAATTTCGATGTGCTTTGCACTACATTAACCGAGCAGCGCGGACGGTCTTTGTGATCAAAGTCTTATGGGCAGGAGCACGACCATGAAAACTAAGCAGATGACAGCCATCGGTTGAGTGAGGTTCTTCCGAATTTCTCTGGACAGCACTCGTCTGTATCTACCTCCCAGTTTCGTTCGTCTGCCAACTCAGTTCGTCTGCACATTCCGACAATCACCGATCACCTTCCAATTCTTAATAACATAGGCCACTGTCTATTTTGGATACTTCATATCGCTAGATATGTCCCTAAAGGATCGGTCACATTTGTGATACCAGATAATTATACCTTTCTCGAATTCAGAGAGTTCTGGACTGCGCGGCATCTTGCATGTGAATAATGCCGATGCTGTTTCCTATAAGATGTATACCGGCGGAAGCCGTGACGTACCTCAGGACTACAGATATCGTTATTTGCAAAGGTGTCCAAATACTTATTGGTAGACAGTGTATATATACACCGAACATACATTACATTATGACCACCTATTAATATCATGTAGGACCACCTTTAACCCTGAAAGCTGCCAGCACCCAGCGTGGAATTGACTGTACAAGGTACTGAGAGATAGTCTGAGGTAACTTATACCAATCACTCACAAACTGGTCCTGGAATTCCCGCATATTGCGAGAAGGTGGCGTGGCAGGAAGAAATTAGTTTTCTAGGTGGAACCACAAACAGTCTATTTTATTAATGTGATGGGAATTGGGAGGGATATATATATATATATATATATATATATATATATATATATATATATATATATATATATATATATATATATATATATATATATATATATATATATATATATATATATATATATATATATATGTACATATATATATTACATATATGTGGTAAAGAAAATTATATAAATATTTATACTCACTTTAAATTATACATGTTTAGATTCATTCGAATGAATATCTAAGATGTTAAACAGAAATGAATATTATAGCAAGAAGGATTTCAGAGAAATTGAGAAGTAAATTTGTGAAATACTGACTCATATAAAATTGTTATTTATTCAATATGCTGATTTATGTGTTTAAATTTGTTATGCAAATAAGGTATAAATTGTTTTAACCAAATATATAAAAAATAAAGGTAAATATATTCGGTATGAAGCGAAGCTATTTACAAAGAAATATTTGATAAGTAAAAATAATTTCTTGGAAAAGAAAAGAAAAACAGCTTGAAGCCAAAAGTGGAGTTTTATCACGTTTTCTAAACTATTCATGTTTTATAGTTCTTCTTGTTGACAATATAAGATATATTATTGTATATATTTAAAATAAAAATCTAATCTCCCATTTTCATAATTGTATACGTATTATTCTTAGTCAAAACTATTTTTGATTTGTCTTCTAAATTTTAGGCAAGCCGTATGAAGTGTTGTGATGAAAAGGACACATTTAATTCATAACAGGCTTATATTATTGTCAAATATACCCATGATACTTTCGTGAAAAAAACTTCCAGTGCAACAGAAGTCAATGTTAAACCGCAAACTAATAGAAAAAGTGTGCACTAAAATTTGAAGAATATTACTATTACCTGTTACTTACACTTCCATTTTAGTTGCTGGTTTTACTCAATTTCTTTTACATCTCAATAAAAACTATGCTTCAAAGTAGATTTTTTTACATGTATAAGCAATCATCAAAAACCTTTTCACCCATAACACTAGAGTAACCACATTAATTTGAAATTGCCA
>CM063501.1:69711221-69726221 GCA_032207245.1 Pardosa pseudoannulata
TCCTTTGATGTCCGAGTTGCTTCTCAAACATTCAATGCTTTCGGAACTTTCTTTCAGAGTATGCTTGCTTTGTTTGTTTATAAGACCATACAGCATTTTTTTCTCTCTTAGCCAAAGGCTATGAATCTTTATGTTTTCTTGACTTCAAGCGTAAAATACTACACCCATGAGAAGACAGAAAAGGAAGCAACCGTAAAAAAGTTTTAATTTTAAAAAATATTAAGTTTACATACCTATTTTAAGATAAAAGTTTCAATTTATATATTTAAATTATCTTACTCAGAGCGGCATCTTTTGTTCCATTCTTCTGTAATAAAGTTTTCATACCTTAAAACCTTTGTATTAAGTCTCTTTACTCAAGAGACCTGGTATTTTTAAAATAAATACTTATTCTTTCATCTAGTGTTTTAAAAACAAAAATGTACACTCATATCTGAGTTTTTCCTATTCAGCGTGGGCCGTATATGTGATCCTTATTTAAATTTGTTGTAAATAATAATTGTGACCTTTACTGCAGAAAATAATAATTATTTAATGTTTGTTTTTAGACAACGTGATGAACACGATGTGTTAAAATTATATGCTACGTAAATTTTCACTCAAATTTTTAAATATTATATTACAGCTTATGAATATTCATGCGCAAACATAATTTTTTATAATTTTATAACATTCTTTTAAAAACTATATTTGTATTATATGTTGTAAAATTTATATTATACATACCTGCCATATAAAGACTGTACGATGGACAAGATTTGATGCTAAACATTTTATTGTAGTCATTTTGGGACATACATTTTTTTAATGTAATCATTGTGATTGATAGAGTACAATTTGCATTTAACGGTATTATTGGACATTATCAAGATACTCTTTTGCACTCTAAACTTAAATCCGCCATTTTCAAAATGTTAGAAAATAATAGATGACTTTTTTTTCAATAGAACAACATTGCAATACATCTTGTCAAGTAAGTATTCGGTTTTCTTAAGGTAACCGATTACGTTAAAATAACGATTTTCAAATATCGATAACAATAATTGTAATCTTTCTCTTTTGTTATGTTGAATTAAATAAAAAAGATATTTTTTAAAATATTATACAAAGTTTTATTATTAAAAAGGAATGTAGTCCATCTTTTTCAATGCAACTTGTTATTTTGTTTTGTGTTAGTTGGTAGGTTTGTATTTTTTTTTGTTTGTAAACACTACGGTCTACAATTTTCTAGATGAATTTCGCTGAGAATAAATTCTACTTCTAGCTTGTTTCAAATAGCTAGCAAAATTTTTTGTAAGAAGTAGGATTTCGATTCACAGAATCCAATTTCAAAAATCATCGCTATACATGACTACCCCATAAGTAATTTTATTAAAATTTTAAGCCAATGTAAAACTCTAATACTTCCTGTTTATTAGTAAGCACAGCTATCTGACATTATCATTGCGCATTCTGAACGTACTACCCTAAAATCAAATTACTCATAATAAACTCATAATAAATATAGGATCAAGAACCACGAGACTAATGAAATAGTTTCATAAAAATTAGAAAATTTAATATAAAGTTAAAACAATAACTCAAATTATGGTCTCTACTGGTTATCTACACCACAAATTCTCGAAACAAAAAACGTTAACTGTAATTACTGACGGTTCTTTAGCAATAAATAGCTTTAACCACTGGTGGACCAGGAAAACATTGGGAGTCTGAAAAAAAATTAAAAGAATCTGACAAAGACCTCATATAGTTGTTAGGATAACAGGATTCAGTTAGAAGAGTTCTATAAAAAGTGAAAAAAGAGTAAGAACTGAGATGACTAATTGGATGCTACTAGTCTTTTCAATCTGCTTCTCAGGCAGATTATTTGGCCCGCTAGACCACCACTTGATCTTGAACTGTTCTGCTTCTGAAGATTAAAGATATCTAAATAAATAATGCAGTGCCAATCCATATTTTCAACTCCAATTTCAGCTTCTATATCATTAGCCACTCAGATTCGACTTTAAACATTAGTTCTATTTTCTCTCATACAGACAAATATTTTCCTAAACAAATCAATCATACATCTGGTATGGTTTTCTTCTCAAATAAATGTCTTGATATTTTCTACTTCATGTTTGTCTCACCTGTTATTATCTCTCTCACTAAGATGTAACTTCTTTTATTCTTCGTTGAATAATCTGATTGTTTGTTTTCCCATTTGTTTTGTGAGCAACTCATGAACTTAATCCAACAATGCATGAACTAACAAACGTCAGTACTGTAATTTAGTGTCAACAAATCAAACAAAATAAGATAATCATGAGGTTACACCCAGTTTCATTAGCCAGTCAACTGGATTACTTGCCTTTAAATTTTTTATATATTTCTATGACTGCGACTTTATTCATACCGAAGAAATGACTCACTTTCTATTGCAAATTGTCCTCTGCACACGTCTGGACATTTAACTCACATGTTTCTTACTTTGTCCTTGATTAGCTTAGCTACATTCCTGACTGGCTGTTGTCAACATCCGGTGCTCAACAATTCGTTAACTGAATTAATCTAAGTCTTGAATCAGGGAAGTAAGCATAAAAAATTATTTTTAGCTGGCTAAACAATAAGATTTATTGCATTAAGTTCTTTAGTGGGATTCAGATTATTTAGACCAATACGAACAGTGGTTATCAAAGTGTGGGAGTAAATTCTTTAGAAATTTTAATGACTTCTATTGGCTGGCATAAATATCAAAATAGTTGGACAGTTATTTGTACGAGCTCCAATAAATGTCTAAGGCCTTTAAGCTGGACATTGTGGTTCGTTTCGAACTTTCGTTATGAAATCACTTTGACGTCAGTTTGCAGACATTATATGAGCAAATCTGACGTCAAAGTGATGTCACAACGAACGTTCAACCGGACATGCAACGTTCAGAGTAAGCCCCTCATAATTTAAGTTCGTATGTAAATGGAGTTAGTCTTAATACAGAATCTCTGCCAATAGAAAATTTCGGCCATTTTTGACAGAGTAAAAATATATTGATGCGAAGAAATAGCTTATTTGTTGTCTTTTACGATTTCATAACTAAAAAAATCTTGAAAATATTTGTCATCCAGAAATAAGAGAAATAGAATTATCCATTAAACGCCTCTATACTAAACAGAGAAAGTATTTCAAGTTAAAGTACTCAGCTTCTTACTACATCCATTATTTTCTAACGTCTTCATTTCTAAGGTATTCACATATGATTTTCAATTCTATTTACTTACTCTTGATATAAAAAACATGTCTAAATATGAAATAAGTTAGATTTTATTCCTTGTGTTCAAACACACATTGTTTTTATGTTTGTTTACTATTCGTTTTGTAAACAAAAATATACTGTTCACTTCTATATTTTTTAATCCTTTTAAATATAAAATAATCCGTTTCTACATGCAGTCATTTTATCTCTATTTATGTCCTTTTTTATCTTCTCTTTTTGTCGTTATTATATTTTATAAATAAAGAATTCTGTGATATGAGATTTTTTTCGTCAAAATAACGACTGAAAATTCTGTTACTTGTATCTTCAATAAACACCAATTATTTCTAAAGACTGTCGAAGTACTCTATAAAAATCATACAAAAGTACACCATATTTAAAAATTGCTGAGTAAAAATTATTTAATACTTTGCTTTCATTAGCATTTCTGCAATATAATATCCTGAGATTTCTTTAAAAGAATAACATATCCTTTCAAACAGTAATGTCATTTGTCTGAACTATACATATAATTTATTTTATTATGATCTTTAATAAATATGGAAAGATGCAGTAAGTTTTGATCATGAATTAATATTACCTTTCTCTAAAGAATGAGTTTTAAAGTAGGTAAAAAATAAAATCATCACCACAGAGTGCTATTGATAAAATTTCCTACATTTTTGAAAGAGTTAAAAATATTTTGCAATTTCAAAACAGGTACATATTATTACTTTTTGAAGCTGATATTAAAGTAAATATATAAGTGCATAACATATATTATAAAATTAATTCCTTCCTCAGTGGCATGACAGCCCAGGATGGGCCTTAGCCTTCTCTAGAATTCCATACCAGGCAGTCCTATCTTTGGCTCTGGATTTCCAATTTGAAATTTTCAAGGATCTTATGTCTTTCTCAATGCAGTCTAACCATCTAAGTTTTGGTCGTCCTCTCATTCGGGTTCCTATTGGTTTGGCCGTAAAAACTTTTTTTGTGGATCTATTGTCATTAAGTCGAACTAGGTGTCCGGCCCATTTTAATCTTTGTAAGCTAATAAAATTAATTATATCTGGGTTTTTATATGTTCTGTATAATTCAATATTTGTTCTTCTCAATATACCATTTACATTAATTCCCCCAAAATACTTCTCAATATTTTTCTCTCAAAAACTGCTAGGGTTTCCTTGTCTCTTTCTGTCAATGCCCAGGTTTCAGCTGAGTAAGTCAAAACAGGTCTTATTAGGCATTTATACAATATTATTTTAGTCAATCTTTTAATGTACTTAGACTTTAAATATTTCTTTAATCCAAAAAAACATCGATTAGCAGCAGTAATTCTGCTATGAATTTCAACAGATATATTATTTTGTGTATTAATTTCCGAACCTAGGTATATAAACTGCTTTACAGTCTCAAATCTATAACTGCCTATTTCTAAGGATGAGTGTTTATATTCTGATTTTAAACAAGGCATATATTTGGTTTTTAAAATTTATATTTATCTAAAAACGGATATCTAAGAGATATATTACATATAGTGAATATTATGAATAGTTTACACGTCATTCCCTCCAGTGTCGCTTTTATATAGTATTGTATTAATTCATACTTTAAAATTACTTAAATCATTTGATATTGTATTATTTTTTTAATTATTTAAGGTATTATTAAGATAACAGCTTTATTTGTAATGAAGACCTTAGGGTTTCATCTCCTAAAAACGCATTATCCCTTACTTCCCTATTTTAACTGCTTTATTTCGTACTGTAATTAATTCAAAGAAGTAAAATCTTCTTCATATTTGTACAATTTGAGCGTCTCTAAAATAATGGAGATTTAGTAAAGTCACAAGCCAGTTATTACCACTTACCTCCATCTACCAGAAATTAGTAGTTTTTAATAATTGCGTTTCCCGACCAGACTCGAAGTAACTCGTTATGAATTTCCTTATCTAAATCATCTATTACGATTATTTCTTATAAATTCCATGCTATGTTTAAGTGACTTAGGCACCAAAGTGGGTCACCTGTACATACTAGTCAAACTGGAAAAATGAGGAGTTTAAAAAATACACAGAATATCCTAAAATGATATTTTCTCAAAATCTAGATAAAATAGCTTAATGTTCAGACCTTAAAAACATTCGTAATCCTGTATAAATATGAATATATATATATATATATATATATATATATATATATATATATATATATATATATATATATATATATATATATATATATATATATATAATATATATATATATATATATATATATATATATATATATATATATATATGTATATATATTATATATATATATATATATATATATATATATATATATACTATATATATATATATATATATATATATATATATATATGTATATATATATATATATATATATATATATAAATATATATATATATATATATATATATATATATATATATATATATATATATATATATATATATATATATATATATATATATATATATATATATATATATATATATATATATATATATATATATATATATATATATATATATATATATATATATATATATATATATATATATATGTATATATATATATATATATATATATGTCAGGATTATAAATAATGTAGATTAATTTATAAGAGATTTTAATTAGGGATTCTTTTATGAGTGACGCGGCGTGATGAAAAAGCCACATAAATACGGGTATATGATCTGAGCAGAGAGCAGTATGCACATTCCACGGACAGAGCTGCGGCCACCCGATATAGCTAAGCCTGCCTTTGTTAAAAGTTGGACGCCCAATGTGCGCCATTAGTGAAAGTAGTGTGTGATGATATTTAAATAAAGATATGAAGCTGAGATCAGGATTCTATATGTATATTTGTGGAACATGTATATATATATATATATATATATATATATATATATATATATATATATATATATATATATATATATATATATATATATATATATATATATATATATATATATATATATATATATATATATATATATATATATATATATATATATACTATATATACATATATATATATATATATATATATATATATATATATATATATATATATATATATATATATATATATATATATATATAATATATATATATATATATAATACATATACATATATATATATATATATATATATATTATATATATATGTATATATATATATATATATATATTTATGTATAATATATATATATACATATACATATATACATATATATATATATTTAATGAGTATATTATCTATGATAAGTAATAGATTAATTTAACTTACAGATAGTAGCATTTAAATAATAACATAACAGAAAATAAGGTTTTGAATGATAAGAAAACAGATATGATCTTCCTATGAGTGAGAACAAATGCACTATAACATCTTTATCAAATAAAGTGTTAAAGAACATAAACATAAATGACATAACATAAACATAATTGAGAGTAAATACAATCTCGGGTTTCAACGGTAGGAGACAAGAAATATTTTCGTCTGCGACTCTGAAATATAGCCTCACAAGAGTTCCATTATTAGGTGAGGCACATCTCGCACTGTTCTAATAATGGGATTTCATGAAAAAGTCTTATAATGATTTTTTATTAGAGGATAAATTATGGTATCGTAGCCTTTAATGCTTACAAAGATAATCCTATTGTTATTCTCATTAAGTTTGTACTCCACTCCTACGCTAAATGGGTCCATCAACGTGGAACAACTAAATTGTATCAATCACACAGTGTAAGCATAGAAATAAACAAAAGTGGAAACTGAAGAGGTGTCTTATATGAGAAGTCATCCAAAAACTCCTACATCCTGTCCAAGAGAAATACAATCTAACTATATACAGGTTCATTTTATTTCATGTTTAATTATATTATTGGCATGTTTTTCATTCTTTAACAAAGACAATGATTTACTGTGTAAAAATACACATTACAAAAATTGAGACAAAAATGTAGCAGAAAAGAGCCTTAAGAAGCATTCAGTCCAACGAAAATTCCAGGAGGTAAAAAAAATATAAAATATTGTTCTTCTAACCTTTTCGACAATAATTTCACCTTTCTTTTGAAATATGCATTACCTAGGAGTGTCTATGTTCATAGTCTCTTAGCAAAAATTTCCGTTCTTACAAAAGGGATTTTGGAATAGGACTATTAAAATGAAAACTCCTTTAAATGACTGCAGATGCAGTTTCAAGTATATATTCCATTAAATATTTCTTTATAAACTTTGAACAGAAAGATAATTATAAAAGATGAGAAATTATACTAGTGAGATGAGTATTTAACAGTCTTTTCACTTTTTTAAGCATTATAAGTGTAATACTGTTGCCAATCATACTCAATGCTTGTCGATTGTTGAGACTTTTACGGGATATTTTATTTCTGATTAAACGGAATAGAAGTCCTAGGAATTATTCCCACTTTAATCAGGGGTGTTAACAACTTTTAGAATTGCCTCTAAAACAGTTGTTTTCAAACTTTTATCACTGCAATAACCATGACTAACAGGGTACAAAATTTGAGTTTCAAGAAGGCTTTGCTATAGAGATAAACACAAGAAAAAATACTAAACAATTCAGTACTAAAATGTTTTCATTGGTAATTTTATAATTTTTAGCTGATATCTTTGATTATTGTCACAACACCCCTTCATACGTTCACAGCACCCCAGAATGCCGTGGTTCTTACTTTAAGAGGACCAGCTCTGTGATGAAGATTCCAGTCTAATGATTCTTTCGGTTGAAACACATACATTTCAGTGGTGCAAATAAAGATACGCAAATAAAATTTAAATCTGGATATACATCTATTTGTAAAACCATAATTGAAATTGGAAAATAATTATACAAAGATTTAGCCCAGAAGCACAAATTATTACAGAATGCTTTACATAAAAAAATTCTTATTGCCGATATCTTATTACAATTTAAATAATTTTCACAATAAAAATCCTAATTTACAAAACAGAGTTTGTATAATTACTAAAACATATAAAAACATACAATTAACAAATGAGTATATAACAAGTATTTATTTGTTGCAAACTGAAATTACATTTTCTTATATTATTGGGTTGTTCGGAAAGTAATTTCGTTTTTTCCCTCAAGGATTTAATTGTATTTTTTTTCACCCAACTTCACATTTAAGCCGTATAATTTTTATATGCTTTGATAGCTCATATAGCAAGGCTTGTGTGTGAAAAATTCCAATTAATTCTACGCAGTAGTTTTTGGTTGGTACCCTCTTAAATATGGAGAGCGATAAGCAGAATTTTCGACATATTTTACTGTTTTACTAAAGAAAGGGTAAAAATGCTGTTCAAGCCAGAAAAAAATTGACCGATGTGTATGGAGAAGGTGTGTTGACAGTACGCCAGTGCCAGAACTGGTTCGCTAAATTTCGATCCGGCAATTTTGATGTCGAAGCTGCACCATGTTCGGGAAGTCCGGTGGAAGCTGATAAAGACGCGATAAAGGCATTAGTTGATGCGAACCGGCGAATAACAACACGTGAGATCAGATTGAGGTTAAATTTATCAAATTCAACAGTTTATGACCACTTGAAAGGCCTGGTATTATCCTCGAAGCTCGATGTATGGGTTCCCTATATTCTCACAGAGAGAAATCTGTGTCGCCGCATTGACGTCTGCGATTCGCTTCTCAAACGTCACGAAAATGATCCGTTTTTGAAGCACATCATCACTGGGGACAAAAAATGGGTTATATACAACAACGTCAAACGCAAGAGGTCATGGAGTAAAAAAGATGGACCGGCTCAAACCATTTCCAAAGTCGATATTCACCAAAAAAAGGTGATGCTGTCTGTTTGGTGGGATTTTAAAGGAATCGTTGTTTTTAAGCTTTTACCGGATAACACAACGATTAATTCGGAAGTCTACTGTCATCAGCTGGACAAAATGAATGATGAACTTCAACAGAAAAGGTCAGAACTAATCAACAGGAAAGGTGTACTGTTTCACCAAGACAACGCGAAACCTCACACAAGTTTGGTCACTCACCAAAAGCTTTTACAGCTTAAATGGGATACAATACCACACCCACCAAATTCTCCAGACCAGGCACCATCGGATTATTATTTGTTTCGGTCATTCCAAAAATTTTTAGACGGTAAAACCTGCACCTCAAATGAGGAGGTCAAAAACCACCTCGATCAGTTTTTTGCCAGCAAAGACCAAAAATTTTATGAGCGTGGAATTATGCTACTACCAGAAAGATGGCAAAAGGTGTTGGACCAGAATGGCCAATATATAATTTAATAAAATATTTATTCATTATACGAAAACTGTCTTTCATGTTCCCCCAAAAAAAACGAAATGACTTTCCGAACAACCCAATACATATTAGGATATTTTCCTTCACATAATTAATGAAATGATAACTGTCAATACATAGTAAATTATATATTTACAGATTTCTACACTTTCATAAATTACAAAAAGCATTATGTTATTGTTAGGATGTCAAATTTAGTTTCTATTACAACCTGTATATAACGGATATTAAGATTTCCAAGTAAGTAAAAACAAATGCCAAAATAAATTTCATCTGTAGAATTAGTTTGTAATTCTGCAATATCTGTACTAAAAAAAACATACATTTCAGTGGAAGAAATAAAGATAAGCAATTTAAAATTTACATCTACACATCTATGTTTTCGTCAAATAATATTAGAGTATAAAATGTCATAACGTTTACTATTAATCTGTATTTCTTTTCTACTTTTGGCATTACATTATGAACAAAATGTATATCCATATTTGTTTAGTAAAATTAATTCTAATACGGAGACTGTTTCAACTTTAAGTATCTTCTCCTGGCTTATGGAAGCATGAAATGTAATACTTTCTTTTTATTTTTAAATCTGGTCATTTACATTTACATTACATTATAATCTTGTTATTTTTCGTATTAATCACCAAAGTAAACATTCATATCAAAGATGTTGTGAAAAAAAATTCTCAAGAATGAAGCAGCGTTTTAATTTCAAATCGCCAAGAGCTTTAAGAAAAAAAAGTTAAAATTCTCTGAAGGTTGAACTTGTTTTAATCCTTTTTAATATAATGTTCTTAGAAAAAACAGCAAAACTACAAAAAAAATAAAAATATAAAAAAAACTTCTGTATTTTAAATTTATTTTATGGAAAATGTTCAGCGTTTAATTTTAATCAAATTCTGTTTCTGGGTTTTTGAACAAATTAAAAAAAAATTTCTTATTCAATATGCTGATCCTATGTTTACAAAATACAATTTAATAACTTAGTGATATATTTTTAGATTCATGTTTTCTAAAAGGAATATTCTCTATTACAAAGACGCATAGGATATTATAATTTTTTGGAAGTTTACATATAAACTTTTACTTTTTAAACCTGCACGTTTTCCTGTACTTAATTAACTGGTTTTAACGTTCTATTCAAATTTTGTATTTTCTTCTAACATTAAATATACCTTTGTCGGCACAACGTAATTTCTGAAAGTTTAAATTAAGAGAAATTAATCAAAGGAATTCTATGAATGCATGAATTTATATCTTATAGTTTTCTTATAGTCTTATAGAATTTATATCTTTAGTATATAAATAAATAAAATTTTCCTTTTTTGTTTACTTCATTCTAAGAAGTAAATTAAATATTGTAATTGAAAACTGTTTTGGCTGCCAGACTTTGGAAAAATTACTTTTGTTTTTACCAAGTCTAATTTTTTTTTTTAAATTTGATTCTGAATTACGGTTTTATATAAATAAACGTTAATTACATTTGACGAAATGTTTAAACATTTTGACCATCCTTGATTGAATGGATGAAATATCTAACGAAGAGTTGTTTTACTTGATGGCTGTATAAACGTTATTACACATGTATATTACATAGCTTAAAAACTATAAGTCTGAAATGTTGAGATTTCAAATTTAGGACTAAAGTAGAATGAAGATACAAGGAAGAAAAGCACTCCGCTACCATCAAGCCTGAAACTTTATTGAAAAAAGGAAAATAATTATTTAACGATTTAGCCCAAGAAGGCTCAATTTATTTCAGAATGCTTTACATAATAAAATTTTCATTACCAATATCTTATTACAAATTTAAATAATTTTTACAATAAAAATGCTAATTTACAAAACAGAATTTTTACATTTTAGTAAAACATGTAAAAACATACAAATAACAAAAGAATTGAGTATTTAACAATTATTTATTTGTTGCATTCTGAAATTACATGTTCATATATTAAATTAGGATATTTTCCTTCACATAATTAATGAAATGATAACTATTAATACATAGTAAATTATATATTTACAGATTTCTACCCTTTCATAAATTACAAAAAGCATTATTGTATTATTAGGATGCCAAATTTTGTTTAGATTACAACCTGCATTATATATAACGAATATTAAGATTTAAAAGTAAGTAAAAACAATTGCCAAATTTTTTTTTTATTTGTAGAATTATTTTGTAATTCTACAATATCTGTAGCATAAAATCATATATTTCAGTGGTAGAAATGAAGATAAGCAATTAAAATTTTCATCTACATATCTATCTTTTCGTCAAATCATATTAGAATATAAAATGTCATAACATTTACTAATAATCGGTATTTCTTTGCTGCTTTTGGCATTACCTTACGAATTAAATCTATATCCATATTTGTTTAGTAAAATAAAGTCTAACACGGAGACAGTTTCAACTATAAATATCTTATAATTCCCCTGGTTTATGGAAGAATGAAATGTAATACTTTCTTTTTACTTTAAATCTGCTCATTTACATTTACTTTACATAAAGATCGTGTTATTTTTCGTATTAATCACCAAAGTAAACATTAAAATAAAAGATGTTGTGAAAAAAAAATAAATTCTCAAGAATGAAACAGTGTTTTAATTTCAAATCGCCAAAATCTTTAAGAAAAAAAAAAGTTCAAATCCTCTGAAATAAGAATTTGTTTTAATCCTTTTTAACACAATGTTCTTAAAAAAGCAGCAAAACTACAAATAGAAAATGAGAATAAAAATATTTAAAAACTTCTGTGTTTATAATTTATTTAGGGAAATGTTCAGCGTTTAATTTTAATCGAATTTTGTTTCTGTGTTTCTGAACAAATTAACAAAATAAATAAAATTTCTTATTCAACATGCTGATTCTATATTTACAAAATACAATTTAATAACTTAGTGATATATATTAGATTCATGTTGTCAAAGGAATATTCTCTATTACAAAGACCAATAGGACATGATAAGTTCTTTGAAGTTTACATTTAAAATTTTACTTTTCAAAACCTGCATTTATTCATGTAATTAACTAACTTGTTTTAACGATCTATTAAAAATTTCTATTTTCTTCTTACATTAAATATACTTTTGACTGCACAAGATTTCTGAAAGTTTAAATTAAGAAAAATTAATCAAAGGAATTCAATAAATACGTGAATGTATTTGTTATTTAGTGTATAAGCATATAAAATTTTCTTTCTTTCTTTACTTCCTTTTAAGAAGTAAATGAAATATTGTAATTGAAAACTGTTTTGGCTGCTAGTGTTTAGAAATATTACTTTTCTTTTTACAAAGACTGAAAAATTTTTAATTTCATTTGGAATTACGGCTGTATATAAATAAACGTTAGATACACTTGACGATATGTTTAAACATTTTGACCATCCTTGATTGGAATGGCTGAAACATCAAATGAAGACCTTTTTACTTGACGTCTGTATAAACGTAATAAAACATGTATATTACATAGCTTAAAAACTATAAGTTTGAGATGTTGAGGTTTTGAATTTTGGGCTAAGTAGACTCAATATAGAAAAAGAAAAGCACTCCGCTACCAGAAAGCCCGAAACTTTTTTGAAATTGGGAAAATAATTTCACAAAGATTTATCCCAGAAATTCAATTTATTACAGAATGCTTTAAATTAAAAAATTTCTCATTACCGATATCTTATTACAACTTAGATAGTTTTCACAATAAAAATGCTAAATTACAAAACAGAATTTTTATTATTACTAAAACATATAACAACATACAATTAACAAATGAGTATATAACAAGTATTTATTTGTTTCAAACTGAAATTACATATTCTTATATTAAATTAGGATATTTTCCTTCACATAATTAATGAAATGATAACTGTCAATACATAGTAAATTATATATTTACAGATTTCTACAGTTTCATAAATTACAAAAAGCATGACTGTATTGTTAGGATGTCAAATTTTGTTTGTATTACAACCTGTATATAACGGATATTAAGATTTCCAAGTAAGTGAAAACAATTGCCAAAAAAAATTTCATCTGTAGATTTAGTTTGTAATTCTGCAATATCTGTACTAAAAAAAACATACATTTCAGGGGAAGAAATAAAGATAAGCAATATAAATTTACATCTACATATCTATGTTTTCGTCAAATAATATTAGAATATAAAATGTCATAACATTTACTATTAATCGGTATTTCTTTGCCGCTTTTGGCATTACATTATGAACTAAATGTATATCCATATTTGTTTAGTAAAATTAATTTTAATACGGAGACTGTTTCAACTTTAAATATCTTATAATTCCTCTGGCTTAAGTAAGCATGAAATGTAATACTTTCTTTTTATTTTTAAATCTGTTCATTTACATTTACATTACATTATAATCTTGTTATTTTTCGTATTAATCACCAAAGTAAACATTCAAATCAAAGATACTGTGAAAAAAAATTCTCAAATCTAAAGCAGCGTTTTAATTTCCAATCGCCAAAAGCTTTAAGAAAAAAAAGTTTAAATTCTCTGAAGGAAGAATTTGTTTTAATCCTTTTTAACATAATGTTCTTAGAAAAAACAGCAAAACTACAAATAGAAAAAGATAATCAAAATATAAAAAAAAGTTTATTTTTAATTTATTTTAGGGAAATGTTCAGGTTTTAATTTTAATCAAATTCCGTTTCTGGGTTTTTGAACAAATTAACAAATAAATAAAATTTCTTGTTCAATATGATGATTCTATATTTACAAAATACAATTTAATAACTTAGTGAAATATTAGATTCATGTTTTGTAAAAGGAATATTCTCTATTACAAAGACAAATAGGATATTATAATTTTTTGGAAGTTTACATATAAACTTTTACTTTTATAAACCTGCATGTTTTCCTGTACTTAATTAACTGGTTTTAAAGTTCTATTCAAATTTTGTATTTTCTTCTAACATTAAATATACCTTTGTCATTACAACGTGATTTCTGAAAGTTTAAATTAAGAGAAATTAATAAAAGGAATTCTATGAATGCATGAATTTATATCTTATTTAGTATATAAATATATAAAATTTTAATTCTTTGTTTACTTCATTCTAAGAAGTAAATTAAATATTGTAATTGAAAACTGTTTTGGCTGCCAGACTTTGGAAAAATTACTTTTGTTTTTACCAAGTCTAATTTTTTTTTTTAAATTTGATTCTGAATTACGGTTTTATATAAATAAACGTTAATTACATTTGACGAAATGTTTAAACATTTTGACCATCCTAGATTGGAATGGATGAAATATCTAACAAAGAGTTGTTTTACTTGATGACTGTATAAACGTTATTACACATGTATATTACATAACTTAAAAACTATAAGTCTGAAATGTTGAGATTTCAAATTTAGGACTAATAGAATGAAGATACAAGGAGAAAAGTACACCTCTACCATCAAGCCT
>CM063501.1:69731221-69733721 GCA_032207245.1 Pardosa pseudoannulata
CCAGTAAATCTTGACAGAGTGAGCGATGAGTAGTTGATCACTTCCATTAAAAAATTTAGCTACAGAAAAGCGGTTTCATGGCAAATAGAAATCTAATCTATATGAATATTGTTACACAATCCAAAAGAATGTTCTAGAAACAAAATATAACATGAAGTTGTCATTTCCTAATATTTTGAATGTAATCATAAACTCCTGTCTCTATAAAATCCCGGTTGATATAGAAACACCTATATGAGATTTCAATTTAGAAGAGAAAATATGATCGAAATCAAATTCGTGTTTATAAAACAAAAATAAACATTTTATTGTTCTTAGCGTTATCACATTACAGACAGCATCTACAGACAGCTTTAACACATTTTGTCCAAAATTTGAAATGCTTGACCAAAGGTCCTAATTAAGTATATTTTTATTATCAATATATCTTCATTATATTCTAAATTTATTATCAAATTTTTGAAACCGTTATTAAGTAAAATTCCTAGTTTTAATTTAGTGAAGTACAAAATTTGTAGTTTTTTAACTTACTTTTTTGCGTATAAAAGTGTTTTTATACCTCATTTAAAACTTTTAAAATCCTAATAAAATCAAAAACGAATGCATGTATTTAATATTATCTATATAAAAATGCATCTTTCTTTCACCCAATGAGTAACAACTATTGTAATAGATAAACCTATTTGCCTTGATATTAGCTCATATGTCTACATGGCAAAATGTAATTACAAATGACAAAGATATAGGAAAGTAATTGAAATTTTCGGAATTGTTTGTAACGTTGGATTCATTTTTTGTTCTTATAAATCCTTCTAAAAATATAGATGTTAAATTTTATTAACTGATAAAACCTAATTTCGAACTTTCTTTTTATGACATTAGATTTTCCCTTTTAAGTTCGAAACTTAAAGCAAATATTAATTTTAATATAACTATCGAACAAATATATCTATTTTACATTTATTGTTCTAAATACAGAATTACTTTTATATTATTACTTGTTAACACATTGTGTGCGTATACATTTCACAGCGGAATTGTAGCGCGACTGGGCGTTTTGCTGGTAAATTTAGTTATTCAGTTAAATCTCAATAGATCGAAAATTATTTATTTTTGTAACCACATTTTCGTATTTTATATTGGAATATATTAACAAATATATAAATAGACAAATAAATATATACATATATATAAATACAAATATATATATATATATAATATATAAATATACATATACATATATATATATATATATATATATATATATATATACATATATTATATATATATATATATATATATATATATATATATATATATATATATATATATATATATATATATATATATATATATATATATATATATATATATATATATATATATATTATATATATATATATATATATATATATATATATATATATATATATATATATATATATATATATATATATATATATATATATATTTATATATTTATATTTATATATTTATATTTATATATTTATATATATAATATCATTTTGGCAAGGATAAATAAAAAGTTAATTTTAAATTTAAGTTGATTTTTAATCAACTTTCCCGTTATGTGGTTCCGGATCCACTGATATAAAACCTAATTTTAATTTGTCTAAATGTTTCCAGAACCTATGTAGTAAACAAGAAAATTCGGCTTCGTTTTCCTGTATATACCGTTATTTTTGTACTCACAAAGAAACCATTTTGGTACACTAATCCTTACTAGCACGTGACCCGAGTTCAAATATCAATCGTTAGAAAACGTACTAGTACGTGTCCCGCATACAATGTGTTAAGATATTGCTGAAAAATAGTGTCACTTAGAGGATTAATGTAAAATAAAATAAGAAACACAGGAAGTAGAGCTAACCTAATGTATTAACTCAATTCAGTATAATTGCAAGCTCTGCACAAATCTTAACTCTCTGTGACTGATAGGCATTTGACTTTTATAGCATTAGGGAAAATTCTAGAAATCTGTTTGGAAAAGCGATTAAGTTTTACTGAGGAGAGCATAGAAATCGTGAATATTCTAGAATACTGCTCTTTCAAACTAGAGGAAGGTTCAGAATCTTCTAGAACACGAGACAATGTAGAACATAATTAAAGGTATTCAGTAAATATTTACACCGATTTTTAATCTTACCATCGCTATCAGGGTTCAAAGTCACGACCTCTAGATTACGTGACTAGTGCGATGACAATTCGGCTATGGAGATGCTGATACTTTTTTCAATAAAACAATAATTAAGTAAAAAGTTATTATAGTTAATTTCTTGTTGAAGGTTATTCATTTAAAAAAATTTCTCTTCACTAAATATTGTGCAGACACTTCGAATAAAATATGTCAAAAAATGTATGTAGAAATAAAATATAAATCATAAAATTTGAGCTGAATTTGATCTTTATATATTTAAAAAAATTCCTTTTGAAATACAATAATAGAGATATGAAATCCATAGTAAGATAGATATAACTA
>CM063501.1:69738721-69746221 GCA_032207245.1 Pardosa pseudoannulata
TACCCAGCGGTGTGAGAGCATTGAAGTAAATATACGTTTTCACACATTTTATCTTTGGTTACATTTTTTTCTTTGATGAACACTCTGGATTGTGATACGGTAATTTGATCTTCAATCTGGATTTTCCCATATTTTTTGCTTCATACAGAAGGTAGGTGAGATAAATATTGCTGAATGATAATCCTTAATAAAAAGGGTTTAATAAAAGGCAACATCACGCACCTTTTCAGCGAAAATTACAGTGGGGGTAATTTTTGTTTGCTCTAACCATAATGTATACCATATATCATTCTGATGCTCTATGCTACTGGTTTACCTATTTCGCTTTCCTAAGAATTAAATTAAGGATGCTAACATCAATTTTCGTTGTAATATGTACTTTATATACAGAACTTTTAAATGGATTATGTAATCCCGTATTCTAAATTAAACTTATATTATGTGCTATAATCACTATAGGGCTCTTTGAATATATTTAGTATTTTATATCTGAGAATATATCATTGTTAAAGGCTAAGCGAATAAGCCATGGCAATTTACTGGGAAAATATTGAGTCATTTTTAATACCATGCTTATCTAAAATGTTGATAAATTGGTCATGCCTTCAGTTTGCATTATTGAAAAAAACATTTGGGATTTCAGTAGGTGAGTTTTTTAAAAAAATTTAAATGCTATCCAGTTTTTATACTAGCTATACTGTATCACTTCTAGATTTGAGAGAGCATGTTGAAATTCCTTGAAAGTTTTTTATTTCTCAAAGACATCAACTCCCCAAATTATGCAGGTTTGAAATTGTTGCAATGCATTCTAAATGCGTTGTACCTAATTTTATGCAAGCAATATTTTCATTCTAATTATGTGCATTTGCAGAATTTAAAAAGAGAATTGGGAAAGAAGAAAAATATTAGTTAGAAGTCTGAAATAAAATAGATTGTAGTAAGTGCTCCTTGTCTTGCATTTATTAATTTGTAAAAAAGGAAAATAATCAATTTACAGGATATACAATTATAAGAACCTGACCACAAGCTATGACTCTTTCTCACAAAAGGTCGTCGGGTATAGTTGTTTTTTGCCTGAAATTTAACCTCATCTGGATAATGAAAAGCATTCACTTCCGTCTGCAGAATTAATTGCTAGTGTGCAAATAAAAATTAATGTTGTTATTTTTCGCTATACATCTCATCCAACTTTCTTGCGTGTTTCATCTCCAAAACTTTCATTCAGAGGTAGATGCATCTTAGAGAAATGGGTAACTATCATATATTTAACATATTCCTATATCTATTTTCAGCACAATCCTATATTTAACTTCTTGCCTGTGACGCCTAAACTCAGTTCAGGCAAATGAAATATGGCAATTTTGAAATGAAAAGACCTGAGTTTGGTCAAGAAAAAAAACAGTATGACAATTCCGTAAAGCTCAAAATTGGTTCATACAATGCATTTTATTTAATTATTTTTCCAATAGATGGAGATACTTTCGAGCGACAGCCGCTGCTGCTCAGTAGGCAAAGGCAACAATTTCGTAGCTGAGAGGTTGCGGGTTAGGAACCCGAGCCTGCCTAAGATCCTTCGTGTTCTTTAAAGGTGACTGGGGCACATAAAACCTGTTTAGGTCACAATGTCCTCCAAGTTCTCAATTAATACTTCTGGGGTGGCAGGCCAAGTCTATGGGTCTTCTGCTTGGTTCCTACTTCAAAATTACGAGGACCTACTTGAGAGAAGTCGTCCTTTCACCTTAATGGTGATCATTAAAACAAAAGGCTCATCCCTTGGCCTTAATACAAGAGCCTGCAGAATCAAGTGTGCTTGGTGTGTCCAAGTGGCATGAGAAATAACAACAACAACAAATTTCCCTCGAAAAGTCAGACAATTTCGAGTCATTTGTCGCTATTTCTCGGATACTGAGAGAGATCTGAGGGACATGGAATTCATGACAGTTGATATCGATAATAATATAATTGTCTAAGTTTGTTATTTTTTTCCAGACAATTATGTCATTTGATTTATTTTACTGTAATTTGAAAAAAAAAATTATATATATATATATATATATATATAATATATATATATATATATATATATATATATATATATATATATATATATATATAAATATATATATATATATATATATATATATATATATATATATATATATATATATATATATATATATATATATATATATATATATATATATATATATATATATATATATATATATATATATATATATATATATATATATATATATATATATATATATATATATATATATATATATATATATGTATATATATATATATATATAAATATATATATATATATTATATATATATATATATATATATATATATATATATATATATATATATATATGTAATATATATGTATATATATATATGTATATATATGTATATATATATATATATATATATATATATATATACATATACACATATATATATATAAATATATATATATATATATACATATACACATATATATATATATATATATATATATATATATATATATATAAATATATATATATATACATATACACACATATATATATATATATATATATATATATATATATATATATATATATAGCGAGAGAGAGATTTAAAAATATATGTATACATGCACATGTATTGTCACCACAGAATCGAACAATTTCTAACGTCTAATGCGTTAGAGCGTTACCGTTAGCCTATTGCGTTAGAAATGGCATTACCTATCATTGCCGAATAACCAGAACTCTTTGTTATCTCTTTGTTAGAAATAATATACACAAACACACGCTATTTCTTGTAGCTCTCTTATACAAAACTGCTGAACATCTGCTTACGTTATTGGCGTCACAATGTGTACGCCGGAACCCCCTCCATAATTATTAGCCAGCTACTTGTCTTGTAAACTAATCTACGCAATTTTACGATGTTTGCGAGCAAATGAGTTCCAAATGGAGTGCTTAATAAGCCTCTTTCCTTTTCCACAATATACAAAGTAAAAGTCGCTTATTCGCTATATATGAAAGTCCTTGATATTAATAAATACAAAATAAGAAATACGAATGTAAACTTCACGAATATTCTATGTCTGGCTTGTGGTATCACAAGGTAAATTATATAAAGTTTTATTCAAACCATGGATAACAATATCTAGTGATCTGGTGAAATTCTGCAAATTCAATAAATGATTACAAAACCAAGGAGAAAATGCAGGGAAATAATATGTCTATAAAATTTCCAAATTAATAAAAATCACCAATTACACTCAAAATTAAGCATTCCCTAAACCTGGCCAACGCTTTGGACACTTCGGTAAATAATTAGGCTTTTAAAATTTTGATAATCCATTTATCCTTTCGTATTTCGCAAACTCTAAAGTCAAGTTTTATAATTGAACCCATTACAGCGTCTGAAAATTTCATTAAAGCATCAAAGTCCCATCTAGGATATCTAAAGCTGAGTGAACTAGATAAGTAATAGCCTTAAAGTAAGTTTCAACGAAATTCATTCATTAAAATAGGCTTTAAAATTCCTACGTATTGCTTTAATAGTAAAAATAGTATTTTATTGTTACTTTAATAATTATTTCTATAAATAAAGAATAAATTCTCAGATATTTTATTTAATTGTCTATTTGAGATTTATTTGAGATGCTAGAATGAAAGAGATAGTTTTTATTTTACAAAGTCTTAGGAATATATCTAAATTAAAACTGACTAACCATTCAGTAAATACGTAAAAACATATTACAATAAATTTCCAAGAATAGATAAGTAATTCTATTAACTACAATAAATTTTAGTTGCATCTAGAAGTCATCTGTAATATGGAATCGAAAAAAAAAAATTATTATCTGCAAGTATAATAAAATTAAGTAAAATATGTATAACTTTTCCATTACTTACCTTTAACTGACAGGTGAAAAAAAGTTATCTTACGTAAATATACCTTGTTTGAAGAATTTCTTACTTAAGTTACTTAAACTATTACTTAGGTTTATACTTAGAGCTTTTAAAGTTTATTGCAACAGTTTATAAAAGCTTCAGTTTATGAGACAAACATTATACTATAATTAAACATTAAATGTGAAGCTCAGTGGAGTTGGGTTTAGTGATCCCACGACACAGGTTCGATCCTCGGTCTGGCCAAGGTTGACTCAGCCTTTCATCTCTTCAGTGGGTAGATGAACTGAGGACCAAGCGAGCATGGGGAATAAACACTGGGGGTTCTGCGTTAGACTGGCCACCTAATCGGAACATGTTTTTCGTACCCTAGGGTCCTTGATCACGTAAACGGTGATTAGCCCTGTCCTCAAGTTTTTACATTAAACCCCGAGTTTAAACATTAAATTTATGGTATGAGGTTATTTTCCCTATGTGTCAAAGTTTCGTCATCAAATCTAATTTTTTAATGTAATAATAATTATCTAAAAATTACCATAATATGTGAGCAGTCGGTTAAAAATTTATACAAAAATTATACATAATTTCCAACTTTTTCTTATACAGAGTACTTAATAAGTAGATATCTTCTAATAGACCGCGACATCAAAAGTTGAATTTATAATGTGTATCATGTACTTTATACAGTGTAAATTACAGAATATTAAACTACTTATTGTTTACCCATTCATTTAATGTGAAAATTTAAATAGTCTAAAATTATTTAACTGTATAGATTATAAACCTTGAGTTGTATTACATGGAATGTCAAAATAGGAAGCAATGCTTATTGCAGTATAAAATTTTATTATTACTCTTCGTCTGCATCCAAAATAAATTCAAAACATTTGCAGTAATAAATAAGATTATTAGAATTTATTCCAAGTAAACTGACTTGTATTGAATATAAAGTTTATAGAGCTTTCGAGACTCTGGAGTATTTTTGTAGTTACTTTTATCTCAAAGAATGTAAAGAATAAGATATTTTACAATTGTGTTTACTCTGTGACATACAGCAAAATAAAAACCTTTTTAGAAAAACTTTAATATTGTCTAAATATATTTTACAGATTTTGGCTTTAGAAGATATTATTTTAATAGAATTCTTTAGAAGGCATGTTAGAAACTAAATCCATGTAAGAGCTTAAAGTATAAATGACATTAATAATAAAAAATAAAGAAATTATCATGGGCTACCAAAAAGGTATTCTAAGGTACATAAATTCTACCAAAAAGGTAGAATTTAGGTAAAAGTCATCTATTAGAATGCCAAAGGAAATTAATTTATTAATCGCTTTAAGAAATTAGTCAAACGGAGTCAAAAAATGTGTAATGCAAATTCAATAATATATGTGGGTTGAATTTAGCTAATAGATGGTTCAGTATAAGATTCATAAATTAGCACATGGTAGAGTGCTGCACATCGGTACCGGAGTTTCGAATCCCATTGCTGCCATAGATATTCATAGCCATTCGGAATCGGCTTTAAGCAGCAGGTTCCGGTCTCATTATTGCTTAAGTACCGAAAAAAGAGACCGTACTGTTCCATATTATGAATTAACACATGATGTTAAACTAGGAAATTATCAAGGGTTTTTTTGTTAGAATTTAAGTAAAAGTCATCTATTAAAATGCCAAAGGAAATTAATTTATTAATAGCTTTAAGAAAGTCAGTCAAATGGAGTCAGAAAATTTGTAATGAAACTTAAGTAATATATGTTGGATGAATTTAGCTAATAGGTTGTTAAGTATGGGATTCATAAATTAGCACATGTTAGAGCGCTGAACTTAGGTACCGGAGTTTCGAATTCCATTGCTGACATAGATATTCATAGCCATTCGGAATCGGCTTTAAGCAGCAGGATCCGGTCTCATTATTGCTTGAGTACCGCAAAAGGAGACTGTACGATTCCAAATCATGAATTAACACATGATGTTAAACTAAACCAGAAGTAACTACTTTAAGGCAATGGCTACTTTAAGGCTAACATGATATATTCACATAATGTTCTTATTAATAAGCGTTCTAACTGTTGAGGTCTGAAACGAAACATGTGTGATTTTTCTTTGTAATTTTACTGAAAATTACGGAATTACTTATATTTTACTGAACTAAATTGAAACCTACGAAAAGTTGTGCAAGCTATTTTATAGTTCTAATATAAAGTAAAAAAGTAACTATGTTACAATTTAGAATAATAAATTACAAATCATGCACCTAAGCTTTTAACAACAAGCGTGACATTGAGTAAATTCGAAAGTATACTCATTGGACAGCCAGGAGACTCCTTTATCCCCATTTTTCAGATTAGCAACAAACCTTATGTATAAGGTTTATGTTTTCGGAATGAACATTGAAAACGGTTTAGTTCATGCTGTAATAGTATAGTTCAAATGAACCGTTGATACCAAATGTCAATTGTAAATTTAATTTTCCCTCAAAGTTTCATTCATCGTATAATCCTGATTATATAGTCCTGCTTAAATAAATCTTTCATTCTTTCAATAAATTAATTAGGAAACACCAGAAGTAGATTTTTCGCAAAAATAGATTTTTTTAGGTAAAGGTAACTTTAAGTTATTTAAGGTATAGAAAAAGCATAAATTTATTTTTACCACAAAAACAATTTTTGTTGACTAATTTCTATTTTTAGGTTTTAAACCGAGATGTTATTTTTACGTTTCGGAGGCGTTTTGTAGTTTATAAGCTTCTAAAATCTGATAATAACTTTGATGTTAAGTAAACAATATCTTAGAACTAAAAGCTCTGGTATTATTTGCCTACCTTTTCTTTAAAACAATTTCTAAAATTTATCATTCATACGTGAGTATAAAATAGGATAGAGTAGTAAAATTAATTGATTTCAATTTCAAATAATTTTAGAGCAATTAAAATAAAAGTTAAAAAGATTTATTAAATGTTTTCAGAATTACAAAAATTGATGTCTTCTATTTATCTTTTCATTTCTTAATAGTCCTGAGATCACGTAAATTTTTTTACCCATGTTTTTGTATATCATAGCTGATGTAAAATCGAAGTATGTTTTTTGTAACTATTAACACCAAGTTAATTTTCATAGTTTTAAATGTCTACTTTATATCTACCCTATCATATGATTCCATATCAAATAATATTCTCTCATTTTATAGTAGATTAAAATGTATTTTTATCCATTATAAGATTTTATAATGCCGATTGTTTGGTAATCTTATAAATAAAGAGCCTTTAAAAAATTAATAAGAAAAATTGTAAATTTTTAATATAGGATCCATTAGTTGAGAAAATCACATGGGAATTTAAATTAATCTCAGTAATTTATAACTATTTCAATAGTGTTTTCTCTTTGAGAAAAGATAATATCTCAGAAAGTTTTCTAATCAATGATATAAAGTAAGATTTTAATTATCTATAATGATAGTCAATGAAACAGATACACTACTACGAGAAAGCAAATTAAATTTTTTTAAATTCTATCAAAGCAAAAGATAATTGTGCTTTAAGTTCATCAGATATAAAAGATTATGTAATTTTTTTCAG
>CM063501.1:69753721-69798721 GCA_032207245.1 Pardosa pseudoannulata
GACAAACGCCACGCTGCAAGCACGCCAATTTCGCCAAATGTGGTTGAAGCACCAACAAGATCCATGATAAGAAACAGGAGAGTGGGCTAAGAAGAGGAGTTGAAAAATATACCATGGCCGCAATGGAATATTACAAATGTCCGCCAAAAGCATTTTCTGTCAGTACACAAATTTTTGTGGGTAATATTTTGGATCTACATGTACATTTCTAGCGAATAGTTATCATTAATAATTAAGTCTTGTTTCTCGTAATTGTATTTTTTACATATATATATATATATATATATATATATATATATATATATATATATATATATATATATATATATATATATATATATATATATATATATATATATATATATACATATATATATATATATATATATATATATATATATATATATATATATATATATATATATATATATATATATATATATATATATATATATACAGACATATATATAATATATATATATATATATATATATATATATATACATATACATATATATATACATATATATACATATATACATACATATATATGTATATATATATATATATATATATATATATATATATATATATGTATATATATATATATATATATATATATATATATATATATATATATATATATATATATATATATATATATATATATATATATATATATATATATATATATATATATATATATATATATATATATATATATATATATATATATATATATATATATATATATATATATATATATATATATATATATATATATATATATATGTATATATATATTTATAAATGTGTGTGTGTGTGTGAGAGAGAGTGTATTTGTATACCTGTAATTACTTTTTCAAACCACAGGAATATATTACAATACAGAAAAACATTCTTATGTTTTGATAATCCGTTTTGAAATTACACATTTTTTCATTTTTGTAAGTACATTGATATTGTGGTGTTCAACATTTTCCCCATTAACTAAAGTTCATAACTAAAGAGAAAGATTTACAGCAGAAGGAGTATGTACTCACTGTGAAAATTGTGAGCTGTCCAAAAGTTTAAAGGACTTATTTGTAGAATTTACGATTAGTTTTCTTACGTTTTAAACTTTCGTGACTTAGGCAATAAATTTTAAAAATGGCTGCGTTTCTAATAACCCTTTCTTGAGACTCGAGATATTTAATATTAAAATTGAGTATGAAAAGCAGTCCTCTTAGCAAATCTCAAAGGTCTTATGAAAGTGCAAAGAATCCGGGAAAGTTTCATAGTAAAAGTATTGCTTTAAGCAAGGAAGGATGTAGAAAACCATGTTTAGTGGCATGTAAAAAAATAGGAATATTATGCGGAAAGAGAAGGAAATTACATACATTTGTGGTTTAATTATGATATAGGAGGAAAACGAAAACGTTTTGGGGAAGTTATGTAATTTTAAATAAATGTAATATGTCTTTACTTAGAAGAATACTGATTACTTCTGTAAACATATGTGACGAAAGTGATAAATATACAAAATTATTCGGAAAAAGTTACTTGATATAAAACGTACTTTTAAAGCTTACATCTAGAATCGTGAAACTTTTTTCATTTTACAGTACATGCAATATCCGTAGCACATGAGGAATCAAATATTTAAAAAAAAACTACTAGTGTAAAATTTCCAATAGTAGAGAATAAATACATCGTTAACTATAAATAATAGCAGTAGTTTAATATAATTTGGTACTAAAAATCAACAATTGAGTAGTATGGTATTAGACCTTATGATGGGATGAATAAATATAGCTATTTAATGTATTTAAAAATTATTTATATCAAACCTTTCCTAAATTTGATATAGGAAAAATATTTTTATTTCAATGGGATAACAGTCCAAAATATGTTACTTGAATTACACCCTAATGTCAATTCTACAGTCTCATTCCCGTCTCTTACATTTTATATAAAAACTAAAATATATCTTATGCTTTACTACAAAATATACGAAAAACTACTAATGCTCTAAATCATGTTATAGATGTTTTAAAGGATATAATTTATTCAGTCAATCCCATTAAATAAAATTTTTAAATGTGTTAGAAGGCTGGAGAGTGTAGGGGAACTACAGATGAATGCATATTTAAAATATAAAATGACGAAGCATTGATTTAATTGATAAAGTTTATATTGATATCAACTTTTTACATTATTATAAATGATGTTAAATGATGTAATTTTTTATCCTTTATATTTTTGCATTACTATTATTAAACAGATTAATAAATTGTTTGTATTCCCTTCTACAGATCATGATCACACATTAAATCTTATTTGAAGCGATATATAAGTTTTTGATACTCAAACAGTGTCACTGAATATAAAATTCTGGTCCCATAATCATTTTATCTGTTGGCTGACGCCGAATAAATAAAACTTAGTTTAACCCATATTAGACCGCTGTCCTATAAACAGGACAGCAAATAAAATTAAATTTAATAATAAAGCTATAAATATTTTCTGAGTGGATTTTATTTTAACACCTTTAAAATAGACACACTTTAGCATAGTAACAAAAAAACTGAGAAATCAGTTTATATTGTATTGTAAAATCTATTTTTAGCTACCTCTTAAAACTTGTCATTTCTTATATCTTTAATTTTATATTCATTATTATTATTTTTAGAAATTGTGGAGGTTACTTTTAGTTTAAAAACAGAGCTAATAATGTAGCTGAAAGTTTTTGTTGAAAAATATATTTTACATGTGTATTTTGTAAGCATAAAAAAGGTGCCCTAAAATTAAGACGACTGTCCAATCCAGATTATTTTTCTATGAATTCGATATTGCATTGATAGAGCACATTCTTTTCTTATCTTTCAGTGAAAACCAGTTCAAACACCTGTTCACACACCTGGACACAACAAGGGGTAAATAGATATCTATTCTATTCAGAAAACTGGATTTTGCAAGATAAACTTACTCTCTTACTGCCAGTTTAATAACTGCAAGAGAAAACCTACTACAGTATGCTTAAAATGTAATGTTGGACTGTTTCCCCAAATTTTATCTATGAATCAGCCTAATGTAAGTGATGTTTGTTAAGTTTTAGTAGTGGAATGGACCGTTGTCTTATTTATAGGACAGCCAATTACATAAAAAATTAAAAATATTTTTTCAAAATTTTGGTTTTATATACTTAGTTAACCATATTAATGATATGGATTAAGTTGTAATAACTTACAGAAATATTTAGTTGGTGTGGTACAATATGGGTTAATAAACAGCACATCTTTTAACGCATATATGTTTACACTCTGCAACTTGCAGCACACTTAACCCTTAATCTAAGTCCGCTACACCGGACATGCATATTTATAATTACTATATAACATAAGTGTCTGTGTTCGCCACAGCGGACATTAATTATCTCAAAAATGGAAAATTATATATTTTTTTCGTTTATTTTACAGAGATCCTAATGTATATACAGACATGGGAAAATAACAGAAATTAAAATTAAAAAATATTTGAAAAACATCTTATTAAAAATCAAATTAAGGATTAAGTAAAGAAAAGAACAAATACGGACTGACCCTAGTAATTTCTATGCTAGCAATTTACATTCCTTTTTATAGATTAAACAACCATTGAGAATAAAAAATGTGCATATAATTTCGGCCGAATCTAAATGAGTGACGTCATAATTTCCAATATAAAAGTTTTGAAAAATATGTTAAACTACTTTTTTCTCTTAAATTAAGAGCGTTATATGAGGTTCGGAACAATGCGTACAATATTTTGGATCCCCAAATTAGGGAACATTGCAACAAATATAATGACTGGAAAAAAATAATTTAAAAATGCAGGGCAAACATATTCTGTAACCCACACTGTAATTGGTATAATATCATATAGAGCGCAAGCAATAATAAAGTAAGTTTATCATACATATTACTAAATGATACTGTAGAAAACTTTGAAAAAATCTTTATATTAGTTACTTGTGTAGTTACTGATGTGATATGATGTATGCAGTAATGAAAATTAATCTCGTATTGTCAGATAAATTGTTTCTTTTTGTTTATTTTTGTTGGACGTATTCTGTTATAATTAAATTCAATTCGTTCAAATGAAAAATATAATTATTTCGAATAACGGAAATTTTGAGAGGAAATTTTTTTTCAAAACACGCTGACACGTTCCTGTTCATACATAATTTTGCTATTAAGTTGCTAATTTTCACAAAATCGGCCAATCCTGCAGGGTTAGTCGCCAACTAAGACAAAGAGGAAGGATTGACCTTGATGCATAAACCAGTCACACCCTATACAAAATGCTAAACTAAGAAAAACAAAAAAACTTCAATTCAAAAATCGAAAGATTAATAGAACTCACGAAGTGAACACAAATTATACGTAACAAGCGTTTTTAAGAACCAATATTTAAATTCAATAAAATAGATTGTACAATGCAAAGCTGTTAAATAGAAATGAACAATTTATTCTACTTCTACTGAAAATATTTTCCTTTTAAAGGAAATGTCAAAAACTATCAATTGCTATAATTCAAATTTTTAATAACGTAAGGAACTAAAAGAATATTAAGTATCAAGTTAATCTTATGAATTTTTTAAAAATAATCGCATGTTGAATTACTTGTTATACATTTTATGTAACTCTTACAGAAGTATTTTTCAACTTTACATAGCAATTTAAGAAAAATAATAATACGTTTTTTTTATAACAAATATCTTAGGAAAATATTACAGAACATATTAGAAACTACTCAAAGACAAAAATATTATGAAAAGCAAATATTTTATGCTCATATAAAATAACGCGATTCCGATAAATGTATGACAGAAATTGATCCCTAGTTATAGTAAATCAGAGACAAAAACATCATTTCGCTTACGTTGCTAGTTAAGTAGAAGAATAAAGATAAAGCGCTATGTTTCTATTACTTAACTAGCAAACAGTAAGTAAATTTGAAATGGATTTATAAATCTAAATATCAGACGAAAATATAGTAAATATTAGAACAAGTTATTAGTGAGTTAAATATTTAACAAAAGCAAAATAATGTACAGTTATGTAAAAGTCACTTTAAACATCAAAGTTCAAATGTATTTTCCGTGTGATGTGATAATTTCTTTTTTATTAAGACAATTTATTTAGACTATTTCTTTAAGAAATTTAAATGCGATGTGTACTAAATTGAAAAAAAAAACAAAAAGAAATGTATGACATACAAATAATGCTACAAGCAACATATAGAATTCCAGCTTTCTGTAGAATAACTAGGCATTCTGTTCAATACCTGGTCTGTTTAGATAACATGTGAAATATAATAATTATTGTACACTTACTTAGGTATTGTTTTGTATAACTGTTTCTTATTCATCATATAGAATAAAAATACTGTACGAGGTAAAAAAGGACCTTGTATAACAAATGTCAAACAAATATTGAACACCAGTTTATTTCAATGCACATTTTTTTATTTGTTGACTGTAACAGCTTAGGACACCATCTCCATACGACATTGGGTACCACTTCTCGAACATAGAATTTCTCTTTCTAGTGAATCATAAAATTACTATAACGCTACCTATCGACATGAACCTAAAGAGTAATATAATGAGAAATTGGAATTAAATTTAGGAACTATATACACGAAAAGTACATATAAAGGTTTGTAAAAAAGGTTTTGTTCTGTCTGTACAATACAGGTTTAGTTGACCAGTAAATAGCCTTAAGGTCTGAAGAAATCATCTGACTGGGTTTCCTAACTGGATATACCCCTTTGAAAAAACTGTGAAACTTTGAAAGAACTGTGAAGTTGCTGCTGCACATCTACGTGCGTCTGAAACCGTTGTTTTATAAGGACTTTTTTAAATCCGAAGGGGGGTAAATCGCATGAGGAGAGATCAGAACAGCACAATTGGTTTTCGAATGCCTCCTTTTTTAGTGGCTGTAACTTCTTGTTGACTCTATTGTGCTGTGATGTAGTACGTTTCTGTTCTTATTTCAAAGCCATTAATAACCCAAATTTCCTTTATATCGTCCTTAATTATAGTAAAATGCCACTGAACTATATTACAATATTCAAATATAGAACAAAAGACAAGTAAATATGCTAAAAAAATATATACAAAAAATTAAAAAGTAAAAGAAACACTCCACGTGCTACACATGAAAGAAAAAATTGCCAATGTCCACTCTTTTACTTCCTTCTGAACTACTCCAGCAACCCTAGACTTTCTCCATTATCCTGTGCTGATGCTTTCGTTGTTCCATTGTCCTGTGGACAATGCGTTCTTTCTCAGCTCTGTCCAGAAGAACCGGGACTCTAAGGATGGTCCTGAATCGCATGCTGGAGACAAATCACACCTCTCCAAAACTTGGTGAAGTTTAAGTGCAATCATTTTCACACCACACTCTTCCTGGAGTCGCGAAAAAATACTTGGGCATGCAACCCACAACGTGCGAGTGTAGCGATCAAATCAGTTTCGCAAACCTTATGTAAAACATAGCTGCACTCTCACATATTGTATAAAGATTATCGAACAGATCAACTTGCATCACGGCGTCGAATTACAACGAGGACTTTAAGAACCACTTCATTGCTATGGCTTTCAAAAAGTTATGCTCTTCCATACACATCCTTTATTATCCAAAGAGTGTCTTCTATTATTTAAAAGACAAAGGAATCATGACAGCACGTTGGTCTTGTATAGATGCATTTGGCTTTACTGTCGCCATGAATAAGTTTCAGCCTTTTCCACACATATTTCCGAAATAAACGAATGCTGCAATAAAAATATTTTTCAATGTGTGTTCTTATATACCAGTTTCTACATCAAGGTAATTTGCCTATAAGGCGTGTAAGGAAACTGAAGCTTTTTTAGCATTGCTTAAAGAAATATAAATATAATTTTTTATATAGATTTATATATCAATATTTTTATATAGAGATAAAGAGGGATTCTGAAAGAGAAATAATGGTTATAAAAATGTTAATAATTCATGTAGGCTGATCCTGACATAAACAAATAAAATTTTAAATAGCGTGCAGATAAAATCCTATCAAAAAGCTTAAAAAACATTTAGATCATTGAAAAGAAAATTGTTTTGTTTTATATTTGTTTATATTTTGCTTTTTTACCTTCTACCCTATTCTATAATATAGGTTTCCATTAATACTATAATGCAGAAAGGCATTGATTAATTATATATATCAGAAAATACTTTTAAAATCCTATATCTATAAAAATAACAAACGTAGTTATCGGAAAAAATATTTTTAGAATTTATTAAAATGGTAATCGAAATATCATATCATACAAAGTCAATATATTCATAATTCTAATGTTCAAAATAAATTTTATCAAAAAAAGAATGCGTTTTTTTCTTGCTACATTTACATAAGTGCTTAAAAATATTTTAATATTATCGTAAAACTTTTTATACGTTATGTGTTTATTTTATTTTGTTTAGATTGGTTGGGAGCATTACAGTCAATTTTTTTCATTTGAAAGGATATAACAAATATGGATTTTTTGCCTTTAGCCTATGGCAGTATGTGTTAGAAATCATTAAACTTAATATATAAATAGATGTATTACAGGTTTTAGAGGTCTAGCTATTTACTTGTTATAAACAATGGTGAATCTAGATGTTCAGTATTTTTTTATTAATTCATATTTATTTTTATTTTCTTCAGTTACAATTTGAATAGCTATCAATTTTACATCATGTTATTGCTTTGATTTTAAAGTTACAGTATTTTTTTTCTATACGACATTCTTTTTTATAAGAAAAATATTGATTCATAAAATTGGTTCAAAAGATTTAATACATTTCAAATTGAAAAACAAGCAAAAAGCTGAATGCTTTAAAATACCAACTTCTATTGCAATAGATATTGTAATGTATAAGACCAAATTTTAATACGGAATCTAAATTATATAGAAATATCTGATACTTCTAATATCTGAAATTTCTGACTACTTCTGTAACACGACACACACACACACACACACACACACACACACACATACATACATACATACATACATACATACATACATACATACATACATATATATATATATATATATATATATATATATATATATATATATATATATATATATATATATATATATATATATATATATATATATATATATATATATATATATATATATATATATATATATATATATATATATATGTATATATATATATATATGTATATATATAATATATATATATATATATATATATATATATATATATATATATATATATATATATATATGTATATATATATATATATATATATATATATATATATATATATATATATATATATATATATACATATATATATATATATATATATATAATATATATATATATATATATATATATATATATATATATATATATATATATATATATATATATATTGACGTCAGCTTTAAATAACCAATCGCCGAATGCGCATGTCATCAGGAAATTTCTTGGATATATAAAGTTTGTTATAAGCATTCGGAAAACACTTAAGTTCTTTCAATCATGCAGAATTATCCGACCCCCTAAATAGCAGGATCATTGGCTTTCGGGTATGATATATATATATATATATATATATATATATATATATATATATATATATATATATATATATATATATATATATATATATATATATATATATATATATATATATATATATATATATATATATATATGATATATATATATATATATATATATATATATACAATGGAAGTACTTCATACGTCAGAGGGGAGAATGTATGTAAATTACTGAAACTGTTATAATCTTGTTATGATTATTGTTACAGAATTGTCAGTTGTATTAGTCATTAAGCTGCTGTTAATTTGAAATTAAGAATAGCAAATTTTACAAATTAAAAATATGTTAAATGAAAGTGAAAACGTACTATTTTCATTTCTTAATGTTTCTGAAATCAAATGTGGTTTTCTGTTTTGCTAGTGATTAATAAAAATTTAGTCATAACTCTATCGAATTTACTGTTTTACAAAGTATTTGAAATTTATCGGAACATGCCTTTTATCTTTCTCCGTGGTCAGAATCTTTTATTCCTCCTTCCCGATAGGCAACTCTTACAGTGAGAAACATGTTTGCAGCAACTAAACTTTGATAATTTCTGTTTGAAATAGAAGTTTACATTTTACATTACTATTTGCAGTAAATTTTTAAATAACGCGAGGTCAGTTACGAATTTGCCCACAATTCACTTCTAATTTCTTTTACCATTTTCATTATGATTGCATCATAAAACCTGCAACCATTACATCCTAAGACAGCATAATCGAAAATAGTTTTACTAATAACTTAGAAGCAAGTACCAAAGTAGAGGCCGACAATTACCTGTCACACTAAAGACATCATTTGGAAACTTGAGAGACATTGCGACTACCGACCTATTTTCTGTGCCCCAGACGCATTTAATGATCACGACGAATTTTCCAATTAACAACCTTGCAGTTGTGAGATTGCTGCCTTCGCCGACTTAGCTATCGCGGTTCATATACAGAAACATTTAATAGTTTCTTAGTATATAGTTTCATATACACCTGTTTAACAAAGTATATCATAGAACGCCCAATGTCTTTAGAGAATATCCTATTTAGAGCCGCGGTACCTCAGTCGGCAAAGGCAACGATCTCGTAACTGAAAGATTGTGGTTTCGGATCTCGAGCTGTCCTGAGATCCACCGTGTTCTTTAAAAGTGACTGGGGCACATAAAATACGTTTGTGGTCACAATGATCTCGTAACTGAAAGGTTGCGGTTTCGGATCCCGAGCAGTCCTGAGATATGCCGTGTTCTCTAAAGGTGACTGGGGCACATAAATATGTTCGTGGTCACAATGTCCTCCAAGTTCTCAATCATTACCTTTGGAATGGCAGGCCAAGTCTGTAGGTCTTGTGCTTGCTTCCTGCTTCAAAATTACGAGGACCTACTTGAGCGAAGTCGTTCTTTCACCATAATGGTGCTCATTAAAACGAAAGGCGCACCCCTTGGCCTTAATACGAGAGTCTGAAGGCTCGATCGTGCTTGGTTTGTCCAAGTGGCATGAGAAACAACAACAACATCCTATTTAGTATTTTACACCAGATTAGAATAAGTTAAAGAGATTGCAGTTCATAGATATTCTACGGCTTTAACAGCGAAAAGATAGCATGCAATGATTGTAATTTGACAATTTTATAATTCATTAATATTCTTGTTCTGACGAGAACTGCTTGATCTCTTCAATACGTCACTTGCGACGAAACACTGTATAGCACTTAACTAACTGTCCAACGCGCATGCGCTTGCTACTGTATATTGTTTTTCTCTTCCTAAAGCGTGCCCATAGCGCTATAGAGATAAGAGAGATAAGAGTTTGATTCCATAGATAGCTGACTTGTAAATTTAACTTAATTTCCTTTATTAAATTTTTCTTAACTTTTTCTCGTTGAATCTTTCTTTGAGTTTGGATTTGATATGAACACATTTGAACCACAATAGATTTAGAGGCATTCTTTATAGATATTTAGATTTAGATGAATGCCGCATTAACAATTCTAATCAATTGCTTTTACAAAGATTTTGATAAAAGTATCTGTAATAGATCAATTAATTATTTTTTTCCTTTCTCTGTATATTTCCTTTTCTGGTTGTGATATATTATCTTTCCTGCAACTGGCAGCAATTGTTTTATTTGTTAACAATATTTTCTGAGTACAAAACAGTTATTAATAGAAATAAAATATTTAAAGGATCTCCGGGTTATAAAACTGAACTTTCGTTTAATTTTTTAATCATATAATTCTTAAAGGTCTTTAATGATGTACAGCTATGCTTCTGCTTTATGTAAAATGAAAATAAATATGATTTGGAAAATATATGTCTAAATAATGTTAAAATTTAAAATGTATAGAAACAGTAAAAATCAGTAAATTTCAAAAGTAGGCAGTGATTTAAAATTTTATTTTTGAAAGATACTTCAGTACTAAAAATAACAAATTTTATTCAAATGTTCAACGAAACGTATAACTTATTTATAACTATTCGAAGAATATTTTGCTTTTATAATGCTGGAATAGGTATTTAAATTATTCTTTTTCTCACCTTCAATTCCTTATATGCTTCAGTTCCATCCATAGAAAAGTCTTATTTTATACCACATCTTTTTCATTTTTATTGTTCGCATCTTGCTAGTTCTACCAAGTCAGAAACATGTTTTGTTATTTTCCTTTTTGGAAAAAGAGCAAATGTAAATTTGCCTTGCAACATCAAGCAAATTGATCTTTCAGCATATTGATGTTGACTTTTCCACTTTATTCTACGTAAAATGTGAAGCACTTAAATGAATACTTTTTGTGCTTGTTGTTTATATGGATTATATTTTTATTTTGCGCTAACCACGTTAGTCGAAAGAGGGTGAGATGCGTCGACAGAAGAAAGCGATATGGGGGCGAGAAATTTATTTACTTCGTGGAAATCTCAGAAAGACTGTTAAGTTTAATCTTTTTTTTTATCTGTTTTCTTACGCTACATTAAATCGATGAAATTGGAAATATATTTTTAAAGCTTCTATTTTACATATTATTGCTATTTTAATCTTATATCAATAAGAAACTTTAAAAATGTTATATAAAAAAAAACGTACTGGGTGCTCAAAATATCATAAATAATCTGGTTAAATGACTTTTTTATTCAAGAGAAAAGGCGAATATCGTCTTGATCCCATTCTTAAAATTAATAACATCACTTTGATTATTTAGCCTGTCACTTCTTACAATCAACGAAATGATATAATTTAAGATCCCCTACCTTTTTTCGATGGTAGAGGGAAAGTCAAGGTTTTAGGAAAACTGGGTTCTAGAATTTTGTAATTATCACACAGGCTTAGCATGCCTACTAAACTGGCTAATACTCTATAAAAAGGGTACCCCTTGGCATATGAGGTAAAATTAACGGCGATGTTTCGTAAAACAAATGGTTATCTAAACAAACTATTAATGGTTAACTATATTTAATTTTTTAACATTGCTGGAATTTAATATATAAAAATAGGATTGCTCAAGGAGAGTTTGCTATCAATATAATATAAATCAAAATATAGATGCAGATTGTGAGGACAAGGCTATTTCAGGAGAAAATGTTAGGTTACCATGCGTAGACTTTTACCTCCAAGTTGGCGGAGGTACCCTGTTATTGTGTCAAACTCTAAACTGGGATAAAGCCCATCTTTTCCATGTGAACCTCCAATTCGGATTGCAACTAGCAATCAATATAATGAAAAATCTTAATGTACTGTCATTATTGGTATTTATCTACAATAATAATGTACTATAATATAAGATTTTCAATGTAATATGCAACAATAATGATTTCCAACAATTTATGATATTCAGTATAACATGCAAAAACTGTAGCTATACATATTAAGCTCTTTAAACTTTAAAGAATGCCATGAATTTCTGAAACATTTTGTTTATATACCTTATTAGAAATGTAGTACTACTGAAGATTATGTGCCCCTTGGTAAATTTGGTGAAATTATTAGCGATGTTTATTAAAACACAGAGGTATTTCATCAGAACAATATTGCATCCCTTGGTATTTGGGTGACTTTAAGCGATGTAGATTGCGCCATTGTAATGGAATTATATACATTTTCTTAATTAACCGAAACCACTGAGAAAGTGGGTATTTACATTTATTGTCAGTTAATCCAATAATAGTTTACAGAGTCAACACCTCTTAATTATTAAAAATTAACCAATTGCGGACCTTTAATAGTTCATTATATCTAATATTTTTAAACATTATGCTAATTTAATATATAAGAAATGGGTTCCACAAAAAAAGCTGGATACAAATATAATATAAATTAAAATATGGATACTGTTTGTCTGGATATGGCGAGATCAGGAGAAAATTTTAGGCTATTATGCTCAGAGCTTTATCGCCAAGTTGCCTGGGGCACCATGTTCTTCAGCCAAACCGAAAACGCGTTTTGTTCTATTTTACATGCGTACTTACTTAGACTTAGATGACCCACACCCACATCCAACTGAAGAAGTTTATGGATGCAAAAGCCTAAGTGGGTGGGGAGAACCTTTCGACATTATTCATCTTAATGTTATACACTGAATTATTAACTTAAGAAAAAACTTTTTTTATCACTATCACTATTTTTACCAAGTATTTTCCCTCATTTTAAAATTTATTTTGTATATAAGAGTAATTTGAATTTAATATAATATAAATTTCCTTTAACTTAAATATGATTACGAATATTGTCTATTTTTTTAAAATATTCGATCTGTGTTTCTTTTTCGTATTTTTTAATACACATCGGAACGAGATTACATCTTACTTGCATGTAATGCTGAGGGGTGCCTATCATTCTACATTTACAGTTTGGTGAATCTAATTTTCCAATTCTGTACAAGAAGTTTGGGAAACTTCCATGATCGGTAATGAAATAATTTAATACGTTATTTTCGAATTGTAATTTTTGTTCTACTTTAGACATTATAGTATAGCGTACTTACTAGTTCCAACTTTTAAATGGCGACAACAAACATTTTCAAATACCCGTGAAAGGTATGAGACTGAAAGCTACCGATACCCTTTTGATTTAGTTTTTACTAAATTGAATTCACAGGAATGCAGACATGCTTAAAAAATAATTAAAGTTGAACAATGATGAAATTAAATTAACTAAATTAACTTTTTAAGAGTTTTTAACGACTTAAAAGTGAAGAAGCTTCTTCCAAGATTTTATGTACGTTCCTTTCTAAGGTTTTTAAACGTCATATTAAAATAACAATAGTAACGAACTGGAAGTACAAAGCAATGGTCGGAAGACATCGGTTTGCAAACAGCATGCTTTTTGCGGCTCTTCAAACTTATGACTCTATACGATGCATCAAAGCATTCCCATTGGCATGAACAAGCATTTCTCATATGATTGAAACATGTGTACAAGCTGTTTATAAATAGTTTTGTGTAAAACATTATAGAAAATCCCAAGTAAAGGGGGGTTTCGCTTAATTTATTGACGAATCAATGTAGAAATTTGACGAAAACTCGTTCACATATCTGATATACCTCAATGTATGAAAAAGCTACCATACTCGATTATTTATAAAAACAATAGAAAATTCCAAAAGAAAGTACGTAGAATATATTGTTTATGGTTTTTATTATTGTCGTTGTTATTGTTTAAGCAATTGCTCCATGAACGTTTCATTCCCAATATTTTGGTACTATGACTGGTTACTCTTGAACTGAACCATAAAAATAAAACTTCCCTCGATTGTGAAGAAGCATGAAATTCTTGTTGATTATAGACTTATTGAGTAATAAAATGATTATTAATTTAATAATGTTAGCTTGATTGGGCTCTAGAATAATGAAAAGCATATAAATAGCCTTTAGTTACATTCGCTATCTAATTATCTTTTCTTGGTTCTTATCTCTTGGAAGACAGGTCGACATTAGACAACGTCATCCCGCGAGTTCACCTCATCTCACTCAGAATTTGACTTTTATTTCAAATGAAAGGAAAGTACATTCACTCTTTCTAGGGCAGTTCCACAGACCACCATTACCTACGACCTCCTCTTACATTTTCATGTTTAGAATTATCTAGAGGGAACCATATAATAAAAAAACGGAAGGCAGATTTTTCATAAAGTGTCATACTATGTGAAACAGCCCGTTTGGATATAGTAAACATAGAAATAAATGGTAAATCCATAACGAGAAACGTAGAGTAGTTAGTGACATTAATCAAATGTCGACTTTAAAAAAGTAATACTAAAATAAAGTCTTTTATTCTAACAAAGATACTTTTACCACAGTTAACATTCATTGAAAATCATAAAAATAGAATAGTAGAAGTAATAGAAAGTATTCAGACTTTAGTGCTCAATGTTTTTATGAAGGGATGTAATTTAAAGATATTCTAGTTAATTCCAGAAATTTCAATTAAATCTTCTTTCTAAAAACATATGTATAATTATAATAAGCAGATGATTTTATCCTTAAAATATTTCTTAAAGTATTTTTAGTATATTTTAATCTTAATGTGAGTTTTTTCCCGTGTTATAAATTTATATTATTTGTAATTAAAGTTTGTTATAGTTAAGTGATATTCAAATTTTAAATTTTGGAAAAAAAGAATCCAATGGAAGTATTACTGAAAGTATTCATAAATAAAATAAGATATATTTCTGAAAAATTTCCATATGTGTTTATAGATTTTTAAAATCGAAGTTTCGAAATTTGCTGAAAGACCTTTTTATTCATCAATTTCATAAACATAATAATAAAAATATATAACTCTGTTTATGCAGTTGTGTAAGGAAGAAGGCCTTATTTCCTGGCATTTATTTGAATAATATTAATATATAAGTTCTGCTGCCTTTAAGTGCAAAAAACTTTTTTCATTAGCAAATTCTTGGATTATTAAATGTCGTCTTATATTATTTAAGTACTTTCCAAGAATTTCTAGAACTCGAAATTTGAATAAATCATCGCAAGTTTCTGGATTAATAAACATTTTATTGATTTTGACTAAATTATATTGAAAGTTTATTTTAAATAGGATTTTTTAATACGATATGACTAATAAATTTATACATGAACTGTCTAATGTGGAATATTTTGGTAATTTTCTTACATAATATTCAATGTCACAAATCTCCAATAAATGAACTTTTTCTTCTCAAAATGAATTAAAATTTCATAGATTGTTGTCATTAGTTATTAAATCATTCTGGGATTCATACAATGATTTTTTAAAATTATCGGTTTTTGCATCAGTGTACTTAAACCGATATCAAATAATCAGTTTAAAATATGCTCATGAAATAATATTTCTTTAGAGATTTAAACGAGATTATATTGATTTTAGATTATAAATATATGTAACCACAGTTGAACTTCAAAATTTTCATTGTTTTCAATTACAATTTATTTTTTAATAAAAATATATTAATTTTTTATATGATCTTTTACATGGGATTCAATAAATTTCATAAAGAAAATTTAATTATTTTATCCTAAAAAATAAATAGTAACATTTAATTACAAATCTTAGATAATAATTACATGGCAGATTTTCCACATGAAAATTATATATGATAAAAATATGCTTTATTTTTAATATAAACTAGTGTAGTATAATTATAAAGTTTAGTTTGAATGCATGCATTCAAAATTACAATTTACTTAATTATTTATTGTTTGAAAATTCAGGTCAAACGTGAAAAGTATTTTTTTCTGTCCTTGGTCATATAATAAATACTAACAGGTCAACAATTGTATCAACAATCTATTTCTATACCATCGTGGTTTCTTTTCTATGGTGTATCATATTTACTCGATTTCATATTTACTTGATTACGGTCTTTATTCCTGTTTCACCTTATATTTATCTTTCAAACTGAAATTTTATTGTTTCGAATTAAAATTCAACTGGTTTCAATCCAATGGAAAAATAAAATTTTATTGAAGTCCAAATAAAGAACTATGCTCAGAAAGTATGACATCAACTGTAAAATAAAGGAGATTACGGTATGGTACGCTGATGTATGACTACAATAGATGGGTCTTATTTGAGAATAGGATAACCCCTTGCCATAATTACTGGTAACATGTACCAAACAAATATAGAAACTAATTTCAATTTTAGTTGTAATTTCTAAGCAAGATATGAAAATTTTAAAACAAATAATTTTTTTATTATTCCATCAGAACATGGTAATCTTTTGTACACTCATGTCCATAAATTAAGGATAATTCAGAATCACACAGAAATTGATCTCTAAAATAAAAATTTCAATTGTAGAATTATCACACACATCTTTAAGAAGAATATGCAAATTGCAGGAAACCACCAGATGGCGCGGAGAGTACGTCACAATGACGAGAGTGTATGAAAGGTGTATATAAGGAATGGAAGCAAAGAAGTAAAATTGTTCACAAGCGCTTTAAAAACTTTTCAGTGCAAGAACCGCATAGTTATGGCACAAAGGAAGCATTTGGATGATTTTTTACGTGGTAGAATTATCGGACGACTGGAATGTGGACGTAACCAGCTGGAAGTATCCGAGGAACTTGGAATCGCCCAGAGTGTCATCTCCAGGCTTTGGAAACGACTCAAACATGATGGTAATGTGAATAGATGTTACAGCACAGGTCGCCCCCGAGTTACTACGCCGAATGATGACCAGTATTTGGCAGTTACTGCCAAAAGAAACAGACGGAGCACAGCATCAGACCTGTCTCGTCAGCTCTCTTCAGCTACCGGTACGACAGTTTCAAGGCAGACCATGTACAGACGCTTAGGAAACATTGGTCTATATGCTCGTAGGCCTGTCAGATGTGTTCCCCTTACCGCAATTTACTGTCGCCTGCGATTATGCTGGGCTAGAGAGCATGCATTGTGGACACTGCAACAGTGGTCTTGTGTGATGTTTTCCGACGAGTCCAGGTTCAGTTTACATTCTGATTCTCGCCGAACTTTCATATAGAGAGCGCCAGGTAGCCGTTACCACCAAGAGAACACCTCTGAACGACACCGTTACGGTGGTGCAGGATGGCTCGTTTGGGGAGGAATTATTCTTGGTTCCAGAATTGGCCTGCATGTTCAGAGTGTAACGATGACAGGCCACATCTATCAGGATGTCATTCTGGAACAACATGTACGTTTGTTTTGGGGCGCCATGGGTCTTGAATTTCTGTATATGGATGACAACGCCCAACCTCATCGTGCAAACATTGTAGACGAATGCCTTCAATCGGAGGATATCACCCGTATGGATTGGCCAGCATACTCACCGGACTTGAATCCAATAGAGCATGTGTGGGACATGCTTGGCCGACGAATTGCAGCCCGTCAACCCCCTCCCAACTGTCTATCGGAACTTCGGAGAGCATTGCTTGATGAGTGGTGTAATTTTCCCCAAGATCAGCTTGATAATCTGACACTCAGCATGCGTAGGCGTTGTAACGCTTGTATTGCATCGTCCGGGAGACATACTCCGTATTAACCATCATACTAACCATGTTATACTGTTTTCTGAAAATAGGTTTATTTTTGAAATTTGCTCCAGGGAGTAAAAATCGCATTTTTAATTAATTATGTCAAACATATAGCATCTTTTTTGCTCTTTACCTTTCGTTTAATAAATAGACTTTACAAATAAGTCAAATTTGTTTTGCTTTTGTCTCTTTCATTGCCTGAACTTCCTTATCCTTAATTTATGGACATGAGTGTATATTTGGGGACGTTTATTATAGCAGAGCATGCCAGTATAATACAATTATATTATATTACTTATCCCCTTGAGGACCATCAGGTAAATGCTATAGAGTCCACCGTTGGGAAAACCATTGCCGTTTAATGTTCTAGTAATTAAATCTAGCATTTAAAAACTTAAATAAAATGTTCCAATCTCCAATTATTCATATGCGACGCTGTTCATATGACGCATGATTATACATAACCGGTCAACACTTGTATCAACTATCTATTCCTATACCATCATGGTATCTTTTCCATGGTGTTTCATATTTACTTGATTACGGTCTTTATTCCTGTTTCACCTTATATTTATCTTTCAAACTAAAATTTTATTGTTTCGAATTAAAATTCAACTGTTTTCAATCCAATGGAAAAATAAAACTTTATTGAAGTCCAAATAACGAACTATGTTCAGAAAGTATCACATCAATTGTAAAATGCGAAGGAGAGGACGGATTGGTACGCTGATGTATGACTACAATAGATGGGTGTTACTTGAGACTAGGGTAGCCCCTTGCAAAATTACTGTCAACGTGTACCAAACAAATATAGAAACCAATTTCACTTTTAGTTTTGACTGCCTAGGAAGGTATGAGAATAACAAAACAAATATTTTTTTATATAGCATTTAAAAACTTAAATAAAATGTTCCAATCTCCGATTATTCATATGTGACGCTGTTCATATGACGCATGATTATACATAACCGGTCAACACCTGTATCAACTATCTATTCCTATATCATCATGGTTTCTTTTCCATGGTGTTTCATATTTACTCGATTTCATATATACTGGATTACTTTCTTTATTCCTGTTTCACCTAATATTTATCTTTCAAACTGAAATTTTATTGTTTCGAATTAAAATTCAACTGTTTTCAATCCAATCGAAAAATAAAATTTTATTGAAGTCCAAATAAAGAACTGTGCTCATAAAGTATGTCATCAACTGTAAACTACGAAGGAGAGGACGGGATGGTATGCTGATGTATGACTACAATAGATGGGTGTTACTTGAGACTAGGGTAGCCCCTTGCGAAATTACTATCAACGTGTACCAAACAAATATAGAAACCAATTTCACTTTTAGTTTCGACTGCCTAGGAAGGTATGAGAATAACAAAACAAATAAAAAAAAATTTATCTAGCATTTAAAAACTTAAATAAAATGTTCCAATCTCCAATTATTCATATGCGACGCTGTTCATATGATGCATGATTATACATAACCGGTCAACACTTGTATCAACTATCTATTCCTATACCATCATGGTATCTTTTCCATGGTGTTTCATATTTACTTGATTACGGTCTTTATTCCTGTTTCACCTTATATTTATCTTTCAAACTAAAATTTTATTGTTTCGAATTAAAATTCAACTGTTTTCAATCCAATCGAAAAATAAAATTTTATTGAAGTCCAAATAAAGAACTGTGCTCATAAAGTATGACATCAACTGTAAAATACGAAGGAGAGGACGGGATCTTATGCTGATGTATGACTACAATAGATGGGTGTTACTTGAGACTAGGGTAGCCCCTTGCGAAATTACTATCAACGTGTACCAAACAAATATAGAAACCAATTTCACTTTTAGTTTCGACTGCCTAGGAAGGTATGAGAATAACAAAACAAATAAAAAAAATTTATCTAGCATTTAAAAACTTAAATAAAATGTTCCAATCTCCAATTATTCATATGCGACGCTGTTCATATGATGCATGATTATACATAACCGGTCAACATCTGTATCAACTATCTATTCCTATACCATCATGGTTTCTTTTCTATGGTGTTTCATATTTACTCGATTACTTTCTTTATTCCTGTTTCACCTAATATTTATCTTTCAAACTGAAATTGTATTGTTTCGAATTAAAATTCAACTGTTTCAATCCAATAGAAAAATAAAATTTTATTGAAGTCCAAATAAAGAACTGTGCTCATAAAGTATGACATCAACTGTAAAATACGAAGGAGAGGACGGGATGGTATGCTGATGTATGACTACAATAGATGGGTGTTACTTGAAACTATTGTAGCCCCTTGCGAAATTACTATCAACGTGTACCAAACAAATATAGAAACCAATTTCACTTTTAGTTTCGACTGCCTAGGAAGGTATGAGAATAACAAAACAAATAAAAAAATTTTATCTAGCATTTAAAAACTTAAATAAAATGTTCCAATCTCCAATTATTCATATGCGACGCTGTTCATATGATGCATGATTATACATAACCGGTCAACATCTGTATCAACTATCTATTCCTATACCATCATGGTTTCTTTTCCATGGTGTTTCATATTTACTCCATTACTTTCTTTATTCCTGTTTCACCTAATATTTATCTTTCAAACTGAAATTGTATTGTTTCGAATTAAAATTCAACTGGTTTCAATAGAATGGAAAAATACAATTTTATTGAAGTTCAAATAAAGAACTATGCTCAGAAAGTATGACATCAACAGTAAAATACGTATGAGAGGACGAGATGGTACGCTGATGTATGATTACAATAGATGGGTGTTACTTGAGAATAGGGTCGTCCTTTGCGAGATTACTGTCAACGTATACCATACAAATATAGAAACCAATTTCACTTTTCGATTCGACTTACGAGGAAGGTATGAGAATAACAAAACAAATAATATTTTTTATTCCACCAGAACGTGGTACCCTTTGGTATTTTTTGCGACGTTTGTTATTGCAAAGCATGCCAATATTGAAGAGTTATATTTTATTACTTAACCCCTTGAGGATCAGCACATAAATGCCATACGATTCGACCGTTGGGAAAATCGTTGCTGTTTAATTAGATCTAGTAATTAAAACTAGCATTTAAAAATTCAAATAAAATGGTCCGATCTTCGATTACGCATAAGCTACGCTGGTCAATCAATATCAAATGGAAATCATCACGTGGAGGCGACATTGGGTTGATAAGAGTAGAATCGCTGCTTTGCGTATACAAGACTTTAGTCTTGATCGGGTTCAAGAAAACTTCTTATAAACTGGGCATTCATATTTATAGGCAAGGGAAAGTTGCAGGAGTGCTTACGGTTTGGCTACCTTGGCTATCTAGCTCGAATCCAACATAGAAAGGATATAACAAGCATGATTAAGGAGTTTCTCACCTGATTCAGTCGTGTCATACAGTAGAAAAATTGATAAAAATTTGAAAGTAAGCAGGCAAGCCAAACACAAAAAACGTCATAACTGAATACATCCAATTAAAGTGTGATATCTCACTAAGTTTACAAAATTTGAAAACATTGTTTCCACTTCTAATCAATCTGATTCAATTAGGTTTGGCAAACATATATCTGATTAGAGGAGTTAAAACTAAAATAAAATAACCTGTTCTGCTGCCAACCCATGCATAATTAATCCCTTAACAATAAATTATTAAAAATACTAGACTTATTGAACTATTGGAGAATAGAACCACAAACTAATAAGAAATGAGTTTGATAATTGAAATTCCATTATGTTAAGCAAGTATCGTATATAATGCATGCTATTATACTGTCTATAACCCGTCTTCTAGAAAAATAACGATGACCTCTAAGGCCTTCAACATGACTAAAAAATTGAAAAAAAAGTTTTTTTCCAGGTGTAGATCATAGAGGTCACCATTATCCAGAATTCAATTTGTTCGTATTACAGGGATGGGGTGAAAACAGTTGTTCGGCACTGAGTTTAATTATAACTCTATGAGAGTCACTGGTGACCGACAGTAAGTTTGTTTCTCGCACAATGGAGTCACTGGTGACCTCAATAAATAAATGAATTGTGAATAATTTTACAAACTTGTTTGTTGTAAATGATATTTCAACAAAATATTCAACACATAATTAGGTATCCTTGTTAAAATTGACAGGCCATATGCGTGACATTCAACGTGTTAAATAATTTAGGAATTACATAAAAGCACAATTAGAATTTTTTATTTATTTTTTAACTTTTAAAATTTCTGTCACGTTTAAGCAGTTCAACAATTGTCATTTATATTCATGAAGAGGCTTTTCTTAAGCTTTTAAAGCCATCTAAATCTCAGAAAAGTACACTTGATAAGTGTTAAGGATAAAAAATGGAAAATAAAAATTGACTTTCACGGAGAACTTTAGTAGATTGAGGAAGGTACAATAGTCGTTCGCCGTAAACAACTTTTGTTCCATCTGAACGCTCCATTCAAAAGCCATTGTGTAGATTGAATCGTTTTCTTTCCTAGCGGTGTCTGATTCTTCAATTCCGGCTGACAATTGCTTTAGGTTTTAGAAAATAATTTGGTCTGTTTCGATACGAGCTTCTTTCTATCATTAAGTTACGAGTTCTCGAAGGAATTTAGAGAACTTTTCTTTTTTCACTCGTAACAAATAAAATCAAATATTATGTTGTACAATTTCATTCCACTACACTCAAGTCTTAAGAAATAAACCATTGTTTAGCTTAAAAGGAAAATATCTATAAATTACTATAACATTTTAATGGTTGAGGAAATATTTTCTATATAAACAAGTTTAATTTCCTGGCATTTACCTGTGCATGTTTATACAGGAGTATGTACAGAGTGTATCATATCTGTACAGAGGTAAATAGGGTAAAGTAAACCAGTCTGTAAACAGGGTCTATGGAGATTGCATACCACAATAATATAATTAATCATTATAATACAATTTTTAGAAATTTAAAAATTTTAATAAATTTTTCCTTGTTTTGGGGATGATCTGCTTAATGAATTATCGCAATTATTCAAAGGAGAAATTAATGTTCAAAGGAAAAAACAATTTTGTGAATCAGCTTATTATAATAGATTAAGCTCGAATGTTTATCAAGATAAACATGTTAAAACTCTTAAGTGGTGGGCTGAGCCAAATAATCGTTCTGTTCACCAAAGAAAACACATAATTAGTAATTTTAGATTTAATGAACAATTTATTAATTAACTAATATTTCTAAATATCTAAATTGTATAATGGACACTTATATTGTTATAAGTTTAGTGTAATTACTATAATTTATTTTATTTTTGTGTCAAGGAAGTGCAGTTAAGAGACACGTTATGCAATATGACATGTTGCTTTTTTTGTTTTTTTTATATTAATTGTGCAATACAAAGGTAAGTTTATTGTATAGATCGACAGTTTCAGAAACAGCTCATTATTTTAATGTTTCTGGGTACTACTAATGAAATATAACGTCATTAAACAGGTGTATTTTTGGTTTATTTAGAATTGTTTTCATTTCGTATTACCACGATATATATATATATATATATATATATATATATATATATATATATATTTATATATAATATATATATATATATTATATATATAATATATATATATATATATATATATATTAATATATATATATATATATATATATATATATATATATATATATATATATATATATATATATATACATATACATATATATATATATATATATATATATATATATATATATATATATATATATATATATATATATATATATATATATATATATATATATATATATATATATATATATATATATGTGTGTGTGTGTGTATATATATATATATATATATATATATATATGTGTATATGTATATATATAATGAAGAGCCATTACACTTGAGAACACTTTTAAAAGTGGGCTCAACCAGGAACAAAACCGTGCACAACCGGTATAAAGCAGCTATGATTTGTCTTCCCTAAAATCGCGCGATTAGCAACATAATGAGAAAAACAGCTGATTTATCTGACTTCGATAAAGGTATAAATTGTTATGCGTTGGAGACTGGGAGAATAAATATAAGAAGCGGCACGTTTAGTGGACTGTTCAAGTGTAGTTGTTGTGAGCACATGTCGAAAATGGTGTACAGATGGTGGAACAACGAGTTGCCAGCCAGCGGTGTGTTGTCCTCGACGTATTGATTCCAGAAGTGAACGGAGATTGCTACGCATTGTTCGCCGTGGCCGGGAATCTATAATAGCCTAAATCACCAACAGCTAAAACAGTAGCGACCAAGAAAGTGCTTCTCAACACAGTGTGCAGCATAAATTGCTGCGTATGGGCCTACAGAGCAGAAGCCTGAAGCAAGTCCCGGCACTGACTACATGCCATCGCCATATGCGCCTGTAATGGGCCTATAGACATCGGAATCGAACATTTAAAGAATGGAAGATTATTGTCTGGCGAATCACGTTTCTTGTACATTACATCGACGGGCATGTGGGAATATGATGATTTCCAAAGGAAACCCTGGCTCTCGGATGCACAGTAGGAGGGACCACTGGATATTTTGGTGTGGGGAATAGTTTAATCGAACACATTAGGACCCATAATCCCCATAGACCCATCTCTACGGGAGCAATGTTACAAACAACGTTCACCTATTCTTGACAACAGCATTTCCAGCGGAGTAAGTTGTTTACCAACAGGATAATGCACTATGACATAAGAGTCGAATCATCAAGGAGCGGTTGGATGTATATTACAGTGGCTTTCAATTGATATCTTTGCCTCGAAATTCACCTGATATTATCAAATACAGCATTTGTGGTCTAACCTGGAAAACCAAATTTGTGCTTCTACGCTACCGTCGCCCAATGTGCGGGAATTGCAGGACTAGTTGCTAAGTGCTAGATACCAGTTACCCCAAACTACCTATCATCACTTTGTGTAATAAACGCCAAGCCGGTGGCTGATGTTTTTGATGGCTAAATAGGAACCTCCATGGTACAGGGTGGTCATAATGTAATGGATGCTCAATGTATATATAAGTGAACTCTTAAATGTTATCTTAGAAATATCAGAAAATTCTTCAAAGAAATTTTTTTCATACTTTTAACTCTTATCGAAGACCGTTTTTCAAAACCCTTAAATTTTTCTCCTGTCCAGGTAAAACTAGTAATTTGACTTTTTACGCATGCTTTTTAGCATGCGCTAGCTTTGTATCGAGGTGTTGCAGATCTGCAACTCAGCAAAAAATTAGGAATTACAAAAAACCGCATTAAAAATATTTTTTTAATTGACGAAACATATTAAAAAACAGAAAAGGATTCTATGCATAGTTTATAATATTTAATATAAATAGTTTTTTCACTTATTTTGAATGTTATGCATCTCTATATACGGTAAAAACATATTTTTGTAATATAAAACAATCTAACAATTTCGAAGCAATCAGTAGGAAACAAAAAATTTTATATTTGAACGAATTCTCTCCTTTACCCGACCCACTTAAAGATTTCATAATTGTTTATATTTCTAATATGACAACCATATGTAATATTTTTTTACAGATAGTGGATGTATGGTTTGTTTTATCAGTATTGGATGTTTGAGTGACAGTAACTAAAAGTAATTACCCCTATGAAGCTGATTTAACCGTCTAGCCAGACTATCAACTTCATTAATATGGGATAAATGTCGATTAAAGTGTAATACATTTTGCTTTATGAAACTTTGCTGTCCTAATTTATTACCTACCTAATGTCACACTAAACAATGGTATATTATGTTCTTTACGGCACTATGAACTATTTTCGAATAAACTGTGAAAACAAATTGATACTTTTCTTAAATATTTACTAGGTATAGGTTTTTCATAATTTGACACGGTTCAGATCAGATATTAATTATATATCTAAGAAACCAATACCAAATATTTTCATGTATTTTGATATTCATATCATAACTTATATTTCGAGTTTATAAATACCGGGACAAGTAGATCATGATTTTTTGTATCCATTTAGGATCCATTTAGGATTTTGTATCCATTTTGGTATTTAGGATTAACTCCAATAGTTTTCAGGGATATCATCACTCAGTCGTTGAGCTTTCAGGAGTTGGTCTTTGTTACAGTAGAACTCATGCAGTTATAACTTAGTACTTAGTGCTCCAAATAAAACCAAGCCAAATCTTTTCTAGATAAATTATCCTCTTATATATGGATGAAAGCAAAAGATAAACAAGAAAATATTTTCCCAACTTCTTCATACCGCTATGAACCCATAATTGCCAAATATGTTTCTTTGTTTCTGATCTCACAGATCGAAGTAAATAGCAATTCGTAATTCCATTTAATCAATAGGTCTTGACATGATGATCTATCGTTCGAATCCAAATCTACAGGAAGGTTTAGTTAAGTGAAAACAGTAATAAAACACGATGTTCCATCCTTTCAAACTTGAAACGCTAGACTGTATTTTTTCTAAGTTACGGTAGTTGTCATTTTTTTTCCAACAGCATAATTTTACTCGTGATAATCTCACTATGGCAACGGAATTTGTAAGTTCAGATGCCAAACCACATGATAGCATTTGTACTGTGGAAGTACCAAAAATCCTGATGCTGTTTCGATAATTTGGATACTGCAAAATTCGTTTGACGATCCAGACAGGTGAAAAGACCAAGGATTATACCTTTCCCATTTTTTGGCAATTTGGGGGCTTGGTGTTACCTTGCTTTTTGGTGATAAATGTGTTGAAAATATTTTTGAGGCAGTTTTCATCGTCAGTTTTTTCTTTTGAGAGTATATGTAGGATATCTGGCTTGTACTGAATTTGGGATGAGCCTGCCTGTAGAAAGTGGATGTCCACCGATCTTATTTTCTTTTTGTATATTAATAGTAATTAGGTACAACAGTTAAAATACTAATTTTTCCAGTCTTTGTTGAATAAGTATTACATGACAAATTTTTGGTACAGCATTTTTTTAGTTTTTTTTATTGATTATTATATTTTTTATTTTACCGTTTAAAAAGTTTTTAAAGTTAAATAAATTAACAATCTTAAATGATTTTTTGAGCCAGCTAAAGATGTTTAATTTCTAACAAATTACCAGTATTAAATCACTAATGCTTAGGAAATTTTTTTTGTAAAGTACGTTTTAAGTGTAGTGAAATTCTACTTACAATATTTTGTAACCAATTCTAAGAATATTGTAATCATTTAATCTTAGTAAATATCTGTTCTTCTATTTTTACATTAAACTATAAGACAGGATAAGCTATTCCATTGCCGTCTATCCTCACCTGTTTAACAATACCTATTTGTGAGATTAAAAAGTATTTAAAAGACTTTGAAAACTACATACACGCCTGATGAAAGATCAACTGTTTTGAAATTTCATAAGGTACTATTTTGAGAAAAAAGAAACTTCTTGATAATAAGTTCATTTGATATCCCATATAAACGTAGTACCACAAAGTGAAGTTTTATAAGTTATTCTCCATTGTTTCAGGCAATATCCATGGGGGAAAATGAAATTTATGTGTAATGCACGAAAAATAAAATGCCTGTAAAATTGACAAAAGCATAACAGCAGATACTAGAAAATTTATCAGTTTTTTTTTATTGGACTTTAATCTGTTTTCGAATAAAAAAAAACATTCAAACATAAAAAAACATGAAAATTCTACAAAATATTTTAACATTCCCTAAGAAGATATGCTACTCATTAATAAGTAAAATAAAGTATCAAAAATCTCGTTTTCCTAAATAAATACGATGTTGAATATTTTTAATATTTTAGTAAACTACAAATAACAAAAAGTATACTCGGAAAGAACTATCAGTACCTTCGTATATATTGATATTCATACAGCAGCTCACTTTTCTAATAAGTTATAGACTTTTCATACACAAGAAACTTGGAAAAGAAAAAAAAAGTATAAAAAATAAGTTTTTCCACATCTTCGAACCCTAGGGCTTATTGATATGTAAGTGCTGAAAAAAACTAGTTTTCCTTTTTATTGGTTTGTCCAGTGGTATATGTTTCAATGTAAAAGAAACTGTCTATGCTATAACATCACCAACCTGAACTCTTGTAATTAGTTTTTCCTTTATCAAAGTTAATTCAACGGAGAGATATGTTTAACTTTTGGTATTATATTTATGCATTTTATATAAAATGCAATACTCACATGATTCATATGTTGAAACAGTAGCAGTGTCGCATGATTTACATAAAATGTTTAAATTTTGATTGCCACCTGAAAATCTTCTTTAGGTAGTTAACAATAAAAACATTTAGCATCAAGACATCTAATTTTATATTTAATTGAAAAATATCTCTAGATATAATTAATCAACAAAAAAGTGATTGCTTTAATAACACTTAATGAAAAAATTAATATACAAATAAAATTTAAAAGGAAATGTTTACTACCCATACAGGAAGAGGCTACGTATATTATTTTCTACAGGTTTATCACAATAAATACTAGACACCATTTTGTACATTTACTTATACCGCAATATCCCTAAAGGCTGGAATGCATTATAAGTCCTGTTCTTTAATTAAAATTAGAGCATATTACCATATTCATGAATAACTTAACTGATTTATTAAAAAGAAGTAACCAATTATATAATTAGCATTAAGTGGAGCATTTATTTTTATGCAAACTCTAAACTGTTTACGAATTATCTGATCAACAATTATTTTATCATAGTGTCAATTAAAACCCGAGATGTATATTTATTTCATAAAACAGAGGCATTATTAGAAATAAAATTTATAAAAATTATTAAAAGAAAATATTAAGTAAAATAAGTCAGTATTAATATAATATGCGTAATTTTATTTTAATAAGATAAATATGTATGTTATTTAATTATTCAATTCAGTTTCTTCGTAAGACCGCGACGTTAAAAATAAAACTCACGTTTAACATTTATCCTCTGTTGCAGGTTATCGTGATTTTAACGTTAAGCAATTTCCTCCCTCTAAATTATAATCAATCACTGTCTTTCTCAATATCATTCTTTGACAAGCAGTCAATAACTTACTAAAGTGCAAGCTATTGCAAAATATTTTAACGAACAGCGAAAAATTTTTTGCTGCAAGGAACAATTTAGTAGTATTAATTAAAAAATACTTTCACAATAGTTAAAAAATTAGTTTTATAAATTTACTATTGTTATTCATTGCAAACACTTGAATATTTTATTATGAGTGGCTTGTTTAATGATATTAAGAACCCAGGTATTAAATTATAAATCCTTCTATTACAGTTTCTCCGAAGCCTCCGAATGATTGCCGAAAGGTTATGGTGCTGGCCTTAGGAACCGCAGTTGGTGGGTTCGAATCTCACAGTGGCATGGATGTTCGTAGCCATTAGGAATCGGCTTTAAGCAGTAGGTCCCGGTTCCCTCGTATTTCAAAAAGTAGACCTTAGCGCTCGAAACCAAACCAAACCATCTCCGAAGCATAAGTAATCCATGCATGAAACATAAGCAACATCTACAAATTTCTGCTCCTCATTCGTGGCAAGTAAAAATTTTTGTTCATCATTTTTTCCTTACTGAATCGTAAGTGCTTGTCAAGACATAATCGTTTTCCCAACGCATCTAATAGCCATCTAAGCGCTAAGTCTATTTAGAGCATAGGAAAAATCCGTAAAGTACTTTGGCTTGGTCATCCTCAGAATTTCTTCATTAGATTGATACTGGACCTTTACACGCTATGAATCCTGCTACAAATCCAATAGCTTGTAAATTTCTGAATGATACTGAACAGCATTTTACTCATTCAAGACGAAATGTTTCTCTTTCTCTTGAAAGAATTAGGGTGATTACAATAACCAGCAGACAATCCAGTAAAAAATTATATTATTTGCAACCAGGCTGAGTTTAAAAGATATCTCGACCCTCTGATAAACGAGCAAATTGTTAAAATAATCTCTTGGTGTTATATTATAGCATTGATTTACTTGAATACGATCGTCTTTTCGGTGTGAGCTAAGTATTTTTACCTATATTTGTATAAGTGTAATTACGTGTTTCACAATTAACAATATTTTCATGCTTTTATAGAGTTCTTGTGTTGGACAAAGTACATGTAATATGTTGTTGTTGTTGTCTCTTATACCACTTGGACTAACCAAGCACGATTGAACCTGAAACCTCTCATATTCAGACCAAGGGTTTCAAGTTTCGTTTTAATGAGCCACATTAAGGTGAAGAAACGACTTATGCTCAAGTGGGTCCTCGTAATTTTGAAGCAGGGACCAAGCAGAAGACCCACAAACTTGCTCTGCAACCCCCAGAGGTATTGATTTAGAACTTGGAGAACATAGTGACCAAGAACATATTATACTTGCTCCAGTCACCTTTAGCAAAAAAGGCGGATCTCAGGCCATCTCGAGAACCCGCAACCTTTCGTTGTCTTTGCCGAATGAGCTACCGTGGCTTCTACATGGAATAATTTGCATGTAATTCGTTCTTCTTAATTTTTCCCCACTTTCAACATCAAATCAATTTATCTATATGATTGCTCGTAACAATATAACTAAATATGCTTCAAAAATAAATTAAATATAAATATAATAAGGAATCCACAGTTACACTACACGAGCATTTATCAAACTATTGATCGAATGCGATAAATACTGCAATACGAAAGAACATTAAGATTTTGTTATTTGGTCCTTTATTACCCGCTCTCATACTGCCTAAACCTAATTGAAGTAAATAATACGAATGTTACCATTTTAATAGTCTTCATTTATTCCGACAAAAACAAGTCAGTGATCTGTTATAATTAGTTGCTAAACATTTTTATGAGACAACCCTACGGAATGTAGTTTTAATCGTAAATCAATATAAGCATCGTTACTTTGATGAGTAGAACATATTTATACTTTGTTGACCCACATTAATGGAGACAGATAGCCTAGACTCGGAAATAACCGTCATGAATACTGGAAACATTGCTTAAAACGATTTCTGGTGTATTTTTTGCAATAAATAAAAGGTAAAGCTACTCTGCTGATAACTTATAATTCGTTTACTTATATAAAAGTAAGCAAAAACCTTAGAGAACTCGGCTAATAGCATTCACATAAATGTATCAATGTAATATAAATTAATCTGTGTCTGCATATACAGAACTATAAGTAATTTCCTACATGATTTCAGAAGACCATAGAAAAAATGTCATAAAATTTTTACTAAATACAGAAACGAATTAAATTTAATTCACAGCTCTGAAAGGTATAAAATATGTAATTATTTTGACATATGACATATATGAATGCGATAGTTCAGATCCTACCAGACTCCAGTGTGGTTGTTTGCAGCATAATCTGCCAGTGGTAGTCATATCACCTGTGATTACATGATTCTACTAAGCATTTTTGTTAAATCATGTAGCAAAGAGGATACGATAACAAGGAATTTTTTTTGCTGAACCACAGGAAAAATTCATCCGCTGTTAAATCCAATGATCGTAATAAATATGGATAAATATGTACGCTATATTCGGAAGCCTGTTAAATCCAATGATGAGGCAAATAGGAATGCCCCTGTTGTTATAAAATATTAGTTATTTCTATACTTAAAGCAAAATACATTTGTTGTTCTTCGTGATAGCTTTTTTCTTACTATAACGTTTTGAAACCCCGGAGAAATTTATGTATAGCCATGTATATTAAGGATATTGCCAATGTTTTACACTCATGTGCATATGAATACTACGTAATGGAAGTGTTATTCGTATTATCTATATTACACCAAAATATATCCCAAAGTCGTCAGATTTTACTTCCTGCAGATACAACTAATGTAAAGGAAATAAAATATCATACATATTTGAATATGCTTGTCTGTTTTTAAGTTTCCATTTTATAAAATGGTACTGCTTATTAAAACATTTATTTATACAGTGTGTAGAAAAGATTTTTAATATACACAACTTCTAAATTTATTAAGTTCCTCTGTTTTAAAATAATTGTTTAACTAAAATTATTGCATATATTTCTGATATACTTTTCATTTCTTTTGCTAGTCTCGATTTTTTGTGAACATTTTATTATATTAAATTGGTAATTTCTGTATTATGTATACGAATGTTAAAATTCACTTATTAATTTGGATTAGCTACAGTTTTAATTATTTTCCTACTGTTATCTGTATTTTGGCGGAACCTTGCAGTGTAAATGTTTATCGTCCAATAAAGCGACACATAATAGTAGCAATTTGCCCTAATTAAAATAAACGAGTACTCAAAATACCAAAGACTACAGAACAAACTATACAATGTGTGGAATACATAGTAATGTTAATTACGTGAATAACTAATTTAAATGACAATCAACTATTTTCAATGGTAGATATCATCCTAAGAGAACATATTGAAATCATTCTTCAGATGTTTAATCATGATTTTAGCATACCTAAAAAATCTTTGAAATAAATTTTTAAAAAATTATGTTCAAATAGATTTTATGTGCATATATTAATATCAGATATTAGTGTTTTTAATATAAAACTTCATTTGCATCATAATCTAAGTTTAATTTTTACTTAAAAATAGCTTTTGCTGATGATATTTGACAAAAATGATACTAAAAGAAAATAACATCTTTAACTTAATTTCTGACTTTTTAAATACATATTATTAAAGAATCACAAGAAATACTATTAGCAACGTATTATACACCGACAAAATGTAATACGAAATCACTTCTTTTCTTCTATTATAGTGACCTTAATATAAATAATATAAAATTACGGAATCATGTTACGTTATTTATCAGTTCAATCCTTACAGGATAACCTCAGCCATGCGAAGGATTGCAAACTCTTGGAAAATGTTAATGTACTGCAAACAGCCACTGGTTATTGTAGGTCATACCCTAACAGCAGCTCCTTTTTATTATGGAAGATTTCAAAATACTGCAGCAGCTATTAATAAATGCTGCAAATTAAATTTGAAAAATAATGGAAATATAGGTAATTAAATAAGCTACCTAAATGTGTAGAGTTATGAATATTAGACAAATCTTTGTTTTAAAGAACCTGAATGGTATATTGATGTGTTTAAATCTAAAATAGCCAATTTCAATACCAGAATTGGTCAAACGTATGTGACGTAATGTAATGAGTCAAACGTATTTCTAAGTTTCAAAAGTGTAATCTGACATTTATGAAACGACAATGAGAAATTTTCTTTAATTTTACTACTCATTTATTCCATTCAAATTGCCGATATGTTTCTTCTGAGAGCCTATAAATGTATTATAAGTAAAACATTAGGATTGCCTGAGAATATTTTCCTAAAAATAAATTTTAGCTTATCTTATATCTTATAGAACTTTAAAATATTTTATGTTTGATCCCATGAACATTGATATAGGAAATGTAAAATAAAACTATTTTCTACACTAGAAAAATTTACGTTGTATAAAAATATTTTGGAACATTACAGAGCATGTGAAGGAACTTTAATCCTGTAGGTATATATGGATATATCTTTGAAATGTTTCCAAAATTGTAATATTTGTTTGTGCAAAATGTAACTTTTATGCTTTTATGTATTTACTCTACTTTAAACACTTTGCATTTTTAATTTCCTTCTAAATGTAATCAAATATGTAATTAATAAAATTGTATTTACAAAATAATGGAAAGCCATTACACCTATTTCTGAATCATTATGATATTTATAAAATACAAGGTATTATTTAATAGATACTAATACATTTAATTAATAGAGAGTTGGTTTACTTTTCATATTGAAACAAAGTCATTTACAGTGAATTAGGAAACCTGAATGAATTTTTTTATATATTAGATTGGCTGATTTTCTCTGTACTAGAGAAATCAATTAAAAATATTAAATAGATCATACTAATATATATGAATATTTGGCTTATATACCGGGTGGCCATAATTAAACTGACAGTGCTCACAGTGTTCTGTAGCGCGAACTATTTGCTAGAATGACGCCACATAATGTAGGAAGATTAAACAAGACGAGGGACGAACGGTTCCGAAAAAAAGCAAATTAAATCCAAAAGTTTCCGCTAGGGAAAATATTTGGCGTTGTGTAATAGAAAATAGAGTGTTAACAAATGCAAATTAATGCGGAATAAAATTACCTTTTATTATGCACATTTTCTGATTTAGTTCAAGTGCAATATGGCAAAACTTTTTAAAAAGCATAAAACCTACATAAACTCCGATAAAGTCTCGTGATCTGCAATATCACGTACGCTGAGCAGAAGAAGTTCTTTATTCGAATTTCACTTTACATCCATTGGCACAGTTAAGAAATTAATTTCTGTATTGATTTGCATTTGTTAACACTCTATTTTCTATTATTCAGAGCCAAATATTCCCCTAGCGGTGACTTTTGTAACTAATTTGTTTTTTCGCGGAATCCTTCGTCCTCCTTCTTAAATAATCTTCCTATAAAATGTGGCGTCATTCTCGTCTCAATAGACTCAAAAACTATGCATCCAATCGCCGTGAAAATTTGGGAAATGTTTAGGTATATCCCTGGGAAGGTTTTTGTAAATTTTCAACGTTCGAAATTCATTCCTTCCCCCTTTTTCGAGCATTTCATGTCATTATTCCAAGCATTATTTTCCCCGGTTAAACGCAAACGATTAAGTTTTTAATTTATCGCATCATATCTAAGGGAAAGAAGCAATGTTTCTAGCAATGTGACGTCATCCCAAGTAATTGTTTTAAACGCAGTTTTCCACGGTTAAAAGCAGGAGATTAAAATGTTCAATTCATCACATAATAAATAGGCGAAAATGATATTTTTCTATCATTATGACGTCATTCATTTAAATATTTCATTTATTCATTTCTTATTTTATATTATTTAAAATCGTCTGCTTAGTATCTATTCGATTTGAACTGAAATTTGAGATATAAAGTGATTCACTTTCATTTCTATGTGACGCAAATTATAGCATTTTTATATGAGAACTAATTTTAAATTTAATTCTTGGTTCATTTTTATGTTACAATGAAATGCATATCAACAATATTCTAAGTACAAAAAGTACAAATTTCAGTGACTCTCATGGCCAAATAAAACCTATCATTTTATATAGTTATCTTCATATTCATATGGTTGTCGATATGAATGTGTGTTTCTGTTTCATACAAAACTATGTGGTTTGTCATAAATTTCCTTAATTTTGGAAAACATTTATTACTACCAACAAAATTAGCACTGTTGCTGTCAAAACCTGTGCTTCCTATTCTATCACGTAATATGGCAAGATCTGTTAACTTTGCTAATCAACGTACAGTAGTAATACAGTAATGCAATTTAGGGTTAAGCTTATATTTTACAATAAAAAAAGTTTGAGCAAATTTAATATAAGACAAATTCGATTATAAAAACTGAATAATGTTATAATACGCTTATGATAGAAATATATAAACATGCCAATGACTCGAACTGAACTGTGACGAATTTAGAGAGTTATTCACGAAAAATAAATCTTTGTTTAAAAGTAATATATTAAGTTCACCGTAGCGAAGCACGGGCAAACTTGCTAGTCTTTATAAAATATTCAAATAGATTAAAAATTACACTTAGTTTACATCATTAATAGAGATGTTTTAACATTTCGTTTAATTTTAATTCTTTGCATGAAGTATTTAACAATTCGTGCTCATACTGCAACCAATTTTGACTACGAATCCCTGACTATCTTTCAGCTTTGATACAAAACTCTAGTGACAAATCTTAGGACCTAATTTTTTTATAGCTTTCACAAATTATTGTCTAGTTATCTATTAATATACATAGCTAAAAAATGAAAGTACGTCAGTGAATATATTTACTGAGTATTATATAATAATTTCAACATAAAGAAGTGAACTTTTAACATCACATTCCAGCAGTCTATAAAATATTTAAACCTCGCATAAAAATAGATCTACGAAAAACCCACTGTAGAAAACAATGAAACAGTCCTGAAGCAAATGCCATAAAATTACGCATTCTATGTCCTCTAAACTGAAATATTTTCCACAAACACAGTTTTATTTCTATTGTATGCAGCTGGTTATGAATGCTGAGGGATGAAGCCAGCTGCGATTCCAATTTGAAATAGTTCGATAGAAACATTTCTTACAACACAGTCGAAGACCAAAGCAAACAATATTTTGAAATATTTGAACAAGATGTTTGCACTATAAAGAGAAACCAGAAAATGTTTACGATATTCATTGAAATTTTAACTATATTTTCAATAACATTTTTTTAAAGTAATGTACATTTCGATAACTATCCAAGCCTTACCCTTGATTAATGGGACATGTAACCTTTAATTATTCAATGACAGATATGATAAAGAATGATTTTCACATCTTCTATAACTATTCAAATAGAATATTAGAATTTCCATCATACAAAATAGTATCCAAACCAAACGTTATGCTTTCAAAATTTTATATTTAATTTTTTTAAAAGTAGGTTAAAAATCTTTTGTTGAAATAGAGTTACTAAATAATATAGAGAATCTTGCATCTTTTAAGAAAGCAGAATATTCAAAATTCTATAAAAACACTTATATTAGATATTTCAGAAAAATTGTAGATTTTTCTTGAAAATAATGGACGAAAAGTCTAAAACCTATTCCAGTTTTATCTATCCCTAATTATGTTTAATATTCAAATTTATGTACTAAAACGAAGATTTTAAAAATTAATATTTTGTAAAAATTCTATTTCATCTTCAAAGTAACGTGTACAAAACTTTCAGCGCTATACGTACAACAAATCTCTAAATACCATGCATGGAAATTTCCAAAAATTGTCTTGAGTAATATGCATTTTAAACTGTACTTTTAATAGCAAAATTCTATTAGTTTCATTGTAGTTAAATTATATTTGAGTTTTAGGGATTATACATTTGTGGTAAGAACGAGAAAACAATTGCTATCAGATAGATAAAACTAGTAATGGAAAACTCAAAAAACGAAAAATATAAAAGATATTTTTTTTTAATTTTAAAAAGTATAAGTTACTTTAAGATATAGTTCTAAGTATAAAGTGTACAAATGAAGATACTTTTCGAGAGGAAGTTCTCTTGATTATCAGATAATCATTATTTATTTTTCAAAAAAAAAATATTCTGGATATTAGCTTAAAGCCCGTCATACGACGGGATCAGTAAAATTTTTAATTTTCAAAAATTGTAAACTATCCTATGATGCACGCAAAAAAATGGTTTGTTTTTTGCTGAGAATTACCTGGTACATGCTCAATAATGTGTTTATCTCCATACTTTATATATTGTTTATGTTCATACAAGTCTTCCGATACTGTGAATGTTTAGAATCACGTTGAATTCATTTAGAAATATGACTCTAAGTTTTCTTAGCTACGTCGAAATTATCGTTAAGTTCTTCATAATTTTTTTTCTTACTGTAATTAATGGAAGTAAAGGAATGCAACTACTATTTCTACAACACCCTGGAGGTAGATAGAATTTGTTGTCAATACCGATGGTAAAATTTTCACTGCAACAAAAAATAATCGATGATTAAGTTTAAAATTACCACATATGTACCTAATATATTATTTAAGTTATTATTGTTATTAATATAAAATACAATTTTTTACGTAATATCTAAATTCAGTGAGAAAAAGTATAAAAGTAATGCAGACGATATTTAAGTAATTTAAAATAAGAAATGATTAAAAGAGTTAATTAAAGAAATGACGTGATAATTCTAGAAAAAATGTCATTTTTACGTATTTACTATGCGACAAATTCATAAATGTAATCGACTGCTCTTAACCGGGGAAAATAGGACTTTAAGTAATGGCATTAAATGCTATAAAAGAGGAGAAGGGTTTGATTTCGAATGTTGCTAAACCTAACTCATCAAGAATCCAATATGGATGTCTGTATCCATTCCAGGTACAACTGCTTCATAAATTCGAGGATAGACAAACAGATGACTTAGGCTAATATTTATATAGGGGATTCGTTTAAAAACCACTGAAATAGTAGTGATTTATTTCTAATAGTTAAAATGTCAATAATATGTCTACTCAAAATCTAAAGAGTTTTGTTTATTTTTCCCATATAATTCTACTTAATCCAATATAGTTCTACAACGGTATTTCTCTAAATTACAAATCCAAACTCATTTGCTTAAATATGCATACAAGTCTACTATATCATAGATGATTATACATAATATCTCACTTTTGATCGTATTTCACTGGTAATTACATTCCGTTACTTTCGCTGTACATCTTTTACAAAACAACACTAAACATTGTACTTAGACGACATATGTCATTTTCAGCATAAACTAATATTTACGAATCTTCAGTTAACATGAAACGAGTTTTCTTAGCATGCTTTATTAAAGTGTTTACTACTGCTCTTTTGTGGTTAAGTAAAGTCTGTACAAAATTTCTTTAATTAAGTAGAAAACACATCTAATAACTTTGGAGTACATTAGGTAGGTTTCTTAATTTTTGTAGAAATAAAGTGGATGATTAACAACGCTGTTTATTCAAAACGCTTACTAATAATGTGATAAAACATTTGCATTTGACTTACGCATAATCATGATTCTGTTCCATATATATTTGCTATTTTCTAGTTTCTATAGTGAATATTATTAATTTATATACGATATATTACCAGTATTGTATAAACTGTAAAGTAAAATCTCCATATTGATTAACATATGTTGAATAAAATTTTTTCTTCCTATTCTTGACTAGCATATAACTCGTCATATGACGGGATCAGTAAAATTTTTAATTTTCTAGAATTGTAACGTATCCTATAAGGCAGGTAAAAAAATGGTTTGTTTTTTGTCTGAGAATCATCTGGTACACCTTCAATAATTTGTTTATCTTTACTGACCGCATGTTAGTTGGTAACTTTAATTTAACATATGTTGAATAAACATTCTTTACTTACTATTCTTGACTAGCATATAGCTCGTCATATGACGGGATCAGTAAAATTTTTAATTTTCTAGAATTGTAAAGTACCCTATAAGGCAGGTAAAAAAATGGTTTGTTTTTTGTCTGAGAATCATCTGGTACAGGCTCAATAATTTGTTTATCTTTACTGACTGCATGTTAGTTGGCAACTTTAATTTAAGTGATAATTTTAACATACAATTGAATAGGGAAAATCGGGACCAAGTGATTTCGATAACAATAAGTGATTGACAGCATTAACTGCGATCACATTAAGTGGAGTCCACTGCATACGGAATATTTAATTCTTACAATCAACACACACTAAAGCACCTATGAAGGAGCACTGAAAATCAATTAAGAAGACCATTTTAATCGACAGTTCTGAAACAAATATAAAAACTTGATTTTTACATCGCATGTGATACATGAGATTCCAGGATGATATAGAAATCCTGTAAGATCAGAAAGTCAAATCCAAATTAGTGCTATATCTGTAGCATTATTTTGGCTTTGTCTATGAATAGGAATATCTATGAATATCTATGTTTCAGAGTTTACTTTGTTATCTATACTCTTACTTAATTCTATAAATTTCCTTTTGATTCATTTATTTGAAAATTCAGTTTTGTATTTTGTGGAGCACAAATTTCAAGCAACACATGGTTCTCTATTATAAGGTTTATAATACTTCCCCTCATACAAACGAGCCTTTCTAGAAGAAGTCAAAAAATATCTCCATCACGCAGGATGGAATTTCAATCGGAGCTCAAAGATGTGATCTCTGTGAGATCAATAACAGTTTTACAATCTATAATGTGATGTATAGTACATTTATAGAACTTAAAATTTCTACAAGGAAGTATGTGATTTAGATATTTTAGATCTCTAAAGATCGTATTAATCTACTCCAAAACATTCTGTATTTGCTCTCTATTAGACGTTTTTAATACCTCCCCACATACAAACGAGCACACCTATAGAAGCGTCAAAAATATCTACATTACGTAGAATGGAGCTCCAAAGGAACTCAAAAATGTCTCTAAAATGTCTCATATATCAAACATGTCTCTAAGAAAGCTCTCTTTGAGATCCATAACACTTATACTACCTAAGCGACGCTGTATCGTACATTTCAAAAAGAAACTTTGAAGTGGAAGTACTCGATTTAGATATTTTAGATCTATAAAGGTTGTATTAATTTCCTCCAAAATATTCTAAATTTGATATAAATTTCTGATCAAATTAGCATGGTTTTTTTTTAAATTTTGCATTCCACTACGACGTTTTATCTTAAGATAAAGGCTACAGTGATTTTAAAAATGCAAGTAAATTTGTGAAAGATCTACAAAATTGAAGATTTTTACAATCCTAGAATTGTATGATAGCTTCTAACTGAAGAAATAAACTTTACAAAAATTTATCCTTATGACCAAGCTAAAATGATAAGCTTAATTTATGCTTAGGACTTTCTTAGATATTTCATGAAAGTTTAGAGAAAAAATATGTATCTGATATCAATAACTGTCACATGTGTAAATATGGCCAAATATAAAGCGTTTTATTACATATTGATTTCCTCCTGCTTTTTTTTTATAAATTTAGAATCAGGAGCTGATTCGGAGACATTAGCTATAATCAATTTCGATTAAGAGAAAATCACTAATTGACTTTGAAAAATAGAACATTTTTCATTTGATTTTTAATTTCTTTTTCCATTTCTTATCAGAACCAGAAGTTTTTAAAAATTAAAATCGATAATGATAAAATCGATATGAAATTTTAATCGCGTAAGCTCAAAGACGAAAATAATATGCCTCAGATTACACATTACAAGTAAAATACTTAAAACGACTATAACTTTTAGTTAATGCACAGTATTTAAATTTATGAATTTCATATTTTTAATCATATTTGGATGACTGGTTTTCTAAAACAATTATTTAAATTTCTGATGGTTTTTACAGAGTATATTATCTTAGGTTTCTCAGGAAAATATTTATTTGTTCTAATAAATGACAAAAAATACGGTAAAGAAATCATTCTAATGGTTAAGGAATATTTATATATTGACTCTCTGGTAAATGTAGCAAAAGTAGAAGCAAAAATGGGTTTTCATTTCGTAAGATCAATAATACTCTTAAATTACCAATGTTATTTCGCTTATGTATGAGATATTTTATTTAGGATTTTACTGAAACGAAGCAGAAATTTTAATGGTATAAAAAAATTAGATATGTGCCTGAAAATATAATAGCCATTCCAAAAATGCTTTAACAAGTTCTCTAATAAAAAAAGTTTTCTTCTTAAGAAATACAAGTAGACACTGAACTTTAGTAAGGTTACGAATTATATCATGTAATCCAGAATTGTAGATAAACTGAGAAAATAAATAAAAGCAAATATATAGAACAGTTTTTGCTGTCTTATCTCGGTGTGTATATTTATCTTTCGTTAACAACTGACAAATTTTAAAACTAGAATGGTTTTTAACTTATTTAACTCATTCTGTGCTATGTTTGCAGTCGAGCGATGGTTGAATTATTAGAACGCTCTTTGGAACTAAAATTCTTCTCTTCTAATTCTGCTGTGGTATGGATATTCGTAGCTGTTCTGAAACTGCTTTAAGTAGAATGTCTCCATCTCACTTTAGAAAAATAGAAGACTGTAACCTTCCAAACCAAAAATATCTATATTTATAACTGACAAATTTTAAAATTAGAAGCTTTTTTAACTTATTTAACTCATTTTATGATTAATAATGTATGTTTGCAGCCGAACAATGGTTGAGTGGTTAGAACGCTCTTTGAAACTGAAATTTTTCTCTTCTAATTCTGCTGTGGTATGGATATATGTAGCTGGTTTGAATCTGCGTTAAGAAGAAAGTCTCCATCTCATTTCCCCTCAACTAGAAAAATAGCAGATTGCAGCCTTCCAAACCAAAAAAAATCTATATATACAACTGACAAATTTTAAAACTGGGATGATTTTACCTTATTTAACTCATTTTATGATTAATAATGCTATGCTTGTAGCCGAGCGATTGTTGAACTAATTCCGCTGGTATGGATATTTGTAGCATTTCTGAAACTGCATTAAACAGAAAGCCTCCATCTTATTTTCCCTCAAGTAGAGAAATAGCAGACTGCATCATGCCAAACCAAGCGAAATCTATGTTTAGATAAGTTTCTTTAATAAACAAGTAAATTTTGAAAATAGCAACTTTTACTTATATTAGAGAAAGTCTTATTTTCTTTTAATCGGAAAATCGGTCAAATAGACCACAGATAATTTGCAGAGACTGGGAAAATAAATAAACTGAGACTATAAACTGAGAAAATCAATAAAAGCAAATATATAGAATATTTTTGCTGCCTTATCTCTGGTGTGTGTATTTATCTTTAGTTTCAACTGACAAATTTTAAAACTAGATTTGTTTTTAAATTATTTAACTCATTTTATGATTAATAATGCTATGTTTGCAGTCGAGCGATGGTTGAATAGTTAGAATGCTCTTTGGAACTGAAGTTTTTCTGTTCTAATATTGCTGTAGTATGGATATTCGTAGCTGTTCTGAAACTATGTTGAGCAGAAAGTCTCCATCTTATTTTTCCTCGATTAGAAAAGCAGGAGACAGCAGCCTTCCAAGCGAAATTTATGTTTAGATAAGTTTGCTTAATAAACAAGTAAATATTCCCAATAGCAACTTTTACTCATATTAGGAATATTCGCATTTTCTTTTACTCGGAAAAATCGGTCAAATAGACCACAGATAATTTACAGAGACTGGGAAAATCAATAAACTGAGACTATAAACTAAGAAAATCAATAAAAGCAAACATATAGAATATTTTTTGCTGTCTTATCTCTGGTGTATGTATTTATCTTTAGTTTCAACTCACAAATTTTAAAACTAGAATGGATTTTAACTTATTTAACTCATTTTATGATTAATAATGCTATGTTTGCAGCCAATGGTTAAATGGTTAGAAAGCTGCTTGGAACTGAAGTTATTCCCTTCTAATTCAGCTGTGGTATGGATAGTCGAAGCTGTTCTGAAACTGAGTTGAGCAGACAGTTTTCATCTCATTTCTCCTCAATTAGAAAAATAGCAGTTTGCAGCACTCCAAACCGAACAAAATCTATGTTTAGTTAAGTTTTCTCAACAATTCGCATGCGGTTTACTTTTTTTTTTGCAGTCTGTTACTGGAGCGTGGGTCACGTAAAAATACGTATTTAGTATATTTCTGGTGGATACCCGCTAACCACCACAAATCTATTAAATACGTATAATTTATATGTATGTGTGATATTATATGCGTGTTGTTTGCATTGGTATGCAACGCTTTGCATTTTTTTCCACAAATTATGATTGTCGAGTTACTCGGTCTTTTATTGCGTTATCTCGTCTTCAATCGAATTCCTAGTTAGAGTACGTACAATTTATGTTTTGTCAATTTAAAGCTTAGTTTTGTATTGTTGAATACAAAATTGATAAAATGAGCCATTGTGACAAAGATAGTGATGAAGAAATATGCGATGACAGATTATCGGACTTTAATTTTAAAAATCGTGTATTTTTGTGATTTCGTAAAACTATTGTTCTTTTTTTGTTAAATAATCATACAGTATATATTAAAGTATAAAATAAAAAAGTTTCGCTCATAAAAAAGAAAGTAGTTTTCGATTTACTGAGATTTTTCTGAATAACTAAACTTTCGCGCTATTCACGGAAAAACGCCCGCTGCAAGCGCACTTAGCGCGGTGAAGTATACCGCATGCTAAGTGTTGATAAAGAAGTAAATTTTCCCAATAGCAATTTTTAATTTTATTAGGGAAATTCACATTGTCTTTTACTTGGAAAAATAGGTCAAATAGACCATAGATAATTTGCAGTAATAAAAAAATTCGTAATACTAGTGTTAAACTTTTCAGAATGGGACAAAATATTTCCTGAAATTTTAAATTTAAAAGGACACATATCTCTGGTGATAAGTACAGCTTATATCGTTACCTACACAGCATTTTACCTTTCAAAGTCCCTAATAGCTCTGAAAAATTTAATACCTCTAATAGCTGTAAAAACCCTTATAGAACGGCTAAAAGTTGTTATGGTAGTGTAGGATTAAAAAAAAGTTTTATGGCTTCTCTAAACAATAAAATTGTCAGACATGTCATACAAATATTGTAAAAGGAAAATTTTATAAAATCCAGCTAAATTTAATATATAAATGATTTGGCAATTTATTTTATTGTTATGATCAAAAAATCCTCAAACTGTTTAAAATACAATGCGAGGTTGAAATAAATATTTTTTTTGATTAATCACTTAATGCGCAGTTTTTTTTAAAGGCCCGGACAAATCAAAAGGTTTTTTAATGTAAAAAACACAATTTAGAACTTTGTCTTGCCAAGAAAATTACAAAAATACAAAAATAATCAAAATTTTTATTGCATTTTTGGAGTTTGATAACATTGCAGAAAATAGTCGAATATTGTAATATTACACGCACATCGATTTTTTTTATCTTTCTTTTCGAATTCCCATTTCAGAATAAACATTATTATCAGTAAAAATACTTATTTATAATTTTAAAATATAAATAATAACATACTACTATTTATGAAATTAATCAAAATTTTCTTTTGTGTGATATATTTCGAAACAAGGCAGAGATATAAATAAAGAAGAGATAAGTCGTAAGTGATAAATAGAAAAATATATATATATAATATATATATATATATATTTATATATATATATATATATATATATAATATATATATAAAACGATATACTCTTGTGTGTGTGTGTGTGTGTGTGTGTGTGTGTGTGTGTGTCAGGTCTAAATAAGGGGTAGTTGGAAATTACGTGAGTTACAAACGATTTTAAAAAGGGAACTTCTTTATAATAACAAA
>CM063501.1:69811221-69838721 GCA_032207245.1 Pardosa pseudoannulata
ATATATATATATATATGTATATATATATATATATATTTATATATATATATATATATATATATATATATATATATATATATATGTATATATATATATATGTATATATATATATATTATATATATATATATATATATATATATATATATATTTATATATATATATATATATATATATATATATATATATATATATATAAATATGTATATATATATAGGTATATATATATATATATATATATATATATATATATATATATATGTATATATATATATATATACATATACATAATATATATATGTATATATATATACATAATGCAGAATTCTACAACTGCTGTACACATATGAAATTATATCCCCTATTATTTTTACTCACCCAGGCTGCTGGATAAGGAAAAGCCTAAGCTAATAGACTATTTAAGTAAATTGCAGTCAATCCAATTTGGTAAAAACAACAGGCACAGTTCGTAGCGGAACTTAAACTTTATTCTTTATCTGCTAAAAAAGAGATCTTTGACAGTCAACGATAGACAAGAGAATGTCACGAAAAACACTTTGCTCAAACAGAGGTATACCCAACAGCGAAGACAAGGGACAAGAAACTTAGTGAATTAACTGTTAGGTCAGGAGAAAAGATGACCCATTTTCCGGCGACAGCTCGAACACATTTTGAAAGGACAGAAATTTTATATCTATTGGACAAGAAGCTTTGGGAAATGTCATGGCAGAATTTTAAATCAAGGACACTTTGATTAAGACATTTTGAGGCTGGGAAAACAGATTTTAAGGAATTAGAATGGGAGAGAGAAGGTTTTTAAGGAAATATTAAAGTGAAATATTTTTGATATATTACATATATGTATATATATATTATATATATATATATATATATATATATATATATATATATATATATATATATATATATATATATATATATATATATATATATATATACACATATATATATATATATATATATATATATATATATATATATATATATATATATATATATATATATATATATTTATATATATATATATATATATATATATATATATATATATATATTTATATATATATATATATATATATATATATATATATATATATATATATATATTTATATATATATATATATATATATATATATATATATATATATATATATATATATATATATATATATATATATTATATATATATATATATATATATATATGTATATATATATATATATATATATATATATATATAGCTTTAAATGAGTTGTAATCAAGTAATTTGCCATATATTTTCTAAATAATCGTTATAAAATCCAGAATTAAATACATTAGTTTTATTTAAAATAATAATTATTAAAATATTCAGACACGTGAATAATATTTTCATTGAAAATCCAATTTCAAAGAGAGATTTAGATGACAATTCTGTAGGTATTTAATACAGGCATTCGGTATAAAATCCAGATTTCTTACGTGCATACTAAAAACAGTTATTCTCTTCAATATGTCTAACAACTTTAGCATTTTTCTTTTTTAAAATCCCTTTATATAACTTTCGGATAATCGCGTTAGATTTCAGTCAGCATTGGTTTAATAATGTTATTAGATTAGCTAGTAGACAATTTTGCAAAATTTTTTAAATAACAAATTTCTCAATAGCATTTCTTTAATTGTGCCAGATTTAACGACGATATTTGGATATCAATTTTACTTCACCAATAATCTTTTCGGGCTAATAGTGTAATTAGATTAGCTAATATGCCATTCTATTATAACAGCTAATAATCGTATAGCACGTGTATCATACAGATTGCTATGAATTAAGACTAGAGAATATATAATTTATTTGGGGGGTTCAATTATTATAGAGCTCGAGCGTATTCATACTAATTGATTAAGTACTTTATGTCATAATCCGTAACCATAGAAAACAAGTCCCTAAAGGCAGCAAACATTCCACCAACAGTATGCAATATGAAGATTCTATCTAAATTTATTAAGGTATGATGAATAGATAAATATGGCAAACATGTAAGTACACTTTATTACTATAAATTCAATTTCAAATAGAAATATTAAAATATATCTACACAAACGCATGATACATACCATGCAGTAAAATATAACTATCTTTATCTGCATCAGAAACAAAGTATTATTTTCGTTTAACGCTTGCTTTCTACTGAACTGCTTAAATCCCTTGAAATAACTTTTGAAAAATTGTATTAGATTTCTTTTCACATTCCCTTATTGTAATCACAGAAACGACAGCAAAAGAAGCTTTTCGAATTTTTATCCTCCAAAGCGAGACAAGCGGACAAAAAAAAATCGCGCTATTAATCATGTCGAAATTATTCTGGTCACGGAAAAATTTCAAAAAACATACGGCTCAACACATTTCAGGAGTGGGTGGAGGGGGTAATTTATTGTACGTATTTTATAAAAGGTTGAATTTTTAACGATCAAAGATCAAAATCGTGATTCTGTGTTTCCTTCAAAGGTAACCCTTCGAAATTTAAATTAATTGAAATTGTAGATTTTTAGTTATGCGAACGTGCTTTGGATCAAAGCAGATAATATACATACATGTTGTAGATAAAAAAAATAACTTTATATAGAACTCGTCGATTTTTATAAATGTATGTCAGTTCAAATATTTGTCTGATAATCCGACTTTCTAGGTGTCATTTTTGTGCAGGATGATCGTAATGTTTTGTGAATGCAGATTAGTGAATTTTTTATTGAATTTGTAAGTTTAGTTTAATAATATACTGGAGCTATACCTTATTGATTAGGAGGCATGCATTATTCCATTTAACGTAATTGCAACATATAAATGTTCTATATGCTTTCATATTGAACTCCTGTGGTTTATTATTGTAAATGTAATAATATAACATCATTTTAATGGTTTTACTTACTCTGAAAGATTTCCATATTTTACAGCTTTTTAAGATTACTTTCTTAAGGTTAAACTTTACCTTGAAATTTTAAAAACAAAACTTTGTTTTTGTTGTATTCCTGTAGGATATGCCGTCTAATGATTTATTTTAAAGTATTGCGTTTTTTCCAATTAAATTGGAATTTTGGTAAATTTAATTGTCAGAGAGAGTAAAATTGACAAAATATAGTAAAATTAAATAAGTTGTAAAAAAATAAATAATTAACTAAATGAAATAAAACTTATTCTAAAAAATGATTTATAATGTCAGGTTCAATTGTATGTAAAAGCGAAATTGGTAAGATTTTTTACATGTGAATTTTTTATTTTAAAAATCATGTTTCATTATTGGAACATTCGCAGGTAAAAGGTTAGGTTTAAAAGTTATCCTCTAAGATAAAAGGACTATTATACGACATATTTATTAGCATATATTATATTAACACTTCATATACTATACTTAAAAAAGCCAAAATATAATTTCATAAATTCAAATAGTTCTTTAATCTTCTGGAGTTCAAATTTTGGACCTTTATAGGTACTGCAGTAAATTCTTAGCCATTATTCATTTAATAACTTTCAAAATTAATTCATTACTTAACAATAGGCTTGAAAATTTATTGTATTTTTAGGACTATACTTATAGAAAAGTATTTACAGTATAATTGTAAAATTTTAATAGTTTTGAATTATTATTACTTGTTCCAATATTGATTCCATTACTGAAAATATATGCTAATACATATGTCGTATATTAGTCCTTTTAACTTAGAGGATAACTTTTAAACCTAACCCTTTACCCGCGAATGTTCCAATAATGGAACCTGATTTTTAAAATAAAAAATTGACATGTAAAAAAAATCTTATCAATGTCGCTTTTACATACAATTGAACCTGACATTATAAATTATTTTTTTACAATAAATTTTATTTCATTTAGTTCACTATTTATTTTTTTACAACTTGTTTAATTTTACTATATTTTGTCAATTTTACTCTCTCTGACAATTAAATTTACCAAAATTCCAATTTAATTGGAAAAAACACAATACTTTAAAATAAATTATTAGACAGCATATCCTACAAGAATACAACAAAAACAAAATTTTGTTTTTAAAGTTTCAAGGTAAAATTTACGTTTTTTTTTTTTTTTGTCTATGTTTCATTATTGGAATATTAGCATTTCAAAGGTTCATTTTCCATTTATGTGCAAAGGATTGTATGATATTGCAAACATTATTTTCTTTTGCAATCTGATAAGAATAGCAACTTTTCTAAAGAAAATAAACAGATAAAGCTGCAAATGGAAGCTGCAATACTTCGATAGGATTATAATATTTGCACTGGACATTGATGTTCACTTTAGTAAAGTCATAACAATAGAAATGACTTTTGATAAGGTGACTGAACATGTATGTGTGGTTAGGGGGCTTTCACCTGTGCCTTTGGAAACAAGTGAATTTCTCATAAAAGGTGTCTTATTGTATATGTTTGTTGAAATAGTTATCAATTTCCTTTTATATAGAGTTTTTCTTATTAGTTTAGTTGGACAACAGTGAAAAGGTGCATGATTTCTTTCTAGGTGTTTCATTTATGAAGTTTTCATAAATTTAACAACATATCTGAAAAATGCCTTACAATACAAGATTCTTTGGCCTTTCTAAAAACTCATTCGGATTTTGATTTATAAAATATACACATTTGCAAGTTAGAGATAGATGAGCCTAGTGATATAGGGAATGAAGAACATTTTGATGCAAATAATTTAGATGCTGTTACGCCATTCGATGTGTGTGGAATGGTTGACGTCATTTTAATAAAAGATGTAATAAGGAGACAAATTTCAGAAACCGAGTCCAAGGGCCAAGAAGAAACGAAAAGTTGAAAAACCTTGTAGTAAAAGGGAAAAATAAGTGAAATTCGATAATCCAAGAGAATTGGAAAAACTGGTACCAATATTGCATACGTTCTATAGTGTCATAATATTTATCAGTTGTACATTATTTAAAGATAAATAAACAAAATAGTTAATATAAGGAAGGTGTTATAATTATTAGACTTTAACTATTTTCATGAGCCTTTAGACATATGCAAAAAATGATCATGTAACACTCCAATGTTCCAATAACGGAACATGGCTAAAAACACCCTCAAAAACTTTTTCACTTAATTTTAAAACTTTATTGTATTTATATACACTTAATTAATATAATATCAAAATTTTAAGTCATTGCTACTATTCTTTCTTAATTCGGCGTTTAACCCTTTAAAGGTTACCAAAATAAATTCATCTGAATTTAATGTAATTGTTTTTTATAAATGTTATCTATATACCTTGTATATGTAAAATATATAATTTTTTTTTACATTACTTAGAAGGGCTTGCCTTAGAGGATACCAAATTAGGGTTTGAAAAGTTGTTTAACTGACTAACATCTACCCTTGTACATCTTGAACATTATGCCATTTTAAAAGTTTAACTATACTTTAAGAACAATAAATGATAATCTTTAAACTGGTATAATAAATAAATAGCTTAACAACTTAAAAGTGTTGTTTGTACAGATACTTTTATTTGAGGTCATAAGTAAGATAAATTGAATCTGATTTCTCAAGTACAGAAAGTTTAAATACATATATTTCAATAGAAAAAGAAATAAATAAGTTAAACGTAGAACTATCATCTGTTATATATTTAAAATATCAAAAACATAATATGTATAAAGTGTATAATATGTATATATAAATATATATATATATATATACATATACATATATATATATACATACATACATATATATATATATATATATATATATATATATATATATATATATATATATATATATATATATATATATATATATATATATATATATATATATATATATATATATATATATATATATATATATATATATATATATATATATATATATATATATATATATATATATATATACATATATATATATATATATATATATATATATATATATATATATATATATATATATATATATATATATATATATATATATATATATATATATATATATATATATATATATATATATATATATATATATATATATAATCGAAAACTCATCCATGTCTCCAAAAAGTTTTTTTTTATTGCAAAAGCTCTTGATTCTACATTATTGGCTTCCATATATCACAGATGTATGAGATTGGAGCCGTAAATAATTATAAAAAGATAAAGTAAAGTAATCCAAAAAGTAAAGTTTAAAAAAAAAGATGTTTAATAGGGGATTTGCTACGAAACCACTGTCCGTTAAAGGGTTAATTGGTTAAAATAAAATGTTCACTAATAATAGAATACAATATTCACTAAAAATAGAGTTTCTTCAAAATGATAGTTATTTAATTATTCTTTTTTCATAGAAAAGATATTTTTATATTCACAATATATTAATTTTAACATATATACATTTCGAGAATTTATGATGATTAAGCATGCATTAGGGTACGTTAAATGCAATAAATTAATTGCATGTTATAATATTTATATTAGTTATAAGGTCATGAATATTATTAAATGCCCTCTTAATTTCTAATTATGAGTAATATTGCACAGTTCACTGTGATAGAAATATCGTATTTGCAGTCAACCTTTGTTGAGTGATAATCCACTGTCATATTATAATCAATGTTGTGTGTGTGCACGTTATCATTCACCTTTGTGGTTTGTTATGTAATGCCATGCATGTGCAAATCAGAGAGCCCACTGCAAAAAGCGTATATCCATACTGTCACCATTCTGTATAAATATATTGACATTTGATGAATACCTTATTCAATGTCAAGTTTTAAGAGCCTCTAAGAAAAATAATTCCATTTTGTAGGTATCATTTTAAACTAGCATATAGCCCGTCATATGACGGGATTAGTACAGCTTTTAATTTTCCAGAATTGTAAAGTACCCTATGAGGCAAGTAAAAGAATGGTTTGTTTTTTAGCTGATAATTACCTGATACACGATCAATAATTTGTTTATCTTCATACTCCTCTAAAGACTCCCGATACTGTGAATGCAGTTAGAATCATGTAGAATTCATTTAGTCAAACCGTATGGGGATGTATAAAAAACAAACACACAAATGAAAGAACTTCTTGGTTTTCAAAGGCATATAAATTATACGCTAAATAATTATTCAATGAAATAGACTCCTAGACTTTTATGAATAGAATATTTTGTTATTACCTGTGATAAAATTTTCATTGCAACAAAAAATAATCGATGATTAAATTTAAAATTATCGCATATATATCTAATCTATTATTTAAGCCTAATATAAAAGAAAATTATTTAGATAATATCTAATTTCAGGGATAAAACGTATGGAAATAATGAAGTCGATATTTAAATAATACGAAATAAGAAATGATTAAATGAGATGGTTAAAGGAATGACGTCATAACGATAGAAAAAATTATAATTACTTACTTATTATGTGATAAACTGATTAAATGCTCTTAACACGGGAAAAAACTGAAAATAATAGTATTAAAAGCCCGAAAAGGAAGGAAGGGGTGGATTTCGAACGTTTTAAAGACTTGCTTTGAATTTTGATAACCGTAACTCATCAAGAATCCAATATTGATTCTTGATCCATTCCAGGTCCAACCGCTTCATAAATTCGAGGACAGACGGACAGATCACTTGCGATATTATTATACAGCAGATGCACATTAAATTTCAAATAGAAATTTCAAATTCCATGCAGGGAGAGGCTTAATACAAAGCACTTTATACAGAAACTAAGTAGAAATAGATTTTTATATTCACATTCTCTGATCTAAACTACTCAAGTTCTTTCTAATTTTCAAAAATTACATTAGATTTCGTCTCCCACTCTCTATTTTTGAATCATAGGAAAAGTAACGAAAATGATCTTTAGAAAGTTTCGTCCTCCAAAGTGAGAAAATCTGACAAAAAATCGAGCTATTAATCATAATGTCAAAATTATTCTGATCACTAACATACTCAAAAATATCCGTACGAAAGCATTTCGAGACAATGAGGGGGTAGGTTATAAGAAGTAGTTATGTGTGATAGAAGGAGTAAAGATCATAAATATTCGTCCCAAATACTATGATTCTTTTAAAAGTAAAATTAATTGAATATTTGTTTTACTTATTTGGACATGTGTCGAATAAAAAGAGAATGTAATCATAATATTTTTAGATTAAAAAATATAAATCTTTTAACGGAATATTATAATCGCATGTCACCTCAAGTGCTGACAAATTATAGTTTCGCTTTCCTTATTGTGTATTATTCAGTTTGTCCTAAATACAAAATGGATAATTTTGTAGATAATTTTTATTATTTAAAGTCTTCTTCTAAAAGAAATTGATGCATGTTTATTGTAAGTGTGTCTATTGTGAAGGATCATGAATTTTTAAATATATAAAGTGATACAAAAATTAAACATTCAATATTGTTTTTAAATAATTACACTATAAAATTATTTCCTTTAATTGCAATTTAAAAGTTGTGTATTGTGAAATTAATGCAGAAGAAATTATAACTAATTTATATCACTATGTGTAAGGTTTTAAAGAATTCTCTTAACCGAGAAAAATAAACTTTGAAATAATGGCATTAAATGCCCGAAAAGGATGGTGTGGATTTTCAAAGTTGACTTGCTTTTAATGTGGCGAACCCTAACTCATTAAGATTTTAATATGAATTGCCTTATCATTCCAGGTCCAATCACTTCATAAATTCGAAAACAAACGGACATATAGCTACAGATAACATAAGCTATTTTATATAGTAGATAAAAAATTAAATTTCAAATAGAAATTTCGAATTCCATGCAGGGAGAGGCTTAATACAAAGCACTTTATACAGAAACTAGGTAGAAATAGATTTTTATATTCACATTCTCTGATCTAAAGTACTCAAGTTCTTTCTAATTTTCAAAAATTACATTAGATTTCATCTCCCACTCTCTATTTTTTAATCATAGAAAAAGTAACGAAAAGGATCTTTAGAAAGTTTCGTCCTCCAAAGTGAGAAAATCTGACAAAAAATCGAGCTATTAATCATAATGTCAAAATTATTCTGATCACTAACATACTCAAAAATATCCGTACGAAAGCATTTCGAGACAATGAGGGGGTAGGTTATAAGAAGTAGTTATGTGTGATAGAAGGAGTATAGGTCATAAATATTCGTCCCAACAACTATGATTCTTTTAAAAGTAAAATTAATTGCATGTGCAGATAATTTTTTACTTATTTGGACATGTGTCGAATACAAATAGAATAAAAGCATATTATTTTTAAATTATAAAGTACTGATTTTTTGTCGGAATATTATAATTGTATGTCTGCTCAAGTGCTGACAAATTATAGTTTTGGCTTTCTTATTGCATATTATTCAGTTTGTCAAGAATACAAAACGGAAAATTTTGTAGATAATTTTTATTATTTAAAGTCTTCTTCTAAAAGAAATTGATGCATGTTTATTGCAAGTGTGTTCATTGTGAATGATCATGAATTTTTAAATATATAATGTGTTACAAAAATTAAACATTCAATATTCTTTAAAAATAATAACACTATAAAATTATTTCTTTTAATTGCAATTTAAAAGTACTGTACCATTAATACAGAAAACATTATAACTAATTTATATCCCTATGTGTAAGATTTTAAAGAATTCTCTTATCCGAGGAAAAAAATCTTGAAATAATGGCTTTAAACGCCCGAAAAGGAAGGAAAGTGTGGATATTGAACGTTTTAAAGAATTGCTTTGAATTTGGCTAACTCCAATTCATCAAGAATCCAATATGGATTACCTTATCATTCCATGTCCAATCGCTTCATAAATTCGAGTAAAAATTGACAGTTAGCTTAGGCTATTATTATGTAGGAGATGAAAATTAAATTTCAAATAGAAATTTCCAATTCCAGTCTGGGTGGAACATAATACAAAACACTTTGTACAGACACTAGGTAGAAATAGATTACTTATATTCATATTCTCTGTTCTAAAGTACTCAAGTTCTTTCTAATTTTCAAAAATTACATTAGATTTCGTCTCACACTCTCTATGTTTTAATCATAGAAAAAGTAACGAAAAGGTTTGGTTTGGTTTGGAGCACTACGGTCTGCTGTTTTTGCACACGAGGGATAATGAGACCGGGACCTACAGTTTAAAGCCGATTTCGAACGGCTACAAACATCCATGCCAGCAGCGGGATTCGAACACCCGAACTCCGGTACCGAAGAGCAGGCGCTCTTCCATTCGTCCATCGTTCGGCAAGTATCGAAAAGGATCTTTAGAAAGTTTCGTCCTCCAAAGTGAGAAAATCTGACAAAATATCGCGCTATTAATCATAATGTCAAAATTATTCTGGTCACGAACCTATTCAAAAATATCCGTATGAAAGCATTTCAAGACAATGAGGGGGTAGGTTATAAGAAGTAGTTATGTGTGATAGAAGAAGTCGCATTTTTAAAAAGTAAAGATCATAAATGTTCGTCTCAACTACTATCTAGCTACAAATTAAAATTAATTGAATGTGCGATTTTTTTACTTATTTGAACGTGTGTCGAATAAAATTAGAATGTAAACATAATATTTTTAGATTAAAAAATATAAATTTTTTAACGGAATATTATAATTGTATGTCAGCTCAAGTGCTGACAAATTATAGTTTCGCTTTCATTATTGTGTATTATTCAGTTTGTCCTGAATACAAAATGGATAATTTTGTAGATAATTTTTATTATTTAAAGTCTTCTTCTAAAAGAAATTGGTGCATGTTTATTGTAAATGTATCAACTGTGAAGGATCAGGAATTTTTAAACATATAAAGTGATACAAAAATTAAATATTCAATATTGATTTTAAATAATTACACTTTAAAATTATTTATTTTAATTCCAATTTAAAAGTATTGTACCATTAATACAGAAGAAATTATAACTCATTTATATTACTATGTGTAAGATTTTAAAGAATTCTCTTAACCGAGGAAAAAAACCTTGAAATAATAGCATTAAACTCCCGAAAATGAAGGAAGGTTTGGATTTTGAAAGTTGACTTGCTTTTAATGTGGCTAACTCTAACTCATCAAGAATCCAATATGGATTGCCCTATCATTCCAGGTAAAATCGTTTCATAAATTCGAGAACAAACCGACAGATAACATAAGCTATTTTATATAGTAGATAAAAAATTAAATTTCAAATAGAAATTTCGAATTCCATGCAGGGAGAGGCTTAATACAAAGCACTTTATACAGAAACTAGGTAGAAATAGATTTTTATATTCACATTCTCTGATCTAAAGTACTCAAGTTCTTTCTAATTTTCAAAAATTACATTAGATTTCATCTCCCACTCTCTATTTTTTAATCATAGAAAAAGTAACGAAAAGGATCTTTAGAAAGTTTCGTCCTCCAAAGTGAGAAAATCTGACAAAATATCGCGCTATTAATCATAATGTCAAAATTATTCTGGTCACGAACATACTCAGAAATATCCGTATGAAAGCATTTCGAGACATTGAGGGGGTAGGTTATAAGAAGTAGTTATGTGTGATAGAAGGAGTCGCATTTTTAAGGAGTATAGGTCATAAATATTCGTCTCAACTACTATGATTCTTTTAAAAGTAAAATTAATTGAATGTGCATATTTTTTTGTCTTATTTGGACATGTGTCGAATAAAAATAGAATGTAATCATAATATTTTTAGATTAAAAAATATAAATATTTTTTAACGGAATATTATAATTGCATGTCACCTCAAGTGCTGACAAATTATAGTTTCGCTTTCATTATTGTGTATTATTCAGTTTGTCCTAAATACAAAATGGATAATTTTGTAGATAATTTTTATTATTTAAAGTCTTCTTCTAAAAGAAATTGGTGCATGTTTATTGTAAGTGTGTTCATTGTGAAGATCATGAATTTTTAAATATATAATGTGTTACAAAAATTAAACATTAAATATTCTTTAAAAATAATAACACTATAAAATTATTTCTTTTAATTGCAATTTAAAAGTATTGTACCATTAATAAAGAAAAAAATTATAACTAATTTATATCCCTATGTGTAAGATTTTAAAGAATTCTCTTATCCGAGGAAAAAAATCTTGAAATAATGGCTTTAAACGCCCGAAAAGGAAGGAAAGTGTGGATATTGAACGTTTTAAAGACTTGCTTTGAATTTGGCTAACTCCAACTCATCAATAATCCAATATGGATTACCTTATCATTCCAGGTCCAATCACTTCATAAATTCGAGGACAAACGAACAGATAACTTAGGCTATTATTATATAGGAGATAAAAAAATTAAATTTCAAATTTCATGCAGGGAGGGACATAATACAAAACACTTTGTACAGAAACTAGGTAGAAATAAATTTTTATATTCACATTCTCTGTTCTAAAGTACTCAAGTTCTTTCTAATTTTTAAAAATTACATTAGATTTCGTCTCACACTCTCTATTTTTTAATCATAGGAAAAGTAACGAAAAAGATCTTTACAAAGTTTCGTCCTCCAAAGTGAGAGAATCTGACAAAAGTCACGCTATTAATCATAATGTCAAAATTATTCTGGTCACGAACATACTCAAAAATATCCGTATGAAAGCATTTTGAGACAATGAGGGGGTAGGTTATAAGAAGTAGCTATGTGTGATAGGAGTCGCATTTTTAAGGAGTAGAGATCATAAATATTCGTCCTAACTACTATGATTCTTTTAAAAGTAAAATTAATTGAATGTACAGATATTTTTTTACGTATTGGACATGTCTCGAACAAAAATAGAATATAAGCATATTATTTCATGTCATGAATACAAAGTGGAAGATTTTGTAGCTAAATTTTATTATTTTAGTTGGTCTCCTAAAAGAAATTGGTGCAAGTTTAAAGTGTGAGCGCTGTGGATGATCATAAATTTTTAAATATATAAAACTTTACAAAAACTAAAAATTCATTATTTTTTTCATGTTAGGGCACTATGAAATTATTTCTTTTAATTACAATTTAAAAGTATTTTACCATTAATATAGAAGAAATTATAACTAATTTATATCACTATGTGTAAGATTTTAAAAAAATTTTATTAGATAAATTTATTGCATAAATATTCATTAAATATAGCATAAATTTTCTTCAGAGTTTATATATTTGTATTACCTATAGAGGGAAAGATAATAAGATTTACACATTTACATAATTAATAATTAGATTTTTGCTGATTAAGAAAAAGATATATTTATTATTAATCATAATAGATTTGCATGGTATGACATCCTATCGTATATGATATAACAGTTTTCAGGTAACTATAATTTAAATATATGGAATGTCTTCATTGTCAACAATATTTAGCAGTTAACAGTCTACTGTGGTATATACGCATAATAGATTTGCATGGTATGACATCCTATCGTATATGATATAACAGTTTTCAGGTAACTATAATTTAAATATATGGAATGTCTTCATTGTCAACAATATTTAGCAGTTAACAGTCTACTGTGGTATATACGCATAATAGATTTGCATGGTATGACATCCTATCGTATATGATATAACAGTTTTCAGATAACTATAATTTAAATATATAAAATGTCTTCATTGTCAACAATATTTATCAGTTACCAGTCTACTGTGGTATATAAGCATACTAGATTTGCATGGTATGGCATCCTATCTTATATGATATAACAGTTTTCAGATAACTATAATTTAAATATATAAAATGTCTTCATTGTCAACAATATTTATCAGTTAAAATTCTACTGTCTTATATAAGCATAATAAATTTGCATGGTATGGCATAGTATCTTATATGATATAACAGTTTTCAGATAACTATAATTTAAATATATAAAATGTCTTCATTGTCAACAATATTTATCAGTTAAAATTCTACTGTCTTATATAAGCATAATAAATTTGCATGGTATGACATCCTATCGTATATGATATAACAGAATTCAGGTAACTATAATTTAAATATATGCAATGTCTTCATTGTCAACAATATTTAGCAGTTAACAGTCTACTGTGGTATATACGCATAATAGATTTGCATGGTATGACATCCTATCGTATATGATATAAAAGTTTTCAGATAACTATAATTTAAATATATAAAATGTCTTCATTGTCAACAATATTTATCAGTTAAAATTCTACTGTCTTATATAAGCATAATAAATTTGCATGGTATGACATCCTATCGTATATGATATAACAGAATTCAGGGTAGGCTATTTGGGGTATATTGACACATTTTCAAGGTTATGAGGCCTCGAATAGCTTAGCTTCATATCATTGGTTAATAAACATGATAATATTGCCCAATCAGGGTCTCACGACTTAGAACTCAAATGAACAATTTTAACAAAAATATTTAAAGTAAATTTCTAAGAATACACAAAGTTAAAATAAAAGTAAAAGCCGATAAAAGGCCAGAATTAACAATAAACTGTAGTTTGATAACATACGTATGTATCGGAATAACATAGTTAGATTTAGACTATTTTTAGTGAACATTTTTGATTTGTGACTACGAAGTTACAAGGTTTATGTAGAATTTATAATAAAATCTTATTTTCACCATTTGAGGATGTTTATATGAATATAAGCATATGTTTATAGAAATCACATTTTCCTTTAGTTAGAACTTTGATAAAATATTTTACTACACAAGGCTACATAAGCTTTTAAAAAACAACTAATATATAAATTACATGGTTATAACAAGAAATTTGCAAAAGTAATCTGTCACATATTTTTTCAAAGAAATTTCAGTTATGAAAAGAAATTTAAAATGACATCTTCACAAAGGCATGAAATTGTCTTTCGGGGAGGAAAGTATGAAGTTTTATGTGCATAAACAAAAAGATTACTTTTCCAAATTTTCATAACTTTTAGATAATTTTCCGTTTTGGAATCCATTGAAATAACTTTTGTTACAATGGCATTATTTTTTTGTATTTGTTGCAATGTAATTGTAGAAATAAAAGCAAAAAGAAATATTTAAGAAATAATGTTAGTCTTCAAAGTGAAACAAACTGAATAAAATCGTGCTATTAATCTGAATATAAAAATTACACTGGGCACCATCAAATCTCGAAAATTCACGTGTGAGTGCTTTTTGGAAATAAAAAAGTAACAGGTCATTTTTGCCTTTATGTGTAATATATTTTTCGTAAAAAATAATCATTGTAAATGAAATGAAAAAAAATATTTATTTCATTTTCCCGGAGATATCTTTTGAATTAAGTATATTAAAAACTAATTATTTTTATCAAATTGAAAACAAATATCTTTATTCTGGAAACCTGAATTTTTATATTTAACATTTTAAAATTTAAAAGAAGGTAAAATCTGTTAATATGAAACCTACAACATTTGTCATGCAGTAAAGTAAATTTTAACGCTCATATTAGTGTATTTGATGTGTAAAAAAAGAGAGATTTTGTGCATATTGTGCGGTTTTCAACAACTTTTTTCTTTTCTATCATGAAACGAAATAGGTGTAATAAAGTTATAAAGTTATAAATAATCTACAATATTGTTAAAGGAGACAACTTTTTATCTTATATTCAATCGAATATAGATATTAAAATGACGCTTTTTTAACTCTTAGGTACTATGTCCCTTAACATGATCGAAAGTGATATTTTATACAGTGATTAGTTAATTTTTTTCTTTTTTATTCCGTTTGTTTTTCTTTTAATTTCTTGTCATTTGTCATATTCCAGCATATTCCGTTGAAATCAGCAGCGAACTCAAAGTTTGTAAAGCTAAATGTGTTTAGCATTTCATTTATGACACACAATCAAGTTTTTTTTTTCCAATAGGTGCTTCAGTTCTCTTTAGTTTCTAACATGTTGTCACTTTTATGGTAGTGGCGAGCAAAGATTAATCGTGAAATATTGACCTCTCTCAAAAGTTTTTAAATTATTAACATAAACTGTAAATAAAATATCTTATTTTAATGAGAGTTTTTTTCAAAAATGTTTATAGTATTAACATGGGATATAAGATAAAATCTAATTTAAATTTGGGAATAAACAGAACTTTAATTGACTGGATCAAAGGATGGTCATGATGTATCTAGGAGTTATATAAAAATGAAATTTCTGGAAATGCTTATCCGATATACATATCCTCATACCAACACCTATAGGTACCAAACTTGATAAACAGTAGCACGATATTATACAGATAATCCAACGACATTTTGGCTAGCATTTTACATGTACATGTGTATTACTAAGATTACATACTGCTTATAATAAAGTAGCATATTAGTCGACAGTATCTATCAATATATAACAATTTTATTTCTACTTTTAACTGTTGTAGAGATTCTGAAACATCATTTCCAAACTCTTAATACCAAACCAAAGGGCCGAACGGGGGCCGATAAGTTAAGGTACTTGCCTTCGCTACCAGAGTTCGTGGGTTAGAATGGCACTGTGGCATGGATATTTGTAGCCGTTCGTAATCGGCTTGAAGCTGTAGGTCCCGGTCTTTTATCCCTTGTGTTGCAAAAATTAGACCGTATCACTCCAAATCAAACCAAACCAAAGGCTGAGCGTGTCTTAGCTCCTAGAAAATATTCACGTTAGTTTTAGCTATAATATATTAACTTTAAGGGAATTTTAAATACAAATTATTATTTTTAATCTTTTTAGAGTTGACTATTTATAGTTTTGAGTTCACTTATCGTTGCATGTCATTTTTCTAATTCCTGTCTTGAATGCAAATTAGCGAATATTCTAAATGTTCATGTTTTTAAATTTATCTTAAGTTTGAAAAGATTTGTATTTGATTGAGATACATTTACTATTTATTTTCCTTTAATACCTTGTTAGTGAACTTTTTTGAGCACATTTCTGGCACCGACATAGTGCTGATCATTATTTACAAATAAGCAATGCGACAATGCTTAACGATTACTTTGTCTTGTTGTTGTAATTATTATATTGTCGTCAATTGGTGAAAACAATTGACAAACACAGGGGCGAAAGAACGACTTAGCTCAAGTGGGTCCTCTCAATTTTGAAGCAGGGACCAAGAAGAAGACCCCGAGACTTGGCCTGCCACCCCAGCAGGTAATAATTGAGAACTTGGAGGACATTGGGACCACAAACATATTTTACGTACCCCAGTCACCTTTAACGAACACGGCATTAAAGGCGTTATCTTATGCCAGCTCGGGTTCCGAACCCGCAACCTCTCAGTTACGAGATCGTGAATTTTACCGACTGAGTTACGGTGGCTCTTTACTTGTTGTAGTGCTTCTAAAGCTTCATTTACAAACTCTGAATACCACACCAAAAGCTGAGCTCGTCTTAGCTCCTAGAAAATATTCACGTTAGTTTTAGCTATAATATATTAATTTTAAAGGAATTATAAATAAAAATTATTATTTTTAATCTTTTTAGAGTTGACTAATTATAGTTTTGAGTTGACGTATCGTTACCTATCATTTTTCTAATTCCTGTCATGAATGCAGATTACCGAATATTCTAAAACATTAATATTTTTAAACATATCTTAAGTTTGGAAAGATTTCTATTTGATTGAGATACATTTACTATTTTTTTCCTTTAATATCTTGCTACTGAACTTCTTTGAGCACATTTCTGACACCGACATTGTGCTGATCATTATTTACGAATAAGCATTGCGACATTGCGAAACGATTACTTTCTCTTTATGGCAGAAAGTACATTTTCCAGGACAACATGTAATTCAATGTTTCTACAAAAAAAAAATGGTAATAATGGTTTTGGATTTATTTCCCTATTTTGTGGAATTATATCTAAAATTGCTCTTTTTAAGCATGTTTTTTAAACAGATAGCTTGCCGTTAGTAGTATTTTTTAAAGTTTATTCCATACTTTCTGAAATGAGTGACTGTGACTTGGTTTTAATATTCAATATAATATAAATAATCGGTAATATAATACATAGCTAAAATATCATTTTAAATATTTTTAAATGTAAATTATAATAGTTATTTTATTTAAACTTCGTCATTTCATTTAACGTCGACGCATCATTGAAATTTAAAAATTCCATATGCAAAAAATTAGTTTTTTAACCTAAATTTTGATTATGCACATTATTACTTTTATTGATGTACGAGGCCAGATGAAATAACCAAACGAGGTTTATATCACGAGATAGTATTAACGATATTATAGTCATTAAATAACATTTGTGCAAATTACTATATAAATGAGGCGTATCTAAATAAATTCCATTAATTTCCATTTTTTACTTTAAAACACGATAAATTGAATATTTCTTTAAATTTTTTTATTCTTCTCTCTCCTTATTTTTTTAGATATTCTTACAAAATTTTTACTAGACAATTCTAATAAATATTTAATATATCCTAAAATAATTTAAATTTTTAAATTATAAATGTCAAATTTAGGAGACCATATTTACAGTTGTAGATCAAGAAGCATTTAAAAATTAATTAATTTTAAAAACATAAAAGGAACTGGTCAAAACTTGAAACTGATTGAAACTTTGTACCCATATAATTTAAAATATGTATCGAAGTTTATACTTTATAATATCATACCTTTCATAATCGCTTTAAGTTTTAAAAACTTAACCCCTTCCGGTAAAATGACGAGTGTAGCTCCTCATTAGTTTTTCATTCCATACCGCACAATGACGAGCTACACTCGTCATGCGATTAAAGTTACTTTTAAATATGATAATTAATTTAGTTTAAAATTTCTAGTGTACTGAATTCGGCAACACTTTTATCACTTGTGAAAATCACAAGTCACTATTGCATATTGTTTACTTAGAATTTCTTGGTACAAGTCATTGCCAAATTAATGAGTCAGAATAAAAGAAAACCTACTAAGAAATGCCGTGTGTGTTACAAGAATCAAATTAAAAGTGAGACTACTTGGCGGTGTAAACAATTAAGAATTCCTTTGCACTTTGTTTTGAAAAGTACCACTAGCTTGAAGACTATTATCTGTATACCTTATTAATGTTTTGCTTTGATATTTTCTTAATTCTACTGTTTCTGATATTATTTAACACTATGTAAAAAGTGGATTTTAATTAAGAATATGTAAGAATTGTAAAATGAAACAAATTTTTGAAATAAAATTTAAATGGTTATTTCATGCACAGTTTTTCATTATTAAATCATACCGGAAGGGGTTAATTTAACAATCTTCTATGTTATGACTATAGGACTGATAAAAGAAAATAACATTATTTTTATTTCAAATAGTCGAGTAGAAGTTATGCTTTTAGAAAAACGTAATTTTATTATTTTTTATTCAATTATATTTGTACTAACTAAAAGAATTTTATTTAAATTTCTCGGTAGACTCTTATCATTTCCCTTCTTAGGAGAAGTTTATATGAAATATATGTATGTCGTATACAGAGGTAGGCGAATGGAAGAAGCAGTCTTTCTTGGTAAATCATATCTTTATTAAAAGTATAACTTCCCTTTTTAGGGGTCACCTACGCCATATTCATTTATTTCGTGGTGGAGCTATTCGTGGAGAATGCTAATAGATCTACGTTTCCGCCCCAACTGCCTCTTATCGCTTTGTTTACTCATCAAATTTCGACGAATATCGTGTCGCTTGACCGAATTATGCTAACAGATTACGCAAGATTGGGTTTTTTCATTTGTTTTGTTTTTACGAAAGAGAGTTCCCTTTTAAATCGTTTACAACTCGCTTAATTTTTCCAAATACCCCCTTTTTAGACCTGCTATGTGTATATTTATAAGCATATCACTTTTCAACTTTTAAGAACTATTTCCAAATATTTTGTTCCAAAAGTCTTTTTAAACGTTTTACTATCTTGGGATGAATAAATTATTTGGTTTTAAAAAGAAACAAAAAATACAATTAGTAACTTAGCAGTTTTAATAAAGTTTAAATTTAAAACAAACTTAAAATGGTATATACAATATTACATAGTAGAGATTTAAGCTAAAGAAATCCAGATTTATTATATACATATCTAAAACCAAGCATTGTTCTCATTTCCATTGAGTATTTTTTTACATTTTGAAATCCCTCCAAGTAACATTTGAGAAAATACATTACATTTCTTAGTACAATGTTATCACAGAAGCAGAAACAAAATAAGATTTCCATTTTTTTCTCTCCAAAATGAAACAAGCTGAAAAAGATAGCGCTATTAATCATAATGTCGAAATTATTCTGATCACGGTCAAATTCGGAAGACATACGTGGGAAGGCATTTTATAGAAGCAAAAGATGGAGGGGGGATACTTTTTCTTTGTAATCGAGTGGGTTGCATTTTTAACGAGCAAAGATCAGAAATGTCCTTCGTACAGTGGTATGATTCTTCCTGCAAAAGTTAAAATAATTGAATTCGTAGAACATTTTTACTTACTGGGACGTCATTTGGATCATAATGGAAATATGCATATTAGTTTTGTTTTACAATAAATGAATTTTTGATTTAAAAAATTGTTATTTTTGGGGATTATTGTAAATGTATGTTAGATCAAAATTTGACTAATATTCATAAGTATGATTTGTCTGCTATTTGCATGCGACTCAAGCAGTTGTTATTATAAATATGTAATTGGATATTTTTTCTGTTTCACATTTTAATATATTTTCTAGTAATTGCTATAAGCATATTCTTTCTTATATGCATGTTCTATGTCTTGCCACCTGGATTGTTTAGTGACTAGCATATTGGGATCCAACTTGATGAGTTTGTGAATGATTCCTTAGTAAGACTTATTTATATTTGTTTTATTTTCACATAAGGAATAATGATAGCCTAATAATATTTGGTAATTCCATAATAAATTGATTAAAAAAATTTGTGGCATTGTAGAAGTCAGATGTAATAAAGCCAAATGCCCTCGCAATGGAAATAAAAGTTCAATATGTCTCATATTATTTCATATGCGATGTTAATGTGGTGATTTTTACCGAGATTATGTCAAATCAAACTCTGTTGTAGTCATTGTTGTGGCTTATCCTCCCACTCTCTGATGAAATCAGACAAGAGCCATCAGGAGGTGACCCTAAGGAAGTCAAGGACGTCACGAATATATGACCTCTCTGGAAAGTCCGAAACAGTCCAGGGTGTACTTAACAGAAACTTGCTGACGTTGACATTTTGAGCAGACTGCAATGATCTATTTCCTTTCAAAAAATGAGAGACTCTTAGTATGACCACTTGCCAGTCTGTAAACTGACGCTCGTCACAACTGAGTGGAAACGGTAAACCAAGCCCGTTGCCAGCGGACGGCTAGGAGGTACCCTCCACTCTTTCGAAAGTTCAACGTTAACAATGTATTGATGTTCTAAGAAAGTGAAGGTTGAAGGGGAAAAATCGGAGTATCTGCAACCCTCTTTGAACTAGCTCGCTTGTTGCAGTGTATGTCGACATGCTATGGGATCCATTTAAAATGAACATGATGGGACATGATGGGATAAATTTGAGTTTGGAAAAGGATAGAAATACTTGTTTTCCCTTCAACTGTGATGCAGTTGGGGAGGTGTTTAAGGCTGGAAAAACTATCCCCAAGGATCCAGAGTTCCTCAAAATCGGAATCATGGAGAATAATTTTAAGGCTATGGACGACTGCGATAAATTCCCTTTTGAAGATTGATGAGAAATCAAGGTTATGAAGGCAGATGGACAAACCATCTCCGGGTTTCTCAATGTAGATATCTCTACCAGCGTGATCCTCCAGTCGACTGCCACCTGAAATTGTTTACAAGGGTGTTATCTAAGAGCAGTAAAATTTCTGGTGTGGATACAGTATGTTATTGTATGTTTACTCAATTATACACATGTAATGATGTACTTCATTTAAACATTTACTTTATTTGAAAGTGAAATGGGATCATTCAGTTTAGAGAAGACAGTAACACTATAATTTTATTAGACTTTAACATAAAAAATTAATACAATATTAATTTAACAATGAGCAGAAATATTTTCAACAAAGAGTAGACCTCAAATACATCCATTTTACACAGACCTATAACATTATTATTCATTACTTGAAGTTTTCCGTTATAGCGTGGAATCCAACGAAAAATGGATAAGCATAACTAAAAGTTACAACTGTTCTAAATAAAAAAAACTACAACAATTTCCGATGTATTATCCTGTATTAACGTCAAATCGAAGCTATTCAAAATGCTTCAAATTTATTTTCAAAGTTACTACTGAAGTTTTAAAGTTAGCTAGTACATACGTTCGTGCCAAAATTTATCAAAATTTAAACATACAAAGCCAGAAATGGTATTTTCATTGAAATATGAACACCAAAAATTTTCACAATAATAATAATTTCTTATCATTCAGGAAGGAAGTAAAGAAAAACATTAAAGGTATTAATTTATTAAATTAAAATCATTAAACGATTTACAAATTACTTTTTTGAATGACATCTAATAAAGAAGATCATTATGGACTAAAGCATTATTCCTTATTCTTAGAACTTATATAATACTAATCATTTTTCCAGCATTGCAGTCTGTACGAAGTAAAACGTTTGTCATTAAAAACGGTTATTGTTGAAATCAAAGATAAGTTCAGAAAAATGTTGTAAATTTTCTGTCTATTCAACACCTTTTCCAGCTGTCTCCGTCAAATGGCACCGCGTTTCTCCTAATCACTTAAATTCGCTGAGTAAGTTCTTGCCCCTTGGGACAATTCATTCTGTCTTCGCTCTTGGGTGCACCTCTTTTCGAGCAGGGTGATTATTTTTCTGTCTTTCTCTTGTCTGTGGTTGACTAGTTAAGATGTCCCTTTTAGCAGCTCTAAAATGAAGCTTTCATTAGACTTGTGCCGATCTCTTTCAATGGCCCGACTGAATCATTATTACTGCTAGCTTTCTTCTTGCCCAGTATCCCGGGCAAGTAAAAACAATAGGTGTCACATAATTATTATGACTAAAAGAAATAATTTATTACACACACATAAATATATATATATATATATATATATATATATATATATATATATATATATATATATATATATATATATATATATATATATATTATATATATATATATATATATATATATATATATATATATATATATATATATATATATATATATATATATATACATATATATATATATATATATATGTATGTATATATATATATATATATATATATATATATATATATATATATATATATATATATATATATATATATATATATATATATATATATATATATATATATATATATATATATATATATATATATATATATATATATATATATATATATATATATATATATATATACATATATATATATATATATATATATATATATATATATATATATATATATATATATATATATATATATACATATATATATATATATATATATATATATATATATATATATACATATATATACATACATATATATATATATATATATATATATATATATACATATATATATAATATAATATATATATATATATATATATATATATATATATATATATATATATATATATATAGAGAGAGAGAGAGAGAGAGAGAGAGAGTGAGAGAGAGAGAGAGTGAGAGAGAGATAGATACCGTAGTTTATGAGTTCGGTTCAACTGATGGCATACATGTAAATTCTCGTTTAAAATTTTCTTTACCTAGTATAATATATCCTAGTCTCATTAGAGCTCGTGTAGCGAAACATTATAATGAACCTCTCCAAACCAAGTATAATCTCTAACTTTTCAGGAAAAAATGTTTCCTTTAGTCTCTTCATTTTTAAAATCTATATATATATTTGAAAATTTAACTTTTAATTAAACAAAAGGTAGATCAAACTAAAAATATTTAAACCGATTAAGAAAATTTGATGATTAAGCCTTACTTGTGCAAGTATTTGTAATAAATATTTATGTATCGTAACTTCAGTCACCAATTCATAAATTCCCGTCCATAGATAGACTTGGAACTAAAAATAAAAATTCTGAAGAAACGTTGCAAATTTTACCTTAATCATAAATTTTCTTTAGTTATATTTTTAAATTTATTTTTCATATGCATACTACGCTACTACGAGATTGACCAGAAGCATGTTTCCACACTCTTAATCCGCGGAATCATTTTGTTATTCACTCATCTTCTTTTTTCTTTTACACTTGGCAAGTTTTCAAACTTGTTAAATAAGAATTTTAGCTCATCATTTTTACGAGCGCTAGAAAACGCATAAAAAGGAATTGAAAAGAAACAGTTCTCTTTATTATATTACAGGTTTATCTTAGACTTTTCGTAAGTACCTATTAACCTGAAGCAACTGCTCTAAAATTCAATTTTTTTCTTCTTCAAGACAGCAATATGGGCTAATGAATTTCAAGTAAAACTTATCTGTACGTTGAAATTTCTTTAATTTATCTTTTCTAATTTCTTTTTAATTCGAGATAAAATCATATAATTTTATTGAAGTTTCTAATGATGCGATTAAATTAGTGGCTAATTAATTTTTTTCAGTTGCTGAAGAATGTAAAAGTTTATTTGTTTTGTACTGAATTTGAATTCTGATCATTTTATCAGCTCCATGTCCCTGTGAATTAATTGGTTTAGCAGTAGGGAGTTTTTTTTCAGCTGACTTAATGGGCAACAAAATAACATGCTCAACAGTCATGCCAATCTGACCTCAGATGCATCAGGTCAAAATAAAATGTACAAAATAAATCATGGATATCTACACTACCAAGAAAAAGAATTTCATGCAACCGAACTTTAATAATAATACTGTAAAATTCATATTTTCCACAGGGTAATAGTGTGCGAAATAACTGAATTTTGTTGCATGTATGGTTGCATAATATTGCAAGTTGAAATGAATGACTCTTCCTTCATTAAAGTTCAAAGTATGGTTAAACCAAAGATCTTTGAGCAGACGTGCTAGTAAATAAAATGACCGCTTTATTGTAAATTAGAGAACCTTCAGTACACTTGTATATCGGTTAGTTATCTGAAAATATTCAGAAGTAATAACTGTTTACGAGATCCATTAATTAATCTCTTTACTGATTGAAGATAATGTCAGTTAATCTCTTTAATGACTGAAGGTATTTTAGAGTCATATTTCCAAGATTTCAGCTGAACACTGCGGCTAATACTCAAACAGTTAGCCACCTGACTTTTAGTACTTAAGTTCCTAAATTCAAATTTTACTGCATGTATAGATGTTTACGACCATTTCAGTCTTTAAGTAGTATTATTGATCGAATTATCTCTCAACAAATTTGATAGTAAAGCTCACATATAATCCCCTATATAATAATAGCCTAAGTTATCTATACGTCTGTCCTCGATTTTATGAAACGGTTGGCCCTGGAATGGTGTAAAAATAATAATGTTACGTTGGCCTAGTGTCTGAGTAAGAAATTAAAACTCAAGAAACACATGAATAATAGGTCTTGATTAAATTATTTATAATTGTATAAATGCCTAAGGAATACAAATGAAACTTATTGTTACAAATGGGTAGAGGGATCCATAGTTAGCAAAATTCAAAGAGAGTAATGCTTATCTTTTCCCAAACTATAGATCCAAATCTAAAATAAATTGGTATAAATATACTTCATATCACAGCAAAAAATACTGCCTTCTTTAAAACGTTCCAAATCCACCCCTTCTCCTCTTTTTGATCTTTTAAGGACATTATTTCAACTCCTATTTTCCCCGGTTAAGAGCAGGCTATTAAATTTATCAGTTTATCTCATAATAAATAGGTAAAAATAACATTTTTCTAGCATTATCACGTCATTCCTTTAACCATCTCATTGAATCATTTCTTATTTTAAATTATTTAAATTATGCCTTATTTTCATACGCTTTATCACTGAACTTAAATATTACGTAAATAATTTTCTTTTATATTTGGCTTAAATAATAGATTAGGTACATATGTGATACTTTTAAATTGAATCATCGATTATTTTTTGTTGCAAAATAATTCTCAGCCAAGCAACAAACCATTTTTTACCTGCCTTGTTAAAAATTTTACTGATCCCGTCATATGACTTATAAATATGCTAGTCAACCAAATAATCAGCAGCATGCTTGTTAAACATTTAATTACAACCAAGAAAAATAGCTTCACTATAGCATAATTTTTTTGTTATTCTGCAGTCAGTTTTTCTCGAGATCTAAAGTATTTTATATTTGTATTTAAACACTTTGAGAATTACATAGTTGTACTTTATTGAGTTTCCCATTTTATGCCCTATATTTCTTTTTACGCTTTACTCTATATACAGATCTAAAGCCTTAGAAACATATTTGTTTTCCATCCTAAATCCATGTCTCTGTTTTGATTAAAGCTTTTTACTTCTCTATACCATGTCTATAAGTGTTTAAAAAAGGACTAATTTGAGAAGAAATATAACATGATGTGCTAACAACAATGTGGTTTTGCCCATTCAACAATGCTTTATAACATTTTTATTTCAAATTCTGCAATGGGAAATGGAAACCTAAAATAAAGAAGCTATTGTTTGCATAAAATAAACACGAAACCATCGTAAATAATTTCTACTGTTCCAATTAGACAAGTTTTCTTGTATCCATACAGCAAAAACAGATCGATTATGATTTTAGAATGTAATTTGCTTTCGAATTTACTTCATTCCTGTTAGATTTCCTTTCATTTTTTCACATTTTTCTTTAAAATCTTTAATAGGGAATATATTACTTACAGCCTTAAACAAAAACCTTTTATCCCCCAGATCTTTTATATTGCATCTATATTTTCCCAAAGTCAGTTACAGCCTATAATCATATCTTATTTATCTCATACCAGATGATATTTTATATTTAGATTTTTATCTCAAAATTTTCCCAATGTTCTCACCTTTGCTCAAATTAGCTTACAAAGAATTAAATTGATAGCTTTAAAATAATCAATTATCTACATTTAAGATTGTCTACAAATTTGAATACAAATACTATTTGTTGTTGGGAATAATACACTTAGATAGTGTTATTAGTATATATTTTTATTTCAATTAATGACAAATCGCATTTTCGACATTGTGTGGCAATATATGTGCAAAATCATTTTGCTAAACATATAATAAAGTAATAGAAATAGTATATGTTGTGGTGTAGTACATTGCTGTTGTTATTTCAAAGTCATTTATAACCCAAAGTTGCTTTATATCGTCTTTAATTATAGTATAATACCACTGATCTATATTACAATGTTCAAATATAGAACAAACGACAAGGAAATATGCAAAACAATGTATATAAAATTAAAAATAAAAGAAGCACTCCACGTACTACGCCTAAAAAAATTGCCTAATGTCCAAGAGAACGCTGCATTCTTTTCCTTCCTTCTTTCTACTCAGGCAACCTTATACTTTTTCCATTATACTGTGCTGATGTGTTCGTTGTTCCATTGTCCTTTTTACAATGCGTCCTTTCTCGGCTGTGACCAGAAGGACCGGGACTCCAAGGATGGTCCTGAATCTCCTCCT
>CM063501.1:69843721-69871221 GCA_032207245.1 Pardosa pseudoannulata
AAAGAAGACACTATAAAAGGAAGAATGATAAATTATTTCTTAAAGTAATAAATTTACTTAAACTTGTATACAACGTTGTTTTAAAATTTTTGATATTTAAAATTATTTTTTCAATAGGTAATTAGATTAAAATTCCAGACTAAAAAGATAAATCCATTCTAAAAAAAGATATGCTTCTTAATATTTCTGTATAAATAAATCATTTAATGTAAAAACTAAATAATTTTAATTAGCTTATTCTAAAATTGTAACATGTATTTTTTCAATATATTCGTTTTATTAAATAAAGAATAATTCTATTAAAGCAATGAAATTACTGGCAAAGAAAAAATATTTCTTAAAAAAACTAATCGATGATCTTTAATTTGTAGTTAATTTAAAATGTTTTAAAAAGTATTCTCTTATTTTTTACTTTTATGTATTTAAAAATAATCTCTGTAAAAAAATAATTGGTACATATTTTAATAGTTCATCATGTATTAATAAAACTCTATAACAAAATAAAATAATGGTTTTATTACTTATTGTTTAAATTTTGTTTTTAATTATTGATTTTTTTTTTTATATTAAAATATTATGTTTAATATTCCAAACTTAAAAAAAAAACATAAAAGATAACAAGCTTCTTATTTTTTTTTTGTAAAAAAATTCTCTTAATTTTTTATCTCCTTAATGTCATGGTTTGACATTACATTGTTTTTTTTCTGTCATATATTTTTATTAAAATAAATACTCGTATGTATGTATAAGTATATAACATGACGAAATAATTTCACCGGTCTCATAAAATAAGAAAGTTCATCCCCTATTATTTTTAATTGTTCGTTCTTATGAGCAATGATTTACTCCTTAATGTCATGGTTTGACATTACATTACTGTTTTCTGTCTTTTTTATTAAAAAGAGTTAAATACTCGTATGTATGTATAAGTATATAACATGACGAAAAAATTTAACCGTCTCATAAAATAAGCTGAAAGTTCATCCCCTATTATTTTTAATTGTTCGTTGTTACTGAGCAATGAGCTTTATCTCCTTAATGTCATGGTTTGACATTACATTACTGTTTTCTGTCTTTTTTATTAAAAAGAGTTAAATACTCGTATGTATGTATAAGTATATAACATGACGAAATAATTTCACCGGTCTCATAAAATAAGTTGAAAGTTCATTATTATTTTTAATTGTTCGTTCTTACTGAGCAATGAGCTTTATATCCTTAATGTCATGGTTTGACATTACATTAGTGTTTTCTATCATTTTTATTAAAAAGAGTTAAATACTCGTATGTATGTATAAGTATATAACATGACGAAATAATTTCACCGGTCTCATAAAATAAGTTGAAAGTTCATCCCCTATTATTTTTAATTGTTCGTTCTTACTGAGCAATGAGCTTTATATCCTTAATGTCATGGTTTGACATTACATTAGTGTTTTCTATCATTTTTATTAAAAAGAGTTAAATACTCGTATGTATGTATAAGTATATAACATGACGAAATAATTTCACCGGTCTCATAAAATAAGTTGAAAGTTCATCCCCTATTATTTTTAATTGTTCGTTCTTACTGAGCAATGAGCTTTATCTCCTTAATGTCATGGTTTGACATTACATTACTGTTTTCTGTCATTTTTATTAAAAAGAGTTAAATACTCGTATGTATGTATAAGTATATAACATGACGAAATAATTTCACCGGTCTCATAAAATAAGTTGAAAGTTCATCCCCTATTATTTTTAATTGTTTGTTGTTACTGAGCAATGAGTCTAATTAATGTCATGGTTTGACATTACACAGTTCATGGTGTTTTTTATTATTAGTTAAAATACTCGTCTCTGTATGTTAAGTATATACATAAAAAAAAAAATAATTACCGGTCTCATACAAAAATGAGATGTATTTTAAGTCCCCTAGTCAGAGTTATTGTAGCAATTTAGTCATTGTAGGCGTGAACCTTGATTCCAAATGCATCAATATTAATAGCTGTAATTTACTACATCATACACATAAGGATCTGTTGCTATATTGAATGGATCTTTAGATATATTGATGAATTAAAACTGCTCAAACACTCATTTGGATCTTTTTCCTGCAGAAATTTTAACGTTGTATCTCAAAACCGCTTAGAGACATTATCGCTTAAAACCTTTTACTTTGAAATACTCCGTGCCACAATCGCTGTCATGGCAGACTTCTAACCGAATAGCTCCCGGCTAAAATTCTCGTGCAAACATTGCATTCATATTAAAATCTCTTCTGATCATCTATCACGTGACATGAAAGTATAACAGGTATTAAAATACCAAATATGGAATTACAGCTACTTTTAAAATTAAATTCTGCCTTCATTTTAATCATCATAATATGCCCTTTATTAAAATATTTTCGGTATAAGAATTAAATTTGTTATTCCATGTGTACACAGTACTACACACAAACATTTATAGGTAAACCGATTTTCATGATATTATTCTATGTATCTGTCTAAAAAATCGATTTATGGCCAAAGTTAAATCATAAAATTTTCATCTAAAAAACTAAATTATAAATCTATTAGTTATTATTAACCTGGAAAAGTTTGTAAGTTGGTAATGATTGTCATTTAAATTCATTTAGAGAAAATAGGAAATTCTATAATCGATTTCTAAACAGGGTCGCAAGACAAACAATGGTTAATGGAATAGTTGATTTTTGAAATTAATTTTACCTATCTGCTTGAAATTTCAATATTTTATTAACAACATTTATGAGTATGTTTCTTTTCCATGACTTATAATTTTAAGTTCTTAATGACTATTTTATAAAAGGAGAATTAATTAAAAAATTTTCATACATATCCCATTTTACATATAAATATTGTTATTTTTATTCATGAAATATATTTTAAGTTTAGTGCTAAAACATATTTGTTATCGTAACAATCAGCTGAATATGTAAAAAATAATAATTAGTGTATCCATTTTTCCTATGCAAAATATTTGTAAATCTTCGAACTTAAAAATATATATAATTTTACCGTTCAAAATATATTAATTTAAACGCTTTAAAAGATATGTTTTATTATCTACAGGGTATATTGTATATAAATCTTAAAGGTTTATGGCAAATTGAAATGTCCTCTGAGGGTTTGGAATAGTTTCTCTTCGAACGCAGCAGGAGATTCAGACATTACCCTAACTCTTTAACAAGACTGCTAATGTATTAATCATTTAGCATTACCCTAAAAGCACATGTAGCTTAAGGTACTCTATTGTCGCTAGTAACATTACCTCCGTTGTGTCTTCGTAATTTAGAAGCAGAGACCAAGCAGAAGACTTGGTTTTTCTATAGATTATCATTTGAGAATTAAAATTCGTGACCAAACATATTTTCATCAATCACCTTTAAAAATTTCTTATTCAGTCTCGAAGCTATTTTAGTTACTAGAATGCTTTTTAGCTCATGGTGTTTCTAATCGTTATTAACCCCTTCCGGTATGATTTAATAATTAAATTGTGTAAATAACCATTAATTTGCATTTAAAAAAACTTGTTTTATTTTACAATTCTTACATATTCTTAATTAAAATCCATTTTTTACATAGTGTTAAATAATATCAGAAACAGTAAAATTAAGAAAATATCAAAGCAAAACATCAATACGGTATACAGATAATAGTCATTAAGCTAGTGTTACTTTTCAAAACAAAGTGCAAAGGAATTTTTAATTGTTTACACCGACAAGTAGTCTCACTTTTAATTTGATTCTTGTAACACACACGGCATTTCTTAGTAGGTTTTCTTTTATTCTGACTCATTAATTTGGCAATGACTTGTACCAAGTAATTCTAAGTAAACAATATGCAATAGTGACTTGTGATTTTCACAAGTGATAAAATCTGCCAAATTCAGTACACTAGAAATTTTAAACTAAATTAATTATCATATTTAACAGTAACTTTAATCGCATGACGAGTGTGGCTCGTCATTGTGCGGTATGGAATGAAAAACTAATGACGAGCTAGACTCGTCATTTTACCGGAAGGGGTTAATTTGAATATATTTGTTTTAAAAACAGGCAGATGTTTGGTTTAAGGAAGATGTTAGCAATAAAACTGTCTCTAATTAATTATTTATAATTCTTCCTATCTGAAAAATATATTATTTTACTTTTCGAAATATATTAATTTAAACGTTTTAAAGTTATATTTTATAATCTAAAGAGTAGATTGTAGATAAATCTTAAAGGTTTATGGCAAATTGAAATGTCCTCTGAGGGTTTGGAATAGTTTCTCTTCGAACGCAGCAGGAGATACAGACATTACTCAAACGCCTTAACAAGGCTGCAAACATTTAATCATTTAGCATCACTAGGAGCATGTAGCTTAAGGTGTACTTATGTTGCGAGTAACTTTCCCCGCTTGTGTCCTCGTAATTTAGAAGTAGAGACAAGTAGAAGACTTGGCTTGGTCTTTCCACCCCCAGAGGTATCGTTTAATAACTTGGAGAATGTGACCACGAACAATTTTACGTGCCTAGTCACCTTTAATGAACTTGGTGGATCTTAGGTCGTCCAGCCAAACCCGCAACTTTTATCTTACGCTGCCTTTACCGATTGAGCTACGGCGTTTGAAATAGTTATTAATTTGAATATATTTGTTTTAAAAACAGGCAGATGTTTGGTTTAAGGAAGATGTTAGCAATGATAGAACTGTCTCTTAGGTTACTAATTATTTATAATTCTTCCTATCTGAAAAATATATAATTTTACTTTTCGAAATATATTAATTTAAACGTTTTAAAAGTTATATTTTATAATCTAAAGAGTAGATTGTAGATAAATCTTAAAGGTACATGGCTATTTGAAATGTCCTCTGAGTGTTTGGAATAGTTCTTTTTTCCAACGCAGCAGGAGATACAGACATTACTCAAACGCCTTAACAAGGCTGCAAACATGTTACTCATTTAGCATCACTCCAGGAGCATATGTATCTTAAAGTGTGCTATGGTTGCGAATAACTTTCCTCCCGCTGGGTCCTCGTAATTTAGAAGTAGAGACCAAGTAGAAGACCCCAGGCTTGGTCTGTCACCCCCAGAGGTATCGTTTAAGAACTTGGAGGACTGTGTGACCACGAACACATTTTACGTGCCCTAGTCACCTTTAATGAACTTGGTGGATCTTAGGTCGTCACCAGCCCCAAACCCGCAACTTTTATCTTACGAGAACGCTGCCTTTACCGATTGGGCTACGGCGTTTGAAATAGTTATTAATTTCAAAATATTTAGTTTAAAAACAGGCAGATGTTTGGTTTAAGGAAGATGTTAGCAATGATAGAACTGTCTCTTGGGTTACTAATTATTTATAATTCTTCCTAACTAAAAAATATATAATTTTATTTTTCGAAATATATTAATTTAAACGTTTTAAAAGTTATATTTTATAATCTATAGGGTAGAATGTAGATAAATCTTAAAGGTACGTGGCTATTTGAAATGTCCTCCGAGTGTTTGGAATAGTTCTTTTTTCCAACGCAGCAGGAGATACAGACATTACCCAAACGCCTTAACAAGGCTGCAAACATGTTACTCATTTAGCATCACTCGAGGAGCACATGTATCTTAAGGTGTGCTACGGTTGCGAGTAACTTTCCTCCCGCTGGGTCCTCGTAATTTAGAAGTAGAGAGCAAGTAGAAGACCCCAGGCTTGGTCTGTCACCCCCAGAGGTATCGTTTAAGAATTTAAAGGACTGCGTGACCACGAACATATTTTACGTGCCCCAGTCACCTTTGGCAGATCTTAGGCCGGTTCCAGTCCCGAACCCGCAACCTTTTTCTTACAAGAACGCTACCTTTACCGACTGAAGGTGGCGATTGGTATAGTTATTAATTTGAAAATATTTGTTTTAAAAACTATTTAAGTTAGATGTTAGCAATCATAGAACTGTCTATTGGGGTACTTATTATATAATGTGTAATATTGTTAAAGTACCATCTTTATTTCTTATTATGAATTATGATATTGTTACACAATTCAATTTAAAGTTATCGCATACTTACCCGATCTGAGCCTTAACCCTCCGAGTGGAACACACCGATTAAAAAAAGTCTCCAAAAATACGGTAAAGGTTTATTGTGTCAATGGCCAAAGTGTTCTATGATGTTTTACTCCACCTTTTGTCGACTAGAATGGAATACGGGAAACCCACCCTCGTTACTGTCCCTTTATTTCCGGTTATAAATAGATATATAAATAGATATTATAGATTGTTAATTTTTAATACACAAAGCTCGTTAAATCTCCAATATCATCCCATAAGAAATAATGGATTCTAAAAGTACAAATAAAAATATTCTTTAAGAAAATTATTTATATTTTTTTACGAAAGTTATCCAAGGTATTTAAGTGTTGAAATTAGAGATATATCTATTACCGCAAACGAAATACTTCGAAATAGAGATTTACGAAGCCATGAAAAGCTATCAGCGTTTTTGTGTCTCAGGGAGTAGGGTGCATTCCTCAATAAATGTCAGTAAAAGAGGGATGCAATTTCTAAACAATCGACCTGACCCTCCTATCTCAAACACTGGCAGAAATTTACATTACATCCATTTTCGGAACGTTTTTGGAGGTCAAAAATTGTACGTGACAACTGCTTTGAAGACATCATCGGTTTGGCGGAATTGTACGTGCGAACCGCTTAGAGGGTTAATGAATTAAATCTATATTTCTTTCCTTTATTCCTTAAAAATTAGTTTGTAAAATGCTTTTTAGCAGGATATATTCAAGATGTAGGCGTTCTTAATATGTAAGCCGTAAAATCATATTACAGTTACGTTCTGATCGATTCAAAACTTAAGGAGAATCTCATAAATATCAGATAGTAATCGATTAAGTTTTTATTTGCAAGAGAGATTTAAATGTTTTCTTTACCAGCCACGGGGATGAGCATACATATAATTTCATAAATCTAAGTAGATTTTTCCCAATTTAAAATAATTTTTAAGATATGATAGTTTAAACCTTTATGCATTGTGTACACATGAAGTAGATAAAATATTACATTCGGTTATGTGATAGTTTTAAATAAGAAGCCATTAAAATCCCTTCTTTAAATATTTTATACAATTACAAAACTACAGAATCCATTTATATAATTTTTCCACCGTTATTTAAAGAAAAATTGTGGAAAACTTTATTAAAAATTCTAAATATGTTGTTTGAAGAACACTTTAAGGGATAATAAAATTCAAAATATTTTCTATAAAAATATTAACACGCTATAAGTAGTAATAAATTTCTTAGAAAACGAATTTCTTATACTACTAAATTTATTTTTACATTGTTTTTGGCAAATAAAATTAGTTTTTTTAATAAATCCTACATAAAAACCATATGCATAATAAAATATTAACTAATTCCCTTTGCATTTCATCAGCAAGAATTTACACTTTTGAATCTCCAAAAACATTTTGCATTTATGAGTGTTTTTTGTTAGTCTGTCACTTGTTTAGTTTTAGATAATCATTCATTTTAATAAATGATATATTTTGTATTCTCTTTATCTGCTTGGTTTCACTTTCTCTTTAATCTTCAAGCATTATTTTATGAGTAGCTAACAAAAGCACACAGCTTTGCCAAATATATATATATATATATATATATATATATATATATATATATATATATATATATATATATATATATTATATATATATATATTTATATATATATATATATATATATATATATATATATATATATATATATATATATATATATATATATATATGTATATATATATATATATATATATGTATATATATATATATATTTATATATATGTATATATATATATATATATATATATATATATATATATATATATATATTATATATATATATATATATATGTATATATATATGTATATATATATATATATATAATATATATATATATATATATATATATATATATATATATATATATATATATATATATATATATATATATATATATATATATATATATATATATATATATATATATATATATATATATATATATATATATATATATATATATATATGCACAATATATAAAACTCGAATCAGAATAGCTAGGATCCATAGTTCACATGAATAAATAAGGAAGTAGCTAATATTTCATGCCATCTTTCATCAACTATGAAGAATATCAATTAATTAGCAATGTGTATAAAGGAATATCAAGTAGCAGGGTAAAAATTATTTTATTCATCCTAAAAAATGATTGCTATATAACATTGAGTTAAACAACATAAATAGCATAAATATTGCACAATGCTGTGTTTCGAAGTTTCAGAAATTTAGAAAAAATATTTTTAGACTTAAAAACATCCCTTATATAATAATAGCCTATGTTATCTGTCCGTCTGTCCTTAGCCCTCGTGTTTCAAAAAGTAGACCGTAGAACTAAAAAAAAAAAAAAAAAAAAAAATCAAACCAAACCTGTCCGTCTCTCCTCGAATTTATGAAGCGGTTGGACCTGGAATGGATAGGGGCATCCATATTGGATTCTTATTGAGTTAGGGTTAGTAAAATTCAAATCAAGTATTTAAAACGTTCAAACTCTATTCCTTTCCTCCTTTTCGAGCTGTTAATGCTCTTAATTTAAGCCCTATTTTCCCCGATTAAGAGCAGGCGATTAAATTTATCAATTTATCACATAATAAATAGGTAAAAGTAACATTTTTCTAACATTATGACGTCATTCCCTTAACCATCTGATTTAATCATTTCTCATTTTTAAATTATTTAACTATTGTCTGCATCATTTTCATACGTTTTATCACTGAACTTAGATATTACGTAAATAATTTTCTTTTATATTCAGCTTAAATAATAGATTAGGTACATATGTGATAATTTTAAATTTAATCATCGATTATTTTTCGTTGCAATGAAAATTTTATGACCGGTATTAAACAATTATTTTCATAACAGTCTAGGAGTCTATTACACGGACTAATAAATATATATCGTTTAAGTTATATATCTTTGAAAATTAAGAAGTTTCTTCGTTTGTGTTTGTACTTTATACATAACCACACGGTCTAGAACTATCGGGGGCATTCTAACAGCCCCCGATATTTATGTCTGCATAACTATTTTTCTGTAGTGAAGATTATAATAAAATGCTATCATTTAATGTCAAAACCCTCGTAATGCTTTAATTGATTGTTTTTAACTTTGCATAACTATTTTTCGGTAGTGAAGATTATAATAAAATGCTGTTATTTAAAGTCAAAACCCTCGTAATGCTGTAATTGATAGTTTTTAACTCTGTATAAATATTTTTTGGTAGTAAAGGCTATAATAAAATGCTATCATTTATTGTTAAAACCCTCGTAATGCTGTAATTGATTATTTTTAACTCTGTATAACTATTTTTCGGTAGTGAAGATTATAATAAAATGCTATCATTTAATGTTAAAAACCTCGTATTGTTATAATTGATCGTTTTTAACTCTGCTTAACTATTTTTCGGTAGTGAAGATTATAATAAAATGTTATCATTTAATGTCAAAACCTTCGTAATGCTGTTATTTTTTGTTTTTAACTCTGCATAACTATTTTTCTGTTGTGAAGATTATTATAATAAAATGCTATCATTTAAAGTCAAAACCCTCGTAATGTTGTAATTGATTGTTTTTAACTCTGCATAACTAATTTTCTGTAGTGAAGATTATAATAAAATACTAACATTTAATGTCAAAACCCTCGTAATGCTTTAATTGATTGTTTTTAGCTCTACTTAACTATTTTTCGGTAGTGAAGAATATAATAAAATGCTATCATTTAAAGTCAAAATCCTCGTAATGTTGTAATTGATTATTTTCAACTCTGTATGACTATTTTTCGGTAGTGACTATTATAATAAAATGCTATCATTCAATGTCAAAGCCCTCGTAATGCTGTAATTGATTGTTTTTAACTCTGCATAACTCTTTTTCTGTAGTATAGACTATAATAAAATGCTATCATTTATTGTTAAAACCCTCGTAATGCTGTAATTGATTGTTTTTAACTCTGCATAACTATTTTTCGGTAGTAAAGGCTATAATAAAATACTATCATTTATTGTTAAACCCGCGTAATGCTGTAATTGATTGTTTTTAACTCTGCATAACTATTTTTTGGTAGTAAAGACTATAATAAAATGCTATCATTTATTGTTAAAACCCTCGTAATGCTATAATTCATTTTTTTCAACTCTGCATTTAAAGAAATTCCTAGAGTACTGTAGGAATAGTTTAGATTTCCAGATAATCATCTGTACTTAATTTCAACATTCCAGACTCTTAAGATCCAGACAGAGGCTACATTCGACTAATTCGGAATTGGAGAATAGGCTTTTAAATAAACGATTTGATTCGATGCCCAAAGGGCTGCCTTAAATCGGTTTTCCGTCGACCCAGGATTTAATATAAATTAAGTTTCTCTAATGCTTTAATGTCTCTTGGTCATTCAATCCCCCATGTCCTGGTGATTACTTAAACTGTTATGCATTCATAAAGTCCTCGAACATTTAAAATGTGTTTGCAGAGAAAATTACAAGTGAGGGGGGACTTATTCATCTGTTATTGGGAACAGAATTCTCTGGGGTAATGACAGTTTGGGTGAAATAATTGAGTTGTAATCGATCGGTCAGTTCCGTAAACATAGAACACAAATGTTTGGTTTTTTATATTCGGATGCCTTTCAGATTTCATTCCGATAGGAAACTGGAGAATTAAGAAAATGTTTGTTTTTATAAGTTTAGTGTGATGCTTCAAATTATTTCTTTTGCATTCAAGAAACAAATTTGGGTTTCAGTTAGTCAAGCAAGAAGTTTTAAATATGATTTTATTGGAATTTTTAAAGTTATTTTGTCATTATGTTAAAAAAGCTTAGTAGAATTCACAGTTAAATTATATAAACATTCTTTATCGTCAAACTTTAAAAATAAAGGAAAATTTAAGATTTAAAGGAAGCCCTCTAAACTAAAAACAATATGTAAAACATTTATATCTTCCTGACTTCGGCCTAACGTTTATATAAACATTAAAAATAACTAAATGGAAGCTGAAACTTATAAATCACTTCCGGATTTTTATGATGGATATATAAAAATGTTTTTTTTTAAGTATTCAATACATTGGTGGTTTCTTAAAACAACAGGCCGTTGAAAATTTAGTGGAGAATATCAATTTAGACCTATTTTTACCTTTTTTAAGAGTTATACAACTATTGATTAACCCTTTTTCAAAAACTCAAAACACCAATTGTTATTTACGTTTAATCAGAATGTATATCCTTTATGCAGACTTTTAATTAAAACAACGATATATTTTAAAAAATTATTAGTTTCACTCAATGGAGTCCCTTAACTTTGCGTATCATAACTGATTTGAAAAATACTTACTCTTCACAAAAAGCATCATTGCAAATAAGTAAAAGTATTTTTGTTAATAGCATAATGAATTTTAAAACATATACGGAAAAAGTGTATCTACCACACACAAAATATTTCTTGCATTGTAAATTTTCTAACAAATTAACCATCAAGGAGAAATTTTAGCCATCTTCTAAAACTGTAATACTTTTAAAAGTATCTGGTCTTTTTTTACATTTAACTCATAGTTTGCATATCGAAAATAATGTAAAAGTATTAAATTGATAAACTTTAAACTTAATATACTGGGGATTATGCAATCAAATTCTGTTGATTGAGTAGTATGATAAAAGCGATAAATAAAATAATCTGTTAAACCTCACTGAATGAATGATATTGACTTATTTACGTATGTTTAAGATCTGTAAGTCATTGATACAAAGAGTTAAACTGCTGTATTAAAAAAGTTTCTGTAAAAACTATTAATAACACATTTTAGAATTATACTTATACTTATTATATAATTATACTTCAAAGCGTTATATTGCATACACACATATATTTATACAATATAATCCAAAATAAAAAAAAAATTTTAAAAACTGACAGTTAAGTTATTGTTGTTGTTTTTAATGCGGCAAGGGGCAATTTAGGCAAGGGGTGCGTCTTTCGTTTTAAAGTTGCTAGGGTGAAAGTTCGAATTATGCTCAAGTCCCACAGGGTTAAGATATTTATGACCGTTAGCGTATAGTTAAGTAGCGAAAAGTTTTCCAGAAATTATTAATAAATAAATATCCCCAACAAATCAAAATACCTAAACTTTATACAAATACTAGAAGGTAATGTAGCTTATCCGTACTTTAATAATGCATTTTTAATAATTTTTCTTTTTCAATATGTTAATTAAAAATGTGAACTGTTTTTGTTCTCATATCAGAATGTAAAATGATTCACCAGAATGTAAAATAATTATCATAATTTATGGTATGGAAAAAAGTTTAAAATTACTTTTCATTAATCATGTATCTTCAGTAACACTTCTGAAGCATCTAAGCCTTATATATGGCTTTAAATTATATTCGTCTATCAATAACAGTTCTTAGAACCTAATTGATGGTTTAGAGTTGTTGAAAAAACAAGTACAGAAACAAAAAAATTGAGTTTTTTCTTTATTAATAAGTTTTTAAATATCATTAATGACGTAAAATTTTAACTTTTAGATGTGAGCAACCGTAAATCATGTATCGTACTATGTTTTAGGTGCGTTTCAGGATTTTTTGTTTTTTTCTTCCTTGTACAATGTACAGGAAGTATTGTAATTATTATACATTTAAGTGCTCAGATTTATACAGAAATATTCATCAACTGTCACAAGCTACAGTTGAATTTATACTACAGTTTAAAACAAGTAATATAAAGAAAAATTGCATAACAAAAGAAATATTAGCATGGGACTTCATTTAAGCTAATTTTTAAAAAATTAATTTATAAAGCTAATATTTCACATCTATAACAATTTTATAAAAACATATTACGAATTATATATTAAATTTTCCTTCAAATAGAGAACAAAGAAGAAAAGTTAGGATTTGAAAGTTCACACCTTCTTAACAAATTATAATACTTCGAATAAAAACTCGTTAATTTGCTGAAAGACTTGTTAGTTATTTTAAAACCTATTTTCTAAAGTCATATACATTTTCATATGTCTGTAATTGCTTTATAAATATGTAAATTTGTAATGTCTGAATAGAGATACTTAGTTTTTTAGAAGTAATTCATTTCAGGTAACGTACCGCCTTTATATATAGAAGTTCATTAGTTATATATTTCAAATATAACATTTTTCAGTATAATTTATTTTAATTATTTTCATTACTTACTTTTTGCAATCAAATAGAATGAATCAATGAAATTGAATTTTAATTTTCGTAATCTAGAATACTTTTTGGCAAATAATTCACCAATTTCTGTAATCTTTAAGGAAATTAAAAACATCATAATAACATATTTTATCGATTTATCATAAAATAAAAAATTATCTTATTAAAAAAAACTAATATTTTACAAATTCTGTAATGATGCACTAATTAAATAATTTTTCACCACAAGCAGCATATTTTTAAAAATAACATTAAAGGAAAAAAAAATGAAATCCTTTTATCCTTAAGAAAAGTTTATATATATATATATATATATATCTATATATATATATATATATATATAATATATAATATATATATATGTATGTATGTATGTATGTATATATTTATAAAATATATATATATATGTATATATAAATAAAATATATATAATATATATATATATATATATATATATATATATATATATATATATATATATATATATATATATATATATATATATATATATATATATATATATATATATATATATATATGTATATATATATATATATATGTATATATATATATATATATATATGTATATATATATATATATATATGTATATATATATATATATATATATATATATATATATATATATATATATATATATATATATATATATATATATATATATATATATATATATATATATATATATATATATATATATATATATATATATATATATATATATATATATATATATATATATATATATATATATATATATATATATATATATATATATATATATATATATATATATATATATATATATATATATATATATATATATATATATATATATATATATATGTATATATATATATATATATATATATATATATATATGTATATATATATATATATATATATATATATATATATATATATGTATATATATATATATATATACATATATATATATATATATATAAATATATATACATATATACATATATATATGTATATACATATATATATATATATATATATATATATATATATATATATATATATATATATATATATATATATATATATATATATATATATATATATATATACATATATATATATATATATATATATATATATATATATATATATATATATACATATATATATATATATATATATATATATATATATATATATATATATATATATATATATATATATATATATATATATATATATATATATATATATATATATATATATATATATATATATACATATAATTTAGTGATATCAATTTGAAAAAAATTATCTATGTCATTTTGTAAACATAAAATTTTAAAATCGTCTGACGCTTTAAACACTAAACAAAATTTACATTGTTAATAAATTTAATATTAAACAAATATTCTTTAGCATGACATAAAATAAAAGGTACCGAAGTTTTAATTCAACAGAGGTTTAAATATGGATTAATAAAAATGGCAATTTCTATTTGAAATAAAAATGAGTTTCGAATAAACAAATTTCAAAAATTATCTTACTGGAATTAACATTTTGTAAACAGTGCATAAACATTATTTTCTTTCTAGAGAGTCTGCTTTTTAGTATTTTTTGTATAATAAAATTAAATAATCCTATTAGCTTAAGCATTGAATAATATTCTATGAAATATTTTTTTTCAAACAGAGCAAAGTTGTTTTTTTTTAATCGATTCAAATATAGGTTGTTATTATGCGACGACCTTTGTACTCAAAACGAACTATGTCATCTTAATCTAGAAAATGATTTAACCTCAATTTCGATGCATAGTCTATCATTACAATAAATCCACAATAACTGAATCTAAGACTAGCTTTTATTATCGATTATCTGAATTCGAAAATGTGTAAAAATTTGAAAATTTGTAAAGTTAATTAATACTAACATTACACAAACATGGCATTTCACAATATCAATGTTTCTATCATTTTCAGTTAATTAAGAGAATAATAATTTTCATTCAACTTTGTGAATACTGACTACATAAACTTATAAAAGAAAATTAATTTTTTGGTTGAATATCAACAAATTTATTGTGTGAAAATCAACACCATTTTCACACGCTTTATTATCGTAGTCATTACATCAAGCTGTATAATTTTCAAACCGAAAGTTTCGTTTTGTTGCCAGACAGTGGCGTAGAATCTTGTTGCTTATACTGATGGTTGTAACCGCTTAAAATCAGCTCTAAAAAATAGGTCCTGATCTCATTAGTCCTCGTGTAGCTAAAAGGAGGAGCAGATCTCAGTCAAGCTACCAACAAATTAATTAAAATTTTTAAATTATAATTTAAGATTTCAACAATGTATTTCTTTTTTAGTGATCAATGTCGTACTAGAGTATATTGGAGATAATATTATAAAACTTGAAGACATTTTTATTAGGAAATTTAGTACCACCTCGTCACATATTTCTGAAAAATACCATATATAATCTTATGTTGCCATATATTTATTATTTTTTTAATCTAAGGCAAAATGCCAAGATTTATTATACACGAAATCATTTTACTGTACAATAACTACGTATATCTATAAATGAATATAGGTGTTCAAGTAAAAATCTAAAAAGAAATATATAATACTCAGAAGTATTACTACATCTATATTTTGCTAATATTCACTTCTTTTATTTAACATTGTTAACTCATATTGTACCACACCAACTAAATATTTCTGTAAGTTATTAAAACTTAATCCATATCATTAATATGGTGTAACTAAGTATATAAAACCAAAATTTTGAAAAAATATTTTTAATTTTTTATGTAATTGGCTGTTCTATAAATAGAACAACGGTCCAATACACTACTAAAACTTAACGAATATTACTTACATTGCATTAGGCTGATTCATAGATGAAATTTAGGGAAACAGTCAAAACAAAATTCAACATTACATTTTAAGGAAACTGTTGCAGGTTTTCCCTTGCAGTTATTAAACTGGCAGTAAGAGAGTAAGTTTATCTTGCAAAAATTCTCCATTTTTCTGAATAGAATAGACAATAATTTACCCCTTGTTGTGTCCAGGTGTGTGAACAGGTGTTTGAACTGGTTTTCATTGAAAGATAAGAAAAGAATGTGCTCTATCAATGCAATATCGAATTCATAGAAAAATAATCAGGATTGGACCATTGTCTTAATTTTAGGGCACCTTTTTTATACTTACAAAATACACGTGTAAAATATATTTTTCAACAAAAACTCTCAGCTTCATTATTAGCTCTGTTTTTAAACTAAAGGTAACCTCCACAATGTTTAAAAAACAATAATAATAAATATAAAATTAAAGATTAAAAAATGACAATTTTAAAGAGGTTGCTGAAAATAAATTTTACAATACAATTTGATTTCTCAGTCTTTTTTGGTACTATGCTAAAGTGTGTTTATTTTAGAGGTGTTAAAATAATATCCACTCAGAAAATATTTATAACTTTATTATTAAATGGAATTTTATTTTCTGTCCTGTTTATAGGAAAGCGGTCCAATATGGGTTAACAAGAATAATTATAAACTTTTTGCGCCGTATCTTCCACTCGAACTCTATAAGAAGCATAGTTCCAATTTTTTGTAGTTTTTCAATTTTTCTACTTGCTACCTATATTTAGCAGCGTAACTAAATCTGTCCTCTATTTCACTTGTATTTTGTCAAAAACGAATAAAATGAAATATAAAATTAATTAGGAATAAAGAAAATACAATCATTGTATTGTACCCTAAAGTAACGATAGGTCAACAAAATCTTCACTATCAGTCCCCGCTCTCATTGAAATTCCGGTATGATTGATTGTAATCATCTGAAGAATGACGTTGAAAGTGCATTGGATTGTGAAGCGTTGGAGAGTTTTATTGGGTGTAAATTGGTTTAATATGAGAAAATACAATGGTGCATCACATTTCGTTTATCAATTTAGGTGTGTGTTATACACATTATATAAGAGATATATTCTATCAAATAATACAAAATTAAATGCGCTATTACCGATGTACTTTCCTACAATGTTTAGAACCTGCATACACAGCTGTGGACTAAATTTCCAAGAAGAACTCAGGTGCAGCTGTTGAATTCGAGTTTTAGTGGGGACCGCTGTGGAGGTGTTATAGTTCACGGAGTGACACAAGTGTCACGGTTAAGCCCAGACAGGGATGTAGCTTTGAGATATGGGGGCAGGGGCTAATATATAATGTCAACTTTCACCAAAGGGAGCCGTTTTAATGAGCCCACCTGACTCCCGAATGGGGTGCAGATGTGGAACAATTTCACCAACAAGTGAGTGGGACAGAGAGAAAAAAAAGGAGCGTTGAATAGAGGTGGAAATGTGTGGAAAGAAAGTGGGAAAAGGAGTCGATGTCGGTATTTTGCTGAACATCTAGATCCCGTGAGCAAGCCAGAGAGCCCAGATCAGCAATCGATTCCCGATTCGTATGCTCGCAGGACCGCACCAACGTCCAGCCTGCTCCCCTGAAATTACTGGAGGTAAACTTAATAATAGTCATAATTATTACCGGGGTCTCATAATCTTTTGATAAACAATAATATTTCAAGAGTATTGATGAATAGCAAAACCAAATAATTGCAGGTCATGTTAAAAACTAATTAAATGATTATTAATTTGTAAATATTGTAATAATAAAGGTTTCATTTTAAATATTAGGTATTTTACTTTACAACCATAAAGTATATTTTACTGTGTTTCCCCTTTGAGAACGAACATTGGTGTTTGTGTTTTTACAACAGTGCTATTACCTATTTTTGAAAAATTATTCTGCAATAAACTAACGATATTAATGCCTGTAAACATATGTAGAATGCGCAATCATTGTAGTACAAAAGTATAATTATATCTTATAATAATACTAAATATACCATCTGCATCATTTACTTTTTAAATAATTGTAGCGTTCTTTAAATTTATAATTTAAAATAATTTTAGAATGTATTTTAACCAAACCACACCGCCTAATGAGTAAAAATATTTCAAATTCGGTTTCTTAACTTTATTCAGTGTAATGTAGCTATACGGCTGATTATAGATGAAAATAATTTTGCATTTACCATTACAATGTGCAGATTTTAAATAGAAACATTTGGATATAATATCAAGTATTTTTAAAAAAATATTACAAACGAATTTTCAAAATTGTTAAAATATTCCATATCATTTAAATGATGCTCATTTTGTAAATACAATTTCTTGTATTTATTTATTTAACTATATATCGTGTTTATAGTCATGAACTAAAGACTAAAAATAAAATAAAATTTAGGCTTAGATTGAAGCCTTTATTATGCGTTTGAAATTTATCAAACGTGTTGTAATTTTTATATGCATTTGTTTATAAAATATAAAAATAACGAAACATTTAGTTAAAGGAGAATTTTAAGTTTCATAGGGGCACCTGGCCTTTCTCAGATATTATATATCGAATCTGATTTCTTAGTCTATAGAACATACATACATAATATGTATCAACAAAATGTTTATACTTTCAGTATTTTATAGCCCTAGATTCAAGGTAGAATATTTATGTTTCAAATATTAAAATTGAAGAAAAAGTATGAAGATATTTTTTAAACGGTATATAAACTGTTAAGAAATAACACAACTTTTAACTTAACTTTTTTACTTAACTGATATTTCCTAGAGTTATGAGAGGTATGTGTATATATATATATATATATATATATATATATATATATATATATATATATATATATATATATATATATATATATATATATATATATATATATATATATATATATATATATATATATATATATATATATATATATATATATATATATATATACATGACAAGTCGTGATCCAGAGTTAAGGCGACTGGAAAACAGTCTTCTTGATAATAATAAGTTTTATTAACTCATCGTTCTTAAGGAAAGCAACATGAGCCATTTTCATTGTTCGTGGCGGAGCTATGCGTGAAGGTGTTGACCGCTCCATGTCCACGCTCCAATTGAAACTTATCTGTTTGCAAGCTCATCAAATTGTTTCAAAATGATTCCACCTGACCGGATTATCCTAAAAGCTTACGCAAGCGTGGGTCTTTTTCATTTTATTATTATAAAAGAGTTCCCTTTTTAATATCGTTTTTAACTTACATAATTTCCAACTACCCCTTTTTTAAACCTGACATATATATATATATATATATATATATATATATATATATATATATGTGTGTGTGTGTATATATATATATATATATATATATATATATATATATATATATATATATATATATATATATATATATATATATATATATATATATATATATATATATATATATATATATATATATATATATATATATATATATATATATATATATATATATATATATATATATATATATATATAATATATATATATATATATATATATATATATATATATATATATATATATATATATATATATATATATATATATATATATATATATATATATATATATATATATATATATATATATATATATATATATATATATATATATATATATATATATATATATATATATATATATATATATATATATATATATATATATATATATATATATATATATATATATATATATATATATATATATATATATATATATATATATGGGGAAAATTAAAATAAATATGGGAAAAATAATTTAATCCTTTATCAAAAATGTCTAAGCCTTTGTCACTTTCGGATTTTTGTCAATTGTATGCAAATTTAGGTAGGAAAAAATTTCTCGCCATTTTGTTCTTGAAAATATAGAGGAATGTTATATGTGAATGCTGTTATACACCAGCAAGAGTGCTTTATTATGGTAGTTTTCTTTTAAATTAAATTCCAAAAAAATTAGCCGCTAGGCTGTATCGTCAGTGCTATTATTTTCAAAAATTTCCTTTTACCAACATTTTACTGTCATTTATTTAATATTATTTTTTAAACCTGCTTAGCAAGAAATATTAAAATAAAACACATCGTCAGTTGTGGTCATTTGGGCTTTCGTTTCAAACTGTACCCCAAAATACTGGTAATCGTTTTTCTAAACTGGTATTTAACAGTGTTATCAACAGCTCAAACATTCTACCAGTTTGATAGCATTCAAGTTAAAATATTGATGCAGTTAATATCGGTGGTTCTCTGTAATATTAGACCTAATTTCATGCTCTTGGCACAATTGAAAGCAGAAATCATTCACTAGTCTAGATACATCACATGTTAAGATTAAGAGGTTTCATTGGATACCACACACAACGTAATTAATCCATATGTAATAGAACTGTATCCTTATACAGGAACATGTCCTAATTATACAATTCAGAAATTCTTAATGCCTGGCATGTATGTAAATTTAGGTAGGAAAAAATTTCTCGCCATTTTGTTCTTGAAAATATAGAGGAATGTTATATGTGAATGCTGTTATACACCAGCAAGAGTGCTTTATTATGGTAGTTTTCTTTTAAATTAAATTCCAAAAAAATTAGCCGCTAGGCTGTATCGTCAGTGCTATTATTTTCAAAAATTTCCTTTTACCAACATTTTACTGTCATTTATTTAATATTATTTTTTAAACCTGCTTAGCAAGAAATATTAAAATAAAACACATCGTCAGTTGTGGTCATTTGGGCTTTCGTTTCAAACTGTACCCCAAAATACTGGTAATCGTTTTTCTAAACTGGTATTTAACAGTGTTATCAACAGCTCAAACATTCTACCAGTTTGATAGCATTCAAGTTAAAATATTGATGCAGTTAATATCGGTGGTTCTCTGTAATATTAGACCTAATTTCATGCTCTTGGCACAATTGAAAGCAGAAATCATTCACTAGTCTAGATACATCACATGTTAAGATTAAGAGGTTTCATTGGATACCACACACAACGTAATTAATCCATATGTAATGGAACTGTATCCTTATACAGGAACATGTCCTAATTATACAATTCAGAAATTCTTAATGCCTGGCATCGTGTTTAAAACGTATATTTGTGGATGAATTTATAAATGAAGTAGAATATATTATAATGTCTGGTAGAATTGAATTGAAACCATAGATTTCCCATGGAAATCCTATAACAGTTAGCTTTTTTACTATTTCTCTAATTATAACTGAAGCAAATAAACAAATAGTTCGTAATCTGAAATCAGAATACCATTCTCCCTCTTTTATATGACAATCAAATGAAAAAAAAACATTTTAATGGACTTTTTTCTCTTTCACATTTTTATAAATCTTCTATAATTTTTAAAATAGTTTTCTAGGTCGCAAATAAAAAGAATACTTTATCTGGCAAGATCATTTTAGGACTATATAATACCATCTGAGTCTCAAAATCTTCGTAAAATAATCTTTTATTCGGTTTTTCATAAAAGAAAAATTCTTCATATTTCAGAATAAAATATTTTAAAGTAGTATATCATGTTCTAACTTTAAAACAAATATATTTTTTGTTATTTTCAGCAATGAATTTTAAAAAATATCAAAGACACAAATTGGATACCACACTCAACGTAATTAATCCATATGTAATAGAACTGTATCTTTATACTGGAACATGTCCTAATTATACAATTCAGAAATTCTAAATGCCTGGCATCGTGTTTAAAGCGTATATTTGTGGATGAATTTATAAATGAAGTAGAATATATTATAATGTCTGGTAGAATTGTATTGAAACCATAGATTTCTCATGGAAATCCTAAAACAGTTAGCTTTTTCACTATTTCTCTAATTACAAATGAAGCAAATAAACAAATATTTCTTAATCTGAAATCAGAATCTCACTCACTTATATGATAATCAAATGAAAAAAAAACATTTTAATGGACTCTTTTCTCTTTCATATTTTTATAAATCTTCTATAATTTTTAAAATAACTTTCTAGGTTGTAAAGAAAAAGAATAATTTATCTGGCTAGATCCTTTTAGGGCGATATAATACCATCTGAGTCTCAAAATCTTCGTAAAAATAATCTTTTATTCAGTTCTTCATAAAAAAAATTCTTCGTCTTCGAGAATAAAATTTTTTTCAAGTAGTATGTAATGATCTAACTTTAATATAAATATAATTTTTGTCATTTTAAGCAATGTATTTTAAAAAATATGAAAGACACAAATTGGAAAAAATTAAATATTTTGCACACAAGATAACTTTTAAAATATGTATTTTAGTAAAGCAATTTTTTATCCTATTGTATGAAAATAAATTGTTTTATTATGTAAATCAAAGTATTGTTAGAATGAAATATTTAATAAAATCTAAAAATATTTAGATATGAAAATTAAGAAAAAAAATAACCTTTGTTATACTGTAATATAGATATCAATAGCATAAATATAACCAGAGTCCACAGAATAAAATAATTACATTCTATTTGATATAGGAAAGATTTCAATTTACAAATTTGAGTCATTTTATGTGTAAAAGGATTTCCAATTTTTCACTCGTGTATTTATTATATTTTCTTAAATGTTTCATACAACAAGGGCAAATAATATTTATGAAATTAGACACTTATTAATGTACTAAAAAATTTTATTTTTAATTAAATTTTTAATTATTTCAATATAAAATATATATTTATAAATAGTATTATAAATAATAACTTAATTTTATACTGAATCTAAAAAATGGCTGTTACAATGAAGGGTTTTTTAAGTCAAAGATACTGCATACCTTTTAGTAAAATTCCAATATCTTCTAATAGGCCTAAATAGTTTCACAATCATGTATATTAAAAAATTACATTTATAAAAATTTGATAAAAATAATAAAAGTTTGCATTACTATAAATGATGTCTAAAGACATATTAGCGAAGAGAGAAAAATAAAATAAGTAACGTTTTGGTATTGTATACATTTCAAGCAACTCTTCGTCATTAATTTTCTTATTTTTCTGTCAATAGAATTTGAAAACTCAATCTTATTAAAAAACCCTTATAAAACTTAGAAGTATAAAAGGTGTCACTAAAGATAAAAAGTTTTTTGAAAAATTATTTGAAACTGCTTTTTTACTCTCAATTAAAGACTTCATAAGTCGTTAAGTGAACGAGAAAATTAATGAAAATCATCATTTTTCATATCAAAAACGTAGGTGTTTTTAAACGTGCTTTGTTCCAAAAATTGAACTTATTATTTTGTTCTAAAAATAAATTGATATTTTAAAAATTATGCTTCTTTTAATTAAATTAAAAAAATGCTGTACATTTCTCTAAATTTCAAATCTCATGTTAGAATACTTTCTCGATATCACAGAATATCCATCACTAGATACAGTTACAACAACTAAGATCTTTTTTTGAAGCTGCAGTTTTCATGACGATATTTCCTAATGTAGTCTCCTCACTATGGCCAATTGTTTACCACTGTGGCCATAAACGATGGTTCACGCTTTGCATTCACAAGCTGGGCCACTAAATGAGCCGAGAGCCTGAATTCGCCCATAGAGTTTATAGCGCCCTTTAGTTGGGCATCTGGATGCCTCTGATCTTTGGAGAAAACCCGCCTCTTAAGCCATCGTCCGCCAAGGCTATTTTATATTGTGCCACCATCGACCACTATAAGCCATAATCCCTCTAGATGGTGGTAATGGCATGCAATGGACCAAAGTGTAGAGGGGCCTTAACAGGTCTTGTCTATAGTGGTCTGAAATTATTATTCAATCAGTTTTTATTGAAATTTATTACATTTGAAATACCATTACTTGATTTATGCTTTTGAATATGCCAATATATTTACTCTATTTGTTTCTAGAAATGTATATTTTAATTGTTGTTGCTTTTACAGGGAAAATTGATAAGGCCGATATTCTCAAATTTTTGTTTCGTTTAATGAAATTAGAAATTTGCGGTTATTCTAATACATGCTGTCGGCAACAGTGCAAAAGTTGTACTATCCGCCATATATGGTAAAAGTTATGATTAAGCCATGTGGTGACACGTTTAGAAAACTTGATTCAAGAAGAAATCAGTTGATTTTTGTTTTAAATTTTGAGTGCGAAACATAGAATTATGTCTTGAATTCACCGACATATAGTAGAGGTTAACAGAGAGACTAAAAATTCTCATCAGCATGTCACAGAATATTATTAAAATTTTTCCGGTTGGTAAAAAAATCGTCGCAGAAGAGGATAACTGTAGGGGATGAGTAAGCAAGACAGAAAGAGATTTGAATGCAGCTTAATTGCTTATTCAGGACAAGAGATGGATCTTTGAAGGATAACCTAGTATGATTAGTTAAAGACGAGGGTTTGTGACAACGTGGATGGACTCGCAAGGAATTTTTACCAGAAGTGAATATTCAAACTCATCTCTTGAAGCGACAAATGCCTAAACCGATAGGCAGACTCTTCTGTAAAATAACCTCTTAAATGTACTATCTGTATTGGCTGTATTGGTTGTATGAAAGCTTAAACGTTTCACTTAAGGCTTTGGTACCTTACTTTTTCAATATTTCCCGTAACTCTACATGGTTCATTTTCTTGAAACTAATAACAGATTTGGATAGCTGTTAGAACAGAATATTTGTTTATTTTTCTTGAACAAATCTTGCATGGGCATGTACCGACTGAAAATTTCTAACCTTCCCTTTGATTTTGAAATAATTGCATGCGTTTATTATCAGCCAGTGGTCAGAAAACTCCACCTTTGTTGCTAATGATGTTTTTTACACTTTTATCGAAAAGCATTCTGTTTGATAAACAGATTCTTAATAAATTAGAATAATTTTTAATGCTTTTGTGTGCTTTATCCCTAACATTAGCAAATTTAGCACTTTTTTATATTTTCTTCTCTAAAAGAGTTAATTTGAACAACGAAAATTTTCTTATAGTGTTTTAATTACATGGGTAGTATTTTTCTCTACATTTCCAAATCTACGACTGAAGTTATTCAAATACTTTACGATGGCAACGTATAAAATATGGTGTCTTATAATTTACAGATATGTTACTTTGAATATTAGTAGCATTTTAGCCCTTTACGAATATTCTTTTTAATAGGCTTTTCTTGGTGTTGTTCTGTTATTTAATATATTGGAAACATCAGTGGTTGCTTTACATTTTTAGAATAAATCTATAGCTTTGTCGTTTGTTTTTAAACCTGAATTTTCTGATAGAACTTAATTTGAATGAAGAAGAAATAACAGACCATAATTCAAACTTTTCATTTAGAGTTTTAATAATATGGTGTAATGGTGTTCCCTAGATTCCAAAACCTACAGCGAAAGTCATTGAACCATTATACCATGAAGCAGTTATAGGGTATATAAAGTCATGTATTTCACTGATTCAAAATAAATGCCTGTAATATTTTCAGTCGTTTATAATTATTCTTCTAATAAATTTCACTGTCGTCACTGTGTTATTTAACATATTTGAAGCTTCCGAGATAGATTTATATTTTTAGGAAATGTCGATATTTTTCACGCCATAATCGGGTGAAATTTCACCTCCCATTTCAATCAATGAAACTATACTTTCGTATATTGCTCTCCGAATGGGAAGTGAAACCTTGAAATAGTCAAATATTGATTTCATTTCTCTTTCTATCAGCAACACCTGCGAAAACTATTTCACTAAACTTGTTTCCAAACATGAGAAATAATTTTTGGAATAATTTTATTAAAAGATAAATGATCAGTCTCTTAAAGTTTTATTACTTATAACATATTTTTCACTATATCTTAATAGTAGGAAATCCGTCTTTTATCATGTTACTATTGATTATACTAAAACTAGTAGAAATTTATCTATAAATTTCCCATTTACTAGTTGAAAAGTTGCTGATGAAAACACATGACTTATTCTTGTGCCTGTTAAAGTCTATAGATTTTTTTTTGTCTGCACTTTGTTTAGATTTATTTTAATTTAATGAGAATTACGATATATTGATTCTTTTTTAAAGTGAACAGTAGCCTAATTGCTAAAATATTAGTTTTACAACATTAATACAGTGATAATTGTAATACAACAATTAGTGTATAAAACATTAATCCTCCAATGTATGTAATTGTATTCATCATTGAATAAATTTTTTATTTTATTTTTTGTCACTTACGGAGCACAATGCTGTGAAAAGTGGTTATTTCCAAATTTCACGATACCTAGCACAATGAAATAAAAAGTAGAGTTCACAGACTTAAGAATTATATTAAAGGTAAAATATTCTTAAACTTTCACTTTTTATTTTGAATTAATAATTAGTCTTAAGGAAAATAAGATGTACATAAATATATTCAAAGAAATATTTTCCCATTAATATGTGCATGGATAAATTTTTGTGTGTCCCAAATGCTAGAGTTTTCTTATTCACTCAGCTAAACAACATATGTATGTATCCAACTATTCAACTGTCTTACAAACTAATTAATATAAACGAGAGAAGAATTTTGTAATTTTTTTAACTTTAATATAAGAAAATATTTTCTCAGTGTGATCTTATTAATATTCAATAAGACTCAAGGCTTGAATGGGTTTACATTTGTATAAATGGTATGTCAAAATACTATTGGTAATAAAGACAGAAATACTAAAAGCAACCAATTTTCTTACTGCATTCACCTCTTTAGCAAATGAGACAAATTTTTCAATATTATATAACCAATTGTGATCGAGAACTAAATCAAATATTAGACTTAGATGTATCCGAAGTGTCTTTGAAGATAAAAGTTTGTTAAAAAAACGTAAAAGACGTAAAAACGTAAAAACGACAAAGATGAAATGTAAGATAATGTTTAAAATTATTTTGTTACTTGGAGGCTCATATATGCTTTAGGTCATCAAAAGTGTTAAATTGCTAATATTTTGTCTTTTGTGACATGCCATTACCTAACCTTAACTACCTTAAAACCAATTTTGCATTCCTCATTTTTAATGCTTTAAAGATCAAAGTAATATTATTTTATTTTCCATTTGATACAGTATTTAACACCAGAAAAAATATAATATATTTCCATTATCATACAGTCTTTATGTCTAGGTGTCATTAGTAAAGTCTTATATCCATTCGTAAGGCATTCATAGAGACAGTAATATAAGATGATTATTGACGTTGTATTTTATCTACCATACTTCCATCACATTTTTTTTACTCTTATTTTACACGAGAATACCTAATTATTCCTAATACGTCATTTATGGCATTATTTTCTCGTGTAATC
>CM063501.1:69876221-69886221 GCA_032207245.1 Pardosa pseudoannulata
AATGTACACGAGTGAGCTCCGAAAGCCATTATTGATGATGTTTCATTGAATGGCTCACACGCTGACAATTCTTAATGGCACAGCATTGAAATCTGCAGCAATTTGCAGAAGGGTTGAACTTCTGTAACGTTTAATGATTCTCCTCGGTCCTCGTTGGTCCCATTTTTGCCGAGATTTGATGTTTTACCTGATTCCTGATATTCACGCTACACTCGTGAAATGGTCCTACCTGAAAATCAAAGTTTCACCAATAATTCGGAGATGCTAAGTCCCATCTCTTATGCGCCGACTAAAACACTGCGTTTAAACTCCCTTAAATCTTAATTACCTGCCAATGTAGCAGCAGTAACTGATCTAACAACTATACCAAATACTTGTTTCCTTGTATAGACTCTGCCGATCGCAGGTCTATATTCTGATTGGTTCCTTATCTCTGTACTTTTCTACGCTGTCCTATACTAGTTGTTTTTTTTTTGTCATTAGTGAATATAAGAACAAAATACCGCTATTTTCCCCTCCTGCCTGTCCATCGCTCTCCAGAGCTGCAGCCTGCGTTGGTTTCAGCGGATTCAAGCCCTCTCTGAAAAGCTGAAGCTGGAAGTATTGCTTTTTAACACTGAATTAAACTACATTCTCAAATATAAATAAAAATTAAAATTACATGTTTAAAAAAACTTAAATAAAATATGTTTAAATAAAACTTTTAAATTTCTATTTTTTTAATTCCAACATTTTTCCAAGTATATATAAATGTATTAAATTATATATGTATATATATACATGCATATATATATATATATATATATATATATGTATATATATGTATACATGTATATATATACATATATACATATACATATATATATATATATATATACATACACACACATATATATATATATATATATATATATATATATATATATATATATACATATATACATATACATATATATATATATATATACATACACACACATATATATATATATATTACAAATTTTATATTTTAAAATATAGTGATATAACGGAGGGATTCAATGCAGTTTTAGCCACTTCCTCTTGAAACTGCATCTATACCACTACATCTACGAGACCAGACATGTATGATCCTTTTAACGTAAAAGGAAATCTTATTGTACGAATTAGAACGTTGTATCCTGTATGCATAAAACATTATTGCTCAATAAAGTTTCTAAAGTTTTGTTTTATTAAATGCATATGATTTCATTTAACACAACAAGAATAATTTCAAAGATATACAAATTTTAAAAATGTTCTAAATATAATGCTACAAAATATTGTGTCAACTATAGTAATGTTGTGCTATTTAAATCCAAAAAAAGAACATATTTCTCAATTATTTTCTGTTTGAAATCTCTCTCAGATTTACACATAACCGTATGCAGAAACCGAATATATATTGCTTGACTATATTAAAACTAAAGTTTTTTTATTATAGTATACTTAATACTTTTACTTCTAAACTTTAGAAATATTCAGAAATTCCCATGGAAAATTTGAAGGCATAACATAAAAATATTAATAGGAAAACATAATGAGACTTCAGTCTATATATGCAACTAAACCAATTATAAGTGCTACTGTCTGTAAATTCAATTTTTCCTTATTTAGAAAACAAACTTATAGCTACATTGAAAGTTTCTTATTTACCTATCTTTAGTGTTGGTTTATGTAGGTGGTACTTGCTTAACACATTATATTTAATATTATGTATTATACTCACTTATAAAGTTTTAGAATATTTTATAGTGCCTCTTAGGTTCATATCATCCCACCCCAAAATGAATTTAAGTGAAAGTTGGTTCAAAATATATTTCAAAATAGTTTTTAATAAAGCTTATCTTCAAGCAAATTAATCGTACCTAAGTTAAAAATTAGATATTTTATCTTTTGCCTTAACGTAAACAAGAATAAAAACTCTTGCACTGCTATGTCTCTTCGACCGGCAACTTTAATGTCCCAAAAATTGTCATATCCCGTAATAGGATTGGCAGAAGATGTTTTAATATTGACAGGGAAAATTAATAGTATGGTATTAGTGGTTATTCAAAATTTTTAGAATATACGGCGAACAGTGTAGATTTGTATAAAACACACAAAAGCAAACATCTACTTTTGTTTATACATATATACTTGAAAATACAAATATGCTATTAATGCTTTGTAGATATTTAAAGTGATATTTGTTATTACGTTTATTTTCTCAAAAGTATTTTAAATTGATAGGAAAAATCTTAAGCAATTTTAAAGCTGTTATTTAACAATTTTGGAAATTTTTCATGTGCACATCTTATATTTATAGCCACTTTTATTCATGAAATGTGTTTTAGACTTTAAAATATGACTTAGTTATCATAAAGAGTCGTAAAAATATATCTCCTAGATAAAGAACTGATATACTGAATGAAACGAATTGCCTAAACATATATTTAATGATCTATAAGTAAATTTTATAAGGAAATGTTAGATAGAAATGCACAAGAAACAATTCAATCACTCATAAAAATTACTAATGGGATTAAATGAGTAGCTATTAAAGAAGTGTAAAAACGAAAAAAAAAAGAAGTGTTAAGAGGATTTTCAATCAAAGGTACTATTTTAACCACTCCCCTGTTTTGCCCTTAAGCCAATCCGTTGGTAGTCTGATTTTTATTCCGCTTGCACTGTTTCGGCCGTATTTTTTCCAATTTTAGTAACAAATTAATCGTATAGATGTCCAGTAAATTATAGTTTGTAGTTTATTGTATTTTCTGTTTTGTATCAGAAGAAGAATTGTAGCTTTCTGGTTATATTTTACTAACCGCCTGATAATTTTATTGATGTAAGAGTTAAATAATATATTTTTACTTTTAAATAATGGATAATTCAGAGCGTATGGAGCTAATTTCTTGTTATTCAAACTGTGACTCGGAATCAGATACTGAATTATCTGTAAATGATAGTAGCGAAAGTTTAGTAGATGACCTGGATAGTAGTGAAGCTGATAATAGTACAGATAGAATCAGTCAAGCAAGACAATTTTTTTTAAATTAATTGTGATAACCCTTCGGATACTCCTCCTACCATAGATTTGCTTTCACTGGATACCATAGATTTGCTTTCACTGGAATTCCAAAAATTAACTTTGATATCGATAAGACTAAAGGTAAACTTCAGTTCTATGATGCTTTCATAGAGAGAAATAAAGTTGTAATAAATGCTTAAAAATATTTGATATGTTAATTTTAATAACATATCTTAACTTAAAAATGTAAAATATACAAAAAAAAAATTTCACTTTTTTTTTTTTTTGACTGAATTCTGAAAAAATGAAACTGTCAAAGGGTTAATCATTTTCATGGTTTTTATTTTTTCTTTAACATTTCGCAGATTCCTTGAAACATTTTTACTACAAAACACATTCAAAATACATTAAAATTGTTCTACGTGTTTATTTTAAATTCCAATTTTTTTCCAAGTTAATGAAACTGACATTCAGTTTACGAATATCTGAATATTTCATGAAAACTTATAGAACATGCTTAAAACATTTCCTAAAAATACACGATTAAATTAATCAACAAATCATCACAGAATTATATTCAAAGTATATATTAGATAATAAGAAAAAATAAGAAAAAAATACAAAAATGATTTAAGAATAAAAATGTAAGCTTCAAACCTGTATCAGTAAATAAAATTCCATGTAACTTTGGCCGAATGATGATCGATAGTTTAGGGTTCTGGCCTTCTGTACTGAAGTTCGTGCGTTCAAATCCCACAATGGCATGGATGTACGGAATCGGCTTTAAGTTGTAGGTCCCGATCTCATTAGCCCTCGTGTTGCAAAAAGTAGATCGTAGCACTCCAAACCATGTAACTTTGTTAAAATTCAATGCAAAATAATCTCTACAAACATTCATAAACGTTAGAAAATAATTAAATAAAACTCTTGTACACTTACAGACTATTCTAAATATGCTTTCAATAAAGATGTAATTATCCTTAAAATGTCCCAAATTGTTCATTCGAGAAAAATGTTATTCCGGTGAAACACTTTAAAAAAAAGAAAAATTAATATAAAATAACCATAAGCTGATACAAAGCAATAAAATAAATGATAAATTGATCGCGATAATTATTTGTCAGTTGAAGTGAACATTAATGCCTTTTATCCCTTCAGGGGGCTTTGATTCAATTCACAATCCACATTTGTTATAAATGATAATCTTGAGAATGGATACCATAACTGTTTGTTTTAATGGCTGCGAAAATTGCGGTAATGGCCCATGATTCTTGGAAAGAAAATAGAGATGTCTTCGCCATTCGTTCAAATTTAACAATGAATTAGAGTACCAAAAGCGCAATGAAAATTAGAAATTCTTTTAATATTTGAGTAAAATGGGATCTGATTTCCCTTTTGAAAAGATCTTTTGTCAGATAAATAAGAAATGTGAATTATGCCGGAGGTATATCATGGACTAGAGGTGGCAAATAGAATTTTATCAAAGTGACAAAATCAACCTAAATCAAAACATAAAATTTTTCGACTGTCAGTGTTTTACGTTTGTATATGTAGTATCTGTAATTTATTTTATTTGTAATAAATAATAATATTAATATATATATATATATATATATATATATATATATATATATATATATATATATATATATATATATATATATATATATATATAAATATATATATATATATATATATATATATATATATGTATATATATATATATATATATATATTATATATATATATATATATATATATATATATATATATATATATATATATATATATATATATATATATATATATATATATATATATATATATATATATTATATATATATATATATATATATATATATATATATATATATATATATATATACATATATATATATATATATATATATATATATATATATATATATATATATACATATATATATATATATATATATATATATATATATGTATATATATATATATATATATATATATATATATATATATATATATATATATATATATATATATATATATATATATATATATATATATATACATATATATATATATATATATATATATATATATATATATATATATATATATATATATATATATATATATATATATATATATATATAATATATATATATATATATATATATATATATATATATATTTATATATATATATGTATATTTATATATATAAATATATTATATATATATATATATATATATATTATATATATATATATATATAAATATATATATATATATATACGTATATATATATATATATATATATATATATATATATTATATATATATATTATATATATATATTTATATATATATATATATATATATATATATATATATATATATATATATATATATATATATATATATATATATATATATATATATATATATATATATATATATATATATATATATATATATATATATATATATAATAGAATATTTTTATATAAAATTGCTATATAAATCATTAAACTTTGTAACTGTAATGTATGGATCAATACTAATTTCATGAATGTTAAACGCCACCTAGCGGATTGTTCGTGTGCCTATTCAGACATATATAACACTAAACAAGCATAATATAATATCTTTATGTAAAAATATTATGTCTGTAATTATTTTTTATTGTTTTGATCTTTTAATTACTTTGGTATGTCATGAAACGTTTTCTCTGGAGTATCAATCTTGTCAAGCTTGCAATCTAATTACTATACTTGTGATCTAGTGACTGCAATGTAGTAAATCAAGACCAGAGATGGTTTTGATTTACTAGATTTACTAAATTTTTACTAAAAGTAAACCATTGGAGATTTTTTAATGGAGTACCATATAATTTTAATATAAAATTCATTTTTCAAGATAGCATATTTTAAAAATTATTAACACAATATAATGAAGAAATATAAAACAACATAGGAAGCTGTAAATGCATTCCTATAAATTCGCGATTTTTTCTTTGTACCATTTTCTGTGAGTAGGTACTGGTCTCATTAGTCCTCCCGAGCAAAAGATAGTCCATAACATTCCAAACCAAACCACACCCTCTTCCTCTTCCTTGTCTAAGTGGAAAAGCAATTCAACTGCTTTCCTATGCTTCTTTGTTCAACTCCTCTTCTTAGCCCACTCTCCTGTTTCTAATCATGGATCTTGTTGGTGCTTCAACCACATTTGGCGAAATTAGCGTGCTTGCAGCTTGCGTGCATGGCGTGCTTGCAGTGTGGAGTTTGAAATCTGACGAGGGGATCGTAACTCAACAAATTGATACATAAACAAAAACAACATTTTGAAGAAAAATTTTACAAAAATTGAATATTTAAAATCTAATTGAATTAGCAAAGAAAACACAAAGGAAACACATAACATTCATACTAAATAGACTGAAACATTCACTTAATCACAAATTAAAATAAACTGAGTGTGATTTTCATCACAAATTTGTGATTTAGTGTAAATTGTAAAATTAATTTAAAATAAGAGATTTGAAAAAAAAAATTTCAATTTTACAACTCCTCTTCAACCTCCACTCAAAATACGTGTTCTGCAAAGATCGGTCGATTTACTTGAAAAAGCCGAAAGATATACGCTTCCGCTTGTTCTCTCATGGGCCTCAACCGGTCATAAAATGCAAGTTAGCACCCTAAATAGAGAAGTAGCCTTTTTATCAAACCTTTGGATTTGTAAAGGCTTAGCATATGTCATTTTAAGTCGCGCTCGATCATTGCAAAGCATAAGACTTGAAGCATTAAATCCAATTGATTTTGTTGGTACAAGACCATGTAATCTTGCAGCGAAAGAGGAAATGGAACGAATGAGAAATGAAAATAACATCGATAATAACGAAATTTAATTGTTAATAGAAATAAATTCACAAAAAAATTGGAAAATACCAAGAGAAAGTTAGTCCAAAGGGATGAGGGAGGGTAGGCGGGATCTCATCCAGCAAAAAACTCTTTGACTTAAAAGAAACTGTATTTTGAGTGGAGGTTGAAGAGGAGTTGTAAAATTGAAAATTTTTTTTCAAATCTCTTATTTTTATTTTGGATATAAGTGTAAAACCAATTATATTTAATTTTATGCACATCCCTTCCATTTTTATGTTATACATTTCTGAAATGTCACAGTAAATATTCCAATAGCATTGTGCACATACAAATACTAAAATATCAATGATAAATTTAGAACATGCTAAAATTTAAACATTGCCTTAAAGGATTTCTGGAAACTTCGACACCAAAAAATGATCGTGAACTCTCAAAACAATATTTTATTATTTATAAACTATTTTCTTGAAAATAAAAAATTTTTAACTTGACATTACAAATGATTTCACATTTTTTGACAATATTAATCTACTGAAGATGTAAATACATTATTCTGTCAGTCAATATGACAACCTAATAAAAATTCAAGAGATATGAAGCATTAATTTTATTTGATGGCGTTTTTAAAAATGCGTTTTAATTACATTGTTGGTATAATCAATGTGTTTTAAATTTTCAATGAATAAATATTTGTGTACATTGTAGATCTGCAACTAAAGGCATCAACATCAAAGTGTTTAGTCCCAACTTAGTTATCCGTTCTGTATCAATGCGTTGGACAGAACGATGCAAACTAGGGATGCAATGGTTATCCTGCCAACATACCCTCACCCGACATATCTGGCCACTATACCGGATAATTCAGAGTAACCAGATATTACAAATATCTGGCAGTACATCCGGCCAAAATTTACACACTGAGAAGTAAAATAAATATAACATACAATGCAAAATGTTAAACAATATAATATATGAAACAATGTGTATGTTAAAAAATAAAGCTTTATGGAAAAAAGGTAGGTTGATTTATACATTTCATTACAAAAAATCATAAATCACTCTTTTTGCAGTCATAAATGAAAAAGTGTGTTCTTTCATTTGAGAGAACATAAAAGACAAAAATTACTTTTTTGGATTATAGAAGAATAAAGACAATTCACTAAAAAAAATTGGGAATGTGCTCTTGAAATTTTTCGTATACAAACATAAGATATATTAAAGAAGGAAGGTAAAAGACTATTGCTAAAAATGCTTTTAATTCACATTTGATTTTTCTAATTAAACAGTGTTGAATTGGGATATTGAGTACTGAAACTTGATGACTGAAGTACTGAAGTTGATATTGAGTACTGAAGAAATAATTTAAAATAAATTATAGCACAAATAGTTAATTAATTAAAAGATATAAAAGGTGAGAAAAATACTACAATTTGATAGCAAAAATAAAGTTCAGAGGGTTAATATATCTAAACAAAATTTAAAAAGAAAAAAGTGCGAAACATGCTGACATTCAGCCAGATATCCGGCTGAAACTCTGGCCATGTATCCGGTATCCAGCCAAATTGACATCTCTTAATCCCTAATCCAAACCCTACTTACTCATATCAATTATTATAATATAGATTAGGATGATAAAGCAAAAAGCTTTTAAAAAATAAAAATGCTATGTTTAAAAATATTAAAACCTATTTTAGTGAATCTGTTCATTGAAAACTATACCTAACAAAATCAAACTATAAACAAATGTCTATTATAATGTAAATGAAGCTAATACCTTTATTTTAAAGTTTTTCTGTTTTGCTGACAAAGTGCGCCCACTTATAACACACAAGTTTAACAGCGTCCTTTGCTTCCTGTTATAATATATCGATTTCAAACAATTTCTAGTTTTCCCTTAATTCTGAATTCAAGTTTACAAACATGGTTTGCCTTATATAGCCGTGATAAATTAGTGATAACTACAAGTTAATATTCTAAGACAACCGTAATCTCACTAAACTGGCAGTAATTTTGGTGACCTTTAAAGCCGGTCTCACCAAAGTCGTTTAACATCTAACCACGATTAAACTATGGCGGCAACCAATGGTAGGACGCAATTCTTAATTTAAGCAGATTAATCCCGGTTAGCCACTAGATTATTTTCTTGAGATCAGGGGAAATATTCCAGAATCCCTCAAGAATTATAAAAGAAATAAGCATTGATCATTGTACAAAAAAAAAATAGAAATATTATATACGATTTAAAACAAAAACATTTCGTTTATTTTTGACGTTCTCATCATCTATATAATATGCCATTTAACTCGTAACAGATTCATAAGATTTCATACGCAATATATGACAATAAGCAGCATTAAGGGGATGGTAATAATATTAGTTAACTATGTAGTTACCGAAACTAGTGAATGTTGAATTATATCTACACAATATGCCTAATATATTTTTGTTTATAAACACGTATAACGTACTTTTATAGATAAGAATGTAAACAAATATAAAATTTGGAGATATTTTATAACTCATTTTCAAAAATAGTTTATTTATACCTCTATATAGCTAGTAAACTGGTATAATTTTTTAATACCTCACGTAACTAGTTTTCCCGGAAAAAAATTTACTTTTACTAGATTCTTTTTCCAGAATAACTATTTACAAATTTTCCTATTTTAACATCTAAGTTTTCTTAAATGATCTTTTACCAAGACATCTGTATCATGTGTACAAGTTATAGCATCATCAAAAAAGAAATATATTGAAAACTGCACACCTTGCAAAAGAGGAATAAATTACCCATAAAGACTTGTAAACATCCTAAATATTTTTTTTCGGTTATTTAATAAATATACTTTTCTCTCAAGTATATCCCACATAATAAAATGGACCAAATTTAAAATAGCATTTAAAACTGTACTACTTTTTTTTTCTAAATTTTACATTGTTCAATCAGAAACGAAGAATTCATCTGTATATTTTTATTCACATACAGGAATAAAATAAATACGAGGATTGCTATTTATATTTCTGGCCTAATAATGAAAACACAAATATGTAGGATCGAAATTGGTTTTATTGTTTTTCAAAATATTCTCCATGATGAT
>CM063501.1:69891221-69901221 GCA_032207245.1 Pardosa pseudoannulata
TATATATATATATATATATATATATATATATATATATATATATATATATATATATATATATATATATATATATATATATATATATATATATATATATATGTATATATATATATATATATATGTATATATATATATATATATATATATATATATATATATATATATTATATATATATATATATATATATATATATATATATATATATATATATATATATGTATATATATATATATATATATATATATATATATATATATATATATATATATATATATATATATATATATATATATATATATATATATATATATATATATATATATATATATATATATATATATATATGTGTGTGTGTGTGTGTGTGTGTGTGTGTGTGTCTGTGAAAAAACTTTTAACTTTTAAATTTTCAATATTTTAGTATTCCTTAGACACATTAAACAAAATATATATTTATGCCATTTCTTCATCTAAAATTCTTTTACACAACATATTTATTTTATATAATTTCTACTATAAGAAAAGCCTTTAAAATATCCAGATAAAATCCAGATATTAAGGTCTAACACAATTATATTCTGCACAACGCTCAAACTTGTCTGTGGAAATTTGTAGACTGATGAAGTACAGAGGGTGAAAAGTTTAATCGTGGGCGTCATTGAAGTAGTGAAGTGAAAGATTTTGTATAAACCAGAGAGTTTGTATTATTTAACCGCAGAATACAAGCGTGCCAAGGAAAAGGTTATTTAGGTAAAATATATATGTAAAATGCGGCTATAAACCGAATATCTTAGTTACTTTATTTAAACAAGCGTCATTTACTTTTCTAAATGCTTACACACTATGAGTGTCATAATGTCATAAGTTTCTAAATGTTCAAATATAGTAAAATGAATACAAAATTAAGTATTAAAAGTTTTTCCATCAATTGTTATTGTCAGGGTTTGAGTAAAATGTATAAGAAATTTAAAATTTATGCATATATCTTTAGATATCGAGTAAGTTGCGGAATCTACGTTTTGAGTAATATCATTATTAAACTGCTCTCAGTAACAGATTTACAATAGATTAGATTTAAGATTTTTATTTATTAAAATCTGAGTTTTAGGAATATCGTATGGATTTTAGGCATGAGATAAAGAAAAAAAGAGCTATGTGATAAAAATATTTTTTAAAATAGGTTATTTAAAGTTTTACGATAATGGATGCTCTTAAACCTCTTTCTATCACCCGACCGTTAAACATGAGATTCCGCTTTTATACAGTAAAAAATAGTTTAAAATATCTTTTCACAAACATTTATCTTTCTTTATACTTATTACATATCTAAGACTAATGTCGTTAAATTTAATTTATTTCATAAAGTTGTAGCATAAGACTCAAACATTTGTTTCGGTTTTATTGAAGAAATCTAACAGAAACAAATAATTTGTGTTTAATTATTCTAGGACTAATGTCGTTAAATTTAATTTATTTCATAAAGTTGTAGCATAAGACTCAAACATTTATTTCGGTTTTGTCAAAGAAATCTAACAGAAACAAATATTTTTTCTGTTTAATTATTCTAGGACTATGTCGTTAAATTTAATTTATTTCATAAAGTTGTAGAATAAGACTCAAACATTTGTTTCGGTTTAGTCAACGAAATCTAACAGAAACAAATATTTTTTCTGTTTAATTATTCTAAGACTATGTCGTTAAATTTAATTTATTTCATAAAGTTGTAGCATAAGACTCAAACATTTATTTCGGTTTTGTCGAAGAAATCTAACAGAAACAAATAATTTATTTGTGTTTAATTATTCTAGGACTAATGTCGTTAAATTTAATTTATTTCATAAAGTTGTAGCATAAGACTCAAATTTTTAAACAATTAAAATTTTGTATTGACTATTTCTATTTTGATAGTCACTTGATTTTAAATTTTCATTATTTGAGTTTAAAAACTAATGTTTTTCGACTTTAAACTCCATGTATGCAAAAGATCCATACGGGGTTAATTCTAGTAACTCGAAGAAAAAAAGCAGTAAAAATTCAAATTCTACTTTGCAAATAAGAATTTTGTTTTTAAAAATACACTTGTAAACAATCTTTCAACTACATGTGAGTTTTTATATCTTTCTGTTATATTTTTAAAACACTCAAAGACTGACATATGACTGGTAGCATCAATGTTAGTATAATGTAGTGATCCGTTAAATGACCCGAAAGAAATAAGAGACCAAAGGTAGACCTTAAAAGACCTTCGGAGCGGATACCTATTATTACCTGTAGGTAGAAAGGCGCAAAAAAAGTCATTGTATAAAGGATTTACAGCAAAACAGAGGTAGTCGCTTGGAATTAAATTAAAAACTCTCAGTACACCGGAGCCAGTGTGTCTACGTCTTTATGATATCTATTGCAATCAAGAGACTCTGATAATTATTATAAATCGAGTGATGATTGGGTCCACTGTTTCCCACATATGGACCAAGTTAATGGTGCCGTATTTATGATGTTCGGTCGATTAACTTAAAGAAGATCTTTGGCCACATCAGGAAATGCGTCAGCTGAGCCATGGTGGGTCGTTTGATCTCAAAATTCCGTCACCCTGTATCTGTAAGGTTCCGGAAAGAATCACGCCAGGGGTAACCGAGACCCCTATATATTGGCTGAGAGGAAAAAGAGGCGTTTTTTTGTGGAGCTCGATAAGAGTCCACTTGTCTCTCCGAATTGCCCGATCTCGCTTTTCTTCAGAGACCACCAGAGTCTCTGATTTCAGCTAGGAAGTCGATCCTCAAATTTGGAATCTCATTCCGACTACGTTTAATTATTTTTTACTTCATGTTTTGAAGTAGGTCGCTAAGAGTGCCACTTACTCTCTTTCTGAATCGTCTTGCACCCTTCTATACCCAACGAACTCCAAAGTACTCTTACCGTTTCTAGCCTCAGCGTAGAATACAACTGTTCCGGATCATCAGACCAGTAGATCATAGTGTCAGAGTTCCGAATTTGTGAACTGTTTCCTCTATCCGAGAATTACCAGCTTCACTGTACCCACGTGTTTTAGTTTTTTTTCAGTGCTTCTCTCAGTACGAGATTTCATAATTAATTGAGTTTGATTAATTCTCTATATAGATGTACATAAATTATTCTCATGGATAAAACCTTTAACCAAGATTAAATAGATCTTCAGCCTGTATCCTTGACGGCCTCGCCGACCATTACTCCAGTACGTCACAATATTAAGATTTTTTGTTCCATTGATTCATATGGAAAGCAGTCAAAAATCGAGTCAAAATATTACAACTCTCTTAAATGTACAACTGCAACATTCTAATGCTAATCTTTTTAGAGTAATGTTCAGTGGCCTTAATATCCAGTGGGTAAATTGATATGTTTTGGAATCTAAATAGTATTGTTTTCACTGTTACAATATTTGATTTACTCTCTACGGGGAAATGAAAATGATGTTTTACATATTGTTAATCTACCTTTCTTCATTATGTAACACCAAAAAAGTACCTGATCTTAACATAAAAATTTAATAATTCATTCAAACATTTTCTACACTTTTTAAAAATCTTCAAATCCACACAATTTTCAAAACTAGTTAATATTAAATAGCTTAACATTTAAAAAGTTTCATTTCCTGAATAAATAGTTTTAAGTTATAAAACTTTCAAAATGATGTATACAGCCCATTAAATGTAGCAGACATCTTAATCTGTTAGCTTCATCTTGTGTTCATTTTAAAACCATATCATACATTAAATATATTCCTTGAAACACAGTCTTTACTTTCCATTGTATGTTACAATGTTATGTATAAACTAAGTTAAAAGTAGTCGTATTCGCTCTTCAGCTGATAGAGTTCCAACTAACTAGTTTGTAAATTTCGATGTTGAAACTTTTTTAAGGAAACTTCAAGATTTGCAAATTGATTGCTACAGATTCGTAAATAAATGCTTTAAATATCAGAAAATATATGTTAAACGTGTTTACCTGTTTTTGCATTTTCTCTGCAATTTTTTCACCGTGATTTGAAAAACGTAATGCAGATGAAGCTTCTTTTTTATAAATTAAGTAATGCGTATTTCTGGTATTAGGCGCAAATTTGGTAACATTGTTTCAGGCTCTTAATTTTTTGGAATATTAAAAATATTATTTCAAAGGTCATCAATATTCTCGTCTACTCGGATAGATTACGCAACTTTCTAGCATCTTCTCGAGTTTTCTCGCAGTACTTGCCAGGGGCGATACAATAAAATGAAAAGGGTCGCCCTGTTTATATAGTTCATCTCATTTACGTTGATAATCTCATTTTCTTCCTTGCGTCCTCAATTAAATTATGCTGAGATAGCTATAAATAATCTTACAAAACATTAAAATCATAGGAACATGTAGTAAGCAAATACAAATTTAAGAATACTAAATAGCGGAGCTTGTACAAAAAAAATATTACTTAGTAATTCTAGGTTTAATTATCCTTTTGAAATAAGCTTAATGCTCCAAATTAAACCCTTAATTACTTAAGTATATTTAAGCCTTGTACATTACTCTTTGAATTGCATAATGAATTCGCATTTAATAACCATAATTTTACTTCCATTTACAATGAGTTTACCTGAATGGTCTAAACTGAAAAAGATTTACCATAGAAGGTTGAAATCTTGTATTTAAGACTAGGACAACATCTCTTGTTGTTGTTGCAAATCTCTGAGTCCAGCCACTGATAGAAGGGATCTACAAGTGTATTCACCCTCAAAAAGTCATAGAGTATCGCAGGAAAATCGGATATGTCGTCGTAGTACAAAGCTCGGCAACTAAGAATACGTGCCGGAGAAGCTTGTTCTTGATTACATTTTCAGACAAATCGGGTGGGTTTCTTTTATTTCCCTGGAAGGCAATGCCTCTTAGATGGCCAAATAAGAAAACGGGAAAGAGCTATATGGATGCATCTGTCTCAGTTCATAGCTAGGGATCTACGAGGGGAATCGGCAAGGTACCTAGGATGTATTGGAGGTACAGACCATTTTATCAATATGTTTTCTGGTAGAATACAGCTCAAGGTATGTCAGATACTTAGAAGTAATCATAGCATCCTCGGCACCCTTCTTCGCCAAAACATCTGCTTTCTCATTAATCCTAATGTCTACATGTGAAGGGAATCTACTGTAAATGCACATCCCAAGAGGACGAGGCTTGTTTTAATTTAATGAGAGTTAAAATTCCAGTTTGTCCCCAACGTGACACCAGTTTAACAAATATTGGATATAACTATGAGTATCCATGATAACATCTAGTTCATTACAATATAAAACTATGTAGCTAAACGTTTCAACATAGCTTGTATTCATTCTATGTGATCATAAATCAAAAACGGTTATGCATAAAGAGATCAAATTTAGTATTTTAGACTATTATAACATCTTTCAGTGCTCCTCCTCTTTTAATTACAATTTAAAAGGTATATAACAAAAATTCCGATATAACGGGCAGTATTATACATTATACAGACATTCTTCGTATGTGGACTTTACTCAAAAACTATAAGCCGTAAAATGCTGAAATTGTATTTTCAGAATAGTTACATGACATGTAGTTATAACTGGTGAATAACTCTTTTTGATTGCACTAGCAATCTGTATAACAAAATATGTCATAATAACCTGTATTACAACTTTGGGACATAATTAAGAAGCTGCTAAGCATAGAAGGTTGAAATTTTGTATTTAATAGTAGGAAAATATCTAGATGAGTCCCTCCTCATGTGTAATAGGAATCTTACGCGTGTACCAATCTAGACCTCCTGTCAATTTTTACCTTCTCCAAGATGGACGAGTTTAGCTGTTTTGCCTTGAGGCCTAAATTTATGTTTTGATCTGCTTACGTTCGGAGGTTAAAGTGAAGACTTTGCACTTCGCTAGGTACTCCGTTAAACCCAATTACCTTGACCCTTGAGTTTAGCTGTTAATATACAAGCTCTACTGTTCTCTGGGTCTACAAAGACAGTTTAGTATCGATGTCGGTCTTGAAATCAACAACCTCTTTACTGATTCCTTAGTGATATTTAACATAAATGAGTTATGCTTGAGGAGACAGAAGGTGATGTTAAAGAGAACAAAAGGAATATTTGCTTTCAATTTTAATGGTACACGCTTTAACTTCACAGCCTAAAATACATTCAATTTTCTAGTAATGTGAACGATTTCAGAGTGAAGATTAGAATATGTATATGTGTGTATACACTGTATAGAGATTTGTGTAAAAAGAAGATACAAACAAACAAAGTGATTTTAAAAGAATTTATGAATTTTCTTCAAATAAACATATTTGCTACATTCTCAGTATTTTGAATAGTTTCCTTAACACTATATCAAGAATTGAGAATAATGATTAAAGATTCTAAAATTTGAAATTCGTTGACGTCTATTATATATGTAATTTACTATTTACGTTTTGGAAAGAAAATCTTGTATTAAAAGAAAAAAAAATCGCTATTATTTAAATAATTACTGTAGGAAATATTATGACAAATAATATCAAAATACTAGCATGAGGCCCGTCATATTATGGGATCAGTAAAATTTTTAATTTTCCAGAAATGTAAAATACCCTATGAGGAAGGTAAAAAAAATGTTTGTTTTTTGGTTGAGAATTATCTAGTACACGTTCAATAATTTGTTTATCTTGATACTCCTCTAAAGTGTCCCTATACTGTGAATGCAGTTTAGAATCACGTTGAATCCATTTAGAAAGATTAAGTTTTTTTTTTGCAATGTCGAAATTATCGTTGAGTTCTTCCCAATTTTTTCCACACAAATTAATGGAAGTAAAGGAATGAAACTATCATTTCTACTACACCCTGGAGATAAATAGAATTTGTTGTTAATACCGGGAATAGAATTTTCCTTGCAACAAGAAATAGCCGATGATTAAGTTTAAAATTACCACATATGTACCTAATCTATTATTTAAGTTATTATTATTATTAATATAAAATACAATTTTTTACGTAATATCTAAATTCAGTGATAAAAGGTATAAAAATAATGCAGACGATATTTAAGTAATTTAAAATAAGAAATGATTAAAGGAGTTAATTAAAGAAATGACATCATAATTCTAGAAAAAATGTTATTTTTACCTATTTATTATGCGACTGTGTACGTAATCTATTATTTAAGCCAATTAAAAAAGAAAATTATCTACGTAATATCTAATTTCAGTGAAAAAACGTATGAAAATAATACAGACTATTTTTAAATAATTTAAAATTAAAAAAAAATTCTTAAATGGAATGGTTAAAGGAATGACGTCATAATGCTAGAAAAAAATGTTATTTTTGAACGGGTGGATTTCGAAGGTTTTAAAGGCCACAGTATTTTTTGCTGTGATATGAAACATATTTATACCAATTTATTTCAGAATCAAATCGATAGGAGAAGATAAACTTTAACTAGCTTTGAATTTTGCTAACCATAACTCATCAAAAAACTATATGGATGCCTTTATACATTCCAGGTACAACAGCTTCATAAATTTGAGGATAAATGGCCAGACAGCTTAGGATATTATTACATAGGGGATGTCTATTTGCCATGAAAATATTTCATAATTTTGATTTTCACTTATCTTCCTTTTCCTTTGCTTTTATAAAAACATTTTATCAATTAGAAAAATGTGATTGCAAAAACGGTAAAAAATATTTTGACATGTTTGCCTTGACTATATAAATAATGATTTCTCTGAGAACCTCATTATTGCGTCTGGCAAATAGAAAGTATGTCTACTATTCACATTCTCTGATTTAAAAGGCCTATATAGAAAAATCAAGTTCGTTTCAAGACATGATGTGATCTAATGTAAACACAGTACACGTTTGCTGACTTGGTGATCTCTAATGTGTTAAAAGAAAAATACGAAAGGTTTCAGAGTAAAGAGGCTTCTTAGTGTATATTCAAGAGTGTTCATGGAGTAATACACTTAAAAATATAATGATGAATATTTTTGCAGGTAACTCGAAGGGGAAAATAAATGAAAGCTTAAGCGAACATGGCAATTATCGAGACATTCAATTTCTGTTAAAACAGCCATCATAAAGAGAAAAATATTGCTCTTTTTAGAATGAAATTTTACAAACGTTTTTAATAATATTCTAGCTTTGAAACAATTATTTTTGTCTTTTCCAGAACTATCTTTAAACAACATAGAAAATATACAACACATGAAAAATGTTAAGTACTCTGACTCGCTTGATAACTTTTGAAATATGTAAGCCTACATATGAGATTAAAGTAAAACATATGTATTATTCTTTAAATGTAAAACTACATACAGCTGATATTTTATAATATAAAAGGAATTATACTAATTATTCGGTACCGCTAGTGCACGCGGGGAAACCGCATGATACCAAAAACAAATTTGAACTTCAATACTGAGTGGGAGAGAGATAAAAGGGAAGTGAAGTAATTATATTGTTGACACAATTATACTTTATTATGCTGTGGTAGTTTGTTGGAAATGCTTAAATAGTTATTTTCATAACACCTACATATTTTAAAATGCATTTAAACAAAATTTTCACAATTTAAAAAAGAACCACACTATAAATCCATTGATGTAAAAAAAAAACTTTATCTACTCTTTTGACTAACTACCACAGCAAAATAGACAAACTACCACACCATAATAGAGTATAATTCTAGACACAATTATACTCCACACAAAATGAGACAAATTACCACAGCATAATAGAGTATAATTATAGATACAATTATACTCCACCAGAACCACACTATAAATCCATTGATGTAAAAAAAAAACTTTATCTACTCTTTTGACTAACTACCACAGCAAAATAGACAAACTACCACACCATAATAGAGTATAATTCTAGACACAATTATACTCCACACAAAATGAGACAAATTACCACAGCATAATAGAGTATAATTGTAGATACAATTATACTCCACACAAAATGAGACAAATTACCACAGCATAATAGAGTATAATTGTAGATACAATTATACTCCACACAAAATGAGACAAACTACCACAGCATAATAGAGTATAATTGTAGATACAATTATACTCTACCAGAACCACACTATAAATCCATTGATGTAAAAAAAACTTTATCCACTCTTTTGACTAACTACCACAGCAAAATAGACAAACTACTACAGCATAATAGAGTATAATTCTAGACACAATTATACTCCACAGCAAAATGAGACAAACTACCACAGCATAATAGAGTATAATTGTAGACACAATTATACTCTATTATGCTGTGGTAGTTTGTTGGAAATGCTTAAATAGTTATTTTCATAACACCTACTTTTTTTTAAAGCGCATTTAAACAAAACTTTCGCGATTTAAAAAAAAACACACTATAAATCCATTGATGTAAAAAAACTTTATCTACTCTTTTGAAACGAAATTAGAGGGTTCATACGGCACAGTACACAAAGAAAAATACCAAAATGACTAAATAGTATAGTAAAAAGCTATAAAAGAATTTTCTTGAAATGGTGACAGGAAAAATAAAACTTCATTAGATACAGCTTAAATGCTAAATGCTAGTGTATTAAACTGTAATACGCTAGATTCTAATATATTTTCTTTTTTTGTTTATTAATAATCGTTGATTAATCATCGTTTATGTTTGTTTATTAATCATAGTTTATTAATCATCGTAATGTTCGATAATTAATCTACGGCCTATGCCTGTTAAAAACTCAAAATTCTTTACAGTGTACCAAATTAATATTATCTTTCTTGTTACCAGTCAAAAAATATTTTAATTAAAAATTTTTACTTGTTAAACTCAGTATTAAACTACAGTATATAAACTAGTGTATTAAATTGTTCATTGCTTTATATTTATTAATTCATCAGAAAAAGTAATTTTGACATTGTTTTTCTAAAGGTAAAAAATATAGGTAAATATATTTAAAGTAATGTAGCAAATTTAGCAAATACCAGATACTTAGGTCTTAAGGTAATTAA
>CM063501.1:69906221-69908721 GCA_032207245.1 Pardosa pseudoannulata
ACAAAGCGCTAGCTCACACATCGTTCCTTAATCCCCAGTTATTTGCGAAAACATCATATTCCCTATAAACACTGATCTGTAGACCTTTCCTTAGCAGACTTTTTCCTGTTTCAAAAATTCCAAACCATCTTACAAAACGTCATTTACAAAATAAAGACGTTTCAGAAGAATGCAATAAGAGAATCCTAGAAATGAGTACTGAGGAAGCTTTCCAAAACAGGAAGAAATGCTGAGAATCATATTTTCACCAGTACAGAAGTCTATTTCGATCTTACTGGAAAATTAATAATAAAAAATGTTATATCAAATAATTATTAATATTTTAAATGAAAACTGTGATATTATCAAAGAACTGTGTATATACAGGAAATGTATAGAAGGAAATTTATTTTATCTGTTTGACATAAAAAATTGTGATACACAATAAGGCTCACAATTAAATAGTAGAAAAGCCAAAAGTAATACAGTCGAACTTCGATAACTCGAAATTCCAGGGGACCCTGAAAAATATTCGACTTATCCGAAGTTCGAGTTATCGAAGTTACCTACCATTCCTCTCAACTGGCATTTAAGATGGGTCGATATGGTTTAAATGGTTTGATATGGGCCATAATACTATAGTTGTACGCATTTCAATTTTAATATAAACAAAAAATTAACATTTACAAAATTTACAAAAAATGTTTTTCCTATGTAAACAACAAGAGAAGAATGGGTTCAAAAGGTTTAAAACTCAAGAAATTTGACCTCATTACATATTAATTATTATACATACCATGTAAATCTCATTTGAAAAAAACAGTTATTTTTAAGGTTGTTGGCATTCACAAAGTCACCTAATTTTTGAACACAGTTAAATAGGGTGTAGTATGTACCTTCGGCGGTCACCAGGTATTGTTCTAAGATGTGAATAGCTTCCTGTGCTTGCTCGTGACCTTCGAGAACTTTCGTTCTCGAAGGTCACGAGTGGACTGGCATTCGAAGTTTTGAACAGAATTGTGTTTTTTACCGGGGAAATCTATCACAAAAATTTCGACTTAGAAGATGTTCCCTTCAAGTTATCGAGACAGTTTTTTAATAGGAAGTATAGAAATGATTCGGGACTTGATTAAATGTTCGAGTTAGTGGATTATTCGACTTATAGGAAGTAGAGTTATCGAAGTTCGATTGTAGTAACTCATAAACTCGTAGCCATAAAAATTTTTGCTATCCGGACACGTAAAATAATTCATTTATACATTTAATTATCTTTCTTAGCCATTTACATATGCACTAACTGTATAACGCCTACTTTGCAAACATGCACAAATAAAAAGGTTACAGAGTCCTCATGGGCTGAAGACGTTCCTAATATAAAGTAAAAATGTTAATACACATAACAATTTTTATCCTTACGCTGAAGTACATGAAAACATATGGACATCGGTTAATAAATGATTTCCAAAATGCTCTAGTTTTATCTCGTTTTATTATTATTAATAAATCTATATACCAAATCAAAAGAACACTGATCTCCTTGTATATTTGACAGATTCTCACACTAGTTTTTTTCATTATATGACACATTCTCAAAGTGAATTAAGTCGAAACGTGAACAGTCATTGAGTCTGAAAGTTTATGAATCACTGTTAATTTCTGGAAATTTAAATTAATTTAAGAAAATACTTTACAGTTAGTGTATATTATAACACATATCTATATGTAAACATATGAATTAACACGTTACTTCAAATTTATTTTGTAAACGGAAAAATAGATTTGGTTTACTATGGTTGATACCCATAATACTAGTAAAAATGTGAGTCTATATATATGAATTACAGCAAGGTCTGATTACATCTATTCGCGATACAAAGTATAAGAAATATAGAAACATAGTATATTTTTTGTTTTGCTTCTTTATAAACACACTTTCATTTTCATTCTTTTTATTTTTTTTTCGTCATAACTTGCAGATCAAATTTCTTTTAACTAGGTATGTTCTGACTGTATAAAAAAAATCCTCCAATAGTGATATCATGCCGGATTGCCTAAAGCTCCCTTCTAGGTTTTATAAGTATAAAGTTCATAATTAGAAAAACATTTTCATATCTTTTTATTACTAAGTTAATTACAATCTATGTTTCTGATGAAATAATACTGTTTGTTTTAATTCATATATACTACCTTAAAATCCTTATGTAAACAAAAATGTCTGATAATAATTGAATATTTTATTACTGGAAATTATTTATGAGTCTGAAAATATTTCTTTCTAATAATTAACCTAGATATTTAAAATGTATGCCTTCCCCAGTGCAGTTTTTTCTCATATTCAAAATTTTAATTAATAACCTATGTTTCAGTTTAAATGAGTTATAAATATAAAATTAAATGAAATTTTAATTAAATTAGTATATATAGTCAGTTTTTATAATGCATTTAGGAAAAAATATCTTTTATACTAAACATACTATACTAAATTGCAATTTCAAATATATTTAGAATATATTAGTATAGC
>CM063501.1:69913721-69966221 GCA_032207245.1 Pardosa pseudoannulata
ATATCTTTAAAATTAATAGTTTATAAAAATCTTCTCTTTTAAAAGTAAAAACATATATATAACAAAATAAATACTTTATCAATCTTTTGCTAGATCGTTTCTTTTTTTTTAAGAAATTCAAGTTGTACTTAATATAAAACTTTAATTTTACGTTAAAGTAATCTAAAACCTGTCATTTTTTAAATGAATATGTAAGATCAAAATTTATCTTGAAAATTATTTAACTGGCATAATTTTCAGACAATGTAAATAATCTTTGTATTCAATAATGTTATCAATCTTGTTTAACCCGTTATGGTACCCTATCGTAAAATATGTTTTACTTTTATTTTATGAAGAAAGTCAAATAAACTTATTTCTGCTTTAAATTTTATTATAAATTCTGCTATTTGTTATAGGGTAACACCTTAAATATTCCACAACTAACACATTTCCTATATATATCATTTTGCTGCTGAATGAAAAAATTAAATGAATTTAAAAAATCTGCAAATTTTATAAGTAAGAGTAAAAATGTAAACGATTTTATTTAATTTTAGAATCTTTTATTTCTTTACGATGACTTATTTTTCAAATTAATTAATATTTTGGATACCGATTATTAATATTTTATATTATAAATGCAGATTATGACGTACTTCCTATTATGAACATAAATTGTAGAAGTAATCTCTATTGCCTAGTTGTACATTTTGTTACCCATTTGATTCATATAAAATTACAGCTACTTAAAAATTATTATATTTTTATGTGATAATTAACATGAGGGAATGACAAACTACTATAAGCTTTTTCAGTTCATTTGAAGAACACTTCTTCCAAAAAAATTGCTTTTTAATACTTCTGTACCCTTTATATATTCATTTTAGCCTAGCATTGGTAAACTAAAGTGTTTAATTATTTTATTGAATTGAAGTGGTTGTTCAGTTGAATTTTTAATTCAATCAATTGTAGCTTTATTTTTTTTTCAGGTCGGAAGTACGCTTACCACCACCCACTTGGCACTGTTAATGAGTAAATCATTTTATACTTCTTTCTTTGTAATCGAATTTTTAATTTAATCAATACTAGCATCTTTTTCAAGGGAGGGGGTCTTTGTTGATTAATTCTTTGAAGGGAATAATTAAGGTGTTCGAGAGAAAACTGGTCCCTGACATCTCACCCAATCAGAGGATGTAAACTTGTGTCGGAAGAGATGCTTTTGCTCGAATGGAAGAAGGTTCTTAAAGATAGTTGTAGTGTCCAGTCTGTAGCTCAGCAATTGAATATGAATTTTCCCACAGTATGAAAAGTCTTGTGACAGGTTATGCTTAATATATAAATAAAATTAGACGATTGCAAGAACTCAAACAAATTTGTTGTTCCTGTCAATGCCGCTTAGTAGAACCAAGCACGTGGGTCAGAAGCCACAAGAATTAAGAAGGGATTCGCCTTTCGTTTGACGAGCTCCTCTAGTATTGGTGAAAGAACGTCTTAGCTCAAATGGATCCTCGTAATTTACAAGTACGGTCCAAGCAGAAGACCCCCAGGCATGGCCTGCCACTCCCAGAGAGATCGTTTGAGAATGTGTAGGACATTGTAACCACAAGGTTACGTTACGTTTCCCAGTCACCATTAGCGAAAACTTAGGAACTGAGACTGGCTCGAGGCCCCAACCCATAAACTTCCAGTTAAGACATGGTTGCTTTTGACGACTGAGCTACCATGGTTCATTCACGAGTGGATCGAGACAGCCAATTTTGGGTGCTTACACTTCCGGTAGAAAATTGATTGGTTTACTGGCGCCATCTATTCACTAATATATTAACTAAAACTACTCAGTTAATTGGACAATTATTTTATTATTTTATTTACATTTTTGACAATATTTTCAGTCAATTTTCTCCTTTTTATTTGAATTTTATTTAATTTTTTACTTTTATTTTTGTTAGTTTTTGTAGTTATTATTTTTTTTTACATTTTTGACAATTTTTAAAATGGATTTTTATTTTTAACTGTCAATTTTTTTGTCTTTATTTATTATTTTGAAATCAATTTTTGCTATTATAAACTTTATATCTCAAGCTCTCTATAATGGGCGGTAAACAGCCTAATTTTTAAAGATAAAAACATTGTTCTGAAAAAAATGTTATAATAATATAATAATTTAGAAACTTACATTTTTCTATCAAAGTTTAAATTTTACTATTACTCTAAAAAGTATACAGCAATATTGAATAATTACTTCACTTAATATAGAGTAAAAAAGAATTTTTCTTGAATATTCTTTGATAGAAAAATATAAGCTTCTAAAGTACTATATTGAAGTACATTTCAATGAGTAATTTTCTCATGATTAAATCAGGCTATTTACTGTCCATTACAATAAACTGAGTAGCAAGTAATTTTCTACCGGAAGTGTAAGCACCCAAAATTGGCTGTCCCGATCCACTCTTGTTCATTCATACATAGTGATCATAACAAAACTAGTCAATTGGGGGAATGTTTATTACCATAACATAGATTGGCAGTGGTTTAACTTCGCACATTTTATTCAGAGATGAGGCGCTCTTTTATCTTCATAAGTCTCTTAATATGCAAAATTTTTGATTTAATGAATTCTGAACAGACTCAAGCAGTTCAACAATAACCTATGCATTCACCGAAAGTCACCATCTGGTGTGACCTCTCAGCTAAATTTGGTATTGAAAAATTTCACTCAATATATCACGAAATACCAGCTAATTTTGTGGTTCCACAACTTCCACAATGTAAATGTCTCAATCATAAATTCTTTACACACTACTGTATTGCCACGTTTTACATTACGGCTACACGCATTGATGTTAATGTAAGAACAGTAAACAGTTGCGCAATTATTTAACTGAAGAAAAAGGCATCAGTTGTATGCTTGCCTCGTTCCGCTGACCAAGTTCAAAGAGCATTCTGTCTCTAGTGATATTTGAAATTAAATACTGGTGAAATCACAAATTTTAGTGCTTGTAAGGACAGCATATCAAAGGCAGTATGAAATATTTTTGTGAAATGTTATTATAGAGAATGTGGAGCAGAGAATTAATGGCGTTGTTACTGAGAACGGTGGCGAAATTTATCTTCAGGGAAGTAAAGGTAGTAAAAAAAGCTAAACATTTCACTGCATATTTGTATATGATATTACTTTTCCCCATATTTTACCTTGTAAACATCATAAATACTCTATTGGTGACTTTTAGAACTAAATTTATTTTTCATAGATCATATTTCCAACGTCATGATAAATATCTATACTAAGTTTACTGCCATTTCAGTTGTTACGTCGAGCTATAGTTAGCTCTAAAACATTTCAATTTAAAAAAAGGCCACCCTATTTCATCAGTACTGTAAATTAAAGATTCGATTACTATTAATAATAAAACTAATTGATAATGAGTGAAGTTTGAGTTTAAAAAAAACAAAAGACTATTTTTCAAAGTAATATGACTAAAAAGAGGAATTTAAAAATTAACTCATTTTTAAACAACTAACAATTTTATAAACATTAAGCATATTTTTTAAAAAAATTCGGATTATAATCTTGTGTAAGTCTTTATTTGTAAATCAAATAATCAATAAACTCAAACGTATATAAAATTGTGTAAACATAAGAAATTTTTAAGTAATTTTCTTTCAATATTTTTATGGGCAGATAATTTTATAAATTTTAGAATTTTTACAATAAATGTTTTTGGTAATATAGATATGTTAATGTGAATATACTATTCCGACCCATAAAAATAACTATGAATCTTCCAATGCAGATTCTTCTAAAACACTTATAGTGTATGTGTTCTCAAAATGTTAGATTTTATCGATATAGGATTACCATCCTATATCGATAAAATCTAAATTTTTGAAATTCTCAAATGCTTAAAAGGTGAAACTATATTTCTTCTTTCGTTTAAAACACAATACTTAAGAAGCAAAATATTTTTTTTCTCTTTTTTTTTAAGTTTTAACGTATATTTTACGTTTAAATAAGTGAAAAAATATAAAAAATGTCTTACACTACAAAATATTAAATTTTTTATTGTAAACAATCCATTATTTATTTTTCTAGTTTTAAAAATGCACATTTAAATTAACAAAAATATTAAAATTTCTTATAGAATTCTAATAGAATTTTTCTTTTAAGAACTATCGATTTTATTATCATACTGACTTTAAAAAAAACTTCAGTAATTAAAATCCCTTTTTGTGCGAAAACTACTAAATCCCTTATACTAACTACTAACTATTACTAACTATTCCGTTGAAATTTGAAGAAAGAAAAATTTTGATATTAAAGTATACTCTTTACTCCATATATGGTATTAAAAATGAGAATAATAATACTTGATAACTAAAATTGTAATAAATAATAAAAAGTTTTAAAATATTTTATCACATTTGTTTAATATATATATATATATATATATATATATATATATATATATATATATACGCCTAGTTATGCCTGAAATGGAAACTATACATTATAATAAAAATATAATTTACCAAGAAAAACTGCTTCTTCCATTCGCCTACCACTGGATATATATATATATATATATATATATATATATATATATATATATATTATATATATATATATATATATATATATATATATATATATATATATATATATATATATATATACATATATATATATATATATATATATATACATATATATATACATATAGTACATATACATATATATAGATAGATAGATGTATATACTCAAGTATGTAGAACAGAAATGGTCTGAGACAAATAACCTCGCACAATGTTTATTATATCTCTGAATATGATAGATGTTTCATAGGCATTGATGCAGCAATTAAATTGCAAAATCATTACTCTCCTACAATTAACTGGAGTTTAAGTTTTATTATTAAATTTAATATATGAGATTATTTGGTTTTAAAGTAAATTTATTTGTAAAGATTTATTAAATTAAGTTATATACACACATGATTGATATGGTGTTATTTTTCCTTTAACTAATTGAAATGTGTGTCATTAATAATTTAAAAAGTCAATAAGTTTTACTTACGGGGAAGCTCCTAGATTTTTCATAAACCTGATTTTAAATATGGTTTAATAGAATGTTTGCACATTAGATCTTAAATTGTCTAACAACCCTGAGTCTAGAAAAATCTAAACTGAAATGATAAAAACCAAAAAATTGTAAACCAACAAATAGCTGTTCTCACTTTTATATAAAAGATAGTATAAAGTGTTTAGTTTTATTTCAGCTGTTTGTAGAAAATAAGTTGCTTCTTAAATATCTCCAGGCATAATATATAGTGGATATATATTTTTTCCTAATCCTACTTTAATACTTCGAAATAAACAAAAACAATGCTGGTAATTTTTAAAGTTTACCGGCGATAAATTTTAGCAACCTGTTTATATGCTGATACACATAAGGGTATATACATACCATACTCTCTTAACTCCCCGGAACAACAGCCCGTAGGGGGACAGGGCCTACGGTGCAATCTCCGTTTCAGTGACCAAGGGCCCTGGGGTGCGAAGCATATGTTCCAGCTAGGTGGTCAGCCTCACTCGGAACCCCTAGTTTTATATACATACCATAGTTTCATAATTTTCATTGAATCTATTTTGTCCTCAATCAATTCCTCATAAATAGTTAACTCAAATTTTAGTATAGTATTCTATGTGAATAGGAAGTATGTATTTAAATAACATATTGATAACTTCATAGTGATTCTTCTGTAGATTTTTTTGCACATTTTGTTGTGAAAATGCAAAATAAGTTGAATATTTTGAACTATTTTGGAGCAATTTGTTCAATTACCTACTGTTATAAAAGGTTATTACTCACAGTCTGATTTGCTGAGATTGAATCATACCTATTTCCATCTTCTGATGTATATTTTAAGCATTTTGAGAGAGTAATTTATTTTATTCAACTCGAATGGCTTTCAAAATAGATTGTATTTCCCTCTTTCAATTGTAAGTTCTATGCGTCTGTATATTTGATTATTTATCCATGAATCATATAGAAGCATGAATATATTACATGTATGGTATATCAGTGTTTGAATAGATAATACATCAAGTGTATGCAAGATATAGTCATGATTCACAGTTATAGATTTGTATATCATTTAATATCTTAATAAATATTTTAAGAATTCTCTAAGACAGTAATTTATTTGGATTCAAGTCGAATGAGTTTTAAAATGAATTTTCAATCTTTCAAAGACTAATAATATAAATCTCTATTTGATCATTTATTAAAACTTTAAAGGTCACCTATATAAATTCTTTGAAATTTAATGAAATTACTTTATAAATAATATCTATAAACCTAATAAATGTAATTTTTTTATAATTTTTAGAAGGGTTTGCCTTAGAGTAGGGGTGGGCAAATACTTTTAAGCGAGGGTCAAAATGAAATTTTCAAAATTTCTTCCTGGCCGGAAGACTAAACCGCGTACGCTGTACACACGCGAATGTTTTGGGTGGAGTTTTTTCCCTGCCCAAAAAGTTTTTTGACAAAAACACTAAATCATTTTAAAGCATTTGGACAGAGAAATTTGACAGTTAATAAAAGATAATAGTAATAATAAATTGTCTTACTTAGGTGTATATGCGAACAATTTGTGCCCAATAAAATATGTCATTTAAATTTTAACGAAATATGATCCATGATATTAAATTAATGATCATTAAATAAATCAGTTAATGAAAGATTTTATTTTGATATTTATTTATATCTTAATTATTTTATTTTGATCATAGTTATTACATTTTTATATTTATATTACATTTTGTAAATATAATAGTAAATAGAATTATAAAAAGAAAAGACAAACATCAAGCGTTAAAATAGAATAGTTTTAGTTAACGCGAAACGTGAAATCTGGAAAGTTTATTTGATATTATTTCTTCAAAATTTGGATCCAAATCGCTTGTAGCAATCCTTAATACCTAGAGTAGATTTTCGTCAGTAATTTGTGATCGATATTAATTTTTCGTGTAAATCATTAATGAAAATTAATTGGCGAAATCCGGAAACACGCGCTAAGGCTTGACGAGAAACGAAGCCGGTAGGTTATTTTTCATTATTTATATGTTCACTATACATACAAATACTGTTGATTTCAACAAAATCGCATATAAGAGATTAAAAAATTACATGCAGGATTTTTCAACTGGCCGGTTAAAGTAAGCAAAAGGAACCGGTTTCCGGCCCGCGGGCTGGCTTTTGCCCACCTCTGCCTTAGAGGATACCATAGGATGGATTGAGGGGTGTTAACTGACAAACCCATCAATTTGTACAGCGTGAACACAATACTTTTTAAAAATTTAATTATATTAGAAGAACAATAAATAAGTATTCTTAAAAAAGTATAATAAAAAAATAGTTTAACATTTTATAAGTGTTGTTTGAATAGATATTTTTGTGTGGGATCATGAGTGGAAAAATAATCGAATTCTTACTTTCCAGGTACAGCAAGTATAAATACAAAAATAAAAATAGACTAAATTCAGAAAAAATAAAATGCAGTACTATCATCTATTTTAAGTTTTAAATGTCAAAAACATAAAAAAATCGAAAAAAGACATTCATATATTTCAAAAAATTAGAGAAAAAAAATGCGTATCAAGAGGTTTCGTTGTGAAACCACTGTCCTCTAAAGAGTTAATGCATGTTGATATATATATATATATATATATATATATATATATATATATATATATATATATATATATATATATGTATATATATGCATATATATGTGTGTGTATATATATATATATATATATATATATATATATATATATATATATATATATATATATATATATATATAATCCGTATAGTGCAGTGGTCGGCAAAGTGCGGCTCCAGATCCGCTTGTAGCTCTTTGGCTCCTTAAGTGCGGCTCTAGCACAAATATCCACGGAAGGCGAAATAATATTTCCATTTTAAAAAAAACTTGGTAAGAAAAAAATTACATCTTATTTTGATAAATAAAAATTCTTCTATAAATCGAAAACATGTATAATTTTAATAATATAATATTTTGTTTAAGTTACAAGATAGATAGGTAATTAAACTTTTGTCCTGTCTTATTAAAAAGTTGTATTTTTCAATCTAGCTGCACATCTTATGGCTATTTTTATACGATTTTATTACACCTGCTATGTATGTTTGTGGTTCCGGTACAAAATTTGTAATCTATTTTTTGATAACTTCTATTTGTCCAAATAGTGGAAGCTTTCTTCTATTTTTAGTCATATTAAAAGTTTTGGTATTTTGATGATGGAAAAAACTATTTTTTTTTTCCTTTTTAGGGAAGTTACATATATTAATAAAACTGTGTTTTCTAAAAAGATTTTTAAAAATTTTTATTTTCATCAATTTAATAATGATAAAAATTTTGTACTGGTGGCTTTAGAAAAAAATATATTTGGAATATATTTATTACTAAATAATTATAATAGTAATTATATTAATAATAATTTTACTAAATAAGCAGTTTATACTCAAAATTTGTTTTTAAATTGTTGCAATGTTCATATATTGCTCTTTGGCTAATAAGTTTGCCGGCCACTGGTATAGTGTATTTGATTTTATAAAATTTGATTGGACAAATTTAGACTGTTTTGGAATAACAAGAGAAAATAAAAGAACCTTCCTTCATAAACCTATCATCACAGAATGTATTTGTCTGTTGTGAGACATGAGGGCATAAGATCTGGAACTATTGCTTAAAGCAGTGTATCTCGAACTTTGAATATTTATGACCGAATTTTCAATCATAATTTTAATCGCACACTTCTTTACGATAATAATGTGTTAAATGCAATAATTCACTTTGATGCTTAAGGCTACAATACGACACTACAAAATGAGTACAAATTTAGGTATGGATTTTTTATAATTCACATTAACCATATTTGGTTATTACAGTCAATATACACTCAAGAGCCAAAACATTATGACCATCTGTCAATAACGAGTTGACCCACTTTTCGCACACAACACACTGTCAACCCGCCTTGGTATGGATGCCCCAAGTCCTTGGTTGATGGCCGAATACAGATTGTACCAGACGTTTTAGCACCGGTTACTCAAATCCAAGATATTGCAAATTGGTGGTATTTGAACTCGGAGCTGCCGTCCCATGACATCGCAAATGTGTTCTATCGGATTAAGATCAGGTGAGCTAGGGGGCCAGGACATTAACTAGAATTCAGAATCATGTTCCTGGAACAATTCCAACACAATTTTAGCCTTGTGGCACTGGGCGTTGTTCCATTGGAACATTCCATTTCCAGCTGGAAAAACAGAGGTCATGTAAGTGTGCAACTGGTCCGCAATGCTGTTCAGATACACTGTAGCATTCTTGGTATGCTCTGCCGCAACCGCGGGTAACACAGACGCCCAAAAGAACGTCCCCCAAATCATAATACCGTCCCCACCGGCCTTTGTATGTCCTACTGTATATTGAGAGAGCAGCTGTTCGCTTCGAAGTCGGCGTATCATGACACGGTCATCGCTGAGATGAATGAAAAACAGGCAATATTCTCTCGCTGATCCATGGACTAGTCGCAATGTTCCCGGGCTCAGCGCAGGCTCAGTTGGCGATGACGCTTGGTCAGCAAAGGCACACAAGTGGGATGTTTGCTCCATATTCAACAGTGTCCGCTGATGAATGACAAACCATGACTCATCTGACCAGGCAACACACTCCCACTGATCCATGGACTAGTCGCGATGTTCCGAAGCCCAGCGTAGGTGCAGTTGGTGATGACGCTTGTTCACCAAAGACACATGAGTGGGACGTTTGCTGCGCAGCCAATATCCAACAGTGTCCGCTGAATAGTGTGCTCCGACACTATTCTACTTGGCCCTGCATTGTATTGGGTTGTCAGCTGAGCCACTGTCTGGCTCCTGTTTTGTTTCACCATGCGAGACAGTCTCCGGCGACCTTTTTCTTTGATAGCGTGTGGACGTCCAACACCATGTCGACTACTGCTGGTTTCACTGTCATTCAAACACTTTTCATAATTCGTAACAACTGTAGATCGCGAACAACACACGATTCGTGCAGTTTCGGAAATACTTGTTCCGAGCCTTCGAGCCAATACAATCTGAGTTCTATGAAAATCGCTTAAATCGGCATTTTTTCCCATCACACAGAAGTGAAAGAAGGATTCTTCCAACTCTCTAGCAGCAGTTAAATACCACTTCGACCTGATCACGTGCCTTCCACGTCATGCTGCCGAGATCATTATAAAATGTAGGGGTGGTCATTATGTTTTGGCTCTTGAGTGTATGACTGACAATTATGTTTTTCTTCGACAAATTTTTACAAATATTCCTTTATTAATATCAAAATGTAAATTCAACAAAAATCATGGTAATCCGTAAAATGATGCCGCTGTTCTTGTTATTGTGGATCATCTGAAAATATTGGCCACTGATTTTTAAAAAATATTTTCTGATTTTTAATGTATTAATTTTCCATTGTGGGTAACTCAACCAGTGCTAATGATATTGAAGTGTAATATGAAGAAAAAAAACGCAGAATTACAGAATAATGAAACAGAGTTTATGCAACATGAAAGGAATGACAACATGGCTTTGTGATGAGACAAATGTTTAATATCGAAACTCAACTGATACTGCAAGTAAAGGTATTAGCGTTTCTTCTTTTTATTCAATGAAATAGGGCTTTAGTACTGTAAATGGTATGCTACTGAAGAAAAGAAATTCACTAGATATCACCGAACGAGGGAATTTGATACTGAGGCTAACAAAATTTGGGTCTAATATAAAATCTCTTTGTAGCATATATCAAGATAAAGAATCTCAATATTTTTTAAGGATATTCATCCTATTATTCTTACAACCGGTCGGAATCGGCTTTAACCCTTTCATGGGACCTTTATTTCTCACTCCACGTTTCCAAACTTTCCAAACATAACTGCTAATTTTATTCAATTGATCGAACAACAGATGACAGAGAAAAACCGAAGCGGGAATTAGTCTTCCCGTCATTCCAATAACAAGACCAATATATTAGAATGGGTTTTGCTCTTTCTACAGGTGTGTTTTGTAAGATCATGTAGGTGAGAAGTAATCTTCCCACGGCCCACGAAAGGGTTAATCAGTAGATCTCGGTCTTATTAATCCTTGCGTAGTAAAAAAATTAGACAGTAGCGCTCCAAACAAGGGAGCACTCTGTTGTGAGATATCCCAATAGGTATTTTTATGGTATCCTTATCGGAAGGAAGATTCTCCAACTGGCCCTCAGAACTTTACTTTCAACTCTTCTACTGCTTTTTACTTTTATTTTTCTCTTTTGTATAAGTTTCATCTCTGATCTTCCTCTTTTCCCACCATACCAATCAGTAGAGCTGTACTTTTTAATTGGTTGTCTCTTCACCGCCTTCAAACCACAAACATGCGAAAAACCTTACCACTACAATCTGAGAATCAACCGACCACTCCAAAACTTTCAAATTGATTCCTTAAGAACTCATAAATAATTCCATAAAGGTATATTCTTACTTAGTGTCATGTACAGAGACATGATTCTAATCTATGTAAGGGATCAGAATCTCGCATACGACGAACAACTTTTATAGATCCAATCTTCTTTACAAAAGGATGTGATGACATCAGATTTAGACCCGAAGCATTTCAACCTCCTGTTCTATTTATATTAATTACATTAAATAATGTTACATTTCCTACCGGTAACGCAGAGTGCATTTATATAAATGATAACAAGGGAATTGACGTATGTGACTAGGTACAGTATAAAATATGGTAAGTCCAAAATGCTTCTTTAAAAACATTTATTTATTATTTAATTACTTACAAATTAGAGTATAACACTACTGTAAGCAACACTTGCTACAGCTAACCAAACAATCAGTGCTTACATCCGATCCGCCGGCTGCATCACACAACACGTGCTTATTATACGGCAGTGAAACGCCCTAGAGAAACAGAAAAATTTGCCTTAAAATGTATTTTCATAAACAGTATTGCAATTTGCTGCGTTTCAAATAAAAGGCACATTTGGATGGAAAGAATAAAATAAAAAATAGGGCTAGGTACTTCATATTGCTAACAAATAAAGATATCTATATCACCTCACCACAAGTCATACATAAGATGCAAAATGAAGAGTTAAAATACTAAGAATTAGAATTAATTAACTAAAATTATTTTCATGTTCATAAACATATCAATTTTGAAGTCTTAACGACAATTTATTAATGCAAAATAATTCTGTAATGTTTTAACATTTAATGAAACTTTACTAGTGCATTTCATTTTTCTCTATTAATTTTTATATGAAAAAAAAATTAATAGTCAAACTAAAACTTTGAATAACGTTCCATCATACCATACAATCTAAATCTAATACATTCTAAATTATTGCAGACATCTCGGAGATATATATTTTCTAAACTGTAATATTTTAAACTGTCTTCTGCGGTTAGTTATTATTTTCCTGATTAGCAAAAGAGCAATTTGTTCAAAGTAACTAACTTAAGAAGTACATTCTCTTATTTCAGAGTATATAAATTTTAAAGATAAATATTCTGAGCATAAAATAATAATAAATTGCAGAATGTAAACATGTATCACATAGTCAATAAGTTTTATAGCACATTTAACTCCATACCCTCTTTTTTATAAACTCTTTAATGAAATTCAGTAAATGTTTTACATTCTGTTAGACAGTAAAATAATAAAGTATATAAATATTTATGAATGGAATTTAGACACTTTTTGCTGTTTTACAAATTACATGAAATACAATAAATTAGAATAAATAAATAACTTTAGTGATACCATAACCGTTAATAAATTATAAATTGTTAGAAAATAATATGGTTGTATTTTACCTCCTACTTTATTATTTTTTAATTTTAAAAGTAAAATAATGTGTACAAACCTTTTTAATATTATGAAAGGCTTAATAAATTATTAAAGTATTATACAACTACGTACTTTAAGTTTTGTTCCAAAATATATTACAAGTTTTTACTTTTTTCTTTAGTGTATTTATTCTACTTTGGGTATATAAGCAGTGTTTAACTAAATTTTCTGTCCTGTAAATTCAAGTACTTAGCATCATATTATTTCGAAACAAACATTGAAATTTTCATAAAAAGCAGGAATTATCTCCTTGAAGAGCTTTTTAAACACATTTACACATCTGTGTTAAAAAGAAATTCTTTTTTTTATGTTTGCGCACGCAAACATGTTTCCCCCTTTTTTTTTTTGAGGTTCTAATTATGTATGGCATATTTTAATGTAAAAGAAAAGATAAAGTTAAACATCGCTGCATGGCCAGCAATATATTTTTTAATTACTTTATCACTTTTTTTACTTAGAATTTCTCTCAAAATAGAATTAATAATATTTTAAATTCTTCTTCACATAATATAATATAATGATTCTAAGTTAAGGAATAAAAATGTTAAAAATAATCCTAATGTAAACAATAAAGAAGTTTAAAATATTTTTCTACAAACTTACCTTTAGTGACAACACTTATAGATTTATTCCTCGCATGCAGCTTCAATTTCGATTTAGGCAGACCCGTGGTCGAATGGATAAGACGCTTCTTTCCAATATTACAACTTACTATAACATTTTCATTACAAATATTCATTAAATGGTATATTTTTGCTTTTGATTTCCATATAAAAAATGAGAGAGAAGTTTAAACATGCGCTGAAAGAAAACTAAGTTCATAAAGTCCTTCATTTCCTTCACTAAAGATGAAAATTTCACAGCAGTGTAGAAAGTGTAACTAGATTAATATGATTTTCTTGGGATCTTTATAGTTTTAACTTAATCTAATTCTATAAGAATAGTACACTAAAATTAGGCTAATTAAGTTATTTTTACATAACAGGCATACCAATTAAAAATTATTTTTCCATTGATTTTTCAATATGTGAAAGAAGAGATGATTCTATGCTAAAAATTGTTTTATAAAATAAAATCTGTACAAAATTTGTATTAAAAAATGAAACCAAATTTGTGAGAAAATATATATAATATATCAATACAAACAATTAAAATTTTTCGAACTAGGAAATTTTTGCACACTTCTAACAACCAGTTTCCTACTCTTGGAAGGAACCCTGGAAGTGTTTTATAGCATGTCCTTCAAGCCAGTCATTGAAGCCTCCTGAATCTCTTCGTCGGTCAGGGGAGATCTTTTGTATTTATTGTTATTTTCATCACATGGTAGCAGGGAAAAAGTTTGAAGGGGTCAGATCATATCTGTAAAGAATCTTGAAAAGGGTTGCGATGCCGAAGTGAAAAGGTTTATGACCATGAACGAGGAGAGACAAGATGCATTGCCTCGATTATGCTTCTAATTCCACATACTTTTCTTATCCATAAATGTTTGGTAATGATCTGTAAATCTTTGATAATGTCATTTTATCAATTCCTACGTGGTCTGCCATTATTCGAACATTTCAATGTTGGTTCTAGTTCAACTCATCCTGTGCCAGTTGTACATTGTCTTCATTTCTGCTCATGAATAAATGCATGAGTCTTGCACACCTTCTCTATCAATCTTAATACATTTTTAAAATCTCAAGCAGCGTTTGATACATTTCACTCATGAATAGTTTCTGGAGCATGGTAAACATCTCCAAAGCTGATTTTCTAAGTCCCATTCAAACTCAACAGTGTATGTCTCTTCTTTGTAAGATTCAGCTTCCTCCAATCGTACAGATTGTTTAATCATGCTAATCAACAATTGAAACCTCTCGTTAGTTTATATCCATCTGATGTCAGGTGCACTTTTAAGCTGAATCCCTACTTCATCGAGTCTGCTTGAAAACAACTCACTGCTTTGTATAGTCTTATGAAAAGACTTAAAATTCCTTACGTTTTATACAAATCCTGTGTACAGGTGTATCATGTGTACTATACCATGTGTACAGGTTAATCAACAGATATAGGAGCGTAGAGTTATTACATTGTGTTGAATATATTGAGAATAATATTCTTGGTATATAACAAATTATTCTTGCAATCTGTTTGGAAAACAAGACAATGTTTCCTACTAAAATAAACACTATCTGAATCCTTGTAAATAATCCTCTTAAGGGAGACAACTATATTTATCTTAGAAATTCGGAGGAGTAGAATAATAAAAAACAGGAAGAATAATATAACCGTGTAAATAGTCACCTTTTAAAGGATCTTTTTCATGCTTTGGTTTCCAGGAAACTCAAGAAATTCCTTATTCTTAAACCGATCTCATGAAGGCTGTTTTCTTAACAGTGAACGGCGTATTTATCTTTCATTGCATCTAAAAAATAATTCAATATTTCCTGTATAATTGAGCAAAATATACAATACGGTGAAGATTCAGACGTAAAAGTGTATGCTTTTGGTCTATTATGTTTTGTAGAGGTCTTATGGCTACATAAATATGAAGTCATATTTGAAAGTAAAAACCTATAGTTTCGACTTTAGACTTACCAAACTTACTTCAAATAATACCAGCTTAAGTGTTATTCATGGCACTATTGATGAAAAATTATATTTGCTTTTTAGGAACTAACATATATTGAAGGTTCTATAAAGATCATATAAATTCATTTTTACATAAAGGTCTACACAAATCTGGGATGATTTTCTAGCCTTAACTGCCTGGATATAAGTAATTCTTTTATCCAGGCTATATTATACCCATTAAGAAAACTCTTTAAGCTAAATTTAAACTACTTTTCTTAATATATTGAAATTTTATTAATACAAATATTATAATAGATAAACATGTTATTTAATTATAGGCAATTATAAAATTAGTAATCTGAAATAATTATTCAAATTTTTAGTTCTTTTACCTGTTTAAACAGCATTTATTGCTAATACATTGTGAAACACATGTGATAAAAATTATAGCGTCATGATGTCACTTTAAGAATAAATATTATTCTGTGGTTAAACCGCAGAATTAAATTTTTTACATACTTTTAAAATTACTAAAAATATTTTCCCAAAACACAGTATTTTTGTATAATACATCTTAAGCAGAACGATTTTAAATTCTTCAATTTTAAGTACGCTTTCTTCTAAATACCATAGAATATTAAATGTTTTTTAAACTGTTAATAGGTAATATTTGTATTTGTTTAACCATTGAACATCCTTGAACCAGTATATCGAATACCCCGTAGCTTGGGGACTGGAATAAAAAATTCGTTTTAAGAAATTTAATACTCTTGATAGTAAAATTAATTAGCTCATTTACAAATATTATAATTCATTTCATTTAAATAAAAAACATATCATTGGATTTTTATTTATGTAAAACACCCACGTTAGACATCCTAGTGTTAAGCTAATTATTAATGTTAAGCGTAGGTGATTCTTTCCGAGCAAGCAATCATTTTTCGCATCGTCCGCCATTTTTGTTAAGTTATATTTTTAAAACTGATATAAAAAGAAGTATGCATTTCATTCAAAAATACTCATTCAAAAAAACTCCGTTCAAAAATACTCATTCTGTATCTAATCACTATATGATTATTTAATTTCTCTCTGAATATTTTAGCTGTTAAATTTTGAATTCCGTTTTAGTATTTTGTTATATTTTGAATTTTTGATTTTCGTTTGAATGTAAACAATGAAAACAACCACCTTTAATGTTTTTATTCTTGGTGCTTCAAATTTAATGAAACATATATTTTTAGAAACTTTTAAGTCGTAAAAAAACCCGTTGAATCCGAAAATGAAATACGTTAAAAATAAAATGGCAAATCACATAGTTACATAAGAATAATTCGTGTTAAGTACCATATAAATGCATATAATAGTTAACTGATGATTAAACTCCATTCAAAACTCCATTCAAAAATATTCATTTTGTATGCAATAACTATTTGATTATTTAATTTCTATCCGAATATTTTGTTGTTAAATTTTGAATTCCGTTTTAGTATTTTGTTATATTTTGAATTTTTGATTTTCGTTTGAATGCAAAACAATGAAAACAACCACCTTTAATGTTTTTATTCTTGGTGCTTCAAATTTAATGAAACATATATTTTTAGAAACTTTTAAGTCGTAAAAAAACCCGTTGAATCCGAAAATGAAATACGTTAAAAATAAAATGGCAAATCACATAGTTACATAAGAATAATTCGTGTTAAGTACCATATAAATGCATATAATAGTTAACTGATGATTAAACTCCATTCAAAACTCCATTCAAAAATATTCATTTTGTATGCAATAACTATTTGATTATTTAATTTCTATCCGAATATTTTGTTGTTAAATTTTGAATTCCGTTTTAGTATTTTGTTATATTTTGAATTTTTGATTTTCGTTTGAATGTAAACAAAGAAAACAACCACCTTTAATGTTTTTATTCTTGGTGCTTCAAATTTAATGAAACATATATTTATAGAAACTTTTAAGTCGTAAAAAAACCCGTTGAATCCGAAAATGAAATACGTTAAAAATAAAATGGCAAATCACATAGTTACATAAGAATAATTCGTGTTAAGTACCATATAAATGCATATAATAGTTAACTGATGATTAAACTCCATTCAAAACTCCATTCAAAAATATTCATTTTGTATGCAATAACTATTTGATTATTTAATTTCTATCCGAATATTTTGTTGTTAAATTTTGAATTCCGTTTTAGTATTTTGTTATATTTTGAATTTTTGATTTTCGTTTGAATGTAAACAAAGAAAACAACCACCTTTAATGTTTTTATTCTTGGTGCTTCAAATTTAATGAAACATATATTTATAGAAACTTTTAAGTCGTTAAAAAACCCGTTGAATCCGAAAATGAAATACGTTAAAAATAAAATGGCAAATCACATAGTTACATAAGAATAATTCGTGTTAAGTACCATATAAATGCATATAATAGTTAACTGATGATTAAACTCCATTCAAAACTCCATTCAAAAATATTCATTTTGTATGCAATAACTATTTGATTATTTAATTTCTATCCGAATATTTTGGTTGTTAAATTTTGAATTCCGTTTTAGTATTTTGTTATATTTTGAATTTTTGATTTTCGTTTGAAAGTAAACAATACAAACAACCACCTTTAATGTTTTTATTCTTGGTGCTTCAAATTTAATGAAACATATATTTTTAGAAACTTTTAAGTCGTAAAAAAACCCGTTGAACCCGAAAATGAAATACGTTAAAAATAAAATGGCAAATCACATAGTTACATAAGAATAATTCGTGCTAAGTACCATATAAATGCATATAATAGTTAACTGATGATTAAACTCCATTCAAAACTCCATTCAAAAATATTCATTTTGTATGCAATAACTATTTGATTATTTAATTTCTATCCGAATATTTTGGTTGTTAAATTTTGAATTCCGTTTTAGTATTTTGTTATATTTTGAATTTTTGATTTTCGTTTGAAAGTAAACAATACTAACAACCACCTTTAAGATTTTTATTCTTTGTGCTTCATGAAAAATCCTTTCAATCCGAAAATAAAATAAATTAAAAATAAAACGGCAAATTACATAGTTTCTTAAGAATAATTAGCTTTTAAGTACCATATAAATGCATGTAGTAGTTAACTGGTGATTAAACTCCATTCAAAAATACTCATTTTGTATCAATCACTATTTGATTATTTTATATCTATCCGAATATTTTAGTTTAAATTTGAATTTTGTTTTAGTATTTTGTTATATTTTGAATTTTTGATTTTCGTTTGAATGTAAACGATGCAAACAACCACCGTTAAGGTTTTTATTCTTGGTGCTTGAAATTGAACGAAACATTTATTTTTAGAATTTTTTAAGTCATAAAAAATCCGTTGAATCCGAAAACGAAATCCGTTAAAAATAAAATGGCAAATCACATAGTTTCATAAGAATAATTAGGGTTTACGTACCATATAAATGCATATAGTTCTTAAACTGACAATTAAACTCCATCCAAAAATACTCATTTTGTATCCAATCACTATTTAATTATTTTATTTCTATCCGAATATTTTATTTATTTTTTAATTCCCTTTTAGTATTTTGTTATATTTTGAATTTTCGATTTTCGTTTGAATGTAAACAATGCAAACTTCCACCTGTAACTTTTTTATTCTTGGTTCTTCAAATTAAACGAAACATTTATTTTTAGAATTTTTTAAGTCATAAAAAATTTGTTGAATCAGAAAATAAAATCTGTTAAAAATAAAATGGCAAATCACATAGTTTCATAAGAATAATTAGTGTTTAAATACCATATAAATGCAAATAATAGTTAACGGATGGTTAATTTTACATGGTATGGCATGTTATGTTTGGTCTGAATAGTCCGTTAAAGCTAATTTGTAAGTAATATCTAAATAAGTATTTTATTTAATCGCCGATTTATTCTAACAGTAGAATAATTTTTCGTTTAGTTTCGTAAGGAACAAACGGTAATTTGTTTTCTTACATGACTGTCAATTAGATCACAATGTCTAGAGAAAACAAATGGATGTTATATTGTGCATAGTACATGTGCAATACATATTCTGATGAGTCTGTTACGATTGACCAATTCAAACTATTATCCAGAATGCTTTTCGAATTAGTCTTGTAGTTTTACACAAATGTATTTTAAGTCATTTCACTTTGAAAAATTCCGATTGAAGGATCGAAATAAATTATTTTTCTAATATTTAATGATTTAAGTTAAGGAAATACACGATTGTTCATTTATAATCAGAATAGATTTTATAGTCTCGAATTATAGTTTTAACATTTTTATACGAACATGCAAACTTTAAAATGTATATATGCAATATATCAAAACATATATAGGTATATCCACCAATTTGGGTGGAATTAAACATAATAATATCTAGAGAAGAAAAACTAACTCTGAACCCTTTAAACCTTTTAAAGATCTAGATATAGTACAATATATAAGGATTCAGAGAATTAAATGGGCAGGACACCTGTGCAGAGTGAATGAAGATCGTGTAACAAAAAAGATCTTCTGGTGCCAGACCATTTGGTACCCGAAGAAGAGGGATTCCTAAACTTAGGTGACGCGACTGTTTGGAATCGGACTTGAAACTTTTAAAAATTACTAACTGGATGTCCATGGCTAGGGACAGATTAATGAAGACTTTTCATGCCCCTTCATTACATATTTCCCTTGTGGGGTATATATATTTTAACCTACATTTTGCGCCTTTTTTTTACATATTGCCCCTTGCTAGTGCAGCTCTAGCTATTTTCTCACGATTGCAGCCTGTCTTTTCAAACCGAGCCGCCCTCGATCTGGGATTAAGTTACGGACCGAGCGTCCAATTCTGGCCACCTGCATCCGCAGCCCTTAAACCTTTCGACCATAATTTGCGCCCATCGGCTCATATTCTGACAGTTCTGTAGCCATAAGTTTCGGTTTGAGATAAACAGCCTCTCCTTTGAAAGGTGCCGCATTGTGGCCAAGCTCAGCTCCGCATCGTTTTTGGCGAATTTTCACCACCTGAATTGCGCCTCACTCCGATTGGGTTTTTGTTTTCCGCTCGCCTTGTCTCGAAGTTTCATTGGTCAGAGCAGCGAGAGCACTACGCTCTCCTTGACAGCGCGGGGTTTTCTTGGAGCCTGGCAACACTCTTGCTGGCTGTGTTTCGGCCCTTTTGGCGTGAGCGCAGCCTAGAAGGTTTTGTTAATTTTGCGAGACAGAGAGAGATTTTTTTAAAAACTTTGAGAACGTTTTTGGCCCAGCCACCTTTTCTGTTCGAGCCCACCTTTTGGTCTCAATACTGCGACGTTCATGTAGTTATATTTTCCATCTGCACATTAATCGTCGTAATATTTTTAAAAACAACGCAACAAAATGAACCTCCAATAACCACTATAAGATCAGGGCAGGAGTGGACTATATTATTTGCAATTTAGAAATTAAAAAATAAATGGCTGGAACCAGACTTTTTTCTGTCTACCTTCAATCAACTTAACTTGACACTTTACTACCGGTCCTGACATTCTACGCACTGCTCCCTTCCTATGTTCCAACTCTTCAGTATAACAGAAAAACCTGGAATTTTATTCTGTCTGGCCAATGAAGAAGAAAGTATGTTAAAATAATTTTCGTTTTGGGAAATTATTTTAACATATGAAATCTTTAAATAGTTCATTTTTGCTCATGTTCATGTATCATGTTAGATTTTCATTAATTCCTTGCGATAAAAGTGCTAATACATTTTGTATGTTAAATATGTGTTAATGTTTTACATAGTGTTACGAACTTCAAAACTGGGTTCGGGGATTGAATGAACTTTAAGTAAGACTACAGCACGAAAACAATAATTTATTAATATTCAGTTAGGAAATACAACACACCGACAAAACCACCGCGGAACAATTTGATCAGAATGCCTTACGCTCACATACCACTTTCCGCATCAAACAAAACACCGGAGAAACACAACACACCGTGGGTGCTCTTTAAACCCGAAAGATCCACTTAACGACTCTGATTTTCAAGATCTTCAAGATGATGGGTCAACTGGATATTCTGGACCTAGCCCTCAAATCCAGAGATTTCTAACAGTAAGCAGAGATATTGACAATGAGCAGAGCATAAACAAATAAAAGATGAAAGACGGATAGAATGGTAGATTCGTGAATTTATAACACAGTAACTAAAGAATAGAGAGTTTAGGGATAGGAAAACACAACAGTATTTCTTGGCCAGGGACATCAGAACAGTATTGAGACTCTGGTTTTGGGACTCAGTCTGCCTTATATAGGCCCGAAGAAACTGCTGTAATATTCCAGAAACCGGAACCGGAAGTTGTCACGTGACGCCACACTTAGCAACATTTGGAAACACTTGGCGATGAACTTGGCGACAAAAAATAGTTTGATAAAACTGTCGCCAACGAACCGTTATCTCGCCAATTTGGCGAGTTACACATAGAGTCCCATGCTACATTTACGGTTCACTAAACAAATTCATAAAAATAAGTTTTATAACAATTTAGAAAATAAAAGTATCCATAGAATTAGCAAAAAGTTACTTTTTTATCTACAAGTATATTATACAATCTGCCTACTTTCTCCATAAATGTCAGTAGAAGAAATTTTAATATATTTAAAAATCTTAAAACCAAAGTGCAGTGAAAGGTGTAACAGATCTAAAAAAATGTGTATTTAAAATATTAATAATTGTAATTGTTATAAAAGAATGTTTTAATTTTAATTAAGTGAACTGTTCAAGGGGATTTTATTTTCCTGAATAATATTAAAATTTGGTTCTAAAATGCAAAGCAGACAGAATGAATTCTCTAATGATTAAAATCCCCGAAACAATTTTATAAGTACGAAGTTCCTTATGGTACTATAGAATTTCAAATATTCATGTTTAAATATCTTTATGGTGTTTTCTTATTTAAGTTAAAATTTAAATTTCCAAAAACTACATACTATTACCTATCTTTTATGAAGTTGATAGTCAATTCTTGTGAGGATATTTCTTAATTAGAAGCTACTCTTTTATTTTAATTTATTTAACAAGTATCGGAATTTCATCTGAGAGAACAAAAGCTAAACTTTTATTAAATTACCTATTTCTTATTTATAATTCGAACATCTAATTAAAAAATTCAAATATTTCATAAACTCTTTTTCAAAAAGTTACATCTCCAGAGATTTATTTAATCTTCTGTAATGGAAGTAGATTATGGGTTTGAAAAAATATTTCAAACAAAAATAAGCGATGTACATATATTTCAAATTAATGAAACTTATCGAATATAGAAAATTTAAATTTAACAAAATTCAATTAAAGAACAAAATGGTTAAAGAACAAAATGTATTAATTTTAATCAGCGAGTTTAAAGTAACTGTAATTTATGTATAGTTAAAAAGATATATAGTGTATCATAATTTATGACAAGCGCTAAATTTAATTCTTTAGTCCAAATTATCTTTTGTGAATGCCTACTGTACCCTTCAAATTCAAATTTATTACAAATATGATCTTTTTCTTGGCAAACGGAAACTTATAGCTAGAGGTAAAAGACATACATAGATCTATATATCATGCCTATATAACTAAATAAATTTAATAATTAATCCTTATATATTTCTAAAAAATCAATCATAATATGAAGTATATTTAACGAAATTATACAGTAGTTGGTTTTATTCTGAAGTGTTGTATTGACTAATCAAGAGTTAGTTATTTATTCACAAAAAGAAGTATTATCCCTAGAAACTGAAATTTTAAGAAAAACTTATGTTTCGTTATCAATTTCTTTTATTTTGTTCAGCTAAATTATTTTGTAAATAAGAGATTATGTATTAGATATAATGTTTATTGTACTTAAGTGAATAATGAAATCATTTCAATTAGTTAACCTTTTTAGAAAACAATAGAACTAGTTATGCTTCAAATTAGTAAGGTGTCATTGACCGTCTCGATTATTTGGCAGTCATGTGTATTATCGATTTCCAACTGTGCTCTGCAATAAAAGATAGCTTTTTTGCATTTGTTTGTTTATTTTAAGAATGTTTTTTAGAGATTTTTTATGATATTTTGATCATTTTAGCATAAAGAAGTATTATTATTTGTATAATTTATATATACAAGGTGTCCCAAAACGACTGCATAAAATCTGCACAGCTAGATTCCTCTTTGGGAGTACATAAAAACTGCCCAAAGAAACGTTCCTGTACGATCCATAGTTTACGGGGAAAATGCGATAAAGTATGACGTCACTGCCAGTTCAAGAAAAAACACTTTATTGAACATATGAACAGCAGTATATACACGGGCATACTCTCTAACAGATCGTAAGACATTTCCATTACAACGGCCGTACATCAGGTACATGTCGCAGTAGTCACGAACGGAATACATGGCTACCATACAAAGACTACCGTTAGCTGCAAGATACAGCCTTATAAATACCAGTTCAACAGTGGCTTAATGTCATTCCATGGTGCATACATGCATAACGCGATATGTGTGGCGAACGTTTTAAACATTATCGTTTGGAAAGGTATGCAAATACTGTTGTTGATATGTTCAAAACAGTGTTTTTTTTTCTTGCACAGGCAGTGACGTCCTACTTTGTTTTACGTATTTTTCTCTTAAACTATGGATCGCTTCTTTGGGCAATTTTTATGTACTCCCAACGAGGAATCTAGCTCTGCAGAGTTTATGCCGTCGTTTTGGGACACCATGTATATATATACAAGGTTAGACCGAAAAGTAAGATGGCCGATGTCATAATAATCACTGCATTGTGTATTTGCATATAAATACATCACTGTTTTTCAAAGTAGTTACCGCCTTCTACAATACCTTTATACAACGTTCATACAAGTTCTGGAAACTTTTGAAAAAGGTCCTCCTATGAGACTGTTCTAAATTCCTTGGTAAAAGTGCTAAAATATCTGAAGTGTCCCTTCAGTGCAAATATCCGTCGTCGATGGAGAAAAATGTCTGCTGGAGCAATATCAGTGGAATAAGGGGGTAAAATAACTCCGTAACCTGTTGGTGCGTGAGGAACCTTCTAACATACATTGCAGTCGGCATGTATTATCATGAAAAAGAACCCACTTGACTGATTCACCGTGATGGTGCCGAACACGACGAATACACGTCCGGAGACGATTCATAACACTGCATTAAAACTCACCATTAACTATTTGACTTTCCAGTACGAATTTTTTACAGATAATTCCCTGTACATCGAAAAAAGTAATCAACATTGTCTTAACCTTTGATATTTAGAAAGAAACTTTCTCGATTTCGGCGATGAGGGACCGCGCCACTCCCGGTATTGGCGTTTTGTTTGTGGACCATACGCAAAAGATCAAATACCATCTCCTGTGACGATGGACTGTATAAATGTGTCACCCTTACCTGCTACATTGATAAAGTCGCCACACGAGTCCATTTGCTGCTGTTGTTGTTCATCGCTTAAGTTATGAGGGACAAACGTTACACAGTTTCCATTTACCCAAATCCTTCGTCAATGTTGTTCGAACGATTTCACGAGGAATGGTCAATTCGTTCTCTATTATTCGGTGATCTTTGAATAACTTCCTAACTCTTTCAACATTTTCAGTCGTTCTGCTCATCACCGGTCTTTATCTGCGTTGCTCAATCACCAAACTTTCATGACCTTCACCGAAACATTTGAACCACTGAAATACTGCGAAGTGAGGTTTCTTCGCTATACACATTCCGAAGCATTTCCAAGGTTTTCGTATCAGTTTTACACATTTTAAAACAGAATTTCATATTCGTTTTTTGCTCAATTGCAAAATGCATTAACACCTCTTATGTTTAAGCGACTGAAAGATTACACGATAAACAAGAAACTTTGAATATTACCCTGAACTTTAACTTTACACACCGAAAACCATAATGTGCATATGTCCGGTCGTCGGGCTGTTCTCATTTTCGAAAGGAGGGATAAGTCACCTTATGTTTCTGTCTCACCTGATATATATATATATATATATATATATATATATATATATATATATATATATATATATATATATATATATATAAATGATATAAAATGATACGTTTGTGTGGGTTTTATAAAATCCTCAACGTTTCTCGTAGAATAATTACATTTTAAGTATTCCTATATACGGCCGGAAGTTTTTGTCGATATTAAAACTTATTCAATATTCGTCTATAATGTAACACGTTGGCATAACTAATATTTAAGCACCTGTTGGCGAAATATTGCAGTTTATTAATACAATTCTTGTATTTTTTCTTCTGAAAAATAGGTTAACTAACTTATAAAATAACGGCCAGTAATTTATCTGAAGATATTTTTGTCACTTCTTTTGAAATACTTTTGTATTAAAACATAAAGGAACAAAATTCTGGTTAAAAGGTTAGTAATGAAAATTGTGGTAGACTCACCAATGTCGTTTAACGGCTAACTGAGATTACTTTCTGTTTAAACGGAGAATAGAGTCTGGCCATTGGTTGGCGACATGGGCTTATCGCGGTTCGTCAGTAAGCGACTTTGATGAGATAGGCCCTAAATGCCAGAATTGAAAATTAATTTTCACGATAAGTTTTTCTTAGCTATCACTATATCCTAAATTTCGTAAATTATTTCACATGTTCTTACGTCTTCTTTCAGTTTTTTTATGAAAATATCATGCGAATTAAATGTGGTTATAGTATTTAAAAAACTGGTATAATTGTACTAGATGGATAATATATGGATAAATCTTCAAGTATTGCAAATATTTACGGAAAGTTTTTCCACAGAAATATTTACATGGTAAATACAAAGGAAATTTTTTCCAATAGTTCTAATAGTAATATCACGGATTCTGAACTTTCCCTGAATTCACACACACACTTGGTATTAATAATAAACACTGTAAATGTTGTTGATATATATTCATTAAAATTTGTTATGGTACATTTTACGTATTCTGACTCAGTATCAATTTCCTGCTCAATTTTAGAAATCACAAGATTAGTGGGCTTAATATATATAATTCTATTGTACTATCACTTAGAAGGTCCTGAAGGTAATGTTTTTACTATACTCAGCAAACTTTATTTACAACTTGTACCCATGTGTTCTTTAATCACATCATATAAATAAATCATTTGTCCTCATCTTTTGGGATAATTAAGGTTCTTAGATGAGGTTAGATTTTTTTTATAATGCCATTAGTCTTAAGTTATGTTACATACCAAAAATACAAAAAATCTGAAAAACAAATTCTTTCCATAAGAATACATTTTACTTAAGTTTGATTTTTTGATTAAATTTAAGTAGTATAACCTAATTAGATCAAAATTTTATATTTAGCGATACTTCTCTGAAATTAATTATACTTTTTACGAAAATATTCAGGTAAAAACAAGACACCGTTAAAAAAATTATGCTAAGAAAGTCATATGAGCAAAATTTCAAATATTTTCTACTTTTGTAAATTTATCTCGCTGTTACTACTTGCTCCAGAAGGCATTGTGGTGAAGAAATTAAAAAAATAAAGAAAGAAATGCAGGAGTGAAGTATGCCAAATAAAAATAGAAAAAATTAAATAAAATTTTTAAACTGCAAAAATATTTAAATTATCTCTAAAACCTCTAAACTAATTATCTCTAAACATCATCATCATCATTACATCAGGTGAAAACGTACTTAGACGATTTTAATAGTTTCAGCATGATATTAAATGAGAAGTTTATTTAATGACGCATCAATAAATTAGAGTAAAAATCAATGAAAGACAAAAAAAAAAGTTTCATTTTTATTATGGTTGAACGATGGCCAAATGGTTAGGGTGCTGATCTCCGGTATCGGAGTTCGTGGGTTCGAATCCCACTGTGGCATGGATGTTCATAGCCGTTCGGAATCGGCTTCAAGTAGTAGTTTGCGGTCTCATTAGCTCTGGAGCTACAAATGAGTAGGCCATAGAGCTCCAAATTAAACCAAACCAAAACCATCTTTATCATGATCTTGACCTCAGATTAATTTGACTTCTTTAGAAACTTAACAGCCTTACCTGGATCATTATGCAAAATTCCATTGATAATCGCACCAGTCATTTCGGAATGCATTGTGAAGAGTCATATATATATAAACACAGAATATTTCTTATATACATATATACAATTTATATAAAAATTAATTTACTAAACTCAAATTTTATTGTAGCTTCCCGGATATATATAGTGGTTAGTGTATAATATGTGTTTCTACCTCATAGGAAATAATGCTGATAGTCCAAAAAGTACTCTCATAAAAAACGGTTAACATAATCCGTGGTATTGTTAATTAAGGTAAGTGCCTTCGCATTAGAAATATTTTTTAGCGTAAACAAAGAAAAAGACAAAAAGCATCTCTACACGTTGAAACAAATAAGAAAAAAAAATGCACTTTTCTAAAAGTCGCTATTGACCAAAATAAAAATTAAGAATTTTAACTCCTTTCAACATTTGCTAAAGATTTCCTCTGGAGTTGTTTAAAAAAAGTGCCAAAATGAGGTTCCTTTCTTTTATAGATGAAATGAGCAAGTGCTTTGAACAATTGGATGAGAAAGGAAAAAAATCAGAGGCGAAACTTGTTTTATAGTCGCTTATTTCCAGTGAGATTTCAAATGAAAGATATTTCATTAAATATTTTTGAATAGTTAAGGCTTAATCGATAGAAAAACTTTACGGTGGAAAATATTAATTTAAATCTTTTTTTGAAATTCGTAATCTTCGCTCAAAGCGGAAAATTCATCGATTTTTTTTAAAGTTAAGATGTGAATTAAATTAATGCATAAAATTGAAGAAACTTCTCGTTGCAATTCGAAGCAGATTTTTAATTTAACTCTTACTTAAATATCAGATATTCATAGAAAAAAAATTTCTGTGTGGATTTATTCGAAGTCTTCGAACTAGATGACTGAAATAAATTTACAAACATAATTTTTTTATTAATGACTTTCAGTGACTTTTGATGGAAAATTATACTAAAATATATTATTTTAACACATTGTGTGCTGGTACATTTCGATGCTGAATTTTACCGGGATCGGGTGTTTTGCGCGTATATTTAGTTATTCAGTTAAATCTCAATAGATCGAAAATTATTTAATTTTTTAACCAACTTTTCGTATTTTATACTGAAATATTTAAAGATATTTATAACAAGAAATATATAAATAACAACTATAAGAGTTTTGTAAAAAAAATATTTTTAGTGGATAAATTTATAATAGTATCGTAAATATGAAAAATCAAATAGAAATAGTAGTATATGGTTTTAATTTTTTCTCGTTTTGTGGATCCACATCAACTGATGTAAAAGCTAGTTTTTATTTGTGTAAATCTTACCAGAATCTATGTAGTAGTCAAGAACATTTCACTTCGTTTTCCTGTATATACCGTTATTTTTGTACCCACAAACAAACCATGTTGTTACACTAACCCGTACTAGTACGTGACCTGGGTTCAAGTATCAATCGTCAGAAAACGTACTAGTAAGTTTCCCGCATACCATGTGTTAATAAAGATTAATTATGAATCCTGAACTATTGACTTAAAGCGCTCAATAACTTTTTCTGTTGCTGTTATTTCATGACTAAACAGGTAGCAAGTTTTTTTTCAGCTCCTTAGATTGTGAATTAAAATAGTTCTGTTAACATGGTATGACTTCTGGAATTGACAATAACTTGACACTTGATATTCGTTGCAAATAAATTGACCTCAGCAATCCAAGGCATTCAAATAAATAACTGTCAAATTGACAGTTGCTGATTAGGCTTATCCCTTTTTTAATGATAGAGACCATGTATTCAGCTCCTAGCATGTTCGTATCCCTTTATAATCAAAGTGCCTTCACACTTCAACTCCCGAACACTTGTTATGTGCTATTGCCAAGAACACTGAAGGTAACTCTCTCTCTCTCTGTATATATATATATATATATATATATATATATATATATATATATATATATATATATGTGTGTGTGTGTGTGTGTGTATGTGTGTGTATATACATAACATATATATATATATATATATATATATATATATATATATATATATGTGTGTGTGTGTGTGTGTGCGTATAAATACATACATATATATATATATATATATATATATATATATATATTTATTTATACATATTTATATGCACGTAAATTTTATATTCTATTGTTATATCTAAGTTATCAGATACTCGTAAAATAATATTTTAATATAATAAAGTATATAAATATATGTACGTATATATGTAATTATATACTTTAACACATCAAATACATTAAAGTAAATAATTATGTATGTAAACACGCACACACACACACGCTATATATATATATATATATATATATATATATATATATATATATATATATATATATATATATATATATACGTGTGTGTGTTTGTGTGTGTGTATGTGTGTGTGCATCTATGCATGTATATATACTAGCATGTGTGTGTAATATATCAAAATTATTTACCTTTAATATTTCATTAATAACCTCCTCTCTCCCTTTCTAATTCCTTAAAATCTTTTTCACAGCCGCTAAATGTCTTAATCAAAGGAGTGTACTCGATACATTTCCCAAAAATTTCTGTCTTACAGATGTTAATGTTCCGACTGTTCAACGAGTTTTCCAACTGTCGCCGGCATATGGCTAATGCGTTTTTCCTGATCTTAAAGGTTTATTCGCTGACTAAGGGATTGGGTGACTTGGGAAAATTCTTTCTTTCTTCTCTCTTGGGTTCACCTCTATTCGAGCAGAATGCTTTTGTGTATTTCTCTTGTCTGTCGTTGACTAGTAAAGATGTCCGTTTTTAGCAGCTCTAAAATAAAGTTTTAATTAGATGTGTACCGTACTCTTCAACGTGAATCGACTGCATCGTTATTGCTGCTAGCTGTTTAGGCTTCTCTTTTCCTAGTAACGCGAGAGAGTAGAAACAATAGGAGCTACATAATTATTGTGACTAGAGTAAATAATTATTACATGTATACACACACTGAGAAAAAAAAAATCAGAGGCGAAACTTGTTTTATAGTCGCTTATTTCCAGTGGGATTTCAAATGAAAGATATTTCATTAAATATTTTTGAATAGTTAAGGCTTAATCGATAGAAAAACTTTAAGGTGGAAGATATTAATTTAAATCTTTTTTTTAAATTCGTAATCTTCGCTCAAAGCGGAAAATTCATCGATTTTTTTAAAGTTAAGATGTGAATTAAATTAATGCATAAAATTGAAGAAACTTCTCGTAGCATTTCGAAGCAGATTTTTAATTTAACTCTTACTTAAACATCAGATATTCATAGAAAATATTCTTCTGTATGGATTTATTCAAAGTCTTCGAACTAGTTGACTGAAATAAATTTACAAACATAATTTTTTTATTAATGACTCTCAGTGACTTTTGATGGAAAATTACACTAAAATATATTATTTTAACACATTGTGTGCGGGTACATTTCGCAGCTGAATTTTACCGGGATCGGGTGTTTTGTTTAGTTATTCAGTTAAATCTCAATAGATCGAAAATTATTTAATTTTTTAACCAACTTTTCGTATTTTATACTGAAATATTTAAAGATATTTATAACAAGAAATATATAAATAACAACTATAAGAGTTTTGTAAAAAAAATATTTTTAGTGGATAAATTTATAATAGTATCGTAAATATGAAAAATCAAATAGAAATAGTAGTATATGGTTTTAATTTTTTCTCGTTTTGTGGATCCACATCAACTGATGTAAAAGCTAGTTTTTATTTGTGTAAATCTTACCAGAATCTATGTAGTAGTCAAGAACATTTCACTTCGTTTTCCTGTATATACCGTTATTTTTGTACCCACAAACAAACCATGTTGTTACACTAACCCGTACTAGTACGTGACCTGGGTTCAAGTATCAATCGTCAGAAAACGTACTAGTAAGTTTCCCGCATACCATGTGTTAATAAAGATTAATTATGAATCCTGAACTATTGACTTAAAGCGCTCAATAACTTTTTCTGTTGCTGTTATTTCATGACTAAACAGGTAGCAAGTTTTTTTTCAGCTCCTTAGATTGTGAATTAAAATAGTTCTGTTAACATGGTATGACTTCTGGAATTGACAATAACTTGACACTTGATATTCGTTGCAAATAAATTGACCTCAGCAATCCAAGGCATTCAAATAAATAACTGTCAAATTGACAGTTGCTGATTAGGCTTATCCCTTTTTTAATGATAGAGACCATGTATTCAGCTCCTAGCATGTTCGTATCCCTTTATAATCAAAGTGCCTTCACACTTCAACTCCCGAACACTTGTTATGTGCTATTGCCAAGAACACTGAAGGTAACTCTCTCTCTCTCTCTGTATATATATATATATATATATATATATATATATATATATATGTGTGTGTGTGTGTGTGTGTGTGTGTGTGTATGTGTGTGTATATATACATATATATATATATATATATATATATATATATATATATACATACATATATAGTGTGTGTGTGTGTGTGTGTGTGCGTATAAATACATACATATATATATATATATTTACTTATTTATTTATTTATTTATTTATACATATTTATATGCATGTAAATTTTATATTCTATTGTTATATTTAAGTTACCAGATACTCATAAAATAATATTTTAATATAATAAAGTATATAAATATATGTACGTATATATGTAATTATATACTTTAACACATCAAATACATTAAAGTAAATAATTATGTATGTAAACACGCACACACACACACGCATATATATATATATATATATATATATATATATATATATATATATATATATATATATATATATATATATATATGTGTGTGTGTGTGTGTGTGTGTGTGTTATATGTGTGTGTAATATATCAAAATTATTTAACTTTAATATTTCATTAATAACCTCCTCTCTCCCATTCTAATTCCTTAAAATCTTTTTCACAGCCACTAAATGTCTTAATCAAAGGAGTGTACTCGATACATTTCCCAAAAATTTCTGTCTTACAGATGTTAACGTTCTGACTATTCAACACGTTTTCCAACTGTTGCCGGCAAATGGCTAATGCGTTTTTCCTGATCTTAAAGGTTTATTCGCTGACTAAGGGATTGGGTGACTTGGGAAAATTCTTTCTTTGTTCGCTCTTGGGTTCACCTCTATTCGAGCAGAATGATTTTTATGTCTTTCTCTTGTCTGTCGTTGACTAGTAAAGATGTCCGTTTTTAGCAGCTCTAAAATAAAGTTTTAAATAGACATGTATCGTACTCTTCAACGTGAATCGACTGCATCGTTATTGCTGCTAGCTGTTTAGGCTTCTCTTTTCCTAGTAACGCGAGAGAGTAGAAACAATAGGAGCTACATAATTATTGTGACTAGAGTAAATAATTATTACATGTATACACACACACACCCATATATATATATATATATATATATATATATGTGTGTGTGTGTGTGTGTGTATAACTATGAGTATATATGATGTAACTTATTCTAGTTACATTAAATGTCCAGGTACCGACCTATTTAAGACCGCGAGAAAAACCGGCATAACGTAGAAAAATAACAAACTCGCATTTTGTGAGCACTTGAATTAGGCTCTTCTTTACCTAATGAAAGGACGTTGTTTCGTTCAGAATAGAATGCTGAATAGAGGATTGTTAACACCGAAGACCATCTCAATAATTCTGTTTGAGAAATTCATTAGGTTGCTGGCGAAGTGTTTCCAGTGTTCGTTCCAATGGCATGCCGAAGAAAGCGTCTCACACGACAGAAATTCTCTACATTGTAAGGGAAGCAGCAATACTCTCTACCTTGTTCTCCTTGTTGATTAATGATCTGCGAGATTGCTTCCGATTACTGCAAATTTCGCTTGGCTTACACTTGCTCTACAGACGGTTTTCCTCACTACGTCATCAACCATATGTCCGATCAGCTGAGATGGACATTTACATATAAAACGACCGGGGCTCATGACCCAGAGAGAGAATTTTCTGACCGATCTAATCTCCTGTGAACTCATCAGTCGAGAACGTCCAGGCGAGCAACTGACTGTCCTCCCCCACCTTTTTTTTCTCTCCAAAACGATTAGGAAGCTGATTCCTGCAACGATCATAATTTACATTTGTAGATATTCATCGTTTCACCTGTATTTATCATAATTTCAACATTGTGTTTCTAAATAAATATCTTTAGTCTGTACGTAGGCCTCCGCTATCATTTTTCGGGCTCACTTAGAGCCCCAGTACGCTACAATGTATATCTGTTAGTGTAAAATAGAGAGAGATATTACTGGATTTTATAAAAAATCCACATGACTTGGAATAAAAATTACCGTTGAACGTTCTAGTATTAAGAAGTAGGTTTCATTTAAGTTGGCCCTCGTGTACCAGATAGTTGACCGTATAGCTCGAAATCATTGGGACTCGAACTAAATAAATTCGATAAACTGTATTTTTATTACTCCACTGGCATAGTAGAAATATTTGTTATCAGTTTACAGAGAATGTCTAGGAAATATTTTTATTACCCATATGTGATTATGAACTTCCATATTCAGTCGCATTCCTCAAATTATAGGAAACGGATTAAACCATTAACTCATTACCAGAACGAGATAAATTGTAATCCCTAGCAATTTAATAAATAAATAATGATAAGTAATTAATTTAAATTAATAGTTAATTTTTTTATTCATGAATATTTAATTATCAAATCATTTTTACAATACGCTAACATAAAAAACCATTTTATACGTTCAAATAATTCTTGAACATTTTAAAAGTTTATATTCAAAAGAATTTAATTCGAAATCTTGAGAATTTATAAAATTAATATTCTTTTCAAAGATTTTTAAGTACAGTATACATTTTAAATTAATGTATGTCTTCAAGGATTAACAAATTACGACTTGTAAAAATTTAATAATTCCTTATGTAAGAGAATCTTTTTTGTCCATTAATAACCGATTAATTTCTGTTAAATATATATTAATGAATATTTCGAATCTAAGTTATTAAAGCTACAAAGTTCAATAATAGTAATACTTTCAAACAACTTTATATCCCCAGACTATTTCAATAGTTATCAGCATCAGTATTCAATAGTTTAAAGATTATAGGATGATATATGGGTTGGAACTTTAATAGTGGCAACACTACTATAAAAACGATGCGCAACAGCACCAAAGAATGACATGTATTCCACACGTAATCTACATTACATCTAAGCAAAAAGACTCGTCCTTCTTACGTCATACGATTGTGGGGTGATGTAAAGAACTAATCCTTGTATTAGTTTGCGGTCTAAAATGTATTTAGGATATTTTCAAAACAAGAGCAACGAAAATGAATAAACATTCAATGTGCCAGAGACCGAACATCACGATCGAACATCATATAGGGCTTCAAGAGGCTTGCGGGGAATCTGCATTGCTTTACAGAACTGTAGCAAGATGGGTAAAAGTCTTCAATGAAGGACGCCTAGCAGTGTGGCAGACATGCATCGACCAAGTCGTCATAGTGTCAGTAATGTAGAAGTGCGTGCTTTTCCCCATTAATGGACAGTGATGGATGCCAAACGATTCATGAGCTACTCCGAAAGTCAGGGTTTGCACATACGACTGTGCCACACATTCTGAAGGAACATCTGAGTATGAGAAAAATTCTTCACTTTCTGCAGAACGCTCCTATAATTCTGCATAACAATCCTCAGCTATGAGTTAGCACAAGCTGTGACTGATTTCTTCGATAGATAGGTCTCGGAAGTACTTTACCATCCACCATACTACCTAGATCTATGCCCTTGTGACTTTGTCTTAATTCCTATGATGAAGAAACTACTTTGTGGCATTCGCTTCACAACTGTTCCAGAGATTTTTGCGGCAATAGACCGGTCCATTCGAACTATCAACAGAACGGCGTTGCTACAAGTGTTAAACTTCCACCTTGTTGGAAACGGGTTATACACAAAGCAATATTGAATAAATGTAAAACATGGTGACATTAACTCCTTGTAGATTCCATGTAAAAAAAAAAGTTGCCACTAGTTCCAACCCTTGTACTATACAATATTCACAATTTCTAATAAATTTTCACTATAAGAGACTTATTTCGTATCACATATAAACGGAATGATGTTCACTAGGAGTTACTAAGTATTAATGGGTCAACTTTTGGCAAAGGAGATTATTTTCAGACTTTTTTCTCATATCAAATTCAGGAGATAGTTCGAAGAAAAATATCCTTGGTCATAATTTTGAAATACATCCACTTAAACTTGATAATTATCAAAATGCATTCTTGCTGAAATAAAAGAACTTTTAATTTCTAGTACATTTTATTGTGTATAGCATAATAGAAATATCTTCTTATGTAATCATCTTAACACAATTTACTAGTACGTTTTCTGACGATTGATACTTGAGGGCGGGTCACGTACTAGTACGGGTTAGTGTAACAACATGGTTTGGTTGTGGGTACAAAAATAACGGTATATACAGGAAAACGAAGTCGAATGTTCTTGTCTACTACATAGATTCTGGAAAAATTGAGACAAATAAAAACTAGTTCTTACATCAGTCGATGCGGAACCCCAGAACGAGAACGTTGATCAAAAAAGGAATTTAGATGTAAAATTGACTTTTTATTTATCCTTGTGAAAATGATATTATATATATATATATATATATATATATATATATATATATATATATATATATATATATATATATATATATATATATATATATATATATATATATATATATATATATATATATATATATATATATATATATATATATATATATATATATATATATATATATATATATATATATATATATATATATATATATATATATATATATATATATATATATATATGTATATATATATGTATTTATATATATATATATATATATATATATATATATATATATATATTTGTTTATATATTTCAATGTAAAATACGAAAGTTGGTTAAAAAATTAAATAATTTTCAATCTGTTGATATTTAACTGAATAACTGAATTTGCGCTCAAAACACCCGTTTCCGGTTCAATTCTGCTGCGAAATATACTAACACACGATGAGTTAAATGGTATAGTTTTTATTGTTTGTATTATTTTCCAATTACTGTAGTTTAGTAGCAATAAATGCATAGACAATTTGTCTTAGAATATAGTTAATAAAGCATAGTTAAAAATGTGGTCTATGTTATCGAGAGTAAGCAGCAAGTCAGTAGGTTTGAAAAAGACACCTGTGTTCAATTTCTTTTATTGCTTATGTTTAATTCTTTTGTATTACACCTCTATTAAGCTGGTTTTGCATTTATTGCTATAATTTTGCACAATAGGGTTATGTTCTTGTATACATTTTGTAGCATAATATAACCCTTTGCACTCCATTATCGAGTCGTTGGGCATTGGCCGATTGAGTAGAGCGCTAATCTTCGGTACCGGTTGGTTGGTTTGTTTGAGTCCCGTCAATGGCATTGATGTTCTTAGCCTTTCAGAATTGATTTTAAGTAGCAAGTCTCAGTCTGATTAGCTTTAATGTAGTCAACAGTAGATCGTAGCATTTCAAACCAAACTTATGACGAATCTGGCTTGACATCACCTTTCTTTTACAGAAAGTATAATATCTATACGGCTTCACATTTTTTTTTAGTTTAAGTATTACTTCTCATACTTGTTTATCTGGATTAAAAGCACTACGTCTATAATAAATTGGTATAGCTCCAACATTAATTTTTGTTCAGAATGAGAAATATTAATATTGAGTACAAACTGTTAAGAAAATGATGACATAAAAAGTGTTTTAGTAAATAAATAACTTACAGTTATAAAATTCTATAAATCTGTAATATATCAAAATTACTATACTTAAAATATCTCTTAAAAATACATTTTTTCCTTTCCTCCTGTTTATTGTTCTACAAAATAAGTATCACAGAGAGTAAAATCTGAATCGAACGCAGTCGTCTGGCGCTATTCTATCCCTCAGTACATCCCTCTGCAAAAAGGTTAAAGTCAATTTTTAAGGTATAAAAATATATTATTCACAGAGAATAATTTTGAAATTTTGTTTATTACTGCTCGGTATAAAGTAAAAATAGGTTTATAATCGCGAATTATTTCGGTTTAGATGGAAATGCTCAACGAACATAAATACTTCTTGTTTCCAACTGAAAGCAGTACTTGATATCTACTCAGGAAGTTAAATATTTTTTTAATGTTAAGACAATAGACAATGATAATTCTGATGTTGAATCATACAGAATTTTAAAATGAAATAGATGCATGACAAAATCAGCATACAAAGAAGTCATGTGTTGTCCAAGATAACTTTTTTTACATTATATTTATGCCATCGAGAAAAAGCGACTATTCCGGGACAAGTAAGATTCATTCCTTGACACAATTTATGCAATTTGCATAATGCAAATTAACCTAAAAATGAGACAATCATCAATATCAGATATAAATGCGTATCTTAATCATTTGATTCTAACTAATGATAGCATTAGATGGAAAATAGTACATTGATTGAGATGGAAATTAATGGTTTTATGTGCAAACAATTGGCATCTCTTTTCTAATTTTTTTTGTCGGAAATCTGTCTTAGTCAGTTTTTTGCTTGCACGTTTAAAGAAAAGTAGAATATAAAGGGTATAGAATCACTCTTGTTAGAAAAACATTTATTGGTACAGAGTTAGTCTTTTTTACGCTTTTCCAGTATCGGCCTATTGATCTGTTCATATTTTTTTTTCAAGCATAAGTAGATTTTTTTTTATTAATCATCTTGAGAAAATGATGCATTTCCCTTCTTCATATTTCCTTTGTATGGCTAAATTATTAATGATATCATTTTCCTTTCTTTAAAGAATAATTAATTAAAAAAAACCGGGTTTACTTAACTTTTTATTTTATCTATACTTTTATTATCATTAACTCTTTCTGCAATTGAAGATCTGATTATGGCGATTTTTTATGATGTATTGTTCTCCACTTTGTCAGCCTTCAGTTTCGATATATCTGACTAGAGATGCCAAGAGATATTTTTTATAAAATGGTTACACGGGATATTTTATTTCAGATAAATTCAGCATTAAGCATATATGGTATTATTTGGCTTATTTCTACTCTCCTACCCGTTTTTGTACATTATAATAGAGAATGTGCGCATGACGTCAGGTGCAGAAAAAATTGCAGTTCTGCTTCTTCGTTGACAAAACGTTTGAATTTTCTACGGATTCTGCATGTTATAGGGGTTTTTATTTTGTCAATTATCTGATAATGGTAACAAGCATTGGCACGTATGGCTGTACTAAGCGTTTCAAAAAAGGTTAAATTATTAGATTTTATTGCTTTTCTAAAGATCCTACATTTCGATTGTGAATGTTTTGGATAAAACCTTTGAAAAGTAAAGATTAAACTCCAAGTTCTTCTTCAAGAATTTGCGACAAACATTTTCAGAATGGTAATAAAATGTTAACCTTATTATAATATACTATATTATATAAAACTATTATGCTATAAGTTTGTTTTTATACTTCTAATGTATTTTCTATGCTTTTGGGAGATGTTTTGGGCTATGTTCTGTGTTTGGTTGTATACATGATCCATATTGAATGTCATAAGAGCAATGAAAACAAGCAATGTTTTGGCAACGAAAAGTTGAGTCGTAGTCAGCACTCGTATGTGTATACAAACATACACATTCTTTATTGTAGTTTGAACTCTCGTTCTGCTTAAAGCAGCTGGGTACCCGCTCAACTTGGAAATATAGAAGTGCCGCGTTTTGAAGAAAAAAGATTGAACTTTCAGCTATTTTTGAAACGCACTAATTTCTGTTTAATATGCGTTGTATCTTGTCTTTTATGTTGGTTGTAAAAATAAATATTATAGTCTTTTAAGGATAGTAGCATTCAATCAGAGTATAAGAATCTGAATTAATTACATGATTTAGACAACAATAATAACATTCGATTTCTATGACACAAGAACAGGGTACTCCCGCCAACTTGGCGATAAAGCTCTAAGCATGGTAGCCTAACATTTTCTCCTGATCTCGCCATGTCTACATCTATATCTATATTTTGAATTATATTACATTGGAATCCAACTGTCCTTGAGCAACACTTTTCTTTAGAGTTCCGTAATGCTATAAGAAGATTTAGTGAACCATTAATAGTTTGTTTAGTTTACCATTTATTTTAGTAAACACCGACAATAATTTCTCCACATTTGTCAGGGGGAACCCTATTAATATGTATTACCGATGCTTTTCGTAAAGTAAAGCTAAAATTTCAATGAAGTCCAGTGTAGAGCAATTTGTTGCATCGTCACGAACTACTATAATGCCCATCCAATTCTTCATGTTTACAACAGCCAATGAGAAACAATAAACTACCCTTCTGTTTGAATCTAAAACCAGAATTGTAAGTTGAGATGTGCCCTACTGCGTGAAATCGCCTTATTAAGACCTAAAAAGAGGTTAGAAAGATAGGAAAATAAATAAACCAAATTTTGGAAGTAGTTACTGTGTCCCTGAAATCATTTATCAGCTGGTTTAGCAAAATTATCATCATACATGTTTGATAGAATAATTTCTTTATTCTTTATATCTTAAAGCAAAAATGATTACATATGTATGTATACATTATATATGTATGTATACTTAATAGATACAGAGCAATTTCACGCATTTTCATGAACTACTTCAACACCCTTCCCATTCATATTCATGTTTGCGACAGCCAATTGACAAAAATTAAATTTGGCCTTCCATCTGAAATAAAAGCCTGAATCGTCACAAACTGAGATGTACCCTGCTGCATCAAATCACCCTATTGCTCACGTGACATGAATGCTAAATACTTTTTCAAAAGACACTAACGTTATTAGCAATACAATAAAACTGGCGTCAAAAAATTGGATTGATCAATCTTAACCAGTGATTTTAAACTAGATCAATCTTAACCAGTGATTTTAAACTAGATCAATCTTAATCTATATCAACTTTTGAACTACTTCAATCTTAACGAAAGAAAAATTTTATTAATTAATTATTTTCGTAATACTAATCATGATATTTTTTAGGCAAATTATATACTTTAGAAGTCAAGGGGGAATGACGATAGAACTTTTTTTCTCTAAATTGTGTATGGAAATTCAATTTTGGAGATATTTGAAATATTACCCTTGTAATCATGTGCTAAAATAGTTAAAAACTTTTAAGGAATGTAATTCATCTGATAGTTTTTTAAATATATTTTTTGATAACGCAATTTTTCTTTGAACGTAATTACTTGACATTTTTCATTTTTATCAATTTTTATTTGTAATAAATCTTTTACTTTGAATTCAGTTTTGCTACTTTTATTTATCCAGCAAGAATCTTATTCTATTAATACTGTGTCGGGATTGGCTACTATTTTTCGTGCCTCTTCAGATTTTTCTTTTGAATTTCGATTTAAACAATTAAAATATCTTCAGTAACTGAATTCGTATGGTAGCTTTTAAAATGTGTTTTCACAGACAGTACACTTCTTTTTTGCTTTTGATTATATTTCACGTTTTTTATCAATTTTAATATGGTATATTTCTTTTATTTTTAATTCAAAAACGCAATTTTTATACAACATCTAGAAGCCTGTTTTATTGTATTGCTAATAGTGTTTTGAAAAAGTATTTAACAACCATGTCACGTGAGAAATATTTTAATTTGTTGACATATTTGTTTATTTTCAACTATCTTAAATGTCTAAGTATCAGGGCTTAAGCACTTTTCTGTTTCTCAGTCCAAAGATAAATAGCTAAATATTTCCAAATTTAATTCTTTTTACTTTTTTTAAATATATTTCTTAAAGTCATGGTAAAAATAAGGTTTAAATGTCTTATCTATTTTATGATAATGAGTTATTATATATTACTCATAATAATTTATTGCTTTTCTTTTTAGTGTAATAACATAAAAAGTATTTCAATTTTCGAATAATTACATCCTTTATTTGAGTACCTTAATTGCCCAGACAGCAGTCTGGGTGTTTAATTTGGTTTTGGAGCGCTATGGTAGACTTTTTGCAACACGAGGGCTAATGAGACCGGGACCTACTGCCTAAAGCCGATTCCGAACGGCTACGAACATCCATGTCAAAGTGGAATTTGAATCCATGAACTCCGGTTCCGAAGGCCAGCTCCCTAACCATTCGGCCATCGTTCACAGTCGGGGTGAGAAGAGATTAGTTCCACAAAAATTACTGTTTAAATTACTACATTCAATATAACTTAGCTATTCATGTCATAAAATGCAAAAGTAAAATTCATGTTCTGAGATATGTCGCTGATCAACAGTGTTATTATTATATATATATTACGGCTATGGGAGGAGTTTTAATACTGGGACACCTTCAATGTTCTTAAGTCAAGAGGTAGTATGAAGAAGGATCACAGACACTTTTATTTCTGGAAATCACTTTTATTTCTGAAGTAAATACTGGATAAATACAAAGGGATTCTAATATCCCAAAACATTTCGGAATATAAAGGATTGTTGCTTTGATAACATATCCACTATGATCACAGTTGTAAAAAAGAATTAAATATTCTCACGCGACGGGGAAGCCTTTCCAGGGTGCAACGCGAATCCAAACTATCCCCCGTTCGGTGTCCGAGACCCTGCCGTTCCTTATATGAGTGGACCTTACGAGTCTCCCGAACGTAATTGCTAAAAAGCTAGCACCGGTCCAAAGTCGAGGAAGCCTCCACGAGGTCAAAACACCTACTTAAAGATGTCGAAAAAAGCACCGAGTCGCAAAATTCTAGGTTTCTTATATCTGGGGGTCGGTTACGGTCCCAGTTACCTGAGAACTCCAGTTAAGGTTACAGCTGATTTCGGTCGTTAATGTTCTGAACCATGGGGTCTTCACAATACCAAAAGTGACCAGCATGCAGTATCAAATAATGTCTATCTAAATTTTGGAGACAAAGGGTGAGAAACTAAATAAAAACATATTAGCGGGCACTCTTTTTTTATATACGTAGATCAAACTAACCATAAATGCCCCAGTCTGTAGATATATTGAAACTATTAATGTTGAATATTTACGCTTCAGTGCAGGAATAGTCAAAGTGCATAACGTAGATGCAACTATGACATAATTTACAAGAGATTATCGATCAAATTCCGTGGTTTAAAGGGGAATTTTCCGCGTTTATATAGGATTACAGACGTTACATTTCAAAGCACTTAGTCTCATTTACAGCACGTATTTGTAAATTACTTTGAAAATGAATAATCAGGGTGTATCACATTTTTTTCAGATATGTAACATATAAATACACGTTGCTATTTTGTAAAATTTCATTTTAAACATTAATTTGTTTTAAGCTGGAAATATATACCATACACAATGTATTAATTATTCAGTTCAATTTTAATCTAGAGGGAAAGTATTTTATCCCATATATGGCTGGTTTTTAATTTTTTTATATTAAAAGAGATAATTATTTATGGTTAGATAGTGTTCGGTCGTTAATGCCACTATTTTTCACTTTTGACATTTTATAGATAATTACTGAAACAAGAACTATCTAATAAAGTGTTTGGGGACTTTAACCACGATTGTGTTGTGAATGCATTTTCTCAGACATTTTTATAAAATTCAAAACAGCAGTACATTCAGGGGATTACAAAATATTAAAGGGAAAAAAGTAAAAATTTATTTTGTACAAAATTTGTGAATGATCTGTAAGCCTACCAATTATAAACATTAGTATATGTAATTATTGTATACATTTTTGTAAGGAAAGTAAAATTTAATCATGGCCTAGGGAAATTTCAAATTAATACATCACATACTCTATGAAATATGTTCTTAAATTCGTCGTCGGGTTCTATAATTAGTTACATTACCAACAGCATTTTTGTAGTACCTAATTATTAATTATAGATTATGAACTTTCTATAGTTAATTTCCATAGAACAAGAATGGATACCGCGCAAAAAATGGATGTTGTACTAAACAAAAAGTAAATTGTGAAAAGCCCCTTAATAGCTTTCTAATATTTTTGAAAAGCAGATCAATAAATCGCCGACTGTTTTGTTAATTTTAAAGATATTCCAGTGAACTTTTGATACATATTTCCTATAGAGTTGACGATGAAATTTTAGAACCATAAAAATGTATCTTTCAGATTTCTTGAGCAGATAATTTTTTTTCATTTTATAGCCTATATTTTATCAAATATTTAACATATTAATTTCAAATTTTAGTCTAATATTACTGTTATTATTTCTAAAATCATCTGTAAATTTTGTAAAATTTTGTTGCAAATTGTGCACGTTTTAAGAGAAAACAAAGCAAGAAAAAATATATTTTTTAAATAGTATTTTAACATGATTACTTTTTTTTCCTCGTGAAAATACATACTACAATTGTGTTTACTACAATTTATAGTTGGTGATATTTACATAACATTCGTAACCTTTTTTTTTCCTTTTTGGTTCAGGGTAAACCAATTTCCCTCTTTATTTTTCTTTCATTTTTTATATTCCCCTAAACCAACTAGTGACTGATTTCTTATAAAAACGTGTGAGTAAATGCATTCATTACACAAGGCTAAATTTTTCAAACACTTCAAGCAGTTCTTTATAGAATAAAAAAAATGAAAACTAAAAATGTAGTCACATTAATATGAAAGAACCGTGTATGTGTTTTTTATAAAGTTATGTAAATTAGAAGCGTATTTTTTTTAATTCCTTTAAAAAAGTAAAACTAACTTTTATGAATAAATAAAAATTCTTAAAAAAATAGCTTTTTCATGCTATTCACAAAATTATATATGCGATAAAACGTATCTTTAATACAAAGAAATCAACAAGAGAAATACTTAAAACATCATACTAAAAATTGCAGTATAGCATAAAGCCACTAAAAGACTTTTTGCAACTTTATTAGATAAAACCGTGAGGGTTCTATACATAACGTTTCATATATTTTCCCCGATTATGTGTAGACGTTTGACGGATGAAAAGAGTTATTGTAATAAATAACACCTTCATTTGGTTATATAATATATCTTACAGGCACTTAAATTTTATTGATTCTACTTGGAAAATATTAAGTAAGAAATTAGCTATTTTGCTAAGGGGAATATACTAATAACTCTTCTCATTTTCCTATTTTTTACAACGGTTTGTTAAAAATTAACTCTTAAAAACTGGATGGCCAGTTATTTAGTTTCATTTCCCAGTTTTATCTAAAACTATCTAAACATTGCATTTAGTCTATTATATTTGGACTCAATTGGGAACGCTTTAAGCTGGATGGTTCGTTGTGTGACAGTACAGCCATGTTTTACATACGGTTTACGAAACTGATTTGCTCGCCGCAGGTATTTTTTTGCGACTCTAAGAAGCTTGTGGTGTGGCCAGTGGAAAAGATTGCACTTAAACTTCTCCAAGTTTCGAGAATTGTGATTGGTCGTCAGGAGGAGATTCAAGACCATGCCTGGAGTCTCAATCTGAACAGAGCCAGGAAAGGACGCATTGTGCATAGGACAATGGAACAGGGGGCGCATCAGCTTCAGGATAATGAATAAAGTATAGGGTTGCTGGAGTAGTTTAGAAGGAAGAAAAAGAATGCAGCGTGATAAAAAACTTTGGCAATTTTTATTTCAGGTGTAGCACGAGAAGTGCTTCTTTTACTTATTATTTTTTTATCTATTCTCTTATATTTTGTTCTATATTTTAATATTGTAATATAGATCAGTGACATGTTACTATAATTAATATTAAAGACGATATAAAGCAAACTTGGGTTATTAATGGATTTGAAGTAACAACAGCAATGTACTACACCACTGAACGTTGGATTGGAAAGTTATGCTAGACAGTTTTGCTACATTAGTGCTAATGAGACGAATACTACAGCTTTACGTACCATTTTCTGCTATTTGGTGAATTTTCCAATCTTATTTTATAGTAAATTAGGATATTGGTCAGCGCCATTGGTCAAACTATTGTGCACTACTGTAGTACATATAAAAGTTCCCGGTGCATGTGAGCGCCCCTTACTGGTCACAAGAAACATTACACCTAATTACCGAACACAACTGACCCACCTGTAGTTTTTCCTATTGTAAGCTATCTCTCGAATCATAACAGTAAAGATCGGCGTTTGCATAAAACCAGTCAAAAATTTGGCAATAAAAAAATTTGTATTTCTTTGATATCAACTTGTCAAGTTTAGTTTATAGTAGGGATACAACGTATGTCAGTTTGGCCGAATAACGGATATACGACCGGATATCAGTATATTTTGCACTTTATTTTAAATTTTTTTGCAATTTATTTTAAATAAATCAGTTTTATGTACTTTGTATTTGCAATCAAATTGTAGGTTTTTTTTATCACCTATTCTATTTTTTAATTAATTAACTATTTGTACTATAATTTATTTTAATTTTTTCTTTATTTTAAGATTCAGTAAATATCTCAGTTCGACATTATTTAATTAGAAAAATCAAATATATATAAAAGCATTTTTAGTAATCCTTTACCTCTCTTCTATAATGGTTCTTATGTTTGTATATTCTTCTATCCTCCAAAAAAGTAAATTTTGTCTTTTGCGTTCTCAGGGGAAAAACACGATTTTGAAGTAGAGACTAAAAAAAAGAATGATTTATGATTTTTTGTAATGAAATGTATAAATAAACTTCATTTTTTTTATAAAGTTTTTTTTACATAATGCTCCGAAATACTTATACGCATTTAGAATCATTAAATGGAACTGAGTTGCTTGATTGTTATGAAATATTGCGATGTAGCTGAAAGACTTTTTAAGGTTGGGAAATACTCAATATATATTGAAAGGAATGCATTGCTGTAAAACTTAAAACTCGATTTAGAATCCTTAAGTGGAACTGAGTTGCTTGATAGTTATGGAATATTGCAATGTATCTGAAAGACATTTTAAGGTTGTGAAATAATATATATTGAAAGGAATGTATTGCTGTAAAACTTAAAACTCGAATTAGAATCCTTAAATGGAAATGAGTTGATTGATTGTTATGAAATATTGCGATGTATTGCAATTATTATTATATTCCTGCAAGTTTTCTTTTTTTTTCAAAATAATAACTCAAAGATACATAAATTTATACTGTTCTTAAAAGCTTTTATTCGTTCATTTCTTAATAGCGTGTTTTAAACTTTTCTTCTGCGTTAATTAAATTTTATGTCTCAGTTATTAATTTTTAAATGTAGAATAAAAACTTAGCGACTTGAATAAATTTAAAAGTTTAAAATATAAAAGATATTAGAAATTAAAATTCTCTTAACTAAGAATTTCCAACTGTCAAATTTTATCAATTTACTTGTCTGACATTTAGTACAGACATTTTTCTTGTATTTTCTGCGAAATATGTTCTAGAATTTTAATTTATAGAATAAATTTTTCAAAGTAATTTTTCCTCATAAAAGTTGACTTTTTATAAAAGATTTTCCTTTCTGAAATATGTATTAAAACTTTAATAATATTGCATATAGTTAATTAAAACTTAAAAACACAACATGTTATATTTTCCATACTTGACAGTAAAAAATGTTTATTTGAGTAGCTATTAGTATAAGATTTATATTAGAATTTAAATATGCTGAGATTTGAATTTCTAAGATAATAGCTTCGAAAATTTTTACTAAGAATAAATTCTATTACATGCAATTTTTTAATAATAACATATTTGAGAAAAAAGATTTAAAACAAATATTTTTATGTAGATGCAATTGAATTTTGTGTCTGGCACCCTCTTTAAACCTAGAATACATAAGTGATTAACATCGTATATGGAGAATACTCTAATTTACTTTGGCTCCCTTTAATAATATAAAAAACTATAGCAATAAATTTCAGCAATAAAATTTATTGCTGTGTAATTATATTTCTCAGTAATCATAATTTCAGTTTTTGTCAAATAAATATGGTTAAAAAGAAAGAAAAAATATGTACTTTCGAAAAACACATTTTATATGTTTCAGATGAATTTAGTCACTTAACATATTTCTAGCATTTAAGCAAGTAATTAAGAGGCAAATCTATAAATAGGTGCAAAATATAGTCGCTAAGCCCAACTGAGAATTAACTCAATGAGGTTGCCGTGTTATATTGAATAAAAGAAAATAAATTCCGAATTAAAGAAATATTTCAGATAAAAATTCATAAAATAAGTCAAAGGCTTAGTGTAAAAAATATGTATATCTATTATTTTGATATAATATATATATCTATATATATATATATATATATATATATATATTTATATATATATATATATATATATATATATATATATATATATATATATATATATATATATATATATATATATATATATATATATATATATATATATATATATATATATATATATATATATATATATATATATATATGTATATATATATATATATATATATATATATATATATATATATATATATATATATATATATATACGTATATATATATATATATATATATGTATATATATATATGTATATATATATATATATATGTATATATATATATATATATATATATATATATATATATATATATATATATATATATATATATATATATATATATATATATATATATATATATATATATATATACATATATCTTTATATATAAATTTCTTCTGTTAGTGTGTTAGGTTAGTAATAGAACTCCTCCTAAATGGCTGCTCTAATTTTGATGAAATTTTTTATTTTTAAATATTAATACATTTTCCTTTCTGCTACTAGTATATTTTAGTGCCAAGGACTAATTTGAACGTTTCAACTCAGGGGGCAAAAGTTGAAAAAGAAATTTAAAATACGAATAAAATCTGGAAAATTGGAAAGGCAAAACTGCAAAATTGCCCAGCCTTTAAAAATTATGGGGTGCATTTAACCCCTCTTTGCCCCTCCCAAATTACGACCGTGTGGCAAGTGACTCAAATGTTACGGGAATATTCAACGTCTATAATACATATTCATAGTAGTTTTTCAGTCAGTAGTACGTATATACACTTGTGTGGAAATGATTGTATATATTTAGACATGCAATCACGAATGATACAAATATAAAATTAAAATGATGCATGTAGGTATATATGATGATTTAAAGAAGCTAAAAATGATTTAAAGAAGAAAAATTAAAAGAGAGTACAACAGTCAGCTACTTGCACTAAATCCCTATTTATTTCCAAACATTTATTTTATTTCTTTAGAATCGGGTTTAATTCTTAGCTAATAACAATCAATTTCAGTCCCTGTCTATCTGAGTAAAGACTTTTCTACTAATCACTTAAAAATTGAAATGGCTTGAAAACCAATTTCTAATTTCTTTCCCAATGTTAAGGGATCTGTCTAAGATAACAGATAAAGTTTGTGGATTTGTCTCTCAACTTCGTATTCGAAGATATATTTCTATTGAGTCCCCAGGTCAGAATAGTACAAAGTTATCCCCAGGGAAGGATATGTATGGAGAATTGCTATGCTCTTGATTGGTAGCTTTTCCAAAGGCTTATTCATTACCAACAAGGTTCGTCTGTGGTTGAATAGTAAAGTGAATAATAACTATTGATCATCTTGTCGGAAATTTAAACCAAACCTTGTCTGAGATTGTTTATTTAAGGGAAATTGAATCTAATGAATATAAACACAGGAGTTAATATTTCATCGAATAAACGATTATATCTGTAAATATATTCCTAACCCACATTTAGCAGCCTTTCAGTTTCGAGTACCACCTAAACTAATATATTCGTCATGTAAGCTTAAAGCTTGACTTAGTTTGAATTCTTTGACAAGACGAATGTAAAATTTATACAAACAAATTTTTCACGATATTTAGATGTATTAAATTCCATGGACAAGGGAACTTCAAAATTATAGATATAGATTAAAAACATGAATTGGTCTTTAAAATTTTAAGCTAGAAATATACTTCTTAACCAAATGAATTTTTTTCTAAAAAAATTATTAATTTAAAAAAATTTGATGTTTTTGACACCATATTAAAAACATAGTTAAACTTTAAATGTTAGTTGAAATTCAAAATTGTCCTTATAATACATATTAAAGGAGTAATATTTCTACTGGTTTTTTTAGCATACAATTAATCGAGATATACATTTAGCTTCACTACATTCCATTCATTACGTTAGATTCATACGAATTTTACAGCTATTTATTTCTAGTCTAAAACTCTTCTTATGATTATATCGGAAAATCATTAATCTAAATACTTGCCAACAAAATTTCATGTAAAATATTTATAATTCTAAATTAGCACGTTTGTCAAGCCTCGTTAAATAATGTGTGCACATTTAGTTTTACATTCTAAAAATACCAAAAATTTCTCCGGATGGATGTATTTGATAATATATCCCTATCAAACTTGTATCTTACTAGAGACATGTCTTCTACACTTGTTTTTACACTTGTCTCTACACTTGTCTTTTGTCGAACTTTTAAAAGAATAATTTACAATTACGGATGTTTTAATCCCTTACAATTTTAGTGTCATATATATATATATATATATATATATATATATATATATATAGATAGATAGATAGATAGATAGATATATGTATATATACATATATATGTATATATATGTATATATATATATATACATATATATACATATATATATGTATATATATATATGTATATATATATACATATATATATGTATATATATATATGTATATATATATATATATATATATATATATATATATATATATATATATATATATATACAATCAATACTTTTAAACTAAAGCTCAATTTATTGATTTTCATTCTTTTTTTCTCTTGCTCAAAGGACTTATAAACTTCAGATATAAATGTATGAAACATAATGAATTTAAAGTCATTTTTTATTTTTAGGCAGTTTTCGAATTAAAATATGCTTTTTTAAAAGTTTAATGGCAAAATCATAAATTATTAACGTATTACTCCTTTATAGTTAGTCTAGTTCAGATACTCAATTCTGCTCAAAAGAAGACTTTTGTCGAATATTTTGAGATATATATTGGTATTTGGAGTGTATTTTATTATTCCAGTACTTCTTCACTATTACATTTTTATTTTAGGTAATTAATAAACATTTCAAAAATTTCATATATTTTCATTCTTTAATGTGAATTTGGACTCACCAATGGATAATGCAATAATAAGGAATAAGACAAGAAAATTGTTTTTAGTTGTGATATAATAAATATAAAAACATTTTGTGTTACACTGCTTACTGCAAATAGAGTGTACAGTAATTCCATTTTTTATCTAGCTCAAATCCAATTATAAATTCACAGACATACCTTTATTTACTAGTTATGTTAAACAGTGGTCCATTTATAATTCTAATGGCGAAACTTACAGTATCTCAGTAACATTTTGCGTAGAAAGTTATTGCATTATTTGGATAAATTTATAACGAAGATAAAAATTAAGAATTATAACGTATGTTTATTTTAATGTTATCGGCCGTTTATGGGAATTTGGATCAAAGAATAACTTTTTCTTTTTCTCCAAATTTCTATAATAGTTACTAAATTATATATACATAATAATATATGTGTAACCTGACTCTAACGTATTGTGTTCATTTTCGAACTCTTGGATTAAAACCCTGGACTTGTAGCTAAAATAAATAGCCATCAGGGAATTTCTAACAATTAGCATATAGTATTACATTCTTAACTGTATTTTCAATATAAACATAAATAATATCCCCTATATAATAATAACCTAAGTTATTTGTCCTTCTGTCCTCCAATTTATGAAGCGATTGGACCTGGAATTGATAGAGGCATCCATTCAAAGCGAATAAATTTTATCTTCTCCTAAACTATCGATCCGATTCTAAAATAAATTTGTATAAAGATGCTTCATATCACAGCAAAAAATACTGACGTCTCTAAAACGTTCGAACTCCAACCCTTCCCCCCTTTTCGAGAGTTTAATGTCATTATTTCAAGCCCTATTTTCCCCGGTTCAGAGCAGGTGATTAAATTTATCCATTTATCACTTATTAAATAGGTAGAGATAACAATTTTTCTAGCATTGTGACGTCATTCCTTTAAACATCTCATTTAATCATTTCATATTTTAAACTATTTAAATATCGTCTACACTATTTTAGTATCTTTTATCACTGAACTTAGATATTACGTAAATAATTTTCTTTTATATTTGGCTGAAATAATAGATTAGGTACATGTGTGATTATTTTAAATTTGATCATCGATTATTTTTTGTTGCAATGAAAATTTTATCACCGGTATTAACAATAAATTCTTTTCATATAAGTCTAAGAGTCTATTTCACGGACTAATAAATATCTAACTTTTAATTTATATATTTGGAAATTAAGAAGTTTGTTTGTTTGTGTGTGCTTGTTTATTATACAGAACCACACGGTTTGACTAAATGAATTCAATGTGATTCCAAACTGCATTACAGGACGGGAGACTCTAGAGGAGTATGATGATAAATAAATTATTAAAAGTGAACCAGATAATTCTCAGTCAAAAAACAAACCATTTTTTACATGTCTCATTGGGTACTTAACAGTTCTGGAATATTAAAAATTTTACTAATCCCGTCATATGACGGGCTCTATGCTAGTTACATAATAAAGGTATAATATTTAAATATTCATAATTTTTGGTTCAAATACCAAACATTTTCATAAAGTATAAGTAGTCCAACAGCATTAATGAAAACTGTTGTTAGTGCTAGGCATATTATAGAATCCCATTCAGACTTTTACGTATGTTTATGATTTATAATAGAAAAGGAATTCATCTAAACTGGATATTGAATATCACTTGCAATAAATACAATTAAAACATATATTTGAAAGTGTTCATATTTATGA
>CM063501.1:69971221-69991221 GCA_032207245.1 Pardosa pseudoannulata
TAACCTTGAATGTGTTGTAACTTTAATGTGACAGTATTATATTCAGTTGTTCTTATCTATTAATTTTTAACTAGCTTGGAACTTGGTAAGTTTTATAGGCTGCACACTGAAAGAATATACAGAGAAGGTTATGGATCAGATATGCGAGCTTTAGAAGGATGAAAAGGCTGAAGATAAAATCTATGAGACATTAAAAAGCAGTTCTTCAGCTGGAATTTCCTGAAGCACTTTGCCGATAGATGGTCGAGTTGAAGAGCACTTCTTTTCGGTACCAGAGTTTAAGGGTTCGAATCCCGCTGCTAGTTGGGTTGCTCGTAGCCGTTCGAAATTGGCTTGAAGCTTATTAAGTCCCAGTCTCCAACCAGGGATCAAATATCAGAATCAAAAGCGTTAATTAGTGCCACAGTCAGATTCAACCTAAATGGGTGAAATAGAACAGCTTTTATACAAGCAAGACAAAATCAGAAAGGATTATGGGAGTGCATCGAAGTCGAAGCAAGTCAAAGAATTTTTTAAAGGTGTATTATGCCATTTATTGAAATTTCCACATTTGTTTTTTCTTCCGTTGAGAGCACTGGTATTCATAATGTAGTTCATTCGTATCTGCGAAACATCAGTTTGTATTCTAATATTTTTCCACTTTACCGTTATCTCCTTTGAATTTATTCTATTTTATTCTAACAAAAAGCATATACCTTCTCCAATAAGGTAAAAAGTATATGATAAATGAATGTACCAGAAAAATTAGAATGGCTGGATGATTGTCGAAAATTATTGCAATACATTTTCTAACCTATGAGTAATAAATGAGTGTTCATCTTTGTTTCATTTGATTAATATTCAAATTACAAATTTCTCAATTGTTCAAAGTTGTTCCATATTCTCATATTCCCCATAGAATAGATAATGTTTTAAGAAAAAACAGGTAAACAAAAATGATTATTAAATTTTAAAAATGTAGATTTTATAGAATTAAGAAATATATTAAGAAATACTTTTTAAAAGATAAATTAATCCTGAATAAGAAATCATAATGCAGTTCATTCGTATCTGCGAAACATTTGTCTGTCTTCTAATATTTTTCTACTTTACCTTTATCTCTTTTGAATTTATTCTATTTTATTCTAGAAAAAGACATATACCTTCTCCAATAAGGTAAAATGTATATGATAAACGGATGTACCAGAAAAAATAGAATGGGTGATTTTAGAAAATTATTGCAATACCTTTTCTCACCTATGAGTAACAAATGAAATGTTCATTTCTCTTTCATTTGATTAATATTCAAATTACAAATTTCTCAATTGTTCAAATTTGTTCCATATCCAAATATTCCCCATAGAATAAATAATTTTTTAAGAATAAAACAGGTAAACAAAAAGATTATTAAATTTAAATAATGTAGATTTTATAGAATTAAGAAATATATTAAGAAATACTTTTTAAAAGATAAACTGATCCTGAATAAGAAAATAATTTTTAAAAATATTTTAACTCCCAGTTGTACTGGAACAGTTTGAAATGCATATAAAATGTCAAGGAAAAAAATATCTTTTTTATAAAATGAATTTAAATTACTTTTTATCTGTCACAATTAGACTAGAGGCTAGATATTTTCTTTTGCAAATAAAACACGAAAAAGAATGAATTCCATTTACTATATAATATATGGATGGGATCGATAGACGGAAAGTATAGGATATCAGCACTTTCTTATTTTTTAGTCCTTAGGGAAAACTGATAGCCGATGGAAACAGATGTAGTTGCATTATATTCCATTTTATTTTTTTTATTCTCTTCACAACCCATCGCAAACTACCGTTGTTGCCACCTTGACTAAAAGGAAAATGTACGTTAGACAAGATATCTCATGTATTTATTAAGCAATGAAAACTAGACAAGGTAGTATTTTCTGAAATGACCACACATTTACTGCATCACTGCTTTCATTTCTTTAACGACTGTTTTACTCTTGAAGTATATAATGAAATAAATATTTAAATAAATTTTTAGATACTTTTTCCCTGTTAATTTTTTTTTTTTTTGTTTGTTTTTTTTTATCACCATTTTTTATTATGTTATAAATATATATATATAATATAATATATATATATATATATATTTATATATATATATATATATATATATTATTTATTTATTTATTTTTATTATTTTCAAAAAATCTTTTTTGGAATTTTTCTATTCTAATTTATTTCTTATTTTTCATATTGTAAATTTTCAACCTTTTTCTTAATTATTATTTAAAAATTTTAAAATACATTAATATTAATTTAAGGTTCTGCTTTAATTATATTCAAACTATTTTATATAGTTTATTATATATTATTTTTTATATATATTATATATATATATATATATATATATATATATATATATATATATATAAGAATGTTATTTAACATTTTTAGCAGGATAAATAATACTATTTCTGAAACTAAAAATATATAAATTTTTACTATATTTCTTAAAGGCTTATTTATGTTAACCCTTTAAAGGGCAGTGGTTTCGAAGTGAAACCAACTAGTAAAATCGTTTTTTCTCTTCTGTTTAAAAATATATGAACGACTCTTTTGATTTTTTAAGCTTTTGACGCTTTAAACTATCAATAGATGTTAGCACTTTACGTAATTTATTACGTAATATATTAAGAATCCCGTGCAAGTCGTCCAAAATCCGTTGTTGTGCCAGAAAAGATCGATGCTGTGCTTGAACTGATAAAGCAAGAACATACCATGAGATAGAGGCGTCTTTGGACATTAGTATGACTAGCATCAATAAAATATTGCATGAACATTTGAGCGTAAAAAAAAATTTGTTCGCGTTGGATACCGCATAATCTGACAAACGCTCAAAAAAAGGCTTGTGTCGATTGCTGCAAGGAAATGTTGGAAAAATACGTTCAAGTTACATCAAAGGCTGTGTATAACATCTACACAGGTGACGAATCATGGATCTATGCATATGAGCCAAAAACAAAACAGCAATCAACTGTATGGGTCTTCCAAGACGAGGCAAAACCAACAAAAGTTGTTCGAGGAAGAAGCACATCGAAACAAATGATTGCCTGTTTCTTCGGCATTAACGGTCATGTGGCAACAGTTGCGTTAGAGCAACGCAGGACGGTCAATTCTGAATGGTACACGACCATTTGTTTGCCAGAAGTCATCGGAGAAATTCGAAAAAAGCGGAAGAACAGGCGAATCATTCTTCTTCATGACAATGCGAGCTCTCACACATCGACTCAAACATGCGACCCACGGGCCGCATGCGGCCCAGACAGCTATGAAATGCGGCCCAACTAAGAAATATTCAAAATGATGTATGAATAAATGTAAGATACAAGAATAAATAATTTAAGTATAATAATGATGAATAATAATGATGAAATGATTTTATGATTTGATTAATGAAATTAAATTATTCATGGTATCTAAAGAAAAAGTTATTTCGGAATTTGAAGGTGAGAATTGGCTAATGGATTTGGCATTTTTAGTAGATTTGACCGGTCATTTGATCGAATTAAATATGCGTCTTCAAGGTCAAAACCAACTTATTAGCAATATGTACCAAAATATAATTGCGTTCCAAATAAAACTGAAGTTATGGCAAAATCATATTAAGGAGAATAATTTTACACATTTCCAAATATTGGCTAAACATAATGTGATGAACAGTAAAAAATATGTAGTCTTACTTTCTGATTTGATAGAGGAATTTGAAAACAAGTTTGAAGATTTACGAAAAAATAATCAACTTTTTTGTATATTTGCGACTCCTTTCTCAGTTGACATACATTTGTTACCTGGAAAGTTTCAAATGGAATGCATAGAGCTGCAATGTGAAATCCAACTTAAAGATAAATTTAATCATGTCTCTTTACTAGATTTTTATAAGATCTATCTTCCCAGAGACAAATATCCGACACTTCACAATCATGCATTATTCATGACATCGCTTTTTGGCAGCACATATATTTGTGAACAATTATTTTCAAGAATGAAGCATACGAAAAGCAAAAATAGAAGTAATATAAGTGATGAACATCTTAAGAATTCATTAAGAATGGCAACTACTTCCATTGAACCTAATATTGATGGAATAGTTTCTGAACAGCAATGTCAAATATCTCACTAATTTTTTGTTACTTTTTTTACACTTTTAAATATTGTAACCTAATTGTGACTAACAACAAATATCAATAAAAGTTGCTTAAAACATGTCATTTTTGCGTTTTTTAAAGTGCGGCCCAAGATAATTTTGTATTTTTCAATGTGGCCCAGAAGACCTAAAAGGTTGGACACCCCTGGTCTAATCTATCATAATTTATTTAAGTAGAGTGTATTTACAGGCATTAAATTGAAATAACATTTTAAAATGTATATAAAAAATGAGATTGGGGGGAAGGATCTCAAATGCATTTTTTTTCAAAGAAAATCTCTATTTTTTAATGGTAAAACTTACAATGGTAAAACATTTTAGCTTCATTACAAATCCATGAAAATTGAAGGAATACCAATTAGATGTATTGTAAAGCTATGCTAGTCCTGGTATATTCCAACAACCAAGAAGAAAATATTTTTAGAATATTTTAATATAATTTTGAAAGAAGTATCCTAATAATATAAAAATAAGGTTCCTTTTCTCGAGTAAAACCAAAATTTCCATGAACAATTTTAAAATAAAAAAAGATGTGATGTGTGTACAAATAAGGAAAAATTGAGGATGAAATTTTTTCGTCTTTCTTCGATTTTCTTTTTAATATTAATACAATAACAACACTGTACTTTTTCTATAATCAGTATAATTTTGATAATAATCAACCTCATTTATCTAAATGTCTTTTACAGGATAACTTATATTGTGTTATACTTTTTGAAAGAGTGACACGTATCTGAGCATATAAATGTCTTTATATACGTATGCAAGATAGTTGTAAGTATGTGCGTTTATATATATATATGTATATATATATATATATATATATATATATATATATATATATATATATATATATTGTGTGTTTTTTTTGTGTTTATAGTTGGGTGATAAAATTATACAAACGCCTGGAAAATAAAGAAAATTGTTTTTGATACGGGATTATAACGCCCTTTGACGATTTGTATGAGACGTAGGATTGATGTGCAGAGGTGTTCCACAATATTCAACATAACTTTAAGTTCATACGTTTTCCAAAACAGTCTCTAATTTTGAAACTGAATAAGAATAATAAATCATTGTTTGTACTAAATGACATTTTTCGATAAAACAAAATAATTTTCTAATGTCGTAAATGACTTATCTTATTATTTATATAATCCTTTAGAATTACCGGATAATCTCCTGATATAAGTTTATAAGGTGGTCAAAAAACACGCCAATATGCTAAATCTCTCAGCAATTAAAGAGCATTCATGTTTTCTATTTTGAATGTGGTTGTCATAATAAATACTGTTTCTGGTATTTTGACGTAAACGAGCCACTTGTTCTAAAACAGAATATAGTTACCAATCAGATAAATTGTAATAATGTTTTACCATAATAGTTCACGCAGTAGGGCAAAAATTCTTAATTTTGACAGTTTTTGCTTTTTAAAATCAAAAAAAGATTTTGTATTTTTCTTTGTTGGCTGTTGTTGTACATAAAATGAATAAAATAGATTCGTGACGTTGCGACAAATTGCCTTATTGTCAAAGCAAGAAAGCATTGCATGATGATTTTTAATGGTTTAAGAAGTGCCAAATTACAACAAATATTGGCTTCACAGAGATTCCTCATGAATAGAAGTCATGTTTATTTTAAATGTTGTCTAATACAAAGATTCTTTTTTCTGTTAGTAATATAGCTATAGTAAATAAATGAAATTGTACTTTATATTATTAACTTTTCATCGCTTCTTTGTAATCGTTAAAAAAAAGTTTCAAAAATAGAGCATCAGTGCATTTCCACAAAATCTTTTCAAGTAAGTTCATTCTTTGTAATAATAATTATGTGGTATCAATACAAAATGTTTGTTTAAAAATATATTACGTTTTCATAATAAGATAATTGTACCAAATCTTAATTTGATTTCATATTAGCAATATAATCATAATTTTAAATATGTTCTGCATTTTAAAACAGCATTAATCAAAAGTTATTTTTGTTTTTTGTCTCTCTAGAAATTATGATCAAATAACTCAATTTCAGTTGTTTCATAATATATTGTCCTTGTTTTTTGTTTTTCCTTTTTATTATAATATCAGTGAACAAAATCAAAAAATACATATTTTTTTTTTTTTTATTTGTTTATTTATCTCATTCAAAAGTTTTTTTATTGTTTAAATTATTTCTTTATACAATGATCCTACGTTTTATCATTCATTGTTTTATGGAGTAAAATTTACAATATTTAAAATATGAAAATGGCTTTGAAAAACCAATTTTTATTATTTTCTATTCTTTTCTTTTGTCCCAAGATTATATCTGTTTAAATAAAAAGATAAAGTTTGTTTTTTTCTCTAAATTAGTACCAAGCAATATATTTCTTTCAGGCAAAATAAAAATTAAAATATTATAATTTCCTTTAGGATTAAAGGTTTTCATTCCCTTTTGTCTTAAAATTAACATAATGTTTTTGTCTAGTCGTATAAACAATCTTGTGTGGAGTTATATTTAGATAAGCAATCTAAGATATAAATAATAATAATAAAGATGATGAATTATATTTATGATGATTTAGAGCTTTACATTTGTGTACCCCTAAATTATTATTTAAACATTCTGATTGATTTTTTTTTGTTAAGATATTTTGTTTTTGAATTGTATGTTTTGGTGAATTTTCGGATTGTATATGAATATTTCATCGTTTGATTGTATATTCGTCATGTAAGCTTAAAGCTTGACTTAGTTTGAATTCTTTGACAAAATGAATGTTCAATTTATACAAGGAAATTTTTCACGATATTTAGATGCATTAAATTCCATGGACAAAGGAACTTCAAAATTATAGAATTCTATTAAAAACATGAATTGGTCTTTAAAATTATAATACAGACATATACTTCTTAATTAAATGGTATTTTTCTAAAAAAATTATAAATAAAAAAGTGTTTGATGTTTTCGACACCATATTAAAACAGTTAAAATAGTAAATATTAGTTGAGATTCAAAATTGTCCTTATAATACATATCAAAAGAGTGATATTTCTACTGTTTTTTTAGGATACAATTAATCGAGATACATTCAGCTTTCACTACATTCCATTAATTACATTATATTCATAAGAATTTTACAGCTATTTATTTCTAGTCTAAAACTCTTCTTATGCTTACGTCGAAAAATCATTAATCTAAATACTTGCAGACAAAATTTCAAGTAAAATATTTATAATTCTAAATTAGTACGTTTGTCAAGCGTCTTTGAACAATATGTGCACATTTATTTTTACATTCCGAAAATATCAAATATTCTTCAGGTTTGATAATATATCCATATCAAATTTGTATTTTAATAGAGACAGAAGTCTTCTGTCAAACTTTTAAAAGAATAACTTACTATTACGGAAGTTTTACTATTATATATATATATATATATATATATATATATATATATATATACAATCAATACTTTTAAACTAAATCTCAATTTCATTCATTTCCATTCATTTTTTCTCTTGCTCAAAGGACTTATAAACTTCAGATATAATTGTATGAAACATAATGAATTTAAAAACATTTTTCATTTTTAGGCAATTTCCGAGTTAAAATATGACTTGCCTTTTTAAATGCTTAATGTCAAAATCATAAATTATTAACATATTACTCCTTTATAGTTAGTCTAGTTCAGATACTCAATTCTGCTCAAAAGAAGATTTTATCGAACATTTTTAGAGATATATTGTACGGAATTCAGAATGTATTTTATTGCTCCAGTAATTTTCACTATTACATTTTCATTTTAGGTAAGTATTAAAACATTTCAAAATTTTTATATCTTTTCATGCTTTAAAATGAGTTTAAACTCACCAATGGATAATCTATTAATAGGGAATAAGAAAAGAAAACTCTGTTTTTAGTTATATCATAACTAAAAACACGATAAAATAAATATAAAAACATTTTGTGTTACACTTTTTACTGCAAATAGAGTATACAATAATTCCATTTTCTATCTTGCTCAAATCCAATAATAATTTCACGTACACATTTTTATTTACTTGTTATGTTAAACAGTGGTCGCTTTATAATTCTAAAGACGAAAATGACACTATCCCAGTAACATTTTGCTTAGAAAGTTATTACATTATTTCGATAAATTTATAAGAATGGTAAAATTAAAAATTATAAAGTATGTTTATTTTAGTGTTATTGGAATTTTACAGGAATGCGGATCAAAGAATAACTTATCTTTTTCTCGAAATTTTTATAATAGTTACTAAATTATATATAAATAATAATATGTGTGTAACCTGACTCTAACGTATTGTGTTCATTTTCGAACTGGTAGATTAGAATCCTGGACTTGTAGCTAAAATAAATAGTCCTCAGTAAATTTCTAAAAAAAATTTTACATGTAAGATAATCCACATAATTTGATAAATATTATGGTGGATTCTGTAATAGTCATCATCAATATGAAAAATATGGTGAAGCAGTTTGGAAATGAAGGAATAAAAATTGTAAACAAACCAATAAAGGGTTAGTATACCGATAATTTTAGTCTTAGATTGGGGATAAAAAAATTATGTATGGATAGATTCGAGGAGTCAGACATGTTAGAGTTGAGAATGTAACTTACGTACTGAACAACACGTATAGCTCTCCAAAAAGAATAATTGCTAATTTGGAACTTTAAGTGATTAAAACGTTTATCATTCCTGCAAAACATGTTTTTATTTAAACTTAATCTGAAGTTACTATGGGCTCCTGAAAGAAAAACAAATATTAAATTTAACCAATTTTAAATATTATAGCAAATATTTATTGTTGATAAGCTGACACGTAGCGCACAATATAGTTCCATTTAAAGTTAAAGAAAAATTTCGTGATAAGAGATTTATTTGCTTTTTCCTGAAAATAACATGGTATTACCATTGTACTGTAAAAGGAGATATAATTATTCGTCATGTTTTCAATCGATGTTCCCACAAAAATAACCGAAACCGAAACCGTTGTTAGAACCTCGGAAAACCATAATATGTTTATACAAATGAAAAATTATAAATACTAACATGTATAAAAATATATGGTTTTGTTTATAGAATTGACCTTTACCTTCGCTAAAATTCAAAATTATTCTCAGAAAACATAACATGCTGTAAACCATTTTTATCTCTCAAAAAAGGGATGATAAGCATCAATGGAATAAAACAGCTTTTAAATCAGTCATCATGAATGAAAAATATGTTTTTAAAAATTGGTTGATGCCAGGATGACTGAGGGCAATAATGAGTGAAAGATCATAATGACTATAATGAACTATGTTGAGGTTCCTACATAATCTACTCAGAATCTCTATGTAAAGGATAGTTGAGTCTATGATTTATAAGGTCTTCTGTTATTATTTTTTCACTAGTAGTTTTTCAGACTTAGTAGATATTACATCCATCCCCGTATATATTTTAGTAATATAGAAGAACCAATAAAATAAAATAATAGCTCTTTAAAAAATACAGCTGCTAAGGAGGAGAAGTTTTGTTTGAATTTTTAAGCATTAAATTTTTAACTGTATTTTCAATATAAACATAAATGATATTACATAATAAATGTATGATGTCTAAATATTCATAATTTTTGGTTGAAATACAAAACATTTTCATAAAATATAAGTAGTCCAACAGCATTAAAACTGTTGTTAGCGCTATGAATATTATAGGAGTCCTTTCAGATTTTTTATGTATGTTCATGATATATAATAAAAAATTAATTAATCTAAACTGGATATTGAATATCACTTACAATAAGTACAACTAAAAATATATTTGAATGTGTCCATCTTTATGAATTTTTTTGCGGTATTATCACTACTTAACTACAACTCTACAACTACTCTACAACTTAACAAAATATTTTACGTTTTGAAAAAACATTAGAGTTTATGATAAACACATTAACAAACAATGTCTATAAAATTCATAATAATTAACAGAAAAGCAATAAACTAAGAACATTTTAAAGCCACAAAAAATAGAAATAATTAAATTGTAAAAAAATATTCTATTAAATATTAAACTAAGATTATACGGAAAAAGGAAAATGTTATTGGAGTAATTATACTATTTCATCAATAAATATCTTTGCCCTGATTGCATTTAATTGCCAACATTTTACTCTATTATACGTAAATTGTTTTACTTTTTGGTTTATATTTATTATTTTTGGTACAAATCTATCATACTTAAGACTCCTTGCCACTTAAAAAATAGAATAAAGGAAATGGAAGTATTATTCTGGTCTAATACTTAGGAAAAGTTATTAAAATTAACAAAAAGGTACGTAAATGATAAATATAATTATTTTATATAATTTATATATAATATAATTTTAAGTCATTCTTTATATAAGTTTATATAAGTCATTCTTTATATAAGTTTATATAAGTCATTCTTTCTTTGATTACTAAAAGTGTACAGTTGAAAGAAAAATATTCCTAGCAAAGTTTCGTTGTTTAAAATGAATACTGAGTGACCGAATTTAATGTTCCATTTTAGAAAGTTGCATGAAACCTTAGTACAAACCTCCTAAAGATTGAGAAACAACATGTGAATTAATTCCACTGCATTAAGCCTTAAACATTTGGTTCCATTCAGCTTGCTTTCTACGCAAATTTTGTAATATGATGTCTGATGGAGAACTGTTAACGTCAACTGTTGCGATAGTAGAAAATGTATTTGGCTGAATGATAAATTGACCGTAATAGTTAAGTTTAAGGACAGGCAGTAAACTTACTTTATTGCAAGTGATTATAAACTTCAATTTTTAAAACAAAGTTTTTTGTTGTTGAAGTTAGTTTCTCTGTAAATTTGCTGAAGAGAAGATTAACAGATAAGGATTCCATACTTTAACTACTTTCAAGGTCAGCGAAAGTGATCGATTTATACAACTTACGGTTTGGTCTTGATTAAAAAACATTAGCTGAAGTATTATTTATAGTTATTTTTGAAACTAATAAAAACATTCTTTAATGCAAATGAAGCTTATTCTAACGTTAAGGCGACAGTGGACTCAAACTAAATGAGATGGACTGATCTGATTATTCTATCTCTATGAATTATGAAATATAATCAAAAATGAGGTGATATCAAAAAAGGTTTGTGATATCATTCTATAAGTAGTGGGATTATTATTACAACATAAATTCCAATTATTATTAATAAAAATTCAAAAAAATTATTCATTCAATATATATTTATTCGTTATATATATTTATTCATTTCATTTAATAATTTATAATAACATTTATTCTAATACTAAGTTTTCGTACTTTGTTAATATTTCAAATTTTTCAGGTGCATGACTAACCATCATATCTCTTTCAAACTATGATTTATAAATATATATATATATATATATATATATATATATATATATATATATATATATATATATATATATATATGTGTGTGTGTGTGTAATATATCAAAATTATTTAACTTTAATATTTCTTCAAAAACCTCCTCTCTTCCATTTTAATCCATCTAAATATCTTTATCAGCCTCTAAATGGTTTAATCAACGAAGTATTTTCCACTTAACATTCCTTTCTGTCATAAAACTGTAAAGTTTCTGTCTATACAGCAGTTTCCCAGGTGTTGGCGGAACATGTTTTCGCGTTTTGCTGATAATGCAGTTAATTCGCCTATTAAGCTGTTTTTGTTGTGGGAAAAATTCTTGTTGTCAGCGTTCTTGGGTGTACTTGTGTGTGATCAGAGTGAACTCTGTGGCTTTTGATTGTGTATTGTCCAGAAGGACAGATGTTCCGTGTTGCCGCTCTGAAATAAAGTTTTAAAATTAGACTTCTGAGTTCTCTTAATTATGAGACCCGATTGCACCTTTGTACTTTATGAATGCTAGCTGTTGAACTTTCTCCTTGTGAAGGAGTTTTATAAAAAATGGATTACATTTTAAACCGGTAGGATTTTATCTACGCTGAAAACCCAATGAATTTCCAATCCATTACTATGGCAGAGAAATTTTCTTGATGGAATTTACTTCGTGAACTTTTGCGAACTTTGTTTTTACATCTGTGGATAATGTTTTAGGATTACGGTGCAACGATGACGGACAACGACATATCGGCGGAGATTTTTGAGGATAAAACGATGATTGATCAGCCGAAGGGAACTTCAGTGATGAATAGTTTGATGACTAATAGTACAATGTGGACTTTACGGAAATTTGATCCCAATGGATTTCGAGTCTATAGGGATGAATCTTGCGAACTTTAGTGACTGTGAATATCGAAAATAACATAGCTATTTCCTACCAAGCTAAACTAAGTTTTATAAACATCGAAGACCATGGCTCCCAGTCGACTGCTGAGAGAGTTACAAGTATTCCAAAAATAAAATTTGATTTGTTTCCGTGACATCCGCATCCAGTTCCCTACAATGCGCCTTCCGCATCGAGATCGCCGAGTTCGTGCCGTGTTCCGTTTCAAGCCTCCAAACGAACTCTTCGGATAAGGATATATCAACCCACCGATTTTCCAGGACATGCTTCAAAATTAAAATTCTTATTCTCGGTAAAATTTTCAGTGAAATTTAAAAATAATGTTTGGGAGATTTGAAAATTTAAAAGTTATTAAAGTACAAGCTGGATAAAATATGCAATGTTATTGGATAGGAAAAACTACTGCTTGCACTAATTCTCGTCATTGAAGGTAAAATTTTGAAATTAAAATTTAATTGTATTTCTAGAAATTATAGTTCGAAATTTCTGTTCTTTAAAAAATATCAAAATTTGTTTAAATGAATAAGATTTCTATATATGTAATAATTCTTAAAAAATATTTATGATTGTTTCTCTCATTTGATTGATAATACTAAAGAAGTGATTTAAGAATTATTTTGTTTATTTTTATGTTAACAGTGTAAAAATTTAATAATTTTTGTTTATTTTGCTGTGCAAATTATGCGTAAACAAGAATCAAGAAACTTAATTTTGTGAACAATCAAACAGCAGGACTTTCAATTATTTTTTCTATTTACCGTTTCTAAGAGAAATTGTTTTAATAATTATTGATTGCATTTGATTTTAAAATTCATGTTGAAATTCATTGAAGATTTTGGAAAATATTTAAATTAGAAATTGATAATTATATTGTATTAGTGATTTACGATGTTCGGTGGTTTCATTTAAAAATTTTGTTTACATAAATTATTCTAAAATATAATAACATTTTTATTTTAAATGTGGTTTGAAAATTTTGTGTGTTAACTCCCAGGTTAATTTAATAATTTGGTTAGGAATTTAAAATTTTGATTTTAGGTGAATTTAAAGAGTATTTTGTGATGTGCGATTTTTAAGAACGAAGTAAACAAAGTTATTAAAATTCGATAGCACGAGAGAATGAAAAACTTTCAGTCCAACGAATGGAGTGTCTGTGACCTTGGTCAATAGAGACATTGGAAAGCGAAAAAGCACTTGCACATTGAAAATTTTGATTGTGACCTCTAAATTATCATGACGTGGCAGTTTCGGTTCGACCTGAATTACAGGAGTTTTTAAAATGCTTTCATGTGATGTTGGGACGTAAAATGTAAGAGTTGTTTTGACTGTACAATTGTGAACGGGATTTATACAGTAGTAAACAGATGTGTTGACACTCGTCAGTTGAATTATTGTTTTGATACTTTTGTTGAGTGTGTTTTGGGATTACGGGTTTGATTCGAAGGACTGCTCTGATGATTACGAACTTGACGATTCTAGATATCTGTGTTTTTTATATTTTATTATAGTATTCACTTTTTATATTTAGCCAATTTGCAATTCATCGTTTTTAGTTTTGCTTGTTATTAATTGCAGTGAATCTAAAAAATTATTTGATTTAAAGTGTTCAAGTATTTTATATTTTACATTTTTATATTCGTAGTTTCTCATAATAACTATAAATGTGTTTTTATTCTCTGAATTCATGGTGTGTTATTTCAAAAATAGTAAGTGAATGTTTACAATACAAGGAATATCTAATTTGATTAATTAAGAGAATTTTCATAGAATAGGTAATGTTTTCATTTTAAGTATGAAAATTTGATTGAAATTTAAGAGATAATGCAGTTTTACGTCTAAATTCCTAATGTGAATTAAATACAGGATAATTAAAACTTACAAATGAACAATGTTTCGAAGAGTAGTTCAGTTTGATTTTCAGTGTGGAATTAGTTTTTTCTAATATTTAACTCCGGAGAGACCCTCTGCAAAGTCAAGGGATAGCTTAGGCGAGTCCTTTGTCGTTTTTGCTCTTCAGCTTCCTCTAGGTCATGAACGGTCATTCCGTCATCGCCTTCGAGGCAAGCCCCTTCCACTCTCCGATATATTTTTGAAGTTCTATCTGATTATTCTGTTTCGGGTTTTTCACACTGAAGATGAGTAACGTTTGTAGCTGATCAAGATGTGGGAAACTGTTACCCGCATACCTCTGATCTTTGGTAGAGAACAGAAAAAGGTTTCAAAATATTGTTCACAAATGTCATAACATTGGAGAGCCCTGTCACAAAAGCAATAGGTAGTCGCCTCCCACAGAGGGATGAACCTTTTGTCGTTTTGTGTGAGCAACCTCGGGGTCACTAACAATTTTTCACGTTGGTCACCACAGAGGACAGCTATTTTCCTTCTCCAAACTTTATTTCAGTAAAATTTTAATAAAGCATAATTTGAACATTTTGAGTTAAGTCTTGCTTAGGAAAAATATTGAATTTCATAATGATAAACTTTCTTAAATACTTGTTTACTGTAAACCTTCATTTGCGTGTATTATGATGTTTCTGTTTATATTCATTGTATATTATATTTCATTGTTTAGTTGTTTATATATTGATTCTGTATAGAGATTTTGTGATGGTGCAGGAGAGTCAGAGGAACGGTATAACTTGATAGTTTTAAATTTTGATGTGATGGTGTGGAATTACTTATGATGAGTTACAGACCAAGCTTCTGACTCTGTAACCCTGATGTCTCCAATTCTGACACACTAGAAAGACAGTTCTGACTCTTCTACACTAAATTTATACGTTTAATGTTACAATTTCTTGTAAAAAATTTTGATAATCATATATTTGTACTATAATAAGTTGTAAAAATGTCACCCATCAGCGAGACGATTTTCTCTTTTTTCGGGGGGGATCTGTAATATATCAAAATTATTTAACTTTAATATTTCTTCAAAAACCTCCTCTCTTCCATTTTAATCCATCTAAATATCTTTATCAGCCTCTAAATGGTTTAATCAACGAAGTATTTTCCACTTAACATTCCTTTCTGTCATAAAACTGTAAAGTTTCTGTCTATACAGCAGTTTCCCAGGTGTTGGCGGAACATGTTTTCGCGTTTTGCTGATATTGCAGTTAATTCGCCTATTAAGCTGTTTTTGTTGGGGAAAAATTCTTGTTGTCAGCGTTCTTGGGTGTACTTGTGTGTGAGCAGAGTGAACTCTGTGGCTTTTGATTGTGTATTGTCCAGAAGGACAGATGTTCCGTGTTGCCGCTCTGAAATAAAGTTTTAAAATTAGACTTCTGAGTTCTCTTAATTATGAGACCCGACTGCACCTTTGTACTTTATGAATGCTAGCTGTTGAACTTTCTCCTTGTGAAGGAGTTTTTATAAAAAATGGATTACATATATATATATATATATATATATATATATATATATATATATATATATATATATATATATATAATATATATATATATATATATATATATATATATATATATATATATATATACATATATATATATATATATATATATATATATATATATATATATATATATATATATATATATATATATATATATATATATATTCTCAGTTTTCATGCTAGAATCAATATTTTAATCTAATGCCTACAATTTATATTACAAGTAAAAGTAAAGATATCCTTTTTAAATGAAATTCGTAGAGAACATTTCTAAATAACGCTTATTTTTAGACAATTGATAATATATGCATTCAAATTTAATCAGTAATTTAGTTTCTTTTAAATTAATCTCATACACATAATATTTCTGATAGCTTATAGCACATTTATGTCAGTCAATAGAAATATGAAAGTTAATTTTAAGAACCCACGGTAACCTTACTAATATTCCCTACTAATAGCCTTATGAATACTTATATTCCTTATACGATAAATCGAATTAAACATGCTTATTTATCAAATGTACTTACAGAACTACGGTAGCTTAGTCGGCAATGGCATCGTTCTCGTAATCTAAGACTTGTTCGAGACTCGAGATGGCCAAAGATCCATTGTGTTTATATATAGGTTTCCTGATCGCAAGTTCGGACCTGATACCTCTGGAGGTGTGACATCAAGCCTTTGGTTAGTCTGCTTGGTATCTGCTTTTAAATTACAATCACGCACTTTCTTTGTTTATGTTGTCTTAGGGAGTAATGTAGGTTGCCTAGATATTACTTCTATATTAAAATGACAAAAGCTATAAAACCAAATGCACCCGCGTTGAAAATAATAATAATGGTCAAAAGCACTTCCAAATCATATTTCACATCATAGTACATTAACACTGAACATAAGCATTTTAAAAGTAATTTTTTCATTATCATTTTACGATCGTTGAGTCAGATAATTTTGTTTAACCTTTTTACTTGTATTAACCTTAAACTACGGTGAACATATTTTGTGACAGTAATATATTCAGTTGTTCTTATCTATTAATTTTAACTAGATTAGAACTTGGTAAGTTTTATAGGCTGCACACTACAAGAATACACAGAGAAGGTTATGGATCAGTTATTCGAGATTTAGAAGAATTAAAATGCTGAAGATAAAATCTGTGGCACATTAAACAACAGTTCTTCAGCAGGAACTTCCTGAAGCACTATGCCGAAAGATGGCAGAATCGAAGAGCACTTCTTTCCGGTACCAGAGTTTGCGGGTTCGAATCCCGCTGTTAGTGTGGACATTCGTAGCCGTTCGAAATTGTCTTGAAGCATTAGGTCCAAATCTTATTAACAGTATCCTCGTACCAGGGATCAAATATCAGAATCAAAAGCGTTCATTATTGCCACAGTCTGATTCAACCTAAATAGGTGAAATAGAACAGTTTTATACAAGCAAGACAAAATCAGAGAGAATTCTGGGAATGCATCGAAGTCGAAGCACTTAATTTTTTAAAAGTGTTTAATGCCATCTATTAAAATTTTCACATTTGTTTTTTCTTCCCTTGAGAGCACTGGTATTCATAATGCAGTTCATTCGTATCTGCGAAACATCTGTCTGTATTCTAATATTTTCCAATTTACCGTTATTTCCTTTGAATTTATTCTATTTTATTCTAACAAAAAGCATTTACCTTCTCCAATAAGGTAAAAAGGATGTGATGAAAGGATGTACCAGAAAAAATAGAATGGTTGGATGATTGTCGAAAATTATTGCAATACATTTTCTCACCTATGAGTAACAAATGGAGTGTTCATCCTTCTTTCATTTGATTAATATTCAAATTACAAATTTCTCAATTGTTCAAATTTGTTCCATATTCCCATATTCCCCATAGAATAGATAGTTTTTTCAGAATAAAACAGGTAAACAAAAAGATTATTAAATTTAAAGAATGTAGATTTTATAGAATTAAGAAATATGTTAAGAAATACTTTTTAAAAGTTAAACTAATCCTGAATAAGAAATAATTCAGTTCATTCGTATCTGCGAAACATCTGTCTATCTTCTAATATTTTTCTACTTTACCTTTATCTCCTTAGAATTTATTCTATTTTATTCTAACAAAAAAGCATATACCTTCTGCAATAAGTTAAAAAGTATGTGATAAACGGATGTACCAGAAAAAATAGAATGGTTGGATAATTATGGAAAATTATTGCAATACGTTTTCTCACCTATGAGTAATAAATGAGTGTTCATCTTTGTTTCATTTGATTAATATTCAAATTACAAATTTCTCAATTGTTCAAATTTGTTCCATAATTCCATATTCCCGATAGAATAGATAATTTTTTTAGAATAAAACAGGTAAACAAAAAGATCATTAAATTTAAAGAATGTAGATTTTATAGAATTAAGAAATATATTAAGAAATACTTTTTAAAAGATAAACTGATCCTGAATAAGAAAATAATTTTCAAAAATATTTTAACTCCCAGTTGTACTAGAACAGTTTGAAATGCATATAAAATGTCAAGAAAAAATTATCTTTTTTTACAAAATGAATTTAAATTACTTTTTATCTGTCACAATTAGTCTAGAGGCAAGATATTTTCTTTTGCAAATAAAACACGAAAAAGAATGAATTCCATTTACTATATAATATATGGATGGGATCGATAGACGGAAAGTAAAGGATATCAGCACTTTCTTATTTTTTAGTCCTTAGGGAAAACTGATAGCCGATGGAAACAGATGTAGTTGCATTATTTTCCATTTTATTTTTTTTTTATTCTCTTCACTACCCATCGCAAACTACCGTTGTTGCCACCTTGACTAAAAGGAAAATGTACATTAGAAAGGATATCTCATGCATTTATTAAGCAATGGCAACTAGACAAGGTAGTATTTTCTGAAATGACCACATATTTACTGCATCACAATCTCATTGTTTTTTTCTGCTAAGAGTGCCCAAAATTAAATACATATTTTTATAAAAACCAGGCACTTGACGACCTGCTTTCCGTCTGTGTAATTAATTACTCTGAAATGAAGTATATAATTAAATAAATATTTAAATAAATTTTTAGATACTATTTTTCAAGAAATGTGTTAATTTTTTTAGTTTTGATTTTCCACACAGATTCCGTTCTTTGCTGTTTTGTCACCATTATTTTTGTATATATATATATATATATATATATATATATATATATATATATATATATATATATATATATATATATATATATATATAATATATATATATATATATATATATATATATATATATATATATATATATATATATATATATATATATATATATGTATATGTATGTATTTTGTATGTATATATGTATATATATATATATATATATGTATATATATATATATGTATGTATATATATGTGTATATATATGTATATATGTATATATATATGTATGTATATGTAGTATATATATATATATATGTATATATATGTATATATATATATATATTATATGTATGTATATGTATATATATATATATATATATATATATATATATATATATATATATATATATATATACATATATATAAGTCTGTGCGTGCGTGTGTTTAAGTGGATTATCAAATATAAGGAGATAATTATGTAAACAAATAGAGAACCGACAAATAAAAAAATGAAAATGAATGCGAGACATAATTAAACGGGGTTTTTTATGATACCTCAAAATCTAATCAAACAACTTCTAAGACTTTTTCTAAGACAGGATGAAAAAGTATATTTACCGTTAAATATGCATGTATGGGCATTTGTATAGTAGACAGTTATTATTTTTCATTTTGTTGTAATATATTTTATTTTTAAACCGATTAGATAGGTTCAAATCAGGAATTAAAGTTTTTGCATCGAATTTATGAATTTGAGCTAATTTTCAAAATAAATAAATTATAATTTCTTACTTATAATCGAATTTTTTTCCGGAACACGAATCAAACTGTTAGTAGTAAAATTGTACAAAAATAGACTCTATGAAAGACCAGATGTAAGAGTATAATATAAAAAAATAGTTTTAGCAAATCGTGAAATATCAGTCAAAAACACGCTATACAATAGCATATAAAAATGCAGTAAAACATGTCTTACAAAATGTAGACACTTGTATTG
>CM063501.1:69996221-70016221 GCA_032207245.1 Pardosa pseudoannulata
CTGTTAGAGGTTTATTTCATGAAACCTAATGTTTTATATTTTTGCCTTTGCACTTGTCTTAAATCTTATGAAAGTTTTCACTTTCTGATTCTTCTGTCTCATTTTCTGATTCTTCTAATGATATATGCGTGTGTGTTTGATTTTTGTGCTTTGTACTTTTAGTTGCTTTTGTTCCTTTTATACTTTTTCTGTCTTAGGCTTTACTTTGCCGCTTTTGATCCATTGTTAATTTTTCTCTAAAAGTAATAAAACCAACCATTTTGCATGCAGTAGTAGAACTATTTGTTGAGAAATATAAATTTGGTTTTAATTACAGACCTGAAATTCCTTTGAGGTTTACAACGTTGCAAACTTAGTCTTGTTGCAGTAGTAAAAAGAATAGGGAGATTACTTTCGATTTGTTCAATAGCATCCTTCACTTACTCCTTCCAAAAAGCAGATCTTTAGTTCTGCGTTTATTCTTTGAAGAAATCATGGTTGTGTGTAGAACCTTATTGAAGTTCGGGATGAGCAGAGCCGTAGAAGCTGATTAGTTTACATGAAAAGGTGAAAATCATTGAAGAGTAGAAAAAAGAGCTGGAATATCAAAAGTCCAATCCTCAATTCAGTTTTAACAATCAGAATCTCTCAAAGACATTTTACCAAGAGAAAAATAGTAAAGGAGGACAACGATTTAGTTTAAAATCCAAATGCAAAAGTCAGAAAATTCAATGAGGACAATCGAAAGAGCATCATAAGGCACTTCTGCAATATTTTAAAAAGCAAAGGCATCACCATTCAAATTTCTGAAGTGATAATTAAATACTATTGATTTAGCCAAAATGTTTGGAATTTAAAACTTTGAAACTTCGGCTGGTGGGCTAAAAAAAAGCTCAAAGGAGAATACGGAAATGCATTTAAAAACAAAAATTTTGTTTTAATTTTGTTCTATCGAAAGTGGCACTGTATATGAAAAATAGTGAAACACTAGAAAATAAAGTTAAAAGGGTACTAGACATAAACAATAATAACATATATCATGCAGATCAGATAGGAGTGTTGTACAATATGGTGCCTAGAATATGGTGCCTAATAACATTTTAACGTGTAGGTGATACTTTAGTGGAAAAACACAGCAAGGAATGAATGAATGTTTTATTGTTTATTGATTCCAGTAGATCAAATAAATATTCACTGCTAGTTGTAGGAAGATTAAAACAACCAGTGTGTCATAAGAATATATATTTATATATTAATTATTTTTGCTATACATTAATTGTATTTAAAAATATGAAGGGCTGGTTTGCAGATCTAGTTGGATCACATTTGTCTCCTAGGTCATAGTTGGAACCTAACTGGTATATGTTATAGAATTCAAAAAGATGCTGAGATGAGTTTAATGTTCCTTACACTTTTTCAGGTTTTTTTTAAGGATTCAAGCGATTCAAAGATTCAACTTTTAAATATTTTCCCGCAACTTTTTTTTAATTTAACGAATATGCGGGAGTTAGAGTATACATTTTGCATATAATGATAGTATTTTCAAAATATAGGTATCAGGGAGAAATATACTTACATGTCAAAATATTTCTATGTTCTGAATAAATTCCAAAAATTGAACTTTGATTACTAAATGCCATTTCAAATTACTTTGTTAACAATGTATTTTCTATACGTAAGCAAAACTGCTCATGATATTCTATCTAGGAATATAAAATATCAATAAATAAAATATATGAAAATTTAGTTCTATTCAAAGTGATTTCAACTTAATAACACAATTTGAAATCTCTAACTGTATAACAATGTTTGTGTAAAGCGTGTAGTTTCGTGACAAACAATATCAATAACCTGATCACTTATAAGAATTTTAAGGTGAATAATATGTACTATACGGAAAGGATTGGGTTAATGGTAATCATAAAACTTTTACACTATGTGAATATTTAAGAAGCTGTTAAGCTTGTTTAAGAAGAATTGAGAGTTTATTGAACATATTTCTGCTTTTAAAAGTTTAAAAAACTCTCTTATCAGCGATAAGAGTTGTACACTAATAATTCAATACGCAAATTTTATTCTATGAAATTGTGTTGTCCTCAAACAATGCATCTTGTCATCAAATAATGCAAACATGAGCCAAAAAATATTTTAAGAGTTAAGGTGAGGTAATGAAAATAGTTTTAAAAAACTTAAACATAGTAATGCTTGTGAATAATGTGGTTTGATATAAAGCGCTACGGTCTAATTTTTTGCTGCTGGTGTGAATTCAGTTTCAAGGAATAAGCAACGCCCGTGCCTTCTGCCAGCGAAAGTGTAAAAGGTAACAGATAAAACAAAATCACTAAACCGAGCACCACGATTGTGCTGAGTTTTACTTATAAATCAATTTTTACAAATGTAAATTGGGAGGAGAGGTTAAAAGTTGTAAATAATGTAGGAAAAAATATTTATAAATCTTTAAGTTTCTATAAAAAAATCGTAGTGGCATTTAAAAATCATGAACTCAACTTATAACACACTACTCCTAAGAACAGTACAAAATTCCCATTTATTTTCAAGAGAAATTTTTTTAACTCGTTGCCAAAAATAATATATAAAGGTAGCTCATTCAAAATATTACATCGTGACATCACAAACAAATCATTAGTAACGTGACCGCGTGACCATGACAGCTGTCTTTAAGTTATTCGAGCGATGTACTACTCCTTCCAACACACACACGCACGCAAGCGTGCATCATAATTCAAGCAAAAGGTAAGTTGATTCCTTGTTGACACCTTGGTTTGTGACGAAATTATTGGAATAATTAGCGAAAAAAACCTCTTCCCAATAGGTGAACGATGGACTAATGAATCCCTTCTATTTGAACCCAATTGTTGAAGTGATGAACAGCAATGCCGGTATTGTGAATATAACACATAAACCCTCGTACCAAAATGCAGTGTATGTATTTCTACAAAGCCCTCTAAAGCCTTAGGAAAAGTTTAACAGATTTCAGTGGCTTTATACTAATTTAGAAATATCTATTATATATTATCCTATAAAATAAAAAATTTAATTGCAAATAAAAAATGTTCTCATTTGTTTATTAGAGAAATTTGCTGATTTATCTTTAATTTCAGTCATATATATAGTAGTGCTCCAAATATTTTGCACTTGTCCATTTTTCTCATCCACTTTCATTTGAAGTAAGCGGAATAGGAGAAAAGAATTCCGTGATATATGAGAAAAGGAATTTCCATTAAGCATAGGTATATGATTTTCCTTGAAGTGTTTTCCCCTCATGAATTTTAAAAAGGTGAATAAATTTTTCAAACAGAATGTCAGATCCCAGAACATTTAAAACACCATATAACTTTCCTTCCCCGAGAAGAATACAACTTTCGCCATGTTTTCGAAAACGCAATTACTGTCAATGGCATCTGGAGGCTTTCATCAGCGAAATTATTAAGATGTTCATAAGCCAAGAAGACTGAAAAGCTCTTTGGATAAAATTTTGAAGACGGTCCTTTTATTGAAAGAACATTGTGTGCTGCCTTTGTTTCAGTCTGTATCGTTTAAAGGTATAAATATTTTACATGGAATGCATAATAATTTCATTATCCGTTGTATTTTATTCTTAGGTATTGGTATTATAATAAAATTATAATAGGTTATGCCATAAATCTTAAATCGAAATGAAATATCGAATGATATTTTCATACCTTATATGTCTCTTTTCTTTAGGGTTTATCTGGAGAATATATTTAGTTTTCTTTTATGTTAATATTTTGCATATGCGGAATGGCAATAAGAATATCACACGGAAACTGAGACAAATCAATAATTTAATAATCAATAAATTGTGTTTTCAGCGTACATTTACCATTTTTCCCTGTTTGGATTTCACGTAATTCTAGGATAAATATGAATTTTCTACTCAGACTTAGTTTATAGTACTTTCTTACAGGAGGAAGTAAATCTGATAAAATATAAATAATTGTTGTTTGTGGAAATTATTATACATCCTGGAATATATTTTCTTATATTTCTTGAATTGTTAGTTTAAATTAGATAAAACTTTTATACCGACTAAGTGAAAAGATAATTTACTTTCATTTTTTCTTTATAATTTCGTGTTATGTATTACTTTTTAACACAAGGCCGTAGAAATTAAGAATCTCCTCCGAAATTCTAAAAAGAATTTAATAAAATAAATGTGTGTTTTCAGTCTAACTGTGTATATACAAGATTGTTTAGTGACGTTGAATGAAACAGAAGGTACAAATTGTATTCAGCCAATAAGAGCAGATGGATAGCACTTTTAACAACACATCACAATATTGATGAACAATCGGAAGAAATTCAGAAATTTTGATAAAAATTTTGGATGTATTCATTTTCTTTCAAAATTATTCTTTTAGTTGATTATAATTCTTTTTTAAAAATTGGAATTGAATGCTATGTATAATTTTCAATGTTGATTTTACTATTAAATTGATTGTGTACTTTCTTCATTACTCATTCTAGGCTTATGATACTCAGTAGGGGGTTACAAACATAAGAAAACCTGTAGTTTTACTGAAGTATCCTTCACAAAAAACAATGTTTTCCCTTTGGCCCCACACCGAATGTAATTTCATGCTACGGTGCTGTTTTACCATTTACATTGATTATATTAGCCTATGTATGAATAAATTTATTAAATTATAATATTCAATACCTAAAGGGATATTTTAAAGCAAATTATTTAGCCATTCAAACTAAGTATTATATATTAGATAAATACATCATTTTTATCATAGCCTATTGGTTATTCTATTAAAACACTATAACATTGAGTACTATAGTAAGGGAAATCAATGATATTTTCTGATTAAAATTTGTTTCTAGAAATCAAATATCCTTAATCAACAAAGGTAAACATTAAAACTCCGATAATGTGTAGCTAAACTGTAATCTTTAAGGGATATTTAAGCTAATAAACAGTAACAGCAGTTTTTAATGTTTATTTAGGTGTATGGTCCAATCATTGCATAACGCTTTAAGAAGTATATCTGAATAAATTTATTAAATTATAATATTCAATACCTAAAGGGATATTTTAAAGCAAATTATTTAGCCATTCAAACTAAGTATTATATATTAGATAAATACATCATTTTTATCATAGCCTATTGGTTATTACCGGTATATGTAAACACTATAACATTGAGTACTTATAGTAAGGGAAAATCAGTGATATTTTCTGCATGGAAAATTTGTATAAAACTAATGAAATCAAATATCACCGTTAATCAACAAAGGTAAACATCCTAAACTCCGATAATGATTATCTGTAGCTATAACTGCTAATCTTTAAGGGATATTTAAGCTAATAAATAGTTATAACAGCAGTTAATTATATTGTTTATTTAGGTGTATTGGTCTCAATCATGTTGCATAACGCTTTAAGAAGTATATCTGAATAAATTTTTTAAATTGTAATATCCAATACCTAAAGGGATAATTTAAAACAAATTATTTAGCCTTTCAAACTAAGTATTATATATTAGATACATATATAATTTTTGTCATAGCCTGTTGGTTATTACGGTATACATAAACGCTATTTATGTTGAATATATATAGTTAGGGAACATCAGTGATATTTTCTACATGGAAAAAAGTTGTATAAAACTAATGAAATCAAATATCCCCATCTATCAACAGAGGTAAACATCCTAAACTCCGATAATGATTATCTGTAGCTATAACTGCTAATCTTGAAGGGATATTTAAGCTAATAAACAGTTATAACAGCAGTTAATTATATTGTTTATTAAGGTGTATTGGTCTCAATCACATTGCATTAACGCTTTAAAAAGTATACCTGAATAATTTTTTTTAAATTATAATATCCAATACCTAAAGGGATATTTTAAAACAAATTATTTAGCCTTTCAAACTAAGTATTATATATTAGATACATATATAATTTTTGTCATAGCCTGTTGGTTATTACGGTATACATAAACGCTATTTATGTTGAATATATATAGTTAGGGAACATCAGTGATATTTTCTACATGGAAAAAAGTTGTATAAAACTAATGAAATAAAATAACCCCATCTATCAACAGAGGTAAACATCCTAAACTCCGATAATGATTATCTGTAGCTATAACTGCTAATCTTGAAGGGATATTTAAGCTAATAAACAGTTATAACAGCAGTTAATTATGTTGTTTATTAAGGTGTATTGGTCTCAATCACATTGCATTAACGCTTTAAAAAGTATACCTGAATAATTTTTTTTAAATTATAATATCCAATACCTAAAGGGATATTTTAAAACAAATTATTTAGCCTTTCAAACTAAGTATTATATATTAGATACATATATAATTTTTGTCATAGCCTGTTGGTTATTACGGTATACATAAACGCTATTTATGTTGAATATATATAGTTAGGGAACATCAGTGATATTTTCTGCATGGAAAAATTGTATAAAGCTAATGAAATCAAATATCACCATCTATCAACAAAGGTAAACATCCTAAACTCCGATAATGATTATCTGTAGCTATAACTGCTAATCTTGAAGGGATATTTAAGCTAATAAACAGTTATAACAGCAGTTAATTATGTTGTTTATTAAGGTGTATTGGTCTCAATCACATTGCATTAACGCTTTAAAAAGTATACCTGAATAATTTTTTTTAAATTATAATATCCAATACCTAAAGGGATATTTTAAAACAAATTATTTAGCCTTTCAAACTAAGTATTATATATTAGATACATATATAATTTTTGTCATAGCCTGTTGGTTATTACGGTATACATAAACGCTATTTATGTTGAATATATATAGTTAGGGAACATCAGTGATATTTTCTGCATGGAAAAAAGATGTATAAAACTAATGAAGTCAGATATCACCATCTATCAACAAAGGTAAACATCCTAAACTCCGATAATGATTATCTGTAGCTATAACTGCTAATCTTTAAGGGATATTTAAGCTAATAAATAGTTATAACAGCAGTTAATTATATTGTTTATTTAGGTGTATTGGTCTCAATCATGTTGCATAACGCTTTAAGAAGTATATCTGAATAAATTTTTTAAATTGTAATATCCAATACCTAAAGGGATAATTTAAAACAAATTATTTAGCCTTTCAAACTAAGTATTATATATTAGATACATATATAATTTTTGTCATAGCCTGTTGGTTATTACGGTATACATAAACGCTATTTATGTTGAATATATATAGTTAGGGAACATCAGTGATATTTTCTACATGGAAAAAAGTTGTATAAAACTAATGAAATAAAATAACCCCATCTATCAACAGAGGTAAACATCCTAAACTCCGATAATGATTATCTGTAGCTATAACTGCTAATCTTGAAGGGATATTTAAGCTAATAAACAGTTATAACAGCAGTTAATTATATTGTTTATTAAGGTGTATTGGTCTCAATCATATTGCATTAACGCTTTAAAAAGTATACCTGAATAAATTTTTTAAATTATAATATTCAATACCTAAAGGGATATTTTAAAACAAATTATTTAGCCATTCAAACTAAGTATTATATATTAGATACATATATAATTTTTGTCATAGCCTGTTGGTTATTACGGTATACATAAACGCTATTTATGTTGAATATATATAGTTAGGGAACATCAGTGATATTTTCTACATGGAAAAAAGTTGTATAAAACTAATGAAATAAAATAACCCCATCTATCAACAGAGGTAAACATCCTAAACTCCGATAATGATTATCTGTAGCTATAACTGCTAATCTTGAAGGGATATTTAAGCTAATAAACAGTTATAACAGCAGTTAATTATGTTGTTTATTAAGGTGTATTGGTCTCAATCACATTGCATTAACGCTTTAAAAAGTATACCTGAATAATTTTTTTTAAATTATAATATCCAATACCTAAAGGGATATTTTAAACAAATTATTTAGCCTTTCAAACTAAGTATTATATATTAGATACAGATATATATAATTTTTGTCATAGCCTGTTGGTTATTACGGTATACATAAACGCTATTTATGTTGAATATATATAGTTAGGGAACATCAGTGATATTTTCTACATGGAAAAAAGTTGTATAAAACTAATGAAATAAAATAACCCCATCTATCAACAGAGGTAAACATCCTAAACTCCGATAATGATTATCTGTAGCTATAACTGCTAATCTTGAAGGGATATTTAAGCTAATAAACAGTTATAACAGCAGTTAATTATATTGTTTATTAAGGTGTATTGGTCTCAATCATATTGCATTAACGCTTTAAAAAGTATACCTGAATAAATTTTTTAAATTATAATATTCAATACCTAAAGGGATATTTTAAAACAAATTATTTAGCCATTCAAACTAAGTATTATATATTAGATAAATATAATTTTTGTCATAGCTTATTGGTTATTACCGGTATATATAAACGCTATTAATGTTGAGTATATATAGTAAGGAAATATCACTGATATTTTACACATGGAAACATTTTTATAAAACTAATGAAGTCAGATATCACCATCTATCAACAGAGGTAAACATCCTAAACTCCGATAATGATTATCTGTAGCTATAACTGCTAATCTTGAAGGGATATTTAAGCTAATAAACAGTTATAACAGCAGTTAATTATATTGTTTATTAACGTGTATTGGTCTCAATCACATTGCATTAACGCTTTAAAAAGTATACCTGAATAATTTTTTTTAAATTATAATATTCAATACCTAAAGAGATATTTTAAAACAAATTATTTACCTATTCAAACTAAGTATTATATATCAGATAAATATATCATTTTTGTCATAGTCTATTGGTTATTACCATATATATAAACGCTATTAATGTTAAGTATATATAGTAAGGGAAGATCAGTGATATTTTCTGCATGGAAAAAGTTGTATAAAATTAATGAAATCAAATATCACCGTTTATCAACAGAGGTAAACATCCTAAACTCCAATAATGATTATCTGTAGCTATAACTGCTAATCTTGAAGAGATATTTAAGCTAATAAACAGTTATAACAGCAGTTAATGATATTGTTTATTAAGGTGTATTGGTCTCAATCATATTGCATTAACGCTTTAAAAAGTATATCTGAATAAATTTTTTAAATTATAATATTCAATACCTAAAGCGATATTTTAAAACAAATTATTTAGCCATTCAAACTAAGTATTATATATTAGATAAATATATCATTTCTGTCATAGCCTATTGGTTATTACCATATATATAAACGCTATTAATGTTGAGTATATATAGTAAGGGAAAATCAGTGATATTTTCTGCATGGAAAAAATTGTATAAAACTAATGAAATCAAATATCCCCGTCTAGCAACAGAGATAAACATCCTAAACTCCGATAATGATTATCTGTAGCTATAACTGCTAATCTTGAAGGGATATTTAAGCTAATAAACAGTTGTAACAGCAGTTAATGATATTGTTTATTAAGGTGTTTTGGTCTCAATCACATTGCATTAACGCTTTAGAAGTATATCTGAATAAATTTTTTAAATTATAATATTCGATACCTAAAGGGATATTTTAAAATAAATTATTTAGAAATTCAAACTAAGTATTATATATTAGATAAATATATAATTTTTGTCATAGCCTATTGGTTATTATGGTATATATATATATATATATATATATATATATATATATATATATATATATATATATATATATATATATATATATATATATATATAAACGCTATTAATGTTGAGTATCTATAGTTAGGGAAGATCAGCGATATTTTCTGCATGAAAAAAATTGTATAAAACTAATGAGATCAAATATCACCTTCTATCAACACAGGTAAACATCCGAAACTCCGATAATGATTATCTGTAGCTACTAATCTTGAAGAGATATTTAAGATAATAAACTGTTATAACAGCGGTTAATGATATTGTTTATTAAGGTGTTTGGGTCTCAATCATATTGCATTAACACTTTAAGAAGTATATAGGAATTTTCACAGAATAAGAAGCAGAAAACACATAGAAATTATGTAACAGCGTAGAGTAAATACAAGAATTTGTCAATTCAGCAGGGTCTGTCACGTCAGGTTTGAAACTTAAAATTAATAATTTAGGGATTTGAGAATAGAAAACACAGCGCACTATTTTAAAGCAGGTGCATCTTTCTTTAATAATCTACTATAAAAGCATTTGACGCGTAAGGATTGAGAGACAGCGTCTTGAGATAGGGTTTCTGCATGAACCTGCCAGAGTAGGGCTCCTTTTTCGCCTATGCCCGCCGACTGACCGACGCCATGATTTATTAAGATGTGAATAAATAATTTTTTAAGAATATATATATATATATATATATATATATATATATATATATATATATATAAGTTTGCATACATGATAAATAATAAATAATTTTAAAAAATTGTTTTTTGCCACAGCACATTAAAGCTTTCAAAGATTCAGCTTTTAATATTTAACATATTCTAAACATTTAAACACTTTGTCTATTTATTAATACACCACATTAAAATTTTCTTGGTACATGCTGAGTTATAATATTTTTTACGACTGTTTCTTTGCTTCAGATTTATACCAACATTTTAAATTAGGTTTTTTAAATTTCAGAATTTTTATTTTAAGCACACAGTTGCTTAAAAACTATATATAATACATTTTTAAAATTTTAACTACACATTCGCATCTTTATGCTAAAACTAAAAAATATCAATTTTTAATGTATAATATAATAACATAATTCTAATATTTTTATTAAATTTTCAATTTTATTCTCATTTCTTAATTTACATTTAGCTTTCTGTGTATATTTGTTTTAATTTATAAGCAAATGTTTTATAAATTTAATTCTGGCTTTAATTTTTCATACAATAGCGCATGCTTTAATTTTATGATAATCATGTTTTATTTTTTTATTTGTTGTAACATTTTTAAACCTTTAATTTTAACATCATTTTCATGTTTCAATTGTACTTTTCTATTTTTTTATAAATCAATGCATATAATTTAGTTATATGTGGTGTAAAGTGTTCTTAAATTCATTTTATAAGATATATAGTTATCGTATTAGTTTATCTGACCCAAGCTTACACTCCTACAGAGGATTTAACTAATGGACTCACCGTCACAATGGTGATCTGAAGAGGTTAGCAAACCTATGCTGATCGAGGACTGTCGTAGACCGATTTTAATTTTGTCCAACCCAGTAAGGATGAATCACTGCAGAGGAAAGCTCCAGGAAGTACGGAGAAATTTTTACTATGGTATCTCACAGGATGTGGTTATCGCAGAACTCCCTGGGTGAAATCCGCTAGTTCTGCAATACATGGGATTTTGACATACAAAACTAATGAATAGATTTGACTCTGACATGGTAAATGAGAGTAGAAAATAGGGAGGAATGCTTGAGTTTGGACTAGTTACAAATAATAAAAAAAGGAGAAAATTCCACAATGGAATGACGGTTGAGGAAATAGTTTTCGTTCTCTAGAAGAGATTACAGCACAATTAGATTAGAAATTACAATAAAGTTTTTTTAATAAATAAAGATGGAGAGATGAGCACAGAATGCTCAAGTTGATCATTCGAAAGAGATGAACAAGTAAAATTCGGAGAGTGTGAGATTAGGATTTAGAAGAGAAAATCTCAGCTAATCAGAAGTGAGAATGAGGATTAATGACAATTTTAGAAAATGACCCACCAAGGTGTGGCCACGAGAAGCACTGCTTCAAAATTTTGAAGTACGGAATAGGGAAAGGGGGAGGAAAATATCTAAGAACCACGAGCTTGTGACACCAGTATATAACCTAACCAGGTGTTCCCCTAAAGTTGTCACTCATTTAGCACCGCTCAAGAGACACGTATGGCTTTAAGGCCTCAAACGCGAGTGATTCCGTCTCCCAGTAGTATTCTAGTAATTAGAATAGGATCTTATTAATTAATCTTTTTCCGAATTCAAATGTCCTGTATCCCCCTTAAAATATCATTCATAGATACTTAATATTATTTGAAAATACCACTTTAGATTTTCAGCTTCACAATTCTAAAAACATTACTGACTGAAGCTAATATAGTTCATAAAATCGGTACAAAATACTAGTTGTTGTCTTATACCACTTGGTCAAACCAAGCATGATTGATTCGGTGAGTATTTCATATTAAAGAAAAGAGGTGCACCTTTCGGTTTTGACGAGCACTACAAGGGTGAAAGTACGACTTATGCTCAAGTGGGTTCTCGTAATTTTGAAACAAGTACCAAGCAGAAAAACCATAGACTGGGCCTGCCACCCCCAGAGGTATTAATTGAGAACTTGGAAGACATTGTGACCACGAACATATTTTACGTGCCCCAGTCACTTTAACGAATACGGTGTATCTTAAACCAGCTCGGGCTCCGAGCCCGCAACCCTCCACTTACGAGAGCGTTACCTTTGCTAACTGATCTACCGCGACTCACAAAATACTATTATAACACAACATGAGGTTTTAGCTGAATTTGAATTATAATAGAAATTTATTGTAAATGTATACATGTACTCATACAAGGCACAAATCATTTTTAAACGAACAACCCAGGAATGAATTATTTCTATTATTTCACCCAAAACTTACAGGACTTTATTAGTAATTTTCCTGAATTTAACAATACATAATACGCTCTTTGATTCAGGTTGTAGTAACGAATATAATTTACATAATAACTTTTTAGATCTGAATTACCAGGAAGCGATACAAATGCTTCCATGATAAAGAATGTATTACTTAATTTATTCTTTTGTTGTTAGTTAGGTAGTAACTGATTATTTTCTTGCTCTACACCTTTCCCGATGTATTCGAGATCGTCCAACAAATTATCCTTTTCTATCTATCTTTAACAATTACTTTTCAAACTAACAAATACTTCTATGTATATTCATCATGAGGATTCTACTGGCAGTACCCTTAATTCTAAGAAAAAATAACTTTTATTTATGAAATAGATGAATTTCTCCAAGAAAATGACACTTAGATCGTAGTTTTCTCTTTAAAAGTTTATTCCTATTGAAAAGAGAACAATCGTTATTGATAAAGTTTCAATCGATCAACACAGAGAGGAAGAGATTAATTTTAGGTTCCATTGATTCACTACTAATCTCGTGAAAGTAAGATGTGAATGGCGTGCACAGTTATTGATGATTTTAAAAGCTTCGCTTTAAAAATGAATTTCTATGATGCGTCTATCTTAATACTATTGGATTTCATTTAACCTAATTGGCGAGGATGTATATTTCAATAGTTGCAACAAATCGTCAGGATCTGGGTAATGTACAATCATTAATATAAAAATATTAAAAGCAATTAAATAAACTTGAGTGTTTACTTGAAACATGGTCAAATATTTTTGAAAATAATTATGTGAATTATTATAATATAACTTCCCGTGGCATTGTGCCTTTCGCTATGGAATATATGAATAAAGTATTCTTGGAATGTAATGTGTCTTCAGTGCACTCTGTTTTTAAGGAATCAGCGATTTTATTTCACGGTATACCATGTTGTAGGATCAAAATAAACAGCAAAGAAAGATTATTTGCTGCCTTAGATGTCTAAGGTGAGACAAAGGATATACACTTCTTTTGAATTGATTTTTGTTTTAAAATATAATATTCCTGTACCTGCAATTTACACTATTTGACAGTGTTATGTGGGAATATGTATCTTGTAAATGCATATAAATCATGTCTTACATTACTGTTCTTTTCTATTTCAAGTGAATTTCGTTAAATATTAAAATGGGTAGTGTCTTTGTTTAATGATAGAGCTGGTGGACTCATCCCCTGCTGATTAAGAGTTGATTTGGTTCACTGAATATTCCAAACAACTTGTAGTTCAGGTAACTAGAAACCAAGTGTAGTTGTTTCAGTAAGACCGAAGTAAATATTGAATTGTATCTTACAATGTAGGCTTTGTAACGAGAAAGAAGATTGTTAAAAAGTAACCAAGTGAGTTTCAAACTGCATTTTCTTCGTCGTTTCAGCATTCCTCTACAATGATTTCACTGATGAACTAAAAATTTATCCTGCGGTACACAAACTGATAGGACACCTCAAGTACTTAAAAATGAGATAAAAACAAATTATTTTAAATAATGTATATTATTATTACATAATTATATTTTACCAACTAACGAATTTTAATAATATTATTTAAATTTTTTTTGGCAATTCTATGATGTGGATTACCTTTCTAGTCTTTTTGAGAAATTTTCATCCTCTCTTCCAAAACCTAAAAATGGTTTTGGTGAACGCTACGTTTTGTTTAGGTGAATATAAATTATATTGCCTTTTATAAGCCGTAGGATATATATAGTGATCCTTCCTGGTATCATAAATAATATTCTCATATGCAGCCACAATGAACCACTGAAACATTTTTACAGTAGAATAGATAGCAACAGGCTATTCTCGAGAATTTTTTAAAGCAATATAATCAGTTTAATTCATCCTATTCGTATATTTTTCTGTCTTTTTATTTCTTTTTTTTACTTTCTCGTTTAGTCAAAGGCTTGTTTCTTTTGTTATTTTTGTGCAAATTGTGTTTGATTTCTTTTGTTCATAGTAGTGATAAATTTTTTATTAGTGTATTTCGTTTTATTAAGGCTTTGTAACTAAAGAGGATTATTGAAAATCAATTATTTGTTATGTATCTGCACTTTTATGGATGGCGGCTTGGATATCTCTTCAGTTGCCCAGGACTCCAGCTAGCCAATAGCATCTTTTAGGATTGGCAGCAACTGTGCGGATTTTCCTTTACCTCGTCACCATAAAACTCATGCTCATTAATTAAAACATCTATCCAGTCAAAAGATTTCTGAATGTACTGTGACTTTCAGAAGGCAGAACATTGAACTTCGTCTGACAAAAAATGCCTTAAATTTTTCTTTAAATTGCTTCTTAATTTTGTTTCCACGACTGCTACTGAATATGTATTGCCGAAATAACTATTTTAGAAGTTGAATTCTGAAATGGAATACTCAATGTGTAAGTGGTCAATTTGACTCTTTTTTGTAGATTTTTGGAAAGGATGACAACTTATGATAGGTTCTGATTTTTAACAGGATTATGTAGTGTATTATGAAAAAATCGATTAGATATCTTCCAAAGCAAATAAAAAAGCCGAATCTAATAATAATAACAATGATTATGATGATTATAATACTGTAATATCTAATTTATTCTATAAATCACATTAATATACTTTAAAAATCACCAATAGTATAATTAAACGCTTTTAAAAATAACTCAAACAATATTTTAATATTTAAAGAAATAAAACATCTTAAGCTAGCATAATTCCAAGGGTTCTCAGAAATATGACTTTTAGAACTTAGAGACTATTGAAGAGGATTTACCATGTCCCCTTTACTTGTGTTCATACTGATCAGTATAACCTGTAGGCATAACTATCCTAATCATTTTACTATCCTATTATATTTAATTTAGTTTTTATCGTATCTATTCAGGTGTTTCATTATAGAAAAGTTAGTGTTGGGATTTTATTAACCAATGCCATATGACATTACTATATGTAACAAAGATCTAATAAATAAGATATATGAGATAAGTCTAATACAAAAAAAATCCTTTAATTTTTCCCTTAACTCTTTAAGGGTCACCAAAATAAATTCATTCGAATTTAATGTAATTAGTTTATAAATGTTATCTATGAACCCTATAAATAAATATAATATAATATACTGCTGGAAAACCCCTTTCATATTTTAGGGTTTTCTTCGCAAATATGTGGTATGCGCCTTATGGTGTAGTCACGCCACACCTGTAAGGTATAAGGCTAAATTTTACAATGACTTTCTACAATGTTATTCACAAACCCCGTTTAGAAATTTAAGGCTTTATCCAAAAAGAAGAAAAATGCGGCATATGTGTAAGTCATAGGTACAAAGATACCGCACTTATAGATTTAAGAAGGAGAAAGTATTTTCGGAAAATCATAAAAGGAGCCGCGTCTACGAATAACTCCCTATACCCCTTCAATGCATAAAAGGGTCAGTATACAAAGATATCGAGAAGGAGAGAAAAGGGGGGAAAAGAAAAAAAAGAGCACGTTTTCGAGAAGGGAGTTTAGAAAAAATATATAAATATAAAAATGCAAATAAATAAATAAATACGAGCGTGGGGGTACTAATCCAATGAAAAATCAGAATTTGAGAACTGACCACCTGAATTTTCAAGAGTGGCTATTTTCCCAAATGGGACGGAACTGAAGGAGGGGCTAAGGAAAAAGGGTAAAGGATATATATAAGGGGAAAAGAAGAGAGAAAAAAAGATATATATATATATATATATATATATATATATATATATATATATATTAGATAGAATGGAGATAGTGATATAGGAAAGAGAATTTGTTTTGTTTAATTTTCGCTGTAAAATTTTCAGCGGCCTTTTATTATTCAGCTGGTTAGTAACCGAGATTATTTTAACTAGAATCAAGATGGTTTTTCCTCTGCAGTGGGGTAAGTTCTATTTTTACTATTTTTCGGAAGCAGTGACAATAGTAATATTTTTTGTATATATGTAAATAGTAAATAAATTCTTTTTTTAATCTAAATTCTTTTTGATGTATTAATGAAATTAATTAGTCTGAGCCGATAGGGTTGAACCTGGGTAACCTTATGGATTTAAAGTCAATTAAATTAAAATATATTATTAAGAATTAAATGAGTAAAAATAATATTTAAAGTAAAGGGGATCGGCTCAATAGCGCCAAGCAACGGCGTAGCAATACATAAGTTTTTTTTTTTTTTTTTTTTTTTTTTTTTTTTTTTTTTTTTTTTTTTTTTTTTTTTTTTTTTTTTTTTTTTTTACATTCACTAGAAGGGTTTCAGAAGTGGTTTAACTGACAAACACTTTCCATTCTACAGAGTGCACAGTGTTTTTTTAAAAGTTTAACTAAGTTGGAAGAACAATAAGTAAGAATAATTAAAATAGTATAATAAATAAATAGCTTAACAGTTCTTAAGAGATGTTTGTATAGAAACTTTCATTTGGAGTCATAAGTGAGAGAAATTGAATTAATGGCCTCTCAGAGACAGCAAGTTTAAATGCATATATTTCAAAAGAAAAAATTAATTAAATGTAGAGCTATCATCTGTTGTAAATTTAAAATATCAAAAACAAAGGATAATCGACAATTAACAGTTGGTTTGGCTGCAAAACCAAAAAATTAATAAATTGTACGGAAACAAAAATAATGTGAAAACTAGTTTTATTATCATATTATTTCTTTTTAAAACTTATTCCCAGAAACATAGCACTTGTTGTGTCATGCTAGGGAATATATTTTATAAACTAAGCAACTTGTAAATTACTTTATATAAGGCCCAAGTCTTGTAAAATATGAAGGCTGTCTGTAATAAAATATTTCGTAATTTTCGCCACCGTTGTCGATTTTCATTATTTTCCACATTTTCGCTGCCAGCAAATAGTTTTCTAGAAGTAATAAGAACGTAATTAACAATAGTTTCGGAGCCTGGTAAATACAGCAATATTTCAGGATACAAAGAGAGGAATGGTCTAAAATCGGGAACATCCTCGGGCCAAAATATCCACAACTTAAAGCCCTGGAGGAGGTATTCGAATATTTCAATCAGGAACTGGTATCCTACAAAAGGCAGAGACAAAAGGAAAGGTTCATTTCGGAACCGATCGCAGCTTTCGACATCATATATAGTCAACGATAAATCGCAGAATTTTTCCAAAACAGTGTCCGAAAGTTCTGCTATATTCTCTTGAAGGCTGTATATCAGGAAGAAAACAGAGTTGAGTATGATATCCACAAGGAGCTCTTGAGACGTTTCTGCAAAATATTTTTTAATATAGATAGCTTTCCCAATAAAATGTAAATATCAATACCTAATTTAAGTACGAATTATATATAAGAGAAATGTTCAGTGCTATCAGTTATGTTTGTACAAATGTTTAGGAATTTAAAATGTTTTTTAATACCTTTCTCGCAAGACTATTTGATTCTGATACAGAGAGACGAATTAAACTTTTAAACCTCTTGAAACTAATTTTCAAGTAATGAATATTATATATTTTAATGAAAGCTAAATATTTCTATTTCTTCATAATATATATGCATAGATAGATACATAGATAGATATAGATATATATATATATATAGATAGATATATAGATAGATAGATAGATAGATAGATAGATAGATAAATAGATAGATAGATAGAGTGAGAGAGAGAGATAGAGATAGAGATAGAGAGAGAGAGAGGGGGATAGATAGAGAGAGAGATAGAGAGAGAGAGGGATAGATAGAGATGTGGATAGATAGAGAGAGAGATACATAGATATATACAGAAATAGATAGATAGAAAGAGAGAGAGATGGAGAGGTAGAGAGATAGAGAGATAGAGAGATAGAGAGATAGAGAGATAGAGAGAGAGATAGAGAGAGAAAAGTAGATAGATAGATACATATACATATATACATATATATTGTATATGCATAGCATCCCCTAAGGATGACTCCGAAATTAAAAAAAAAATCCAGGAACTTTTGATTGAGATGTTGATCCAGGTGTTAAGAGCCTTTTATTTATAATTTCATACTAGCTGACCCTTCAATTGTCCTGTCCCGATAATGAAGTGGGAACCCTACTTCCAACTTTCTGTCAATAAAGATCTTTAAATAAAACGGTGTCATTTCTATGAGCCATGACTGCATGACTCATGAAGTGTCCATCTTATAACATATATACATATACATATATATGTACATATATATATATATATGTACATATATATATATATATATATATATATATGTGTGTGTGTGTGTGTGTGTGTGTGTGTGTGTGTGTGTGTGTAAAACATAGAGTAGCATGCTATGCTTCAAGGATGTAACGTGGTGTAAGGGGTGTAGTCGTCGACAAAGAGAATAAGATTTATCAGGAGAATTTTAATAGCATCTTTATTTAGCAACGTCCAACAGCAAAATAGAGCAAAAAAATGGTCTTGCTCCCTTTTATAACTTTGGGAACCCCACGGGCATGAGAAAAGGAATATGCTTAATCAGCAGGTTAGCTAGTTAATTTCGCCAACAAGGAGATTTTTCCACGACAAAAGAGTTTAATGCCAAGAGGCTATTAAGATGACGAAATCGCGGATTTGGTGGTTTTTTAGCATAGGAGTTAGAAATTTTAGTTTAAGATTAAATTATTAAATTTTTACTTTACACACACACACACACACACACACACACATATATATATATATATATATATATATATATATATATATATATATATATATATGTCAGGGTCCAGTAAACGACACTAGAATCCTGACATCAGCTTCATATCTTTATTTAAATCTCAAACCACACTACTCGACAATCAAGTTCAATGGCGTCTCACATTGGCGCCCAACTTCTAACAAAGGCAGGCTTAGCTGCATCGGGTGGCCACAGCTCTGTCCGTGGAATGTGCATACTGCTCTCTGCTCAGATCACTGCGCGTGAGCCGTATTTATGTGGCTAACTCCTCACGCCGCGTCACTCTCAGTAAAAGAATCCCTAATTAAAATCTCTTAAAATTAATCTACATTTTAAATCCTGACATATATATATATATATATATATATATATATATATATATATATATATATACATATATGTGTATATATATATATATATATATATATATATATATATATATATATATATATATATATATATATATATACATATATACATATATATACATATATATATATATATATATACATACATACATATATATACATATATATATACATATACATATATATATATATACATATATATATATATATATATATATATATATATATATATATATATATATATATATATATATATGTATGTATGTATGTATGTATGTATGCACGTATATATAGATTAACGACATTATCGATTTTGTGATTAC
>CM063501.1:70021221-70026221 GCA_032207245.1 Pardosa pseudoannulata
TGGGTAATGAATCCCTTAACAGTTTACAAACAAAACAGCTCCAAAGTATTTAAAATCAGCCATAGTGAACCATTAATGGTTTGTTATACCTCATTTTTTTAAGTATTGCGCACTTTTACTATATAAGAAAAGAGTTACACAAGGGAGTTGGATGCAAATGACATATAAATTATAATGTAGATACAGATTGCTTGGACACGGTGAGATCAAGAGAAAATGTTAGGCGATCTTACTTACACCATTATCGCCAAGTTGGCGGGGGAACCCAATTCTTAAGTCAACCCGTTACCCTGTTTTATCATCAAAGCTATAAATCATTTCGAAACATAAAATTAAGCAATATGATTGTAATTTAAGAAGTTTTCTATTTACCGACAAATTTGGTGTAGAATTGTTAAGCTTTGGCGTAAATAATTGTACCAAATAGTTTACTGAATTATTTATTACCATACAAACCATTTTATATAACCTTTAATATACCCTTATAAAAATACAGTCATTCAAAAAATTTCTGTTTGAAGTTTTGTATTATGTATAATGTCCCTTTACCATCTATAGCTATTTTAAAACTGCTAACATCAACAATCTTCTATTCTAGTATTTATCATAAACTGATTTAAATGCTACTTACTTACTATCAATCACAGTCAACAACTTTTCAAAGCATTCGAGACAAGCTTTAATTATCTGGGAATATGCCTAAAAATAAACTCTTAAATACAGAATAATGAAATTATTTGAAACATAGATTTAAAAGCAAATTAAATTAACCAAAGACGGCCGTCTTTGTAAAATTGAATTTTAGTGATCTACTTACTAGTAATGAATGAATCGCTTTTAGAGTGATATGAAAGAAAACAAGATTGCAGTTTTAAATGAAACGTCATCTGACGTAGGATAGTCGCAGTTCCCTGTCCGCAATATTTGATTAATTACTGTTGCCCTCGACCGAAAAGATATAATAACCTCAACGTACTCCTTATTTACAGTGAATTAAGAGAATGAGCAAGTCCTAAAACTAAGGAGTCACTTAAATGGAAATGATGTAAATTACTCGCGCAGTCTATTTTGAAATGAATAACTCATAATAATCATTAAAAAGATAGAGGAAAAGTTTTTGTTTTGTTAGAGGAATCACAACCATCTTAAAGATAAAACTGAAATAAGATTACTGTGGTAAATATCTGAACCCGCTGTTAAATATAAAAATACCAACTACTTTAAAACAGTTGTTTTTGATTTGTAGATTTATTAGTTATATGCATTTCAATATGTGTTTGTCGTTGAGATTAATGGTTTTTCATTGTATTCTTTATTTGCTTTTCTTTAATTAACAAAGTTATTTTCGTTTATAAAGAAATTAGAGTTCTTTAATATTACAAATGATATTGGCTTTGAATACTTGTCTATCTCTTGAAAATAAGCTTGTTGGTATGTGAATGAACGCAACTATACTAACACTGGTAAATTTCTCCAAATATTTTATCTTATTTCGAATTATATTATCAAAACTTGAGCTCCGTACAAACTGATTATCTCTCATCATAGATCAATCATTGCAATATATTATATGGTATTAATAATATCGTAGATTAGCTTTTCTTGATGGTACTACGGTATGGCATAGACATGAGAGTTACGAGGTACCGGAGAGCTTAGCTCTATATCTTCCGTGCCACAATAAGACTCAAATATTAAGATTAAAGTAAGCAGTTTAAAAAAACAATTAAAAGCCGAGAAAATGACCAGAATTAACCAGTAATCCATAGAGCAATAACATATTGGGGCAAAAAAAAGTGTTGTTTAGGACTTGGGTTTGTTTTTGAATATTAACAAAGCCGTCACCCTGGGGGCTCATAAACTCACTACTGAGAGACCAAACCTTATTCAGGCAAAAAATTGTGCGTGTTATATTTTTAAAAAAATTAAATAAATGAGCATTAAATGATGAGAGTATTATATTGTACAGGAGTTTTTGAAACACAGAAAATTATCTGGTGAATTCCGGTAATGGCATAATTTCTTGTCTTATGATACCTTTAAGTAATAAGCTAAGTTACTTGATTGCTCTGTTTCAGTAGCAAGTTAAGGTACATTCGCTGAAAACAATAAACAGCTAACAGTATTGCAACATTCATTGCAACCATGATAATTATTCTGTTAATAACTCGTAATGACTCGTAACACATTGCATGCGGGTCTATTTCGTTCCGATCTTACGCGTCCAGCGGGAGTAATAAATAAAAAAAAACTACTTCGTGTTTAAATAAAAAAAATCTTTAAATTTCCAAAGCAGAACTCGTGCGTTCTGGAGCTAGTACGACAGAACTACTACGACAGCCTACTCGACAGAAGACTAAGTAACTTGACAAACTAAATATTTCTGCAAAGACACAATAAGGTGATTTGTAGCAGCGTCAGGAACTAATATAATGCCCTTCCCATTAATTTTCATGCTTACAACAGCCAATAGATAAACAATAAATTGCCCTTCCGTTTGAAACTCAAGCCAGAATTGGCATAATTGAGAGTCTATGCAAACGTAAAAGCACGTTCCCTGCATGAAATCTGTTTAAAAAAAAGAATAATAAAGTTAATAAACTTTAATAATACACTTAAAGGCAATTATTTTAACAAGTACCAAAACTTTTGCTAAATTCTTAAAAATTGATTTCCATGATATACGCCCTCCTTCATATACGGTCTTCTCCATGTCCAAAACACTTTTCAGTTTGCAGTGTTTTGGAGCTTCTATTTGTACACAGACAATCAAAATGATATGTTTATATAATAGGGAATAGATGTGGTGGCAAACCCCTTACTCCCGTATTGGAACCTTTTGTGATTTGGGTGCATTTTTTGTTCTTTTTTTTTTCATGATTTCTGAGGTAGTGATTAGAATCAGATGCATCTGGTTTAATTGCATACGGGCATAATTGCATTTTAAAGGATTTTTTTAAATATTTCTTTAGTAACATTTCTTTTTTATTTACTGCCTTTAAAAGTATCAGAGACTTATTTACCAAGGATGCCTCATTTTTTAAAACACTGCCATTTTTTCTTGAGAAATATGCACTTTACTGTTAGAACAAATGCATTTATTAAGAATTATTTATTACATTATCTGTGAACAAGGTAAGTGTATGTTTTTGTGTAAGAGGAAAGTGTGTCGAATAGAAATTTGAAGTATTGTTATAATGGATTTACTTGAAGCAAATTAAGTTGGAAAGAGTATTATTAGAGAATTTTTTTCTCTTTCAAGTTTATTATGGGGTTTTCAGTGTGATATATAATTTTTTATACAAATAGTACTAATGAAGAACATTTAAAACATCTTCGTTTTTACGTTTTTATATTTACGTTTTTTTATCTTCGTTTTTTATCCTAATTTATATTTGAAATTTATATAAATTATTGCTATCCTTTCTTGCTGACATCACACCATTTTAGCGACTGTTTGATCACCATGAGGAAATTACATCTGTTCTGATAAAAACACATGAACTCTCAGTTAAATAGTTGTAATATTTTGAACCTACTTATACTGAATTTGCTACTGTATTCTACTGAATTTTAATTGGGTAAAAGTTGTTAAAGATTCATTGACTAAAATGTTTTTTGATGGGAGACTTTCAATTCAATATTTCTTTACCAACTTTTACCGAATTAAATAAAACAGTAATATCATCAAACATTAAATACATGAGGTAAGAAAAAATGAGAACCAATCATTTGTTTGATATCTTTGTGTGTGTAAAAACAATGTTACGTTGGCCTAGTGTTTAAGAAAAAAGAAATCTAGACTCATTAATAAACACATGGACAAATATATCTTGATTAAATGATTTTATACAATTAAATAAATGCCTAAGGAATACAACTGGAATCAGCTTATCATTTGTAGATATCGAAGACTGCTCTCGAGTCGGCGTCGGCCCTAAAAACAATATGGCGATGATTTTCCTCAAAAGGTCTATCCCGCAAGCCGCGGATGCCAGCAGCGTTCACCTTCTACTCTCCTCTGGTCACAACCTTGTCCGCTAAAAAATCAGACTGCCTCGCGGAGAAAAAACAGGGGTCCACTCCAGAACGGACGGGGGGTCAGAATCCCCCAAACCAACGGACCCTTCTATTGGTTGGGAGAAGTCCAAAGTTTCTTTCTAGTTCAAACTGGTCCTGTTCTGGTATGTCTTTGACGATGACATACGGGACATCACGGGAAGAGGTAGGAAAAGCTGAACCGAATGTAACTTATTGTTACAGTGTGTTATAGCAACTTAATCCTCGTTATGATAATTAGAAGGTCTGAACAGAGGTTAGGTTATTCCAGCTAATTCAAATTTCAGTTTTCTAGGCCAACAGTTCTTTAACTTTTTTGCCCATCGCCCGATTGGTGGATTTCAGGGTTCTGCCGCAACAGCATAAAATCTGCAGGAAAAGAGGATCAGTCCCCCTACAAGATAAATATAGGGCTATTCTTAGCATGATTTGACAGTAAGTAGAAGAAGTCACTTAAATTTTAAGTATCTTCATGACTATATTAATAATTAAGTTTTAATTTTTATATTATTACTGCACTACCGTTGTTATACACTTTCAATACACCCTTGGCATATCTTTCCCTGGGTAGTGCAGCACCCAGTTTGACAACAGCGTTTATAGACTAATAACTCAAATAGAACTAAATAGGATATTAACTAAATAGGATGTCATGTAATCAGTTAAAGATACAAATTCTATACTGAATTGCAACCTCTTTTGTAGAATGAATTGCTTTTCAGTCATAAGTCATAATATATTTTTCAATTGGGGATAAGCCTCTTAGATGCATTAAATTAATAGGAAAGTTATCATTAGAATGCATCGATTCTGGACTTGCAGTTTCGTATCTTCAGGATTTGTTAATGTCTCATATCGTGTACAAATCTTCATTTAAGATACCATTACAAGTTTCAGAGATGAAGATGAGCTTCATAATTCAAATTTCTATCAATCCTGAA
>CM063501.1:70031221-70078721 GCA_032207245.1 Pardosa pseudoannulata
GCGCGTGGAGTGCTTCTTTTACTTTTTAATTTTTTATATATTTTTAGCATATTTCCTTGTCTTTTGTTCTATATTTGAATACTGTAATATAGTTCAGTGTCATTTTACTACAATTAAAGACGATATAAAGCAAATTTGGGTTATTAATGGCTTTGAAATAACAACAGCAATGTACTACACCACAGCAATAATGAAATGATATAGTCAACTTCTTAGTAGGCGATTTATTAGCCAATAAATAGTTAGAAATAGTATTCTTGGTAACACACTATACGGATTGAACCGATTAATTATTTTCCAAGACTTGTTAAAAGCAGATAAACGAAAGTTTAATTAATTTTGTGATACTGTAAACAGTTTATCTCTAACTTTACTCTGATCAATATTTATTCAATCAATTTTGGCACTTATTTTAGAAAAAAACATTAAGAATTATTTTCAGTTACATGCAGTTTTGAGTTCCAAACAAAATAATACAGGCTTGCGCCGCCTTCCTAGACAAGAATTCCGCACTTGATCTTAACTGAAAAAAAAACAACTTAAAAATGCAGCAAAGCTTAGTTTATTAAATTCAATTTGTCAACTCATTATCATATTCACGTAAAAATTTTACTGTCGTATGTTTGACCTTTTTTTCATCGTCTATATTGTTTTATAAAATTTCTGGCTATCATTGGAAATAAGAGAGTAGCGAATATTTTTCCCGAAAAATTTCAAACTAAAAATATTTTGTTATCCTCATCGTAAAAATTTATGGCGGTGTGATCATAGATAAATTTTCATTATATAACTCTACAACTTTTATTTAAATAAGTAATTCAGCGTATTCTACCCATTGGTAATTTTTTTGCTTTATATTAACAGTGAATTCAATACGAAGGAGATCCGACCATTGCAATCTTTTGTAATGTTATAAAAAGTTATGATTAAAGGTAAGGAAGTCTATTGTTTTCCCGTGTTGCGTAAAATTTTGTGTAAAAATTGCAACTTGATTGAATGAAAGTTAACTATATTCTCTTGATCATTTTTATAATGTGCTTTTAAAAATTTTTATAATGATAATCCTTGTAAGAAATTTTTTCTCGCCAATTTCTCGCCAAATTGTGTGGCATTTCTACAAGTCATTACAGAGTCTAAAAACGACAAATTATACATAAAATAATTTTAGAAGGATGAATTTTAAATTTTAAAATTACATCATTCTAAAAGAGTTACCCTTTTTATCTTTTAAATCATTCTTTCATTGAGTGGAACTTAATTCCACTTTCATTTTAATATCTCTCCTTTAATCGTTTAGGAATACTAAAGGTATTTTCTACTATCAGCCACTGAAAGATAGTCTAAGTTTGTTAGTTAATGATAATAGACAATGTTTACAGAAAAATTTACACGCATAATTTCACGGAATATTTTTTTCTTTTTGTAAACTCCGCTTGTGAAACATCCATTTATATTCCAAGTCCAAAAGGAAACCCACTTTAGAACATTGATATAATCATGAAATACTTGAAATTTCATGTCTCATGGGTAGTTTGGAAGATATCGTGCTCAAAAGAGTATCTTTGTATAAAGTGCGTGAGTATGCGGTTCCCAAATAAATTCACAATATTTCTATACTAAAAAGGGCAACGGTAGCAACGCCCAGGTGTAAACATTATTGGCCATGTATGATTTGCTGCTACTCTAAGTTTTACTATGTGTGCGTTAATAGTAGTTTTGTGTTTACTATGAGTTCGTTAATAGTAGTTATTTTTAACACTAAACACTAGAACACGCGGACACTTGCTGCATGCTATTTTCAAGAATGTGGAAGGTATAAACAGGGTGTCCCAAAACGACCACATAAACGTTCCTCTTTGGGAAACCGATTAATTATACATAAAAACTGACAAAAAAAGCATTTCTTTACGATCCGTAGTTTACGAGAAAAAATACGAAAACCAAAGTATGTCGTCACTGCCGGTGCAAGGAAAAACACTTTATTGAACATGTCAACAGCAGTATATGCACAATTTAAATCAGGTGTTCCGTGTGCTTGCAGTGTATTTCGAGGCAGGCTTAAGCAATCCGTGGAAGGGCTGTCATCACACGTTGCATCATCGCTAGATCCACCAAAGTACAAGCAGCATAGAGACGAACATCTGAGTCCATTTATGTTGCCACTAAGTCTCGATACACCAGTTTCTTGAGATGGCCCCATAGGTTTGGTTTACTGCTGGAGCCGTACGGTCTACTTTTTGCAACACGAGGGCTAATGAGACTGGGACCTACTGCTTAAAGCCGATTCCGAACGGCTACGAACATCCATGCCACAGTGGGATTCGAACCCACGAACTCCGGTTCCGAAGGCTAGCACCCTAGCCATTCGGCCATCGTTCGGCTGATGGTCCCATAGGAAAAAAATCCAATGGTGTAAGATTTCTCAAACATGGCGGCCATAGAACCGGACTCCCACATCATATCCAGAGACCAAGGTATTCCATATCCAGCCAACCACTTACAGAAGCACAGAAATGCGCCGGAGCCCCATCAAGTCCCTGTATTGCTGCTAATAGAATGTCATCGAGGAACTCGATTAAGACCTCATTGAGAACCACCAAGTACGACTGCCCCGAAAGCCTTTCAGGCAACAGATATGTTCCAAGCAGGCAATCCCCGGGTATGCCGACCCACACGTTAAGAGACCACTGTTCCTGATGTTTCTGCGACCAGATTGCATGCTCATTGACCTGGGACCACATATCGCTGTTGTGATGGTTAAATACTCATTTTAAGCAGTCTGGAAAGATATTCAAATACTGTTGTTGATATGTCTAATAAAGTGTTTTTTTCTTCCACCGGCAGTGACGTCATACTTTGTTTTTTTCGTATTTTTCTCTTAAACTATGGATCGGACAGGAACGCTTCTTTGGGCAGTTTGTATGTACTACCAACGACGAATCTAACTGTACAGAGTTTATGCGGTCGTTTTGGTTACACCCTGTATATATATATATATATATATATATATATATATATATATATATATATATATATATATATATATATATATATGTGTGTGTGTGTGTGTGTGTGTGTGTGTGTGTGTGTGTGTGTGTGTGTGTGTGATGAGGCGATTTAGATCTGTTATATAATTGATTCATTCATACAAGAAGTAAAATGTTCGGAATCGAAATCTGACCTCATCACATCTTTGTAAAGAGATGGAGGACCATAAATTTCTATTCAACGGATATTGTTGTCTTGTACGGTGGTCTCGGGCGGGGTTCTGATCTCAGTCCCAGATTACAATCCCGTCTCCGTACTTGACATTAAATAAGAATGTACCTTTGTGGAGTATGAGTCCCTAAGGGACAGTGCTTAATTAGAAGGGATAAGGTTTGGCACGTTGGCGGTCTCAAGGCGGGGTTGAAGCAGACCAATGATATTATTACAACCATCCCGATTGGACGGCAAGAAGGAAGAGGGGACAAGGTTGAAATAATTAAATATGAAAAATCTAAAAGATGAGACGATGGTTCGGAGGTCCCAGAGAAGAGGTTCAGAGGTCCTAAAGGAAGGTGTTCGAAAGTCGAGAATCCAGTCGGGACAGACGGAAGTTGTTCGTGAGTCCAGAGGAGGAGGTGCTCGATAGTCCAGACTAGGAGAGTCCAGCCAAGTCCGACAGGAAGTGTTCCTGCACCAAATAGTACGGCGTACCCCAAAGACTCAGGAGGAAGCCCCTGACGAGACCAATGGATGATATATAGATTCCCTCTCTTGATCAGTCATAGATACCCTTCAACCAGAAGTGCTCCGGGCCCAACATTTTAGACCCACAAAGGTACCCCAAATTTACATACATTTTTGAAATTGAGATTAGGTCCTCTATCTATTTACAAAATTACTTAAGTATATAAAAAATTTGTCAGAACTAATTTAGAAGATGTTGACAAAGCTCATTTTATGAAAATTAGCATCAGCATCAGTAAATAGATGTATATCTATTATAATAAATTTACATTTTTTTTAAAGTGAGCTAGTCTCGGTTGCTGTCAATTTAGCTGTTAGTTTATTTTCACTTTTATGTCTGAAGTCTCTCAGAACCTGTGGTTAAATCTAGTACAAAAATACTTAACACAGCGCAATTAAAAATAAATCACCACTATACATTTGATCACAGGTTGATACTCAAATATAAACGAGGACTACACGACAATATATATATATATATATATATATATATATATATATATATATATATATATATATATATATGAAACATAGCGGTGGATACGCTATGCCTCAGCCGTGAAGCTCAGTAGTCGGGACTGAATTGATGTTGTCGTGGTTTGGAATCGAAATTAATCCAATATTTATCCTGATATGATTTGGAATCGAAATTATTTCAATGGGCTTTCTGGTACTGAATATGAATTATATGTGGTAAATTGTTTATGTACAAGCTATTGGAAAACTTAGTAATAATTATAAATATTTACCCTGATTTTCTTAACATGTCTTTATTTGTTGATTTATATTACATGTGAGCATTTACATTTTTCCCCATGATGTTTTAAAAAAAAAGTCTTATATAGAAATTATAACAGTAATTATATTTTTTTATCCTTAGCTTCCCGTACCCCTTATAATAATATATATTTATAATTACAGGTAATAGTAGGATTTTTTACATTTTTTATTTAAGTTTGAGTTGTTTTATAAAAAAAACTTAAACAAAGCCAAATATGAAATAAAATGTGGCCCTGCTAGTCGCGTAATTGCTAATCAATATGAAATGTGATAAATTGTACTTAAATTGCATATTAACGTGACAGATAATTTTAATTTAATTAGCTAGTACTTTTGTGCCATATAAGGAAAAATAAAGTTATCAAAATGCTTGCAGTTTACTATGTAAAAAGTTTTAAAAATTCCGATTTTTTAATAATTTTGAGACCTTAAAAATCATATGTAGTATTGTTTCAAAATATGGAACCACTGTCAAACTTGACATTATAAAATTAGTCGACAGATCTATGAGTAAAAACTATTTAACATCTAAGAAAACCTATACAGAATACATCATAAACCTTTACTTTCCCCAAAAAAAATGTTTTACGAAAAAAATATTTTTGTCGATATGTATCTCATCTATCACAAATATTTTGAAGCGGTGTCAATTTTTTTCCCTTATTTGACAAATAAAAACAGTAAGAGCACTTTAAATGGAAGTACTTGTTCCAATCAACTTTTAAATTCTCCAAAATGATCCCTTAGGATTTTTTAAAGGATCAAAAGTATAACAAACTCTTGCTGACAGAAGCGTTTTTTTTTCTTTCATGTACCTGAAGGGCTTGCTGTCAGAAACAAGATGGGAAAAAAAGAAATTAGAGACATAATCTTAAATAAGGATATGACAGGAATGTTGAATTTTGCATGAATTTCAGGCCGATTTTTATATATGCTTTTTATATACTGTATTTTTGTGTTTAAAATTTTTGGATATTTATATATCTTATAGAATATTATAGATCATCAAAACGGATTTTCAATAGCTTTCACATTTTCTTTCAATTTCCTGGTTATTTATTTATTTTATTTGTTTTTTTTTGTAGTAAAATTCAAATACACGGGAAGTATAAATCTGTGATTGTTGTTGAATCCAACAGAAATTTGTGATGACAAAATAGTCATTCACACAATTTTTAACACTATATCTAAATTTAAAGAAGCTGTATTTTTCACCAAATTTCCCTGATCACATCTGTGCCACATCGGTTTCTTGCTGTTGAAGAGCTACTGGAAAGGGAAGATATCACTCGAATGGATTGGCCAGCTTATTCCCTTGATTTAAATCCCATCGAACATGTGTGGGAAGCTTTGGGGAGACGCATTGCAGCACGCTTACATTCTCCGGAGAACACCCAACAACTCAACCAAATGCTGATTGTACAATAGGCACTCCACCGCAAAAGAATGTTGGACCAGCTGGTTCTGAGTATGCGGAGACGGTGTGAAGCAAATATTGCAGTTGAGGGAGGCCATATCCCATATTAGGGAACATATGATTGTTGTTTTTCCTCGTGGATAGACAATGAGTCACGATATTATGCTGTCAATAAAGCTTGTTTTTGTTTGATTCTATACCGTAGGCATTGTATTTCAGCGCCGATGCTGTTTCATCCTTCAAGTACATAATGCTGTTCCCCATTTCTGAATTTCATGTCTTTCATATGATTTCTCGTGGAGTTAAGGCAAAAAAAAACCCACCTGTTGCTTAAGTTTTGCACACCAGTGTATATTTATGCCTAAAATTATGTCATTTGATATATTTTGCTATAATTTGAGCAAAAAATACTGGATTCCACCAAGATTTCCCATATAAGCGAAAATATTGAAAGTAGTACCCTAATTTCTAATATTTGGATGAAAATGACAAACAAAATGTAATGAAAAAAATATTCCTTTTTTTTTTTTTTTTTTTTTTTTTTTTTGCATATTCTTCTCAAATATATTCCACCGGCAAGGGGTTAAACTGTACTAATATAAATGTCCAGAAGTATTTCTCGTGGGATTATGGCAAAAAATTCACCTGTTGCTTAAGTTTTGCACACCAGTGTATATTTATACCGAAAATTATGTCATTTGATATATTTTGCTATAATTTGAGCAAAAAATACTGGATTCCATCAAGATTTCCCATATCAGCGGAAATATTGAAAGTAGTAGCCTAATTTCTAATATTTGGATGAAAATGACGAACAAAATGAAATGGAAAAAAATATTCCATTTTTTTTGCATATTCTTCTCAAATATATTCCACCCGCAAGGGGTTAATATAAATGTGCAGAAGTATTTCTGGTGGAATTATGGCAAAAAAACCACCTGTTGCTTAAGTTTTGCACACCAGTGTAGCTTAAAAGTTTTTAATTAAAGGTTACACCTTTTGTGCATTTGTGAAGACATAACTTCCCGAAAATTTGAATAATAACCGAATTAGTGGGTTGCTACTATTGGCTATCACACTTTGAAGGTTGAAATCACTGCTTACACAGTTGTTTGTAGCCGATTTGGAATATCGACTTTAACCTTTTGACGACGGGCGTATCATACATGCAAAATCTTTTAAATTGAACCAGATGATTACTCTAGTATTTAGATATCTTTAATAGACAAATTCACTTATAACAGACATAAGGCTACCTCTAGTGGCAATAAGAAATATTAATTAGATGTTTTACTTGAAATATCATTATTATATATTCGTTTTGAGTCAATTTGAAAGACGTTGCATATATGATTCACCCGTCTTCAACGGGTTAAGCATTAGGTTTATTCTTTATTATCTCCCCTGGGGCAAATCAAAGTTGAACGGGGCAGTTCAGACAAAATCTTACCGAAAAACGTGATTTTTTTTTTTTTTTTTTTGTATAGTTGTTTTGTTACTTTTGGTAGTCATACTCACCTGCTGAGAATTAACCTCTTTTAGAATTTTCTTTTTATTTTAAAGAAGACATATTAACTAGTGTTGTTTCTTCTTTTAAATACAGTTTTCATTATAAATTACAAAATATTCATTAATTGAAAGTTCATAACGAAGGTCATTTACTCTTTTGAATTTGAAAATTACATAATGTGTTAAGCAAAAATTATCAGAAAGCGATTTGCATTTTCAATATAAATTTTCCCCAAATAATATACAATAAATTTTTATCATAAGTATCTTTTAAAACTAATATATAAACTATTAACCCTTTGCACTCCAGCCTAGTAACTCATAGAGTGTACCAATAACTCCATCACTATATTAGTTACAAGTACATACCTGTGATGTAAAAGAAAAATGGAGTAGCATTAAATGGAGTATAGTGATCATTTTTGAGTAGACTCAACGTGTCGTCATAGTCGCGTCAGTGGATTTAATGTTAGCATTTTAATGTCACAAAGAAAGTGACAAAAGAGTGTAAAGGGTTAAGGATTAAATCCTGTAGACTATATAATTATAAAATCTCAAAATAACCTAAATTTTCTAAATAAAAATCTCAAAATTTAAAATATGCAAAACAGTATTTAAATTATTTGATGTAAGCGTAACATACTTAAATCAATCTTACTCACATCTGGAACTAGGAGATGTGCAATGTTTGCATGTATGTAGAATATCAAATTTCTAGAGCGTCCGATGGAATAAAACTCATTTAAATACTCTAACTGTAGATTTTTTAGGAAAAAATATTAAAATATTTTCAGAAATGAATATATAAAAGTCCAAGCAGGTTGGTAATAATGGATGAATTATAAGACATCCCCTATATAATAATACCCTAAGTAATCTGCCCGTTTGTCCTCTAGTTTACGAAGCAGATGGACCTGGAATGGATACAGGCTTCCATATTGAATTCATGATGAGTTTGGGTTAGCAAAATTCAAATCGAGTAAAGTTTATCTTATAAACTATCTGTTCGATTCTAAAATAAATTGGTATAAATATGACTCATTTCACAGACAAAAATACTGTCATCATTAAAACATTCGAAATCCAACCAGTCCCCGTTTTTCCAGCGTTTAATGTCATTATTTCAAGCCCTATTCTCCCCGGTTAAGAGAAGGGGCTTAAATTTATAAATTTGTCACATAATAAATAACTAAATAACATTTTTTAGCACTATGATGTTATTCCTTTAACCATCTCATTTAATCATTTCTTAATTTAAATTATTTAAATATCGTCTGCATTATTTTCGTACGTTTTATCTCTGAACTTAGATATTATATAAATAATTTTATTTTATATATGAGTTAAATAATAGATTAGGTACATATGTGATAATGTTAAATTTAATCATCGATTATTTTTGTTGCAATGAAAATTTAATCACAGTATTAACAACAAATTCTATCTACCTCCAGTGTGCAGTAGAAACGATAGTTTCATTCCTTTACTTCTATTAACTACTGTCGCAAAAACAAATTGGGAAGAATTTAACGATAATTTCGACGTAGATAAGAGAACTTTTAATTATTGTTACGAATTTGTTTAGTGAACCGTAAATTTAGCATGGGACTCTATGGGTATCTCGCCAAATTGTCGAGATATCGGTTAGTTAACGACAGTTTTGGAAACCTATTTTTTGTAACCAAGTTCATCGCCAAGTGTCGACAAATATTGCCAAGTGTGGCATCATTTGACAACTTCCGGTTCCGGCTTCTGGAATATTCCAGCAGTTTCTTCGGGTATATATAAGGCAAACTGTGTCCCAAAACCAGAGTCGTTAAGTGGATCTCTCGGTTTACAGAGTACGCACTGTGTGTTGTATTTTCCAACTGAATGCTAATAAATGATTGTTTTTGGGCTGTAGTCCTTAAAGTCCATTCAATCCCCGAACCCAGCTTTTGAAGTTAGTAACATTTTCTTTCTAAATAAATTCAATGCAATTCTAAACTGCATTCAGAGTATCCGGAGACATTAGAGGAAAATGAAGATAAACAAATTATTGAGCATGTACCAGATAATTCTTAGAGAAAAGACAAACCATTTTTTATCTGTCTTATAGGGTACTTTAGAATTCTGGGAAATTAAAATTTTTACTGATCCCGTCATATGACGGGCTATATGCTAGTTGTGTATAATTTTAGTACCAAAACAAACTGGCTCAAACTGGCCAGTTCAGATGTTATTGTCGGAAGTAAAAAATATTTAAGTAAAAATAGAGAACTACCTAATATTAACTGACTAGCATGTTATTTGTGGGTGATTTTTGTTACTTTTTAATTATAGAGTACCCATTTAAAAATTCAAATAAATGTATGATGTATAATATTTTTTTTTACTTTTATTTATAATAAATCAATTACATGGAACAGTCATCCCCTATATAAATATATTACACAGATATATACCGATAAAAAAAGTTCTAGTGTTTAAAACTCCTCAAACAAAATGAAATTTACATACGTAATTTCAATAAACATATCTCTGCTAAAAACAGTTTAACGACTAGAAAAACAGACTTTTCCTTTTTTCATATAAAAGTATTATTGACATTCATTTTTGTAAAAAAATTTCTTCCGCGAAAAAAATTTTTTTTAAACATGCATCCCATCTATCATAAATTTTGTGAAGATAGGTCAATTTTTCTCATTATGTCACAAATAAAAAGGTAAGAATCCTCCAAAAGAAATATTTTTCAAAGGATAAAAATTTAACATATTCTTACAAGCATTAAGGTTTTTTCTTCTAGATCACTTGAAGAGCTTTCTCTTAGAAAACAAGTAATAAAAAGTATTGAAGACAGGTATCTTAAATCAGGATCTGACTAGAATTTTCTATGCTGAATGAATTTCAATCTCCTTTTTTCATAAATAATGTTCTCTAAGCCTTAATTAAACTCTGTTTCTATAATTCCCCGTGGGAATATATAGTATGGATCATCGAAACGGAATCAAAATGGTATCATTACACTCTTACGGAATAAATAGGCTTTAAGAGCATTTTTAGCAGTAGTAGAACGTTGAAGTGTGAAGCAACTGATTTGATCATTTAAAAAAATAGGTATGTATAGATATAAGCTTTTTGTAACTTTGCCAATTTATTTTCAGTTATTGTTTGCCTGAGATCATTTATGTGCATGAATAGAAAAGTTTATATAAGAAATAAGGACATTTTTTTCTTTTTATTATTTTTCTTGATAAACTATATTTCAGTTCTTGATATAAAATGACTGATGTAAATTTTTTGGGGGGAATTTACACTCAAAATCCAAAACAATATAACCACCTGTTAATAACGATTTGGCCCTCCTTTCGCTGCAACACAGCTTCAACCTGCCTTGGCATAGATGCCACAAGTCCTTGGTAGATGGCCGGAGATAGATTGTACCAGATGTTTAAGCAACGGTGAAGGAAATCCGAGATATTACGAACTGGTGGTCTTTGAACGCTGAGCTGCCGTCCCATGACATCCCAAATGTGTTTTATCTGTTTGATATCCGGTGAGTTAAGTGGCCAGGACATTAACTGAAATTCAGCATCATGTCCCAGGAAAAACTCAAACACAATTTTAGCCTTGTGACGCGGGGCGTTGTCCTGTTGGAACATTCCATTTCCAGTTGTAAAAACAGAGGCCATGCAAGGGTGCAACTGGTCCGCAATGATGTTTAGATATCTTGTAGCATTCATGGTCTTCTCTACCACAACTCAAACATTTTGGTCTCAAAAAAGCCCAAAAGAAAGTCCCCCAAAGCATAATACCGCCACCACCGGCCTGTGTATGACCTACTGTACACTGAGGGAGCAACTGTTCGCCTGGAAGACGGCGTATCCTGACACAGCCATTGGCGAGATGAATGAAAAACCGTCATTCATCTGACCAACCTCTCCCACTGATCCATGGACCAGTCGCGGTGTTCCCTGGCCCAGCGTAGGCGCAGTTGGCGATGACGCTTGGTCAGCAAAGGCACACAAGTGGAACGTTTGCCCTATATCCAACAGTGTCCACTGAACAGTGTGCTCCGATACTATTCTACTTGGCCCTGCATTGTATTGGGTTGTTCGTTGAGCCACTGTCTGGCTCCGGTTTTGCCTCACCATGGGAGACAGTCTCCGAAGACCTTTTTCTTTGATAGAGTGTGGACGTCCAACACCATATCGACTACTGCTGATTTCACTTGCATTCATCCATTTTGCATAAGTACTAACTGTAGATCGCGAACAACCCATGAATCGTGCAATTTTGGAAATACTTGTTTCGAGCCTTCGAGCCATTACAATCTATCTGCCCTCTAACAAAATCGCTTGGATCTGCAGCCTTTCCCATTACACACAAAAGTAAGAATGGTTCTTCAGACTCTCCAGCAGCAGTTAAATACCACTTCCACTTCATCACGTGCCTTCCACGTCATCCAGGCAAGTTCATTGCAAAATGTAGGAGTGGCCATAATAGTTTGGCTCTTGAGTGTATGTTGTAGATTAAGTAATCTTTAGATGCTTTAAATAAAAAGTGAACAAACATTTTCTGGTACAACCACGAAACATTTTTTCTCTAAATTCTGCGATTCTTAGGTACGCCATTTTAAAACTTAAGTACATCATTTTAATACACCGATCTATGATAAATACCATTTACCTTCGACCAAAGGCAGAAATTACCACTAACACTTCTTAAAAAAATACTTTCGTGTAGAAAAAAAGGACTATAGCTTTCCAGGATAAGCCAAACCAAAATCCCTTTTCACATGGAAAAAATGTCTTTTTTTTTGGCAACATGTATCTCTTCTGTCACATACTTTTTGCAACAGCGTAAATTTTTTCTCCTTTTTTGACAAATAAAAAAATAGCAACTGAACTCCAAAGGAATGTACTTGTTCCAATCCTTTTTTTAAATTTATAAAATGATACCCTGGGATTTTTCAAGGGATCAAAATAATAGCACACTCTTCTTTGCTGGAATTTCTTTTTCCTTCTACCTACCTGAAGAACTTTCTCGTGAATATAAGCAGGGTAAAAAACATATAGGGGATAGATATCTTAAATCATAGTCTGAATGGAAATTTGGACGTGGCATGAATTTCATTCACTTTTTTTAATATATGAATGTTGCTTGTTCAACCATATTCTAATTCTGTGTAAAACATTTCGGGTTATATTTTTGCAAGAGAATAGGTATCATGATTCATCAAGATAGATTTTAAATAGTGTCATTAAACGCCTACAGAATAAATATGTTTTTAATCCCTTTATAAATTTTTAATTGACAAAAAACTCATATAAATAGTTTTTTAAAATAAGCATGACAACAAGATTAAAGGTTTTGGAATTTTACTACATTTCTTTTACTTACTGTTTCTTTGCGAACATATCTGTAAATGGTTGTAAAAAATAATAAGTTTAAATTTAGGAAACGAGGAATAAAATGTTTTAATTCTGTATATAATCCTTTCTGTATCAACACTTTTAATTTTATTCTTAAAATTTCAGGTATTTTTAATGTTGTAGTATATATTTAAAATTTAATAGTTAAAGTTCTATAAAATAATAAATTTTATTAGAATAATTAATTAGCAATTTTTAAATATAGGCTAAGTATTATAAAATTTTGAATGATTTTCAAGTAGAATAAAAAGATCACAGCATTCAAGTATAAGCCAAACCAAAATCCCTGTTCATATGAAAAAATATCTCTTTTTTGGCAACATGTATCTCTTCTGTCACTATTTTTTGAAGCAGTGTAAATTTTTTCTCCTTTTTTGACAAATAAAAAAGTAGCAACTGAACTTCAAAGGAATGTACTTGTTCCAATCCGTTTTCAAAACTTATAGAATGATACCCTGGGATTTTTCAAAGGATCAAAATAATAGTACACTGTTCTGGACTGGAATTTGTTTTGCCTTCTACCTACCTGAACTTTCTCGTAAATATAAGCAGAGTAAAAAACATTTAGGGGATAGATATCTTAAATCATATTCTGAATGGAAATTTGGACGTGGCATGAATTTCATTCACTTTTCTGATATATGAATGTTGATATATGAATGTCTGATATATGAATATGAATGTTTTCTGATATATGATCCATAATATCTTGTTGAACCATATTCTAATTCTGTGTATATAATTTGGAGTTATATTTTTTGCAAGAGAATAGGTATTGCTGTGGTGTAGTACATTGCTGTTGTTATTTCAAAGCATTTTATAATCCAAGTTTACTTTATATCGTCTATAGTAAAATGCCACTGATCTATATTACAACATTCAAATATTGAACAAAAGACAAGGGAATATGCTAAAAAAATATTTTTAAAAAATTAAAAATTAAAATAAGCACTCCACGTGCTACGCCTAAAAAAATTGCCAATGTCCAAGAGAAAGCTGCATTCTTTTCCTTTCTTCTTTCTACTAAGGCAACCCTATACTTTTTCATTATCCTGTGCTGATGCGTTCGTTGTTCCATTGTCCTTTGCATAATGCGTCCTTTCCCGGCTCTGCCCAGAAGGACCGGAAGTTCAAGGATGGTCCTGAATCGCCTTCTGGAGACCAATCACAACTCTCCAAAATTTGGTGATGTTTAAGTGCAATTATTTTCACTGGCCACACCACACGCTTCCTGGAGTCGTGAAAAAATTTGGGCATTCAACCACAACGTGTGAGTGCGGCGAGCAAATCAATTTCGCAAACCTTATGTCGAACATAGCTACACTCTCACAGGTATTATGATTCCTTAAGACAGAGTTTAAATAATGTCGTTAAACGACTACAGAATAAATATAAATTCAATCCCACTATAAGTTTGTAATTGACAAAAATACTTATATAAATAACTTTTAATAATAAGCATGATAACAAGATTAAATGTTTTGTGATTTTACTACATTTTATTTACTCACTGTTTGTTCATTATCATATCTGTAAATGGTTGAAAAATTGATAACTTCATATGTAGGAAACGAGGAATAGAATTTTTAAATCTGTATATAATCATTTTTGGATCAACTCTTTGATTTTCGTTTATAAATTTTCAGATATTTTTACTGTTGTAGTATATATTCAAGATTTAATAGTTAAAATTTTATAAGATAATAAAATAATAATAATTTTCCTATATATGTTGTAAAAGTGATTTTATTTTTTTCAATTACTATAAAAAGTTGTACTTAAATTTTAATCAATATATCTCTGATAATAACAGTTTAATATTTAGAAAAGCCTATATAGAATGCATCATGAACTATCACATTTCACAAAAAATATATTCATGTAAAAAATATTTTATTTTCTTAGATCTATCTCGTATAGAATTTTTTTTCCTTCTACCTACCTGAAGAACTTTTACGTGAAAATAAGAAGGGTAAAAAACATATAGAGGATAGATATCTAAAATCATACTATGATTTGAAATTTGGACGTGGCATGAATTTCATATACTTTTTTAATATATGAATATTGCTTGTTCAACCATATTTTAATTCTGTGTAAAAAATTTAGAGTTTTATTTTTTGCAAGAGAATAGGTATTATGATTCATCGAGATAGTGTTTGAATAGTGTGATTAATCTCCTGCAGAATAAATATGCTTTTAATCCCGATATAAATTTGTAATTGACAAAAAACTCATATAAATAATTTTTAAAAGAAGCATGACAACAAAATTAAAGGTTTTAAAATTTTACTACATTTCTTTTACTTACTGTTTGTTTACGAACAATCTGTAAATGGATGTAAAATATAATAAGTTTACAATTAGGAAAAGAGGAATAAAGTTTTTATTTCTGTATATAATCTTTTCTAGATCAACTCCTTTAATTTTACTTATAAATTTTCAGATATTTTTACTGTTGTAGTATATATTCAAGATTTAATAGTTAAAATTTTATAAGATAATAATATAATAATAACTTTCCTATGCATGTTGTAAAAATGATTTTATTTTTTTCAATTACGTGTACTTAAATTTTAATCAATATATCTCTGATAATAACAGTTTAATATTTAGAAAAGCCTATATAGTATGCATTATGTACTTTCACTTTTCCCAAAAAAATATACTCATGCAAAAAGTATTTTATTTTCTTGCAAACATAGATCTATCTAATCTGGAATTTTATTTTCCTTCTACCTACCTGAAGAACTTTCTCGTGAAAATAAGCAGAGTAAAAAACATATAGGGGATAGATATCTTAAATCATAGTCTGAATGGAAATTTGGACGTGGCATGAATTTAATTCACTATTTTTAATATGAATGTTGCTTGTTCAACCATATTCTAATTCTGTGTATAAAATTTAGGGTTATATTTTTGAAAGATAATAGGAATCATGATTCATCAAGATAGAGTTTCAATAGTGTGATTCAATGCCTACAGAATAAATATGCTTTTTATCCCGGTATAAATTTGTACTTGACAAAAAGCTAATATAAATATTTTTTTAAAAATAAGCATGACAACAAGATTAAAGGTTTTGGAATTTTGCTATATTTCTTTTACTTACTGTTTGTTTACTAACATATCTGTAAATGGATGTAAAAAAATAATGAGTTTACATTTAGGAAACGAGGAATAAAATTTTTAATTCTTTATATAATCCTTTCTAGATCAACTCTTTTAATTTTATTTATAAATTTTCAGATATTTTTAGCTGTTGTAGTATATATTAAAGATTTAATAGCTAAAATTCTATAAAATAATAATATTTTTAGAATTATTAACTAGCAATTTTTAAATATAGGCTAACTATACGATAACTTTTAAATATGATATTATATATAGTTATATAGTTATTATATTTTAAATATGATAACTATATTGAAGACATGTCTTATTTTACTAAATTTCTTCCTTCTTTATTTAACTTGGGATTACAATTGTAACTGGGTGTAAACAAGTTTATTTAGGAAAAACAAATTAAGTATTCTATATATAATAATTTTCCTATACATGTTGTAAAAGTGATTTTATTTTTTCAATTACTATAAAGGTTTGTACTTAAATTTCAATCAATATATCTCTGATAATAACAGTTTAATATTTAGAAAAGCCTATATAGAATGCATCATGTACTTTCACTTTTCACAAAAAATATATTCATGAAAAAAATATCTTATTTTCTTTGAAACATCAATCAATCCATCTATCAAAATTTTTTTCAAGCAGTGTCAATTTTTTTTCATATTTTCTCAAATAAAAAATTAAAAACGGTCTAAATGAAAGCACTTGTTCCAATTAGTCTTAAAATTCTGCAAAAGGATCCCCTAGGGTTTTACAGGGGATCAAAATAATAACATACTCTTGATGGCAGAAAATTATTTTTTTCTTCCATATACCTGAAGAGCTTACTCTTAGAATACATGCAAAGAAAAAATAAATTGGAGACATATATCTTAAATCGGGATCTGACTAGAATGTTAAATGTAGCATGAATTTCAGATATATTTTTTATATATGAATGTTGCTTGCTTAACCATAATTCAATTCTGAATATAAAATTTTGGATTTTTTATGGGAACATATATTATGGATTATCAAACCGGAATTTAACTAGTCTCATTATACTCTTATGGAATAGATACGATTTTGTGTACACTTTTAGTTTCAGTAGGATGTTGTAGCAACAAATAACTCATGTTGTAGTAGTGAATAGTGTAGTAGTCATGAATGTTGTAGTAAAAAATGCTGGATGATTTTTATGAGAATATATATTAAGGATCATCGAAACAGAATTTAACTAGTCTCATTATACTCCTATGGAATAAATACGATTTTGTAGACAATTCTAGTTCCAGTAGAATTTTGTCATAACAAATAACTCGTGTTTTAGTAGTGAATAGTGCAATAGTCATGAATGTTTTAGTAAAAAATTGTGGATGATTTTTAAGGGAATATATATTACGGATCATCGAAATGGAATTTAACTATTCTCATTATACTCTTATGGAATAAATACTATTCTGTAGACATTTCTAGTTCCAGTAGAATGTTGTAGTAGCAAATAACTCATGTTGTAGTAGTGAATAGTGTAGTAGTCATGAATGTTGTAGTAAAACATTTTGGATAACTTTTATGGGAATATATATTATGGATCATCGAAACGGAATTTATATAGTCTCATTATACTCTTATATAATAAATAAGATTTTGTAAACACTTCTAGTTCCAATACAATGTAGTAGTAAAAAATAACTCATGTCGTAGTAGTGAACAGTGTAGTAGGCATGAATATTGTAATAATAAATTTTGGATAACTTTTAAGGGAATATATATTATGGATCATCGAAATGGAATTTTACTAGTCTCATTATACTTAAAGGTTTTGCGTGGCGAATTTACGTCATACGTGTCTCGTTCCAACGCCATTTGTGGTTTTCTATACTCTGATAAATATTTTCACACGAAAAATGTGGGTGTGGTCATTCGAAAATTTCAAAATTTTATCACTGTAACTGTAACTGTGACAAGTTTATTGTTTTAAATCATCACAATCTGGACCCCATACATTCAAAGAACTATATCTAAACTTTCATTTATATTGGTTGAACGGTTCGTCCACTAGGTACTGATATATAGGGGAAGTTTCTTTTAGACCACTTAGTACATTAAACAGGGTTTGTCATCCGATTAAAGTTAAATGCAATAATTAAAGAGATGTTAACGATTTTCAAGTTTCTCCAACAGAGCGAAAATATGTTCTTTCATACAATTATAGCTATTCCATTAATTTGGGACATGTGTGTGAATGTATTAAATATGATAGTTCATTTAATTTTGATTTTAATTATAAACCATTTAATAAGATATTGAATTAACCAGAAAATCAAGATTTTTTTCATTTTTTTATATACTTTTCATACATTTTTTCACAGTTAACGGGTTAAAACCTTAAATTCTTTAATAGAATAAAAAACATACATTTTTCTGTGCAAATACTAGAAGAGCTTCTATTATTTCTTCAATCACTCTAAAACTTAAGTACAAAATTTCAATCAACAGACCTCTGATAAAAACAGTTTAATATCTAGAGAATTCTATACAGAATATATCACGGACTTTTACTTTCCCCAAAAAAATATTTTCAGGCAAAAAATAAGGCTCTTTCTCCAAAACATAGATCGCATCTATCACAATTTTTTTGAAGCGGTGTCATTTTTTCCATATTTTAGAAATAAAAATAAATGTACTCTAAATGAAAGTACTTGTTCCAATTAGTTTTTAAATTCTACAAAATGATCCCCGAGGATTTTTTAGAGGATCAAAATGATAACTACGCTTGATAGAAAATTATTTTTTCTCCCATCTACATGAAAAAAATTGTAATAAGATCATATGCAAGGAAAAATAAATTGGCGACGTATATCTTAAATCAGGATCTGACTGGGATGTTGAATGTGGCATGAACTTAAAACCCATTTTTTAACGGTGAATGTCGCTTGCTCAACTATATTTTATTTTTGTGTATAAAATTTCTATTATATTTTTTTCGTGAAAACATATGTTATGGATAATCAAAATAGAGTTTAATAAGCGTTGACACCTACGGAATAAATATGCTTTAGTGGACATTTTCAATTCTGGTAATTTCTGAATCAACTTTAAAATGTCAGATATTTTTTTTCATTATATGTAATAACGATTTCATCCTTTGATTGTGGAATAAGAATACAGTTCCAGCAAATCAAATGTAAAACATTTGTGATGCCCAAACTGACTTCGGATAATAAAAAAATTGTTTCTATTCAGTGAAGGCTAAAAATGATTTCTTCTTTTAATTCACATTTAATACGTAATCATTATTTGATAGTATATGGTAATACTTGTTCCTTCAGGTATAGGTTGTACGTGAGTAAAACTGATAACATTTTAAGTGTTACCCACACCTCCCAATGGGCATTATAATGGCACATAAAAATCGAAAAAATAACAGAGAAAGCAAAAGTATGATGGTTTTTATGAATATCTTGGTATGTCTGACTAGGTAGTTATGATTTTGTTAAACTAAACTAGGTGATGGCAAAGTAAGAGACAAGTAGTAGTACTTTGACTGATACACTTCTATACAATAAGCTGATATACTTGTAAAACAGTGTTTTGATGATCCTCTAATCTTTTATAACTGCACTGTATGTACATTAAACAGGATTTATCATCCGATTTAAATCAAAAGTAATAATTGAAAAGAAATTTCAGATATTGAACTTCGAAAAGGTTCTGCAACTCAGCGAAATTATGTTTTTCCCTACAAATATAGCTACTCCATTAATTTGGTACATGTATATGAGTGCATTAAAAAGGATATTTCATTTAATTCTAATTTTAATTATAAACCACTTAATAAAATATTTATTGAATTAAGAGAAAATTAAGATTTTTTCCCTTTTTTTAATATATATTTTTCAGACATTTTCTTCCCAGTTAAAAGGTTAAAAGCTTAAATTCTTCAATAGAATAAAAAAATACATTTTTCTATACAAATATTAGAAGAGCTTCTATTATTTCCTCAATCAATCTAAAACTTAAGTACAAAATTTGAATGAACAGACCTCTGATAAAAATAGTATAATATCTAGAGAATACTATACAGAATATATCACGAACTTTTACTTTCACAAAAAAATATTTTCAAGCAAAAAATAAGGCTCTTTCTCCGAAACATAGATCGCATCTATCACATTTTTTATGAAGCGGTGTCATTTTTTCCATATTTTAGAAATAAAAATAAATGTACTCTAAATGAAAGTACTTGTTCCAATTAGTTTTTAAATTCTACAAAATGATCCCCTAGGATTTTTTAGAGGATCAAAATGATAACTACGCTTGATAGAAAATTATTTTTTCTCCCATCTACCTCAAAAAAATTGCTGTAAGATCATATGCAAGGAAAAAATAAATTGGAGACATATATCTTAAATCAGGATCTGACTGGGATGTTGAATGTGGCATAAACTTAAAACCCATTTTTTTAACTGTGAATGTTGCTTGCTCAAATATAATTTATTTCTTTATATAAAATTTCGATTATATTTTTCCCGTGAAAACATATGTCATGGATAATCGAAACAGAGTTTAATAAGCGCTGACGCTTACGAAATAAATATGCTTTACTGGGCATTTTTAATTCCGGTAAAATTTTAAAGTGACGAATAACTCATATTAAAAGGTAGTATATTTTCAGTTAAAAAATATTCATTGTGACATTAAATATTTTGTTTACTACAAAATAAAACTTTAAGCTTATTTTCATATAGATAATAATATCTCGAAATCAAATCTGTCACAATTTATTTAAAGCGGTGTCATTTTTTCCATATTTTAGAAATAAGAGATAAAAGTACTCTAAATGAAAGTACTTCTTTTAATATTCGCTATACTTATATTCGTTATATTAAGTAATACTTAAGAAGCACAATTTTGATATATTAAATATATATATATATATATATATATATATATATACATATATACAATTTATGGAAATAATTGATTAAAATATGTATCTAAAATTCTCGTTTTACCCTCTTTAATTCTTTCATAGCTAATTTTTCAGCCATTTAATGTCAATTTAAAGGGGTGTTCACCTACTTAAATTGTTTTTATCCGTCTCCCAAAACTAACGTTAGAATAATGCTAATCTTCTCTCCATTAGCCACATTTTTGAGATGACTTAAATGATCAGACTGTCAATAAAGCGAAGTAATCACTTGTTCTGTTGGGAAAAATTTAGCTTGATCGCTTGTTGTTCGGTTCGAAATTGATATAAGTATGTATTCGTCAGCATTATATGAAAAGCTTTTGTTATGTAAAGACGTTCATTTCTTCTCTGATGAATCTTCAAAGTTCTTCTATGTTGTACTTTGCTGTTTTTTCAAGTGAGTTACGACTGCAAATTACTTAGGTTCTCTCATTGCCAGCAAGCCCGGGTAATCCAAATATTAATTGCTACTTTTAAATTGTAACGGAGAGATTAATTTCGTCCTGTTACAGACACACATACACACACACACACACACACACACATATATATATATATATATATATATATATATATATATATATATATATATATATATACATGGGAAAATTTTATTCAGAAAATGTAGTTCGTGAAGATAAGTTTACATACACAAACAAAATATGATATTTCTTATATCACAAATAAACATTTTTCACCAACACACAAATGGGATACTAAACAAACGACTAAAAGAAATATAAAAAAATCACAAATGTATAAATATAGATATCATATATCTATGTTTAAAAATTTCCGATTCATCATAAAATAAAAAAAATTTCTCCTTTTAGAATAAATTTTTAAGTTATTTACTAAATACTCTTACATTAAAATAATTTCTTATATACCTTGTAAAGTAATTTATAAAATACTGCTATAAAATAATGAGTAGTTTTTAATTGAAGTTAAAACTTAGTCTCTAACTTACATACATCTAAAGTTTTCTTGATGCTAAGTAGATGTCTATATATTTACCCTTTATGCATATAGATGTATATATATATATATATATATATATATATATATATATATATATATATATATATATATATATGTGTGTGTGTGTGTGTGTGTGTGTTTGTGTGTGTGTGTGCGTGTGTGTATTTCCTTTGGAAGATATATATTTCTTCTTGGCTAGTAAAGATTCAAATATTGAGACTTTTTACACAATCAAAACATTTTCCGATACAAACAGTACTAGTGTTTTAAACTCCTCAACCACTGTCCCATTCAAGTACAAAATTTCAGTCGACAAATCTCTGAAAAAACCGTTTAACAACTAGAGAAATCCATACAAAATAAATCACAGAGTTTTACTGTTCACAAAAAATATTTTCCCATGAAAAATACATTTTTTGGCAACATGTATGTCATCCATCACAATTTTTTTGAAGCGGTGTCAATTTTTCCCATTATCTTATAAAATAGGTGAGAGTACACTAAATGAAAGTCCCAATCGGTTTTGAAATTTTCTAAATGATCCCTAGGTTTTTTTTTTCAGAGGTTTCAAACGATAATATACTCTTGCTGGCAAGACATTTTTTTCACATCTACCTGAAGAGCTTTCTCTTGGGAAAACCTGCAAGTAAAAAAGAAAATGGTGACATAAATCGATAACTGACTGGAATGTTGAATGTTACATGGATTTGATTCACAAATTTTTTCATGCAGAAATCTTTCTTGTTCAAACGTATTTTACGTCAGAATATAAAATTTCAGATTTATTTTTTCTAGAGATAATATATATCATGGTGTTGTAAAATGGTTCTTTCTTTAAAGTTGAAACAGTAAAATATACTCCTCAAAATTAAAAGTAAATGTCTTATATTTTAACTAAAACATTTATTATATGCATTATTTATTTACAGATATTTTTCTTGATTAATATATGATATTCATTAATTTGATATTCATCAATGTACAATGATCATTACAATTTTACTTTTTTATTAAATAGTATTCCTTAATTAAAATATTGAAGTAATTTCGAGACCCAGGTAACAATCGTGAATATGTTAAATATATTTACCTCCAGGCATTCGAAGGGAAACACTGTGTCGGGACATGGCAAGATGAACATCGATTCTGGCTTAAAGGTCATCACTTGTTTCTTTTCTTCCGTGAATTGAAGGATCGGGCTATTACCTCCGCTTTTCATCCCAAGCTTTCTCGATTGCTCACGGGCTCTAGATGCAACTCTTGGCTCCCGACTTCCACTCCTCTTCCAATTTTTTTCAACAACTTTACACCTTGGTTCAACGCCCCTTATTTTTTCTCTTTCTCAATCACTTGCTGCTGAAATTTTTCGACATGTGTATCCTCTTTGGGTGTGCAGGTGGTCACATTAAAATTCCCCCTTTGGTGAAAATTGACATTATACCCTATCCACTGCCCCCACATCTCACAGCTGCATCCCTGCCTGGGTTTGACCGCTACAATTCTGCAACTCCATCAGCTATAACTCCTCCGCAGAGGTTCTCATTAAAACTCCAAGTTCACAGCTGAGTCTATATTCTTCTTAGAAATTTAGTCCAAGCTGTATGTGCACGTGCTGTTCATCACTACACATGGATCATTGGAACGGAATTTAAATAGCGTTATTGCATGCCTATACAATAAATATACTGTTGATGTTACTTATGCCCCTTGCAGAAACAAAGGACTTAGGCTTTAGGCTATTGAATTATGGGGTACGCCTTTCGTTTTATGAAGAGTAACGCTAGTGTGAAAGAACGTCTGAGCTTAAGTAGATCTCGTAATTTAGAATCAGGGACCAAGCAGAAGACCCCAGGCTTGGCCTAATACCCTAGAGGTATGCTTTGAGACCTTGAAGACATTGTGTCCACTAATATATTTTACGTTTCCCAGTCAGCCTTAAAGAACACGGCGGATATGTGGTTGGCTCGAGTCCCGAACCCACAACCTTTTAAGTTACGATACCGCTGAGTTTCCTGACTGAGCTACCACTGCTCTAAATATACTCTTGTACATAATTTATATTCCAATCAAAATTCGAGGTTACAAATAATCCATTTATGCATATTTAATATACAGTTAATATTAAAAATGGTGTAATTGTCAATGTATAGCTTCCCGAAAAAGTTATCTGGTTTTTTTAGCTTTCAAATTAATTTGATGACAAAGAAACAAACATACTCAGAGTTATATCACTCATTTAGCAACATTGGCAATTTAGCCGATAAATTTGGGTATTTTCTGTAAAAAATTCTTGTTTCAAAGAAGTTTTATAAAACTAAAACAACCTGAAAATCTATAAACATTTCCTAGTTAATCATACCAGAGATCAGATATCAAGCATTAACAAAGTGTAGGTCTTTCTAATCGATAGAACTATCGATAGTCGAGAATTATTGCATGTTTAGATTTGCGTAATTACTTGAAATTTTTTGGCTGTAAGTCAAATTTTTCGTTATTTATTGTTTGGAATCCGATTGTCAGGTACTGTTATGAAATCTGATGATTTTTAATAATGTTACTTTGTTGATTGGGACGTGTTATAACTATAAAGCGAAACTTGTAGAGCACTACTGTGCGATAATTAGTTTTAAGATGACTAGTTTTTTCACCGTGTTTGCTTCAGTTGTGCCCCAACTGAGATCATGTCTGCTCATAGGTAGAAATTAACATGGTCATTAAAAGTTTTTAGTGCCATGATTAGTTATTATTGGAAATTCATGATTTTTCGAGGAATATATTGGATGAAATGTTAAATTTTGTAGATTTCTTTCTTTGTAATAGTATTAAATTAAATTAAATAAATGTCCCTCTGTTCTCTGAGCCTCAATATGAAGGAAATGTTTTTTATTAAATTAATAATTCTTCCTAATTAGACAGAAAAAGTTTTTACCTGCATTTAAGAAGTTTATCGGTAATAGAATGAGAATGTTATAAATCCAAATTGGTTTGGAATTTTTTCAACACATAATCTGAGAAACATTATACTTATTTTATCATTTTTAAGCTATTTTGGTCAAAACTTTCAATGTCTTGAATTTCAATGACTTGATTCTTTGAGGAATATAGTGGAAAAATTGTTAAATTTTGTAGATTTACTTTCTTCTTAATAATAGTATTAAATTAAATTACAGTTTCCTCTGATCTCTGATCCATAGTATGGAGGAAATGTTCTTTATTCGATGAACAGTTCTACATAATTATACATAAAAAGTATTTAACTGCATCAAAGGATTTTTAAAATTAAGTTTATCTGTAATCAAACGAAAATGTTATCCGAAATGAATCAAATGAAAATGTTATAGAATGATAATGCTATACATCCAAATTTTTTTGGATGTTTTTCAAAACAGAATCTGAGGAATCATTCTTAATTTATCATTAAGCTATTTTGGTCATTAGATTTCAATGTAATTTTAAAATTTCGATTAATCAAATTTCCAATTGTTAGACAAATCTGGAATTGTACAAATTTAAAAAATCAAATAATCACAGTAAACTTAATTCCTGAGTTTTAAATGGAAAATTAATATTTTAATTTTTAATTGTCTGTGTTACTTATGTAAGAATAAAATCATTTTCCTTGTCAGTTGGTCCATTTGTATTGTTTCTACGTGTCTTTAATGGTTGTGGTTAAAAAAATATTTTGCTAAAATCTTATTAAACTTCAGTTGTAAGCAAAAATGTGTATTATTTTTATGCAATAAAATAATCTGAACTTAAATATTACTTATCGCTGTCTATTTAAAGCTGATAATATTCCAAATTCAAACTTTAAAATCCATGAATGCATGAATCTCAGAAGTAAAGTTCATTGTCCTTTTGTAATTTTCTTGTACTATTCGGAGAATTGTCATAAATTCTGGGAAGGCAGTTAAAACATAGATAGTATTTTTTTAGAAAGAATTACTTGTTTGTTTTTCAATGTACATGATTGGATTGGATAAGAAGCTAAGGAGCTTTTATGGCTTCGGGTGAGAATGATATAAATAAAACTTAACTGGTCTCAGAACTGTTAAACATAAGAATCCCTTGGTTTTCTTACTACATTTTGACTTTCCATACCTTCTTTTATTTCACACTAAAATGTCTGAAATTTATTTTGCAGAAATCTGTTTTCTATCTCTTTAATACGTTAACCTTAAATACTTATAAAAACAATTAAAAAATATTTTTTTAAATATATATTTATGGTATTATTTTTTTGTTCGTTGAAACTTCTCCTTTGCGCTCATGTTTACTATAAATATTTGGCACATCGCCGCTAATTTTTAAGTTTCTGATGAAGAACATGCTTGTAAAATTGAATCTAACTAAAAACGTCATGAGTTTAAACGCACTTTATATTTTTAGAACATGTTTATAATTTTACCTCTTTAGTGGGTAATTTTAACATGTAATAACCTCTCTAAAAAACAATTACTCTCATAGAAATAATTTTAGTTCAATTACAGGAAAACATCATTATATTGAGATGCTGAAAATTTGGTGCAAAAATATTAAATACGTTTTGAGAAATTTTATGCACTGCATCAAATTTTACATATGTATATATACATATATATATATATATATATAGATAGATATATAGATATATATATATATATACATATATATATATATATACATATATATACATATATATACATATGTATATATATATATATATATATATATATATATATATATATATACGTATATATATATATATGTATATATATACATATACATATATATATATACACACACACATATATATATATGTACATATATATGTGTGTGTGTGTGTGTACAGTCTACCAAAAATGTACTGAACATACTGACCACTTCGTTCCTTGACAAACGTTTTGCTTTACAGCCCAAAGGATAAAATATTTTATACTTTTAGAAATTATCAGACCTCAATGCGACAGTATTAATAGAATCATTTTTTATAAAGTGGATTCTGTACATATAATTGAAAAACCAATATATGTATTTGTTTCTCCAATACTAAGGAAGACCAAAAAATCAGTGCCACAAAATTATATATTGCGGCCGCACGTAGCTCCTGTTTGCCTACTGTTGTATCAGTGCTAAGAAATCCTTCTAGTTTTTTAACCCAGTTCAAAACCTGATTTTACAGTTTCTTTGCTAGATATCCGTAAAATTATATTCGAAGCCAAATGGCACTCCTGTAAAACTGTTTTTACAGTTGCATCAGTGACTTCGCTAAGAAAGTTCGAACCAAATAGAAAAGCTACTTTCTCAATGTCTTTTCCTTAAAAATTGTTTTAATAGGTATTTCGAAATCTGTTCTACAAGCGTAAATAAAATTTTAAAAAGGATATCTCATTGAAAGTACAATGTCATAGTGGGGTTCGAGACCACGCTCTCTTTTACGAGAATCAGAGATTAAATTTGGAGCTTTGGACAGCTTGGCCATCCTAACTAAAATATTCATGTTAACTAGTAACAAGAAATTTGTGAGGCAATCATTTTTTTACTGTACTCATTAGTTTTACCAAAGTATGAGCATTCCGAAAGTTATTCTACTCATGTAAGAAGTATACCTAGACTTCTAATTGAAAGTAGAATTCAACTAATGTTAGAAAGGGGTACGTACCCACGTTCATAGCTGGACTGCTCAGACATACTGGATGTGTATTACATAATATATATATATATATATATATATATATATATATATATATATATATATATATATATATATGTGTGTGTGTGTGTATGTGTGTATATATATTTATATATATATACATATATAATTATATATATATATGTATGTGTGTATATATATATATATATATATTATATATATATATATATATATATATATATATATATATATATATATATATATATATATATATGTATATGTATATATGTATATATATATATATATATATATATATATATATATATATATATATATATATATATATATATATATATATATATATATATATATATATATATATATATATATATATATATTATATATATATATATATATATATATATATATATATATATATATATATATATATATATATATATGTGGTTTTTTGCCTCATCTGGAAGGGAATTTTCGAGCTGATTTTTCAGCTCTGCAGTAGTGGAACTTGCAAAAAAAAAAGGACAGCGAAAGACAAATGGAATCTCCAACTATCGTAGTTTATTTATATTTTCTTTTACGAACGAAGCTGCCAACTCTTCTGTCCAAAATCTGCTCGAAAATATTGTACATTCTCTTTTTCTAGTTGTTTGCACCTGCCATTAGCAATCGCTACAAGTCACGTGGATGACGTAACTTAAGCGTAAATTAAGAAATCTAATTTTAGCTATGCAATGGGGAAGGAATCCACTAAGGAACATTCGAGAACATTTCGGAACATACAGGAAATTGATGAAAATAGCGTTACATGTATAAACACAAACTATATATTATATTGCACACTTAATGCGCAGATCTGATAATATGCCACTTAAGAGAAAATCATATACAGAATCATGTATTACATAGAAACTGATAGGACTGAGGTTTGAAGTTGAGCACTTTACTGAAATATTATAAGTGATTACTGATGAAATGGAAATATATTTTTCAAGTATTTTTGCAATATATAATTACTCAATAACTAACTTTTATATTGGAATAAAATTATTTTTAAAGGATGAAAGATGATTTTAATCTTTTACTAAGAGAAACTCCTTCTGCAAATGAAAATTAATTGGCACACTAAGTTCTATAAAAGACTTTATAATTTTGGTCACTAAATAAGGTGTATCAACTTTTACAGATTTTTGGTCTGCAATTATTCATAAAACTGTTGTTAATCGTTCTGAAAATTAATCAACTGAGTGTGAAGTAATTTTTGTTCTTTTGGGAGCCATCTATTGAGTTTACAGAAAGCTTTGAAAGTATCTACTATAGATGTATTGTAAAGAAATACATATTTACAAATAAATACAAAACTCATACTAGAAGACATTGGAAAATCCGAACCAGTCAAAATGCCTTAGATAGCTAGTCCTTCAATGAACTCCATTTGTAATTTTAAACATGTGCATTATTTTGGTTTATAATCTAAATCCATACTTAGAACAAATTAAAGAATTTCCGAGTATTGATAACTCCAGGAAAAAATACATTGCTAGTTTCAGTCAGTGGGTAATTTCATGAAAAACATACAATCTATGACGTTCAAAAGCAAAAGTTCATTGCCCTTTTGTTGTTTTCCTGAGCCATTCTAAGAAGGTTCGTAAATTCTAGTGAAGTAGAAAGAGCATAATAATTTTTCCCTGAAAGACACTCTCCTGTGTCTCAGTGTACATGATTTGATTGGTTTAGGAATCGAGTGGCTCTTATAGCATTAGACTGAATTAAATGTATGATATCTAAAATTTTATTACTTTCTTATATATTTTTTCAAAATAGTTATTTCTTATTTTGACAGCTCTAAATAATGTCAGCACTGAAATTATCGAACTAAAAATATAATCTGTATAACAGAAAATACGTGTATAGAAAACTTTATTACTAAATATTTTTTCTTGCTTCTTTTAAGTAATACAACTATCTAAATAGTAAAACGTTTTGTTTAACTATTGCAATAAACATTGCAATTTTCTGTTTGTTAAAATTCAAATAAACACATATTTAGAAAAGTAAAGTCTATAAAATCTTTTTTTTTATTTTAAAACATTTTGAATCTCTGTGACTTTAGCAAATAATAAATAATTTTACTTCAATTTTTTAGTTCAATTAAAGTCTTCTATACAAAGTTGGGTATGGACAGAAAATTGCAATAAACATTGAAATTTTCTGTTTGTTAAAATTCAAATAAACACATATTTAGAAAAGCGAAGTCTATAAAATCCTTTACTATTTTAAAGCATTTTGAATCCCTGTAACTTTAGAATATAATATTATTCTTACTTCAATATTTTTAGTTCTACTAAAGTCTTCTATACAAAGCTGGGTACGGATTTCTCAATGCCACCAAAATTGTACTTTGTTAAAATGGTTACTGGAGGTTGAAATTTATTTATTTACGGTTTGTCACAGAGTCACCAAATTTTGGGCAAACAATCTTTTATTCCACGAATGTGTTCTAGAAATAAAGATTCTAGAATTTTGGCATAAAAGGTTTTGGTCAGAATTAATCACTATGCGTGTGATAATCCTCCTCACCAACTTATACATTTGGCAGATGGAACTCGATACCTGAATGTTTATTTTGGAGCACAACGATCTACTGTTTTGCTAACGAGGGCTGCGAAACAGGAAAATGGTTAATTTGTCCAGATTTTGACGTAGCGTCCTGTATATATTTTTGCTCATTAGAAGAAAAATTCTATAGAACATAAAAGTGAACCAACGTACAACAATTTATGCTTCAGATGGCTTAAAGCCTATTTTCCTACTGTACTAGTCCTTTTACTTAGATATTCATTAATTGTTTTTATTTTAGTAAGGAAAAGCAAAATTATGTTATGAACGATCTCTTCGAGATTGCATCATTTTTAATACAAACTTAGTATTTCCTGTAAGATAAGCTTTATCTTTAGAGAACCATATTAGTGGTATTATATAAATCCTATTTTGAAAGAAATAAGTAATGAATTTCTAGGAATATACTTCCCCAAGAGATCTTTTAATAACTTAATTCGATTAATCCTTCCAAGAACTCTTCGCATTTATGGACAGATATAATTTAGGCTTGATGAGCCGTTATTCTTTATTATGGTCAAAAAGCCAGATGTCGTCAAAAGTCTGTAAACATTTCACTGTTATTTTTAAGAGGTCTGGAAAACAATATTTTCTTATTTATGTTAATGATTTCTTTCTTCTGAAGAGCTAGTATAGATATCACTTTAAACTAACTTCAGTTATCTTTAAAACTGTGTTTAGGAAAAGTTAAACTCCCAATCTTAAAAAATCTTTCTAATAATTGCATTCCACAGTTCAGTAAATAAAAAAAATTTCTCGCCAGAGTTTGTCAAACTATTACTTGTAAATTATTAATGTATATTAAAGTAAAAAATATTTTTAAATCATCTTTCATTTCTAGAAAAGATACTTTTTCATTAATAAAACTTTACATTTAATCGAAAAATCTGAAAGACAACTAAATTGGTAAGCTTTGGAAGCCTTAACAGAACATTTTCAACAACATTTGATATTATAAAATTTAAATAGCAAAGGAGATTTTATCGGTAATTACATCCCTTTAGAACAAAATTCAAGGTTTAATTCTTATTCATCTTATGATAAGGTACTAAATCAGTAATTAGGTATGTTTTTGCATAGTGGTACCATCTATTGACGTCTGGTCAGATCAAGGCGTTAAGTAGCGACAGAATATTTCGGTTTGTTCTCTATGAGAGAATTAAAAATATTAGAGGTCTCGCATTTGTATGATACTTAAAAAATTCCTATTAGTTCCTATACCTATTTAGTTCTTTCATTCACTGCTGATGATAAAAAATAGACTATAAAGTAAATAGTCTATACTTGTTACAAAATGGAGGCAGAAAATAATACTCCCTGTATCAAAACTTTAATAAGACTCTTTTATAATTTTCTAGTTCTGTGATAGCGTTGATATCGTATTTTTATTACATTACAGCATCATTCAATTTTTTTCTTTTATTCTGTCTTTTTTATTTTTTCAGATACCCACATCTAAAGCTAGGCGCGTACACGCTAGTAACTAAATATAGATTAAAATTTAGTTCTCCAAAGTAAACAAAAATTTTCTTGCACTCTGTTTTAAAACATAAGTCTCAAAGAAAGTGAGTCATTTTTTTTAAACTAATAAATTTACCACGCTTATTTTAAACCTATGCAACAGCAGCTGTCATAGTTTTTTAATGTAAGAAGCTAAAGAAGTATTTTTTGCTTCTATCCCCTAGATTAATGCATAACATAAAAAAATTCTTTATGGAAATATTTAAAAGTTAAAAGCCCGTAAGTACTATTTTTAGTTAAATAATAAATAAACATCATTACATAGAAAAATATAAAATTAGCTTCTCACAACGCTTAAGACTTGAAAATTATTTCATCATCCTTGTACAAAACAGAAAATATAACAATCTTCCTCTATATCAAACTTTTAATAAGTCATGTTTATGTTTATGTAACTCATTGATTAGCTTTTAAACAGTATTTTAATTACTTTTAAACTCAATTATATTAAACTCAGTTACATTACAACTTTATTCACTTTCCAGTTGTAAAAATAACTAAATATAGACTAAAACTTATCTTTACAAAGTTAAAAAGAAATCTTACACTCTGTTTCAAAATACAAATTCTAAAGAAAGAGAGAAAATTTATAAAAATAATAAATTTACCAGGATTTTTAAATTGTGACGGTATCTGTTATTGAATTTATAAGATAAAATTGTTTTGGTTCCTATCCTTAAGATTATACGAATGAATAAAAAATATTGTTTTCCCCTAGTTTTATAAATAGAATTCCTTAATGCTTATCTTTATAGGTAACGTTAAAAAATAGAATGTAGAATTTTTATTTTTTTTTTCAAGTGTGTTTTGCTATTTAGAGTAGGTATAGGACAATGTTATAAACAATCTATAAAATTTTCAAGTCATTTCTATCATTTATAAATTTTCTATTTTGACCAGCATTTTATGATTTTTCGAACAGCTCACATAAATTTGCTTTTTTGACATTTGCACAAACTGAAAGGTCTATAGTTAAATATGTTTTGGGAATTACTTGATATTATATAATATTTAGTTTATTAAGCAAGGATTTGTATAATATTATAATGTATTATTTATAAAGTAAAAATGAAGGCATAATTTGAATGATATACGACCTTTTCAGACTTTCAATTTTTATTATAATAGTGTTTATTTAATTTATTATAAAACAAAAGTTTCCTCTTTTTTTACTAAATTTAAATAGTTATTCAATAAAATTCTATCTTTGAAAAAAAATTTTTTTTCATTTCAAGTAAAATTATTCTTGAAATAACATAGAAACTATGCACCATATGAAAAAACATTAAATTTAATTACTCGCATAATACATTTTGATTTATGTATATTGGAAACTAAGTTTTTATGTTAACCCTTTAATCTAGAGCGTCTCATTTCAGAACCGCTAAAACTTTTATGTTTTTTTAGAAAGAGTTTTACTTTTGAGTATAGGCAGAAGGCAGTCTTTTGAACAATCAACACAATTTTAAAGTAATTTCTATTAATTTAAAAACTTTTTATTGGATCAAAACTTTTTAATTTTTTGAACAGCTGAGTTAAATTACTTTTTGGGCAGGTTCATAAACCTTTAAAATTGCTTTATCTACCATAAAATTCCATTTTACAGTACTTATTTTACATGTAATACCAAATAAATCTTTTTTCATGAAGTTTTTTCTTTTTCATAAATGGTAACCTATGATGTTTAAAACTATAGCCGATCACTAACGTGCCGTGCTGTAGTACTCAGAGGTGTTTAAACTTCATATTTATTTCATTCTATATTTTCTACAATAACTTAAATTTAAGATATGCATCGATATGTAATTGTCAGAAATGACTTGGACATTATTGGGTTAATATTCCTTATAATCAATTAAGTAATATTTTTATTTATTTGATCTGCAAATACCAATAATTAATTAGCAACATCTAGACCTTTACCTCCCATTATGTTTAAAATTTTTAAAAAAATTGCATTCTTCTTGTTACAAAACGAAAATTATAATACTATTTCATAGTGTCAAAACTTAATTAAGCCTTACTTTATTAAGCCTTATGTATATTTGTGTAGCTTATTGATGACTTTTAAACTGCGTTTTCAATTCTGTTAAATTTGTTACATTAAAACTTCGTTACATCATCTTTATTTTTATAATATAAACTAACTATAGAGCAAAACTTAACTTTCCTGAGTAAAAGAAAAAATTATGTCTCCTTGTTTCAAAATTTAAATCCTACAGAAAGAGAAAAAATTAAAACTAATAAATTTGCCAGTTTTATTTTAAATTTCTGTAGCCATAGCTGTTACAGAGTTTTTACGATAAGAAGCTAAAGATTACTTTTGCTTATATCCATAAGCTTATGAGCATGAAAGAGAACACAAATTTTTCTTTACTTAAATATTTAAAAATAGAAGCCCTTAAGTAATATATTTTTATTTATTTGATCTACAAATAAAATAAACTAATTAGCAAAATCTAGACTTTACCTCCCATTATGTTTCAAATTTAAAAAATATTGCATCATTCTTGTTACAATATGAAAATTATAATAATGCTTCATAAAGTCAAAACTTTATTTATTAAGCCTTCTTTATATTTCTGTAATTCATTGATTACTTTTAAACTGTATTTTCAATTAGTTACATTATCTTTTCTGTTATAATGCAAACTAACTATAGACTAAAACTTAACTTTCCAGAGTACAATAAAAAATTTATTTCTCTTTGTTTCAAAATTTAAATCCTACATAAAGAGAAAAAATTAAAACTAATAAATTTACCAGAGTTATTTTAAATTTCTGTAGCCGTAGCTGTTCTAGAGATTTTTCTTGCTTGTATTCATTAGCTTATGTGCATGAAAGAAAAACAAATTTTTCTTCACTTAAATGTTTAAAAATAGAAACCGTTAATTAATATTATATTATTTATTTGATCTGCAAATACATTAATTAATTAGCAAAATCTAGACTTTACTTGCGATTTTATTTAAAATTTTTAAATATTGCATCATTCTTGTTACAAAATGAAAATTATAATAATCCTTCATAGTGTCAAAACTTTATTAAGCCTTCTTTATATTTCTGTAGCTCATTGATTACTTTTAAACTGTATTTGCAAAACTGTTAAATTTGTTACATTAAGACTTCATTATCTTTCCTGTTATAACACAAACTTGAACGGATGCATTGTAGATTACGGCCCCGTACGCTATATTTGTTTTGGTGACTAACAGGAAAAAGCGTGTTTTGAAAAATCGCCAAGTAAAAAATCATGGCGGAGGTACGCGTTTTCTGAAAGATCACAAAATAATAAATGAAAAAAAATGGTGGCGTTTACATGGCATATTTGAAACACAACAATTAACAAAACTACACTTTAAAAAAAAGAAGGAGAAAAAGACAGCAGATCACAATTTATAGCCTTATTAAGATAAAATTAGCATATATCGTTTTTTAAAGTTATTTAAAAAATAAATAACAGATTAGTAATATCTATTATATATATCAACCCAGCATAAACGCAATATATAACATTTTAATAAGTACTAGTATTATAAAACGTCCATACCATTACCAAAGTCAGAGCAAATACACTAACCCATTCATGCCCCATAAAACCACCAAAAACTCGCCAAATTTGGCGAAAGAAAAGACGGCGTCTATAATGCATTTGTACGACCAAACTAAATATAGACTAAAACTTAGCTTTCCTAAGTAAAAGAAAACTTTATTTCTTATTGTTTCAAAATTTAAATCCTACAGAAAGAGAGAAAATTAAAACTAATAAATTTACCAGGGTTATTTTAAATTTCTATAGCCGTAGCTGTTATAGAGGTTTCCCGATAAGAATCTAGAGATTTTTCTTGCTTATATCCATAAGCTTATGTGTATGAAAGAAAACAAATTTTTTTTTCTTCACTTAAATGCTTAAAAATAGAAGCCCTTAAGTAATATTTTTTGTGTGATGCGCAAACACCATTAAGCAGAAAAATCTAGAATTTTCTCTCCTCCTGTAGAATTTACAAATCATCGAGTTATTTCAACGAAATAGAGATATTTGTGAATAAAAATCAAAAACTTACTTAAGAATTTTTTTTCTTATAAGATTAAGAAATATTCTCAAGCATATATAGAATACAAAGAACTTTTGAATAACTTCAAGAAGAAAAACAATGAATTTTCACGAGGATGGGCTTAATATTATTAAAAAAATATGCACTATTTTGTTTTCGCATGCAAAATATTCTCACTCAGGTTGAAGAAGAGAGCTTATGCAATGCAGAGGAGATATATCTTTTAAGAAAACAAAAAGCTATATGAACGTAAATTGAGTCCCGGAATGATTTTCTTGTGACTCTAAATATAATATTTTACCCAAATAGCACCGGAGTGCCAGATGAAAAAGAGTTTATTTTTTTTTCCTCGTACAAGATTCGAAAAGGAATGGTAATTTTTTCCGGTTCCTATTCTCTATGGAATTGATTGGGATCAGTTCGAGGAAATTTAGAGAAAGTTCGAACTTTTTCTGTTTATTTTTATTTCAGAACAGGAACTATCTTTATTCGAAAACATAAGTAGTTGTATCACTAAATCGGTAAAAAAAGAGGAAATATAGATTTCCTATAAATCAAAATTTAGAGCTCGAATCAAAACTTCGTAAAAAAGTTAAACAGCATTAAAATAATTATCAGATTTAATTCGCCTTTTCAAAAAAAAGATTTTTTTCCACTTAAGAAAACTAGTACACTCAATTTGAAAACTAAAAGGGCATCGTTGGTACCCTTAAAGTGACGAAAATCTGTGATTTGAGAAAATTGATTTTGGCAAACATAAAATAAGTGAAAGGTAAGAATGTATCACCATCAAATATTTTTATTAGAATATTTTTATGCTTTTTGAAATCGAAATCGTACGTTGAACTCTATCATAAATATTAAAACTGTTTCCTCAGTTTGTCGGTTCTGTTGCTAAAAAATTCCCCAGGCGTTTTATTTCCATTTCATTTATTGTTACATGTCTCTTGATAGGTGATTTATATAAGCACTTCCCATATACAAAGATAAATAGATTAATGATATTGTCATAAAATCTAATAAAATACCCTTTTAATGTAATTAATTAGCAAAATCTAACCTATACCTCCCATTATATTTAAAATTTAAAAGATATTGCATCATTCTTGTTACAAAACGAAAATTATAATAATCTTTCATAGTGTTAAAACTTTATTAAGCCTTCCTTATATTTCTGTAGCTCATTGATTACTTTTAAAATGTGTTTTCAATACCGTTAAACTTGTTACATTAAAACTTCATTATCTTTACTTTTATAACACAAACTAACTATAGACTAAATCGTATCTTTCCTGAGTAAAAGACAAATTTATTTCTCTTTGTTTCAAAATTTAAATCCTACAGAAAGAGAGAAAATTAAAACTAATAAATTCACCAGGGTTATTTTAAATTTCTATAGCCGTAGCTGTTATAGAGGTTTCACGATAAGAAGCTGGAGATTTTTCTTGCTTATATCCATAAGCTTACGTGCATGAAAGAAAACAAATTTTTTTCTTCACTTAAATGCTTAAAAATAGAAGCCCTTAAGTAATATTTTTTGTATGATGCGCAAACACCATTAAGCAGAAAAATCTAGAATTTTCTCTCCTCCTGTAGAATTTAAAAATCATTGAGTTATTTCAAAGAAATAGAGATATTTGTGAATAAAAATCAAAAACTTATCTAAGAACTTTTTTTTATAAGATTAAGAAATATTCTCAAGCATATATAGAATACAAAGAACTTTTGAATAACTTCAGGAAGAAAAACAATGAATTTTTACGAGGATGGGCTTAATATTATTAAAAAAATATGCACTATTTTGTTTTCGCATGCAAAATATTCTCACTCAGGTTGAAGAAGAGAGCTTATGCAATGCAGAGGAGATATATCTTTAAAGAAAACAAAAAGCTATATGAACATAAATTGAGTCCCGGAATGATTTTCTTGTGACTCTAAATATAATATTTTACCCAAATAGCACCGGAGTGCCAGATGAAAAAGAGTTTAATTTTTTTTTCCTCGTACAAGATTCGAAAAGGAATGGTAATTTTTCCCTTTCCTATTCTCTATGGAATTGATTGGGATCAGTTCGAGGAAATTTAGAGAAAGTTCGAACTTTTTCTGTTTATTTTTATTTCAGAACAGGAACTATCTTTATTCGAAAGCATAAGTAGTTGTATCACTAATTCGGTAAAAAAAAGAGCAAATATAGATTTCCTATAAATCAGAATTTAGAGTTCGAATCAAAACTTTGTAAAAAAAAAAATTAAACAGCATTAAAATAATTATCAGATTTAATGCACCTTTTAAAAATAAAGTTTGTTTTCAGTTTAGAAAACTAGTACATTCAATTTGAAAACTACAAGAACATGGTTGGTACTTTTAATGTGACAAAAATGTGTGATTTGAGAAAATTTATTTTGGCAAGCATAAAATAAGTGAAAGGTAAGAATGTATCACCATGAAATATTTTTAAGCTTTTTGAAATGGAAAAGCGTACTTTGAACTCTATCAGAAATATTAAAACTATTTCTCAGTTTTTCGATTCTGTTGCTAAAAAATTCCCCAGGCGTTTTATTTCCACTTCATTTATTGGGGACTACTTCAAAATTGGGTTCCCCTTGGCAAATTTGGTGAAAATATTGAGGATTTTTACTAAAACACAAAGGTAATCCATACAAACATTGTATTTTTTGCTTTTTATGGCGATTTTAATTAATGCACAGTGCACCATCGTAATAGAATTATATACTCTTACTTAATTAAAGAAAACGACTTGAAAACCGGACATTTATATTAATGGGCAATTAATCCTTTAACAGTTTACAAACGCAACAGCTCCAAATTATTAAAAATCAGCCATAGTGAACCATTAATGGTTTGTTATATCTAATTTTTTTAAGCATTGCGCACTTTTAATATATAAGAAAAGGGTTTCTCAAAGAGAGTTAGATGCAAATATCATATAAATTATAATATAGATACAGATTGTTTGGACACGGTGAGATCAGGAGAAAATGTTAGGCGACCATACTTAAACCATTATCGCCAACTTAGTGGGAGAACCCAGTTCTTTAGTCAAGTCCATTTACTGTTACATGTCTCTTGATAGGTGATTTATATTAGCACTTCCCCATATATAAATATAAATAAATTAATGATACTGTCATAAAATTAAAAAAAAATATTCTTTTAATGTATATTGATATGTTAAGCCCTGTTTGATTTCAAAGCAATTTAGGATATTTAGGAAGATAAACTTGTATTTGTATCTGAATACATGTTTATAAGTTTATGTAATGGCAGAACATTAACAAGTAAGTATACTATTGCTCTTCAATACCGTAGTTCGATGGATTAAATTCTAATGCTAGCATGGATTCTCGTAGCCGCTAGGAAATTGCTTTAAGCAGGAGTTCTCACTCTCATTATCATACGTTTAGCAAAAAGTGATTCACATTTTCGAAGTAATTCCTTTTATATATAAATATATAGAGTAATATGCTTAATTAATGTATTTAAAATTTCATACTTATTATAGATTTAAATAACTATAAATAATAACATAATTTGTAAATAGTGATGAATTATAGATTTATGTTGCGAAATTTGCATATATCGTAAGTTGCGTGATATAAGGTTTTTGTGTAAGTTATAAGGAGTATATTCTCATGCTGTGAGTCTTTTAATGCTATAATATAGTTTAATGAGATAAAAATTATTTGTTTATAAAAGAATATAGAGTGTTGTATAACATTATCCTTGTATATAAAGAATCAAATCTGAAAGTAAAAAGAAATAATATTTTGATAACTATATTAAGATTTGTTATAATATTTACAATCGTAGATGTTATTAGCCTTTATGTGATTGTAAATTTTTGTAGATATGTGTCATGAATAATAATTTATTTTTTTAATTTGATATTTTAGTCCTTGAAGAAAAATGTAAAATATTGTGTGCCTATAAACAACTTTTTGCTTATGTAACGTTATTCTTTGTGCAATTTTTGTTGTTTATGTTGATTTTAGATATGAATATTTCCTCCCGCCTTAACGTATGTGGTTTCAAACCTTTTCAGATGGTCCTGACTTGTATCAATCTAAGTGCAGTCGACAGTTGAACCGTTTGAGTGCTATTTTTTCTGTTTGTGGCTCCATAAGCTTTAATTCCACTGTTAGTATGGTTACATGTAAACTTGGAATTTGGTTCTCGATAGTAGGTTATAGTATAATTAATACTTATGTCACAGAAAGTTGAATCTTGCATTCCAAGAAAATTAAACCTACGTGACCACGATGTATCATTGCTGCAAGCTGTAATGGTGAATGCAAAGAGATAGGCATGTGGCTTTTATGTACAAATCATAAACCTGCTTACTTAAGAATCGTAAATTTTCATACTATGACGCACAAATCTCAACAGTGGGTTCCAAAATAATTGTACTCATAGCACAGAAAATTGAACTTACCTTTCCAAGAGAAGTAATTCTACGTGAACATGATATATCAAAGCTACAAACTAAATTTATTAATAAGCTAGGTATGAGGATTTTACGTACAAGTAGTAAAACTACTTACATGCAAATTCCAAAATTATCTCTCAATTTGTAAATATAAATCTCTTTACATCCATAGTTTTAAAGCTTATGAGCAACACAAAAGGTATACTTTAGAATATTTGAAATTAGATAATAGAATGTTAATCTTTCTAAAATACTTCCTAACAGTGAGGAATGCAATTTGCAACATTTTTTGCTATCTCTATAGACAAGATTCTCTATATCTATCTATCTAGCTATATCTATCTATCTATCTATCTATCTATATATATATATATATATATATATATATATATATATATATATATATATATATATATATATATATATATATATATATATATATATGTGTGTGTGTGTGTGTGTGTGTGTGTGTGTGTGTGTGTGTGTGTGTGTGTATGTGTGCAATATATCAAAATTATTACACCTAAAATATATCTAATTTTCTCGTTTTCTCCTTCTCGGTGTTTCATACCTATTTTCCCATCCATATAATATCTTATTTATAGGGGTATTCGCTGCTAATTGTTTTCAAACCAGTCTTCCACAGCTAACTCTGAAATACATATTAATTTTCTGTCCACTTGCCACATTTTCCAGCTCTTAAAATTAAAATAGTTCAGTTTTCCAATTATTTAAGCTCCTGTCTGATTGTGAATAACGTTGAACAACCTGCTCTCTCTTGGGAAAGAATTGTCTCATTTCTCGTTGTGGGGCATATTCTGTAATAGAAAAGTGTTTTCGTGCATCATTAATTGCTCTTCTCTTGTCTAAGTCCAGAATAAAGGTAAGATAATTCTTTAGTATGCTGACCCGATAACATGACCACATAGCTACCTCATTGCAAACTAGTAGCCACGCCAGCAAACATAACAGCTAAAAAGCTGCTACTGACCTACGAGAGTTCCGTCGTGGTCCGAGTTTAATTTTCTCCAAACTAGTAAGAAGCAAACTCTACAGAGGTAAGCTCGAGATTACCAGGAATAAATGAAGACACAGATCACTAGAGAATGTCTCTTGGGAAAGAATTCGTCTCATCCCTTGCTGTGGGACATACTCTGTAATCGAAAAGCGTTTCGTGTATCATTAAATGCTTTACTTTTGTCGGTGAAAGATGTCTTCCCTTAGTCCAGAATAAAGGTAAGATAGTTATTTTGTATGTTGAACTGGTAACATGACCACACAGCTACCTCACTGGAAACCAGCAACCGCTACAGTAACCAACACAACAGTAAAGCTGCTGCTGACCTACTAGAGTTTCGTCATTGTCCGAGTTAAATTTTGTCCAACCCAGTAAGGAGCAAACTCTACAGAGGAAAGCTTGATACTACCAGGAAGAACTGAAGACCCAGAACACTAGGGTACCTAGGGCTCGTAACAAAAGGAGGTATATCCCTGAGGTGTCTCTCCTTTAGCACTACCTAGAGGACACGTACGGCTTCAGATCGTGAACTCGGACGAGACAGACGTTGTCCCCCAAAATAAAGCAAGAGAATTCCTTACGTCGACCCATCCTAAGACATAGAGCAGTTGACAAACTAAAGAGGAGTCACCACGACAGCTATAAATCTGCAGATGACCTACGCGACTTCCGTCATGGTTCGAAGATTAATTTGGTCAAAGGTCTACAGAAAACTCTACAAAGGTAAGGAGCAAACTCTACAGAGGTAAGCTCAAGACTACCAGGACAGACACTAGAAAAGATCACTCAGGTGTACCCCGGGCTCGTGACACCAGTGTATGCCTAAAGGAGGCATACCCCTAAGGTTCTCTCTCATTTAGCCCTACCTAGAGGACACGTACGGCTTCAGATCATGAGTTCAGTTGAGACAGACGTTGTCCCCCAGAATAAAGATAAAGTTCCACCACGGATTTCGCTTCTTCCTTGTAATGGAGCCATAACTGCAATATAATAGACTAACTCATTACCCACTAAGTCTGGCAATTAAAAATAGTAGGGACGTGTATCCGAAGGATTAATTTTGCCGAGTTACATATACATGTGTGTGTTTGTGTTTGCTACGCACTCCTAAATGACAGAATTATATTCACAAAATTTTGCATAGTGATTAAAGGGATCATAAAAGTATTTTAGACATATTAATTTGCTGAGAGGTCACGTCGATACAGAAAGCTTTTTATAACCAAAATTGGACTTAGTGGCTATATTTTTGAGGCATTTGATATATTTTCCCTTTTATTATTTGTTAAAGTAATTAAAATCTTTAAAGAAACTTAATCCATATGATAACCTTAAAATGAGCATTAAAATTATATGAATTTTGGCTTTTTTTATAAGTTCTAGTTTATTAGCTTATTTTTAATTGTTTTTCATATGTCAATATTTTTATTTCGCCATTTTGACACACTGTAATTTATTCCGTTATCATAGGTAAAAATTTACTTTTGCAAAATTAAAAATACTTTATATTTTATTTATGGCTATGATATTTATTGTTTTAGGTACCTCGATTATCTTTAAATAATGTCCTCAAAAATGTAGCAACTTTTATGTTAATGAAGTACTAGGGTTAATCTCCTAATTCTGCCAAATTAAGCCTTTTTGTTTCTCTAGCTTATATTTAAGTTAATGAAAGATAGTAAATTATAATAAAATCTGTTAATCACTTTAAAATTGTCTTTTTAATTTCTAAACTCTTTATTCTGTTAAAATAAAATTAGATAATAGTTTTATTAAATTAATAGTTTTATTTTCTAAATTTTTTTCTAAATTTAAAAAAAAATTAATTCATTAATAAAATTTACTAATTTTAAATTCTAAATTTTTTTATATTATTGTTAATATATATCCATTGTTTATAAAATCTAATATAAATCTTCAAATTAATATAAACTTTATTTGGAAATTTCAGTAACCCAGACCGAAGGCTTGGCACGAAGCGGATAGTTACATAAAAGTATATTGTTTAATAACAGCTCTAAAAACTTACATCTTCAATCTATAGATTACACAAATTTTTGGTGTTATTTTAATATTTTTCAGTCTCTTTAAATTATAAAATTCCGTTTTCTAAGCAGCTTATATAGATTTATAGTATTTGAGTTTCTAATTTTTTAAGTAATATTTTATTTTTTTAAAGTAATTTTTAAAGTAATAGTAAGCTGTAATTTCCCAATAAATTAAGACAGAGAATAGTAAAATATCTTTTATCCTTCGTAGAGAAATTATCATTGTAAAACATAACAGAGTTGTACATGGGAATTGTTGTGGACTAGCAGAAGTACTAATAAAGAGTTCGATATTTTACATAAATCAAAATTGTCTATTTTGATTGTAAGTGAAGGATGTAATTAAAATCTAATGACATTGTAATTTTTACATGCAAAAGTAACATTTTTAACGCATGTTAACGCATTTCTTATATAGTTGTAAGTCTCTGGAAAATTTAAAGTATGCAGTAATATTTCCCTAATTATAGTTATCGTTAATATTCCGAGAGATGTGCGAATGGTTAAGGCACTGGTCTGTTGTACCAGACTTTGTGGGTTCGTATCCAGCTGAAGCATAGTTGTTTGTAGCAGTAGATCACGGTCTCCTTAACCCTCATGTTGCAAAAAAAAAGTAGACTGTAGAGCTTTAAACCAAGTCAAACGCCTCGTCAATAATTGACAGAGACTGGACGTAACTGTAGTCTTTTTTTACGAGATATATTCCTAGTCAGTGTTCTTTTATTATATAGATTGATAACTTCAGGTGTTTTTCTAATTTTCCCTAAAAAAATATATTTCATAAGATTAATACTTTCTTATTCTATGTGAATTTAAATTTATGGGATTATAAGAATTAGATCTGTATATTTAAGTCTCACTATGTTTCCCCCACCCAGTCTCACTATGTTTGATTAGATTAGTGTTTAATCTACATTTAACTGTAATAGGCTATTGTGAGGAGTAATCTAAAAGTGCTCAAATTGGAATCCATTTATATACAAAAGATAATTTATCTGAAAAATATGTCATTTATTTTTTTAATATCGTCAATAGCAGCAACAATAGCTAATACATTTTGCAGTGAAATTAAGATTATTTATGAAACATAAATAATAAGGAATAAACGATAGGGAGAAGTCAAATGTATAGAGTATAAGCAGTTTAAAGTATAGAGACTCCTTTAAGTATAATTTTAAATCTGAAATTTCTATTTTCCGAACAAAAGTTGTAAAATATAAACGTTTGATAGATGATGCCACAACGTTTTATAGATGATGTTAAGTGGGCTATGAAGTCCTCATAATTTTTTAATTCTAGGTCAAGGTAATTGGGTTTAACGGAGTACCTAACGAAGTGGAAAATCTTCATTTTAACCCTCGAACGTTAAAACAGATCAAAACATCAATTTAGGCCTCTAGGCAAAACTTTAATACTCCATCTCCGTTTGCGTGTTTGTTGTTCATGCATATCCACAAGGTTTGCCTAAATGAATTCAACGTAATTCTAAACTAAATTCATAGTATCAGGAGACTTTAGAGGAATATGAAGGTAAACAAATTATTCATTGTGTACCAGATAATGCTCAGCCAAAAATCAAATCATTTTTTATCTGCCTCATAGGGCATTTTGCAATTCTGTAAAATTAAAAATTTTACTGATCCCGTCAGATAACGGGCTATATGCTAGTATGGTATAAACAATGGGGAAAAGTCAAATGTATAGAGTATAAGCTGTTTAAACTATCTCCACTCTTTAAGTATGATGAGACTCCTTTAAGTATAATTTTAAACCTGAAATTTCGATTGTTTTAAAATTTTCCTAACAAATGTAAAATATAAACGTTTTATAGATGATGTTAAGTAACCTATAAAGTCCTCATTTTTTAACCCTCTAAGTGGTTTGCACGTACAATTCCGCCAAACCGATGATGTCTTCAAAGCAGTTGTCACGTACAATTTTCGACCTCCAAAAACGTTCCGAAAATGGATACAATGTACATTTCTGCCAGTGTTTAAGGTAGGAGGTTCAGGCCGATTGTTTAGAAACTGCATCCCTCTTTGACTAACATTTATTGAGGGATGCACCCCTACTCCGTGAGGCACAAAGACCCTGATAGCTTTTCATGGCTTTGTAAATTTCTATTTTGAAGTATTTCGTTTGCGGTAACAGATGTATCTCTGATTGCACCACTTAAATATCTTGGATAACTTTCTTTAAAAAATATAAGTAATTCTCTTAAAGAATATTTTTATTTGTACTTTTAGAATTCATTATTTCTTATGGGATGATTTTCGAGACTTGATGTACTTTATGTGTATTAAAAATTAACAATCTATAACATCTATTTATATATCTATTTATAACCGAAAGTAAAGGGACAGTAAGGAGGGTGGGTTTCCCGTATTCCATTCTTGTCGACAAGGGGTGAAGTAAAAAATCATAGAACGCTTTGGCCATTGACACAATAAACCATTAGCGTATTTTGGAGATTTTTTTAATCGGTGTGTTCCACTCGGAGGGTAAATTCAAGGTCAAGGTAATTGGGTTTAATGGAGTACCTAGTGAAGTGGAAAGTCTTCACTTTAACCTCTGAAAGTAAAAACTGATCAAAACATCAATTTATGCCTTTAGGCAAAAAGTAAACCAAACAAAAGTTTAATACACTCTATCTCAAAAACAAGCTAGGAGGTGAGAAAGTTCTCATAAAAAAATTGTGAATAACCAACACGTTGTCTAATTAAGGCATAATTAGACTTGCAACTTGACTATGACCAGTAGGTATGGTTAACAGCAATGCATAGTATTCAAAACAACGTAAAGCTCAGAATTTTAAAAAATACACAAAAAAAAGTTAAAGGCGTTATAACAAATGCAAATTGGTACAGTAAATAATAAAAAATAAGCAAAAAGTGACTACACTAACAATTTTTTTAATTCTTTCTATACAAAGGAACATTTGGAATTATCTTACAGTGGTGAGTATGTCATTTGGTTATTTTCTGTTCTCAGCAGCAACAAAGTGAACAAATAATAACTATCCACAATGATTCTTAGGTTAAGTATCAAACGTAAACAAGGTAAAAGATAACAAGTTAACTATTCTAGCCATACTAGCATATAGCCCGTCATATGACGGGATCAGTAAAATTTTTAATTTTTCAGTATTGTAAAGTACCCTATGAAGCAGGTAATAAAATGGTTTGTGTTTTGTCTGATAATTATCTAGTACACGCCCAATAATGTGTTTATCTTCATACTCCTCTAAAGTTTCCCTACATAAGGCAATTTGTCGCAACGTCACGAAACTATGATGCCGTTCCCATTAATTTTCATGTTTACAACAGCCAATAGACAAACAATAAACTGCCTTCCGTTTGAAACTAAAGCCAGAATTGTCCTAATTTGAGAATTTGCCCTACTGCTTGAAATCGCCTTATTGGGAATGCAGTTTAGAATCACGCTGAATTCATTTAGTCAAACCATGTGGTTATGTATAAAAAAAACACACAAACAAACTTCTTAATTTTCAAATATATATATAACTTAAACGCTAGATGTTTATTAGTCCGTGAAATAGACTCCTAGACTTTTAGGAAAAGAATTTTTTTGTTAATACCGGTGATAAAAGTTTCATTGCAATAAAAAATAATCGATGATTAAATTTAAAATTATCAATTATATACTTAATCTATTATTTAATATAAAATTAAAAGAAAACTATTTAAGTAATATCTAAGTTCAGTGATAAAACGTTTGAAAATAATGCACGCTATATTTAAATAATTTAAACTAAGAAATGATTAAAGGATGGTTAAAGGAATGACGTCATAATGATAGAAAAATTGTAATTTTAACTATTTATTATGTGGATAAATTGATAAATTTAATCGCCTGCCCTTAGCCGGGGAATCCATTCCAGGTCCAACCGCTTCATAAATTGGTGGACAGACGAATATATAACTTAGGCTATTATTATATAGGGGATACATCGTTTAAAATATAGTTTCAACCTAAAGCCTCTATGGTTTTGAAATTCTCCAACTGCATATCAAAACAGAAACAGTGTTATAGTGTTATCATTTCGCAAAAATAATAAATGTAAAGAAAGCGTAATATTCTACGGCAGGAATAAAAACTGGGTAAATGCATTTTTATATTGTAGATTTTTGAAAATAAAGTGACATTATTAAATAAATAACAATATTTATTGTATAGGGAAATAGTTTTATCCTTATATATGCAAT
>CM063501.1:70083721-70116221 GCA_032207245.1 Pardosa pseudoannulata
TACACGCACACACGCACATTATATATGTAACACGGTGATAAATATCGGATTATACCGGTTATATCGAATTATAGCCACTTTCCCGGGCTACTGGGCAATGGTGATTATCTCGTATTGAATAAAGCAGTCGTGGTTCCATTGAAAGAGTACACGTGATTCTGAGAACAACTTAAATCTTCATTGAGCAGCTGCTAAAAAAACATCTATACCAGTCAATGATAGACAAGAGAATATATATCAAAACTCGTGCTGGAACAAGGAAAGATCCCAGACCTAGACGGAGATGAAATATTTCCCAGAGAAAATAGCTTAGTTATAATAGAAAAAGAGAACTTATATCTGATTAGAAAAGTGAGCCATTTGCCAGCGATAGCTGTAAAACGTGGTGAGTAGACAAACAATTTACATCTACTGCAGAGAAAGCTTTGGAAAATGTGTTGGTAGAATTTTAAGTCGAGGACACTCCTTTAATTAAGATATTTTGTGGTTGGGAAAATAGATTGTAAGGAATTAGAATGGGAGAGAGGAGGATTTTAAAGCTATAGTTTAAGTATTATAACTTTGATATATTACATATATATATGCGTGTGTGTGTAAGGTTTGAAATTTTAAAATTATAAATCAAAACACTGAGTAATAAAAAGAGAGCAAACTGTTTGTGAAATGTTAGAATATGGCTTTAAAGTACACTATTTAAGGGTAGAGTGTGCCAATTTCCAGGAGAGAACAGTCAAATTAAGTGGTTTGTAATTTATTGTTGCAATGGGTCCTTTTGAAAGCAAAATTGCTAATATAGCAGCCATCTGGAAAATCTCAAAGAAGATTTTTAATAAAGTATTATTGACTCGAATAATTGTCTCTATTTTTCTTCCTCTCAGGCACTGTGCCTGATATATATATATATATATATATATATATATATATATATATATATATATATATATATATATATATATATATATACGTACGTATATATATATATATACACATAGATATATATTGATATTCATATATATATATACATATACACATACATATATACATATATACATATATATATATATATATATATATATACATATATATATATATATATATATATATATATATATATATATATATATATGGGTATATGTATGCATGTATGTATACATAGCTGTTTTCGTGAGTTCTTGTATCTAAATCTCATTTTGACTTATGACACTATGTCCCTAAGACTTAATAAATACTAAAGAAATCAATAAGTCAAAGGTTGTTTGGTATACGTCGTGAAGTTGAACCTTGGTCCTAATTGAGCTTTAACTGGTAAATGATCCGAAAGATAAAAATATTTGATACAAAATTTGTAATAAAACTGCTTGCAGTACCTAACAACGTATAGTATCAAAAGCTTCAGAAATATTCTTTTATTTGCGGAGTGGTACGAGCAAAATATAATAAAATTCAAACATAGACTACCAAGGTAGCAGTAGGTTCCCCGGTGTGATACAAAACTTTTAGAATCAGGTGACACCATCAGTTTGGACAAAGTTTCCAGTATCTCTATACGGCATATTCTTTGGTTGTAAACTCCTGAATATCTATACTTTAAGCCTAGAAAGAGATTTATCATGATTTTCGAACTTTAAAAGGATGCCTGCAAAATTTCATGAAAGGTACCTCAATGAAATTCTGCTCTTTCATATTTTCACGAAACTGTCTTCAAGGCTTTCAGATTTGGAATAAAAGTTCTAAAAATGTTTTTAGGAGAAAATAGATGCGCATAAAGAAATATTTCGGCTTTATTTGGCGAATAAAAGTCATGTAAATAAAATACTTTGCTATCTTTGCTGTAAAACTGTTCCTAAAATCCGTACGTATACAGTGAACTATAAAAGAATAATTAGTTTTATTAATTATATAGAATATAATCTCACGAAGTGGTTTTAAAATTTAAAAAAAACTCAAGACTGGTGGTGAGTCGTGAAATGGACAAAATTACCTTTTTTGCAGGCTTTTAAAAATCTTTGAGAGTTTCACACATAATTAACCCCTTCCAGGTTTATTTTATTTCTAGATTATGGGTCAAAAAAAGTCAAATTTTTGTGCTTATATTCATACATATATAATTTTTTAAACATAGTAGCATCATTCGCATACAAAATTTCATAAAATTTAATGTAAAAAATTCAATTTAAATAAATGAGTAATTTACCTGTAAAGTTGGCATTCTGTAAGGAAGAAATCATTAGACTTTGGAGTCAGTTCACACTAACTATAAATATAAAGCTTAGACTACCTAGCTTTTATCTTGAATTAAATTTTACTTATATTTACATAAATGATTAAATTATTATTAATCAAAATTTGATCGTGTATGATACAATCGAAAACACGGTACTGCATAGAGTCCAACATCGCAATCTGGACAGTAGAACCTTGTTTCTCTACTTACCTTCTTCCTCTGTCTCTGAGGAGCAAATAATCTAGTAACGAGAAAAGTAAGCAAAAACATTCGAAATCATAAAAAGCATATGTGAAATAATTCGTGAAAGACTGATTGCACAGCTTAAAATTTCACAGTGCCCGAGCTACACTCGGGATGAGCCAGGATGGTACATTTCGCCTGCCCGAGTTGAGCTCGGGAAAAACCGAGAAAGGGTTAAAATACCCTGAATTGCCTATTTTTAATTTCTTATTTTTCATGAGTTCTATTAGCAATATCAATGCCTTTAGCAAGAATCGCTGCAGCACTCAGAACTATGATAAATCCAAAAATGCAAAGTATTAAAATAGTTTTGAAAAATTTAATAATTGTTTCAGCTTAAATATGTGGTCTCAGTGGCAATTTATGACATTTGGCTCATTTTCATCTCTTATTTCTAGAAATTATAAGGTATATAAACTGGACATAATGCAAGCTTTCCTTTTAAATTTATAATTTTGTGATCTAAAAGGTATCCGATATTTCACTTATTATTTTTTATTTTATGTTTTGTGAAATTAATTTTCTATGTAATTCATATGATATTAATGATATAATATTTCGGTAGGCGACAAAAAAGTTATCAATACAAAATACCGCCAGTGGGATTAAATACTACATCGTTCCTTGATAAAACAGTTACGTTTTCCAGATTAAAACCCTCTATTACATTCTACTGCAATTTCAGAATAATTTGTCGTAATTTCACAACGTGGTTTCAGTGTTAACAGATTTTTATGTAATTCATATGATATTAATGATACAATATTTCGGTAGGTAACAAAAAAGTTACCAACGCAGAATACTGCCAGTGGGATTCAATACTACATCGTTCCTTGATAAAACAGTTGCGTTTTCCAGATTCAAACGCTCTATTACATTCTACTGCAATTTAAGAATATTTTGTCGTAATTTCACAACGTAGTTTCAGTGTTAACAGATTTTTATGTAATTCATATGATATTAATGATACAATATTTCGGTAGGTAACAAAAAAGTTACCAATACAAAATACCTCCAACGGATTCAATACTACATCGTTCCTTGATAAAACAGTTGCGTTTTCCAGATTCAAACGCTCTATTACATTCTACTGCAATTTAAGAATATTTTGTCATAATTTCACGACGTGGTATAAGTGTTAAAAGATTTCTATGTAATTCATATGATATTAAAGATACAATATTTCGGTAAGTGACAAAAAAGTTACAAATACAAAATATCGCCCATTGGATTCAATACTACAACATTCCTTGCTAAAACAGTTACGTTTTCCAGATTAAAACCCTCTATTACATTCTACTGCAAATTAAGAATATTTTGTAATAATTTCACGACGTGGTTTCAGTGTTAAAAGATTTCTATGTAATTCATATGATACAATATTAATGATACAATATTTGGATAGGCAATAAAAAAGTACAATACAAAATACCTCCAATGGGATTCAATACTACATCTTTCCTTGATAAACAGTTACGTTTTCAAGGTTAAAACCCTCTATTACATTCTACTGCAATTTAAGAATATTTTGTCGTAATTTCACGACGTGGTTTCAGTGTTAAAAGATGTCTATGTAATTCATATGATATTAATGATACAATATTTGGATAGGCAACAAAAAAGTACAATACAAAATACCGCCAATGGGATTCAATACTAAATCTTTCCTTGGTAAACAGTTGCGTTTTCCCTGTTAAAACCCTCTATTAAATTCTACTGCAATTTAAGAATATTTTGACATACTCTCACGAGGTATTTTCAATATTGAAAGGTCTTAAAACTGCTGGTGAGTTGAAAAATGGACAACAATTATCTTTTTTGCAGGTTTTAAAATTTTTTGACAATTTTATACCTTATTTATAAATAATTTATTTTGAAAATTGAAAAAAATTGGGCATAGCCTGAAATTTTTATATTCAGTCCTTTAGAAATATTTATTAAATTATTTTACATGTAGGTTGGATTATAGCAAAGGCTGACACAAAGTTTCCAAAACCTAAAGGTAGCATTCTCTGTGGAAAAACACTTCTTCAGCGGACTCTGCATCAGTAAGTTATAAGGGTGTACGATTTAAAACTAACATTTTAGAAGATCAAATTGTTATTAGAAATTTGAGAAACGGTTTGGATATAGATTACCATTAGCAATGTACAAGGTTCTTACATAGCTTATAGCGATATTAGCGGTATACAAACACAGGATTCCTACTTTATTGGGATTACTTTATACTTTTGATGTTTTTCCGATTTCTTAAAGGACTATTTTGTGAATTGTTTAGGAAATTTAAATACTAATAATGAATGAATTTTCACACTCATTCTTAACAAAAAGTCTCTACTGCTTTAAGGGAATCCTAAAAAAAGTAATGAAAATATAGTTCACTTTTATACCAAAAACTAAAAATAATCTGTAAGTCCCACAAAATATAAACATTATTTTACTCAGTTGTTGTGTGTATTTCCGGGAGAAAAAATATTTAACCATGCTAAAGTAGATGTCTATTTAAAAACGTCTTTTTTTGTATTATTTTTGCACAATTATTAACTAAATTTTGCAAAATCTATAGATTGTTTGACAAACAATGCCCGTAATACTACGGTAAGATTTGAAATCAGTTTATTAAATTTTCGCTGCTATACAGGCTGCTCAAAGAAATAACTGTCCATGCTCTAAAGATAAATTTCTATACTGCTACAGTTTTACAGTTAATTCTATAGGGCAATTTATATTAAAAGATCTCTTGAATACCTTTAAAACTAACAAAATTGTCGTCAATTTATCACATGTTTTATAAGTAAATTAGTTAAGTAATACAACTGATAAGGGACTCACAAATTTACTTTGACTTGAATAACATTCGTTGCCCGACCCTATAATTAATACTAGCTTTATCTGCAGCATTTTATTAACATATTTTAATACATATCATCATCAATTTAATATTACTAATTTGCATGATACATGAATATTTACCTTGCAGCAAAAAGCAGACTAAATTTGTAGAAAGCCTCTTAAGAAGAACTTACTAAAAAAGTAGACCGATAAACAGTAAATCATTTTGAAAAAATAACATTTAAGCTATTTGGGACATTCAATTAGAGCTATCGGAAGTGTTTTACAGGTATCAACAGGTATGAGTAAAAATAAATGATTTTTTGCATTGGGTCATATTGACCTTTACGATACATTAGGTACAGAGGCTGTTTGCACATTTTTAGACGATTTTGGTTAGCGGTATTAAAAAATCATTTGTTTCAAAATAAATAACTGCAATTGTACTATGTTTTTAAAAGTCAAAATTATCGGTCTTTCGGACTTTTAAAATCTGCATTATCCAAAAGTCATCCAACAACCCTTACAGGACTCTAGAAAGCTGTTCAGGATTTATGGGATAGAATACCTCTTTTGACACTTCAAAAGTCATTATTATCCTGGAAATTACGGTGTCGCAAGATAGTTCAGAATAAGGGCTATCGAATAGAACATTTCCACCACAAGAATTTTATGCAATTTAGTTTTGTAACTACAATATACATCGTCTAAAAAATGTGTGAACAAACAGCCTTTGTATAAATAGAAAAATATCCCTTCAAAATCCAAATAAATTTAAATTCCTCTAGTAAGGACACATTTATGTTATTTACCAATGATGTCAAGAAATCTGTAGAAAAGATCCCTGTATTATAATTTTTATGGGTATATAAATTTTATTTCGGGTCGTTTTGACCCAAACAGAACATCATGGATGATAACATATTACCTTTTTAAGCTGATTGGTAAAAAATGAAACAAAACAATTTTGGAAGAACACTGCCTCTTTCAGCAGTAGGTACTTTTTTAATTAACTATCATATTGCCAGCCATTGACGATAGATATAGTAAATTTTAATGGGCCACACATTTCATAAATGTCGAACATTAGACTATTAGGTATGGCATTGTTCCTTTTATATCAGCTCTTGAATTCGAATCTCACTGCTAGCAGGTATGTTCATAAAAGTTTGGAATCGGCTTTAAGAAGTAGGTCCCTTTCTCATTAGTCCTTGTGTAGGAAAAAGCAAACCATGACTCTCCATACCAAACCAAACTACTTTATAAATCTAGAATATAAGAAATAATAATAGAATCTACTAGATGATATAAATGCCTTTTATTTTTAACAAATACAGGAAAATACCAACATAATACTTAGTAAAATATGATTTAATGAATATAGTGTACAAACATCTGCGCGCAAAACATTGAATTAGATTTTATGAGTTTCCTTGGTTGCAGTGAGGAACATTCTAAATTTAGCGAGTTTATCTTGTCGAATATCAGAAATAAGGCGTAACAGCTGGTTTGTATGTATCGTGTAATCGAGATCCCACTTTGAAACTTTTAAAGAAAAATCAGCCGAAGAATGATAAGCTTAATTTTATGACACCCAACGGAACTGCGTCACCTTGAGTGTAATTTCAGAAAACAGGTCGTAAAGGATGGAACTTCGGGACGTTTATACCTTTTTTTTGTTTCGAATTAAATTAAGATGTTATGATATCTAGAAATTGTTTAATTTTCTCGGATAATATCAAACACATATCAAACTACTTCTAACAGTTATTAATTTTTTAATTATTTATTACAGTTAACAGTAGAGTGAATTATTTTTCAAAGATGTTTAGGTATATTTAAATATATATGTTTCAATATTCAATAATGTTTGTTTTCAAATAAAACTAAAAAAACTTGATTATATATATATATATATATATATATATATATATATATATATATATATATATATATATATATATATAGTGGGTGGGTGTGGGTGTGGGTGTATCTTTATATATAAAATTCTTCTGTCAGTGTGTTTGTAATAGAACTCCTCCTAAACGGCTGGACTGATTTTGATGAAATTTTGTGTATTTAATTAAGTTGATTCGAGAATGGTTTAGATTCACAATTTGATCCGATAAAAAAGTTTTTTATTAAAAATCCAGAATTATTATAATTGAGATTATTATAATGCAGTCTGAAACCTTCACTGCCAACGTATCTTTGGCGCAGTGTTCAGAGCAACGGGATTCAGTACGAGAAGTCCCATAATCGAACTCCCGTACAGGCGATGTAGGAATTTTAATTTAATCTAATTACGCTTGTGATGACTGTACGTGTGGTGGCTTCAAGTAATTTTAAAATATTTTTTTCATTACTTTTCCATCAAAACGGTAAAATTTAAATTTATTTAAAAACATTCTACAATTTTTGGATCTACAACATTAAAACAGGACAATGTCTATTGGATCGTTTAGTATATATATATATATATATATATATATATATATATATATATATATATATATATATATATATATATATATATATATATATATATATATATATATATATATATATATATATATTATATATATATATATATATATATATATATATATATATATATATATATATATATATATACATACATGTTTGTATGTGTGTATAATTAGTAATCATATGTATTGTAAAATCAGCTTAAATTTAAAAATATGCGATTTTGTTCTAAGTTTTCTTTACTAAGACAAACCGGAGACGTGCTTTATTTTTCAGCTCATTTAAATGAATGAAACAAAAAAAAATGTGTATACCCTTTGTATTTTCCATCTTTGAAGATTTCATTACTTTGTTAATGTACAGATAATAACGTAAATAGAATGAGTAACGTAATGTTTTTAATTAATAAAACAAAGTGTAAAATATTATGCTTAGTAAAAGGATATCTTTAGGTGACTGTAGTTGTGCTTGCGTGCAAAATACTGAGTCCGGTTTTAAAAGTTTTCTTGTTTGAAGTGAGAAAATATTCTAAATTAGCGATTTTATCTTGTCAAAAATTTAAAATATCACTTACAGCTGGTTTGTATGTTACATTCATGTAAACCGCATTGAAACTTTAAAAAAAATACTTTAAAATTTTTAAAGATTTTCTTTTATTTTTTAATTAATTTAACAAAGTAAAAAAATGACTATACTTAGTAAAAGGATATCATTAGATGAATGTACTTTATAAACATCTGAGAGCAAAATATTGAATCAGCTTTTATGAGTTTTCTCGGCTGAAGTGAGGAAACTTTCTAAATTAACGACTTCATCTTTTCAAAAATATGAAATAGGACATAACATCTGGTTTGTATGTAAAGTTCGTATAAACTTGATCCCACTTTGAAACTTTGAAAGAAAGATTAGCTAAAGAATGATAAGCATAATTTTATGATTGTGTCGTATTCTAGTATAATTTCAGAATACAATATAAGATAAAACTTATCTAAGATAAAATTTCGAGGCATTTTATTTTTTTAAGTCAAAGTAATTTCAGGTGCGATGTTAAACTATAAAATTAGTTAAACTTTTTCTGGTTATTATCAATCACATTTCAAAACACTTATGACTGTTTTGTTTTTTAACTGTTTCTTACAAGAACCGGGGAGTAAAATACCTTTTAGAAATTTTTAGTTACATCAAAGTATAAATATCTCTAAACATTAAATTACAAAATGGCGGAGTAGTTTTATTTCTAAACATATTTGAATATAGTGAATGTCTAACCAAAAGACCTATACATAATAAATTTTATTAAATTTGCGTATTTTAAATTTCTAGATACATAAAAATAATAATAATACAATCTAGTGCGTAATGGAGTATATTTTATTATTTTTAAGAAGTAAAACAGAATAAGGCTGAGCAAAATGATATGATATCGTATGACCATATCATATAATTTAATGTAGTATATAAATATATGCTCACAAAATACTGGGTCGGCTTTTTATAAGTATTAGCAATAACGGAAAAATTTAATAAATTTACCTTGACAAATATATGATAATAGGCATAGCAACTTTGAATGAACCGTTCGCGTACTTGAGATCATACTTATAAAAACCAATAAACGTATAAAAGCCAACTAAAATACCGGGTTGGCTTTTATAAGTTTTATCAATAACGGACCAAATTTAATAGATTTACCTTGAAAAATATCTGAAAATAGGCATAGCAACATTGAATGTACTGTTCGCGTAATTGAGATCACACTTTGAAACTTTTAAGAAAAATCACAAAAAATTTATAAGTGCAGTTTGAGGACTTGTCATTTTCAATGTAACTTTAAAAGACAAGACTTTAAGAGTGAAATTTCGAAACATTTTAATTTGTCAAATTTAATTAAGAGGTTATGAGGTATTTTTAAAATTTCTCAATTAATATTAAACTTATTTCAATATGATTATAAATATTTTAAATTTTTAATTATTTATTTTAATTAGCAGTCAAGGGAAATACCTTTTAGAGATGTTTCGTTACATCAAAATATAAGTATAAATATTCAATTAAATTTTTTTAAATAAACTTTCAAAATTTTCATGAATTATTCCTGTACAGAAAGACCTATCTATAACTATTAAATGGGTATAATTTAAAAATATTAATGGGTTTTAAGTTGTTTTTAACAAAGCATATAACCCAAGAGACTTATTTTAATACATTTCAATACGATACGTCAGAGATTCAACATATTGCAAATATATTTCTAACCAATAATTATATAGATATTAAAATTTTTGTTTGCTTTTTTCGTTGCTTTTTTGTGAAAAGTTTAAAAGAACTAGAACAGTTTCTCGAATGACGCAATACTTCTTTATTTTTGCATGCTGTAAAATTTAGTTTAATAGATAAATTTTGGTAAAATTATATCAAATGTTAAGTGTAGCATATAAACGGTACAGAGGCATTATATTTATTCGGCACTATTCGAGAAATTTACATGTTAGCAGTTCTTTTGGTTTACAGTCGCCAATGTCAGGCTGTATTTTTTTTTCTTATCATTTTCTGGGATTTAGTTAATTTAGTTATGACGGGTGAAGTTATTTCGGTTCTTACTATTTTTGAAATTGTTAAAAAGTATCAGGATATTCTAAATCAAACAAGATGCTTTGGTTTGGAACATTTTTGTTTTGTTCTTATTTTCTGGGATTTAGTTAATTTAGTTATGACGGGTGAAGTTATTTCGGTTCTTACTAATTTTGAAATTGTTAAAAGTATCAGGATATTCTAAATCAAACAAGATGCTTTGGTTTGGAATGTATTTGTTTTGTTCTTATTTTCTGGGATTTAGTAATTTAATTATGGCGGGTGTAGTTATTTCGGTTCTTACTATTTTTGAAATTGTTAAAAAGTATCAGGATATTCTAAATCAAACAAGATGCTTTGGTTTGGAACATTTTTGTTTTGTTCTTATTTTCTGGGATTTAGTAATTTAATTATGGCGGGTGTAGTTATTTCGGTTCTTACTATTTTTGAAATTGTTAAAAGTATCAGGATATTCTAAATCAAACAAGATGCTTTGGTTTGGAACATTTTTGTTTTGTTCTTATTTTCTGGGATTTAGTAATTTAGTTATGACGGGTGAAGTTATTTTGGTTCTTACTATTTTTGATATTGTTAAAAAGTATCAGGATATTCTAAATCAAACACGATGCTTTGGTTTGGAACATTTTTGTTTTGTTCTAATTTTCTTTGATTTAGTTAATTTAGTTATGACAGGTGAAGCTATTTCAGTTCTTACTATTTTTGAAATTGTTAAAAAGTATCAGGATATTCTTATGTGTGAGGTGGGTTTTGCATTTCATTCTAAACTCCAAGTGTGTGGGAACAACGGCATTCCAAATCTGGGAGGGGGTTGGGGGGAGAAATTATTTCAAAATTTTTCTAAGGGAGGTAGGAGTGTTGAAGAATGTTTGTGGCGCTACCCTTTCCAATTTTCAACTGCTATTAAATTTATTTTGCATTTCTTTTATTACACGGGGATTTGAGGAGGGGAACCCCCCTCACATGTTAGATTTTTTTATAATATTAGTACTTATTAAAATGCTATATATTGTGTTTATTCTGTTGATATATATCATAAATATGACTAGTCTGTTATTTTTTTTTTTAAGTAACGTAAAAAATGATAATTGTGCTAATTTTATTTTAATAATGCTTTAAATTGTTAATCTGTTTTTTTTCCTTTTAAAGTTTAGTTTTGTTAATGCTGTGTTTCAAATATGCCATGTGACTACCGACATGCTGTAAAATATAGTTTAATAGATAATTCTTAGTAAAATTATATCAAATGTTAAGTGTAGCATATAAACTTTACACAAAATTCGTAGTTGTCTTTGAGTTGAGTTTTCTAAAGGGAAGTGAAGAGTTTTCTGAATTTAACGAGATTATCTTAACCCTTTAAAGGTCACCAACATAAATTCTTAAGAATTTAATGAAATCAGTTTGTAAATGTTATCAATCAATCTTATAATTGTAAAATGTATGAAGTTTTTTTTCCATTCTTTAGAGGGGTTTGCGTTATAAGATACTTAAGATTTTGAGGAGTGGTTTCCCTGACAAATCTACTTCCCTGTACAGCGTGAACATAATATTTTTTTAAAATTTTAATTATATTGAAAGAAGAAAATTTAAATATCCTTAAAAAAGTATAATAAATACATAGCTTAACAATTTATAAGGGTGTTTTGGATACCTATTTTTATTTGGGGTCATACTGAGAAAAATAGAATTACTAACTTTCCAGGTTTAGAAAATTTAAATAGATATATTTCAGAAGGAAATATAAATTAAATGTAGTGATACTATCTGTTGTCAGTTTAAAATCTTAAAAACATAAAAAAACGAAAAAAAATTAATATATCTCCATAAAAGTAGAGAAAAAAGATGTTTAGCACGTGGTTTCGCTGAGGAACCACTGTCCACTAAAAGGTTAATGAAAATCAAAAATAAGTCATAAAAATGCTCAGAGCTTTATAACCAAGTTGGCGGGGAATCTCTGTTCTTGTTTCAAACCAAGATGCTATATATTCTAAAACGGTAACATTTTTCTTTTTTCCAGTATTATTTTGGGAATGCATTCAAAAAATGTGTAAGTAGTTTTTCTAAAGGATATTAAATTTAACATTTTATTTGTATACTGTAATATTCTATTTCATTAAAAAATACTTTACATAAAGAAATTAGGAACATAACACCTTGTTAAGTGGAAAAGTAAAATATCATTATACTTTAAAAAAAAGCACAAAAAAAGTCTAATCTAAATTATCTTTGGTATATCATTCCAGAACTCTAAAACATGTCTCTACAACTAAACATGTTAATAGCAAGTTATCATATTACAGTTTTTAAGTTCCTTTCATTTAAAGCTTGTCATAATATATCCTTTAAAATATACTCGTAATTAATTGACTAATGGATTTTTCGATTTGTGTTGTTATTTATAATACAAATTACAGTTGTACTAATATTACAGTTACTTATTACTAATGGTGATATTAAAACACGATTTAGCCGCAATAAGGACATTTGAGATTCATTATTTTTTAATAAAATTATAAACTCAATTTTTGTGTTCTCTTTTAAAATCTATTTAAGATTTTTTTTTCAGTTTTATCTACTAAAAGATATATCTAGTGATATGATACTTAAATAATGGAGTAAAAAATACAGTCATTAAAATGCAGTAATTAGTTAATAAGAGTGCGCAAGTCGGAGTCCGATATGTCTTGTTGCAAAACGTCACAAACTTGCGTCATAATATGATCGATAACATCCTTTCACATTTAAGTGCATTTGTTGCTAAATTAAGAAGCAAAATTTTAAATTAAGCCATTTATATAACTTTTAATGATTCGACCATCTTATTTCAAGTTGGAATGACTGAGTGTTTTCACGGTTTAATATTGAAAACAATGCCCAGAGCAATTCTTTTATTTTTGCTAAGAGCCCTTGAAACTCGAGTTGAGTTCTTTTCTTTTAACTGAACGATATTAGCCCTAATTAGTTTCATTTTTATGCTTCAAGTAATAAGAAAATGCAACGCATAAAGAATTAAATAACTATGAAACAATAAATTATTAACTTTAAACCACACAATATTTAAATATAATTACTCTAAAATAAGGCCTAAACGAATATTTTAAATTACCCTATACGATATTAAATTATTTATAAGGTTTGTATTTTTTTGTTGTTGTTGTTAAAATTATAACTAAAGAATGTATATTTAACTATTGTTATTTTACCTTAAACTACCATGGATGTATTTTGTGAGATATATCCATCGTCAGTTGCTTATTTCAATACATTTTTAGCTAGCTTGCAACTTAGTAAGTGATCTTAAAAGAATCCATCTGGATCATACTTAAAACTGATAAATTATAATTTAGACAAGTGAAAACGCTTAATTAAAAAATATGTGAAACCTAAAAATAATAGTTAAGGGTTAATATCATTCTAAGTGATTACTTAAAACATCTTAGGCATTGAATTTTAGGTGGTGCAGGGTATCACCAGGGTACCTTGGCGAATTTGACGAAATTACTAGTGATGGGCTTGACTGAAGAACAGGGTGCACCGGCCAACTTGACGATAAAACTCTGTGTATGACCTAATATTTTCTCCTGATCTCACAGTGTCCACACAATCTGTATCTATATTTTAATTTATATTATATCTGTATCCACTTCTTCTTGTGGAAACCATTTCTTATATATTAAATGCTCGTAATACTCAGATATAATGAACAGTTAAAGATTCACTATGGCTACTTTTTAATAATTTGGAGCTGTTGGCTTTGTAAATTGTTAAACGATAAATTGCTCATAAATGTAATTGTCCGTTATTTCAGTGGTTATGGTTAATGAAGCAAATGTATATAATTATATTACTGTCTACATGATTTAAAGTCGCCCAAAAACAGCAAGGGATAGAATGTTGTTCGGATGAAATACCTTTGTGTTTTAGTAAACATCGCCAATAATTTCTTCAAATTTGCCAAGGTGCACCCTCTTCTTCAGTAGTACCACCATATTTTTAGTCAATTAATTTAATTTCACAAAATTAATAACAAATAAGTATTTGGAGCCTTTAATATGTAACAAAAGTGTTGCACATAGATAGACGGATACCAAAATAATATAAATAAAGACAAGAATTCTTTGGACACTGCAAGATCAGGCGTAACTGTTAGGTTGGCATGATTAGAGCTTTATCGCCAATTTGACGGGTGTATCCTGTTCTCATGTCAAACCAATTTTATCCTAAACCATTTATGGTTTGAGAATCAATACCGAAGAAGTTAAATTTATTAGAAGGCCTAGTATCATCGAAATAAGTAAAAATAAAAGCCCACAAAATTCTACAATCTGAGACACTTGTATTATAAACTGTTAATTATTTTGTTTATAATGGAAGCATGCATGTGTGTTTTTCATTTCTTACTAAAACATCATTATTTAAGGAGGTTTTGTAATAAGAAATTAAAAAAGGATGTTTGACTTCTGTAGTACCACAAACGGTAAATGTATATATCAACTTGAGCAACCTAATGAAATGAATAATCTTACAGACCATTCATTAGTTCATTATTTCAGTTATTGAAAAGCTAAAATAAATAAACATTTCTACATGGTTTAGGATTAAAAATCTTTTATCTTCATTTTATAGCATTGGATGTTTGGTTTAGAGTGATACGGGTAACTCTTTTACTACACATGGACACTAGAGTGGAATCTACTGCTGAAAGCCGAATTCAAATAACAACTAACATTCATGCTAGCAACAGCATTCAAACCCATGAAACCCTAAATTCAATGTACTAACCACACAACCATTAGTAGTAATTGTGCTTACATAAAAATTGCGTTTTCGAGTAATTTGAATTTATGTTTGGAACAGATGCACTATAGACGCCGACCCCGTTTGCAATGATGAGTTTTTTATGTAGGGTGACCAAAAAAATGCGCGTTTGAAAAATCGACCAAGTAAAAAAACATAGCGGCGGTACGCGTTTTTTTCACATTTTATAGCATTATTATAGCACAATTTATAGCACGATTCACAATTTATAGAATTATTAAAATAAAATTAGCATAATAATTATCATTTTTTGTATTATTTAAAAAATAAATAACAGATTAGTGATATTTATGGTATATATCAACACAGCATAAACACAATACATGTAATTTTAAAAAACATTAATATCATAAAAAATCTAACACGTGAGGGGGCTCCCCTGCTCAACTCCCTTCCCCTTGTAATAAAAGAAATGCAAAATAAATTTAATATCAGACACACCAACCCACTTATCACCCCATAAAACCGCCAAAAATTCGCCAAGTTTAGTGGAAAGAAAACACGGCGTTTATAATAAAACTGTATCTTATATTTAATTATTTCTTTTCTGATTTTTGTATATTTCTTGTCAATTTATTTTTAAAAATAATTAAAATTAGTTTTTTGAAACATTTTTATAGTAATTTAAAAATAAAAATACAAGGGGGAACCAATAAATAACGCGCATATTTTTAACACAAAAAATAGAATTCATGACAATATACATTTGGTAAGGATGTCCGATTTATTACTGTCCTGAATAACTGCCATTCAAATCCTGGTGGCATATAGCTCAATCGACTGTGAGTAGCAGTTCCACAAGAAATGTTAAAAAAATCATTTTTTTCATTCAACATCGTTCGATTCTTCTTTCGTAAGACATTATCGATTACATCAATATTTTCACAGTAACTGGCTTCCCGAATCTTCATCAACTAAAATCATTCTCTCTCCTTTAAGGGGTCATACGACTGTTAAATCGTCAAAAAAATTTGACTTTTCAGAAAAAATATTATTAAAATGAAATTAATATTAAAATGAAAAGAATTCAGTTCTGAACATTTTAAAACAATACTCTTAAAAACATTCCAATATTGAAAGAAGGTATGAATGAAAACGTGTCAGTTGTTTACTGTAAATAAATTTAAACTTATAAACTTTTAATTTGATTTTTCTCAAATTGTGTTTTTTTTCATGTAACACGCATATTACCTCAAAAGGTTTTAAATTTTTTTCATGAAATTTTTACAGGTTGTATACATTATAGTTTTCACTCAATTGAACCTAAATTTTCTTATATATTTCCGAAATTTTTAATGATAAATTTTTAACTTTTGAAGGAAAAAAAATTCATTTTACTTCAAATATTCTTTCAAATACATAAGTATTTTGAATATAAACAAATTTAGGTTGAAATGTGTTTTATATATTGTAGTATGTTTTAAAATAATAAGTTTGTCTTAATTATATTTTTAGTAATCACGCTTATTAGCCTTGATATAATTTTTTTAACAACAAAGTGTCTCTTATGTAAAACCTTCTAACAAAAATATTATTTATATTTTAGAAATGAATGAGATGCGTGTAAAGATAATATTTTGTTCTGAGTATGCTAAAAAATTATGTTTGTAAAAATGGTAGTTTTTAAGGTATGAGAAATCAAAAATGATAACTATTTTACATTTTTTCTACTTTAAAGAGACGTTGTTATTGTTATTATTTATCTAGAATGACCTGATAAATCCGTTGAAGAGTAAAAAATCGGAAGCAAGGAGGGGAGAAGTATAAATTTTCTCCCAAAGAAGTCCCAAGCAGTTTAAAATATGTTCAGATGATGCCTTATGTTGGTGGCATTTTGGGGCAAAGCGGGTAAGATTTAATATTTAAGAGTTGCATTACCTCTTAAACATCTCACATCATATTTTGTTCCATGTGGATAAGCCATGTCAGTGAATGTTCCACTTGATATAGTTATTACAGACTGTTCTTTAAAAATACGCAATTTACAAATAGATTCCTCCAACTTTCTTTCCTTATTCAAAAAGAAATTATACCATTGTTTGTTGTTTCTCCAGATTTCATAACGTAATCACAAACCAAACTCCATTTTAACGTGAGAAAAAGCTAATGATAACTACATAGAATCTCCGATATCTCTTTAGCATTCGATGTAGGCAAAAAAACAATCTGTTTTGAACATTCACATTTTTCCTACTTAATGTACTATAGCAAAGAAAATTTACTTTCTTTTCTTATTCAAAAAAGAAATCTTACCATTGTTTGTTGTTCCCCCAGATTTGATAACGTAATCACAAACCAAACTCCATTTTAACGAAAGAAAACGCTAATGACAACTACATAGAATGCCCGATATCTCTTTAGCATTTGATGTAGGCAGAAGAACAATCTATTTTGAACATTCACATTTTTACCATTTAACATACTATAGCAAAGAGAATTTACTTTATTTTCTTATTCAAAAAGAAATCTTACCATTGTTTGTTGTTCCTCCAGATTTGATAACGTAATCACAAACCAAACTCCATTTTAAAGCGAGAAAACGCTAATGATAACTACATAGAATCCCCGATATCTCTTTAGCATTTGATGTAGGCAGAAGAGCAATCTATTTTGAACATTCACATTTTCCCACTTAATATACTATAGCAAAGAGAATTTACTTTCTTTTTTTATTCAAAAAGAAATCATACCATTGTTTGTTGTTCCTCCAGATTTGATAACGTAATCCCAAACCAAACTCCATTTTAACGAAAGAAAACGCTAATGACAACTACATAGAATGCCCGATAACTCTTTAGCATTTGATGTAGGCAGCAGACCAATCTATTTTGAACATTTGTATTTTTCCCACTTAATATACTATAGTAAAGAGAATTTCCTTTTTTCCTTATTCAAAAAGAAATCTTACCATTGTTTGCTGTTCCTCCAGATTTGACAACGTAATCATAAAATAAACTCAATTTTATTGCAAGGAAATGCTAATGATAGCTACATAAAATCCCCGATATCCGTTTAGCGTTTGAAATAGGCAGAAGAGCAATCTATTTTGAACATTCACATTTTTCCCACTTAATATACTAAAGCAAAGAGAATTTACTTTTTTCCTTATTCAAAAATAAATCTTACCATTGTTCCTCCAGATTTGATAACGTGATCACAAACCAAACTCCATTTTAACGCGAGAAAACGCTAATGATAACTACATAGAATCCCCGATATCCGTTTAGCGTTTGAAATAGGCAGAAGAGCAAGCTGTTTTAAACATTCAAATTTTTCCCATTTAATATACTATAGCAAATGAAAATTTACTTTCTTTCCTTATTCAAAAATAAATCTTACCGTTGTTTGTTGTTCCTCTAGATTTGATAATGTAATCACAAACCAAACTCCCTTTTAACTAGAGAAAACAGTAATAATTACGTAGAATAGCAATCTGTTTTGAACATTCACATTTTTCCCACATCATATAGACTATAGCAAAGATAATTTACAGCTAAGTGGCTTATTGAAACCCCTTTGTACCTGTCTCTCTTTTTATTAAAAATTACAATTGTGCTTTTTTTAAAGAGTATTTTATTTATCATTAAATAAAGTTATGCAAAAATAATCTTTAATTGTGAAACGTTAGAAATTTCCTTCCCTTAGTTTAAACTGGCACCTATAAATCCAATATGATGAGTAACTATTCACCTTTATATTTAAAACGCCTAAGAAATTTGATCCATTATTGTGAGGATCATACATCACTATTTTGCAATTAAAATGCTTTATACACTAACATCAGAAACTCAATAATCTCTCATAAATAATATGATTGTTTGTTAAACATTTGTTCATTTAATCTGGATGTTAGGTGATGAATTAATTTAAAGTTTTACCTCCACTTCAAAGCGAAAGACATAATAGATGGTGCTTGAATTCTTGTTAAATTCTTGAGGATTCACTACATTTAAAAGTGTCTGATACAAAAACTTTTATATTTTTTATTTATTCATATTTCTTCTTGAATATTTTTTCCTTTAAGATTTCTTTTTGTGGTTATTACTTTCCATAAAGAGAGTTATTGAACATTTGATATTTTGTAAAATTTCAAAGTTTAAAATTGAAGCATATAAGTGTCAAATCAATAACTCTTTTCTATTAGTTTCTTTTTCAGTTTTCAAAGAAGAAATCATTTTAAATGGATTCCTTTTAAGTTTTTTTCAAACTATTTGATCCAAAATGTTGCATAATTATTCTAGCAGAAAATTTACTTTTTATAGTCAAATTTCGGCAATGGGAAAGTATTTTCAAAAATTTAGAAATATTGAGAAATATACCAAACAATGGCTTTGCAAAGTTACAGAGATATAAATAGATTTTGAATTTTGAATTCTCTGGTACACTCTCAATAATTTGTTTATCTTAATACTCCTCTAAAATCTCCCGATACTGGGAAGCAGTTTAAAATCCCGTTGATTTCAATTAGTCAAACCGTATGGTTATGTATAAAAAACAAATACACAAATGAACAAACTTCTTAGTTTTCATATATATAACTTAAACGCTAGTTATTTATTAGTCCGTGAAATAGACTATAGACTCCTACACTTTTATGAAAAGAATTTGTTATTAATACAGGTAATAAAATTTCCCATGTAACAAAATATAATCGATGATTAAATTTTAAATTTTCGCATATTTACCTAATCTATTATTTAAGCAAAATATAAAAGAAAATTATTTACGTAGTATCTATGTTCAGTGATGAAACGTATGAAAATAATGCTGTAGATATTTAAATAATTTAAAATAAGAAATGATTAAATGAGATAGTTAAAGGAATGACTTCATAATGCTGGAAAAAAATGTTATTTTTACCTATTTATTATGTGATAAATTAATAAGTTTAATCACCTGCTCTTAACCGGGGGAAATAGGGCTCGAAATAATGGCCTAAAACGCTCGAAAAGGGGGGAAGAGTTGGATTTCGAATGTTTTAAAGACGACAATATTTATCACTGTGATATGAAGAACATTTATACCAGTTTTATTTTAGAATCGGGTTTCATAGTTTAGGAGATGTGGAACATACATACCTTTATATTTACCCATAGTTTAGGAGCAGGTAAATTTTACTTGCTTTGAATTTTGCTAAACCTAACTCATAAAGAATTCAATATGGATGCCTCTATCCATTCCAGGTCCAACCACTTCATAAATTGGCGGACTGATAACTTAAGATATTATTATATAGGGGATAAATTTTCATGAAATGAAATAATCATCCTACTGCAAAAATATGAATCTGTGATGTTAACGTTTTTGGAAAAAAGAGCATTATGAATTTTCCGTTAAAGTTTACCATTTCATAGATCTGTTGTCCCCATAACATATCAAAATAAGTTTAAAAAATTTCGAAAATTGTGTTTCACAATGTTGGAAAAGAAGTTAATCCAATATAGTGGAGAAGAAAAATTAATATAACATAGTGGTTAACCAACACCTCAATAAGCAACAATAATAATTTATATTATAAAGGTGTGTTAGCTTTATTTCAAATCTTTTGTAGTGTTTAAACTAAAAAAGTGTTTTATAATTAGTAATGTGTTCTGCACACCTAAAAGGAAAAAAATAAATAATGAACAATTCGTTGAGTATTCCAAATTCATTTCAGTGAAGAATATAAAAGAATGTAATTATTGGTAATGCGTTTCTAGAAAATTTCCTTTTTACTCATCCCCCACTTTCCTCCGACAGCAATTATATGACTGATTTTATTCAAAAGAAAAGGCATTCTTTCTAAAAGTTTCTGAGGTCTTTATTTTTAATTTTTGTACTTTAATGAAAGCACTAGGCTTCGTTTCCTTTTGAGATAATGTGTTCTCAAAGAAATATTCGGATGTTTCTCAAAGCAATGATACAATTAAATCAAAAGTAATACTAATTAATAGAGTAAAAGAAATTGTTGTTAATACCAGTGATAAAATTTTCATTGCAACAAAATAAAAATAATCGATGATTAAATTTAAAATTTTCACATATGTACCTAATCTAATATTTAAGCCAAATATAAAAGAAAATTATTTACGTGATATTTAAGTTCAGTGATAAAACGTATGAAAATAATGCAGACGATATTTAAAAAATTTTAAATAAAAAATGATTAAATGGGATTGTTAAAGGATTGATGTCATAATACTAGAAAAAAATGTTATTTTTACCTATTTTTTATTTGATAAATATAATCTCCTACTCTTAACCGGGAAAAATAGGGCTTGAAATAAAGGGATTAAAATCTCGAAAATTATGGGAAGGAATGGATTTCGAACATTTTAAAGATGACAGTATATTTTTAATGTGATGGGAATCATATTTATACCAATTTATTTTAGAAACCGATCGATAGTTAACAGAAGATAAACTTTACTCCCTTTGAATTTTGCTAACCCTAACTCATCAAGAATCCAATATGGATGCCTCTATAAATTCCAGTTCCAACCGCTTCATAAATTCTAGGACAGATGGACAGATAACTAGACTATTATTACTGCATAGGAGATAAATATTGATGAAATGAAATGAATCATTCTTCTGCAAAAATATGAATATGTTATGTTAACGTTTTCGAAAAAGAGCATGCCGTATTTTCAGTTAAAATTTACCATTTAATAGATCTATTGTCCCCATAACATATAAAAAAATGTTAATTTTTTTAATTGTGTTTCTCTATCATGGAAAAGAAGCTAATCCAATATTGTGGAGAAGAAAAATTAATCTAACATAGTGGTTAACCAAACGCCTCAATATGTAACAATATTAATTTATGTTATAACGGTTTGTTAGTTTTATTTCATATCTTTTGTAGTGTTTAAACTAAAAAAGTATTTTTTAATTAGTAATGTGTCCTGAACACGTAGAAGGAAAAATATAAATAATGGAAGATTCATGGGGTATTTCAAATTCATTTCAGTGAAGAATATAAAAGAATGTAATTATTGGTAATGCGTTTCTGGAAAATTTCATTTTTACTCATCCCCCACTTTCCTCCGACAGCAATTATGTGACTGATTTTATTCAAAAGAAAAGGTATTCTTTCTAAAAGTTTCTGAGGTCTTTATTTTTAATCTTTGTACTTTAATGAAAGCACTAGGCTTCGTTTCCTTTTCAGATAATGTGCTCTCAAAGAAATATTCGGATGTTTTTCAAAGCAATGACACAATTAAATCAAATGTAATTCTAATTAATAGAGTATAGTAGTACACGTCTAAGGATAAATAATCAAGCATGTAACACTAATTAATGGAGTAATGTAGAACACGTCTAAGAATAAATAATTAAGCATGTAACTTATATGTCGTATATAACCCTTATCCTGAAGTTTCCAGAATTGCATAAATTTCTATACTTTTTATTTTATGTATTCTACTCTTTTTATCTTAAAATAATTTATGTTGTAGCTTATATAGAGGAAAATAAAAAGATATATTTGCTAACTAAAATGAACGTGGGATATATGGAATAGGATAAGAAATTAAATTTTTATGTCAAGAGAATGGCTGTTCTCTATTTGCTTAACACGATATTTACCTACATTCTGATGCTTCCATGTATTATACGAGGGTCACTATGAAATTTTTGAGATACTACTATGTTTTTAAAGTTATACTTACAAAATTTTAGGTATGTTCAAAGTAGTCTCTTCCAGCATCAATGCACTTTTGTTGACGAATTTTCCGCAGATTAAATGCCTCAAGCCATTCATTTCTTAGAATAGATGAAAAATGCTTTTATAGCCACATCAGTCTCTTCTTCTGAATGAAAACGACGTCCACGTAAGTTCTTCTTTAGATTAAAAAATAACCAAAAGTCACACATAACTATATCAGGTGAATACGGCTGATGTTCTATCACTTTAATTTGTTTTTGTTTAAGAAACTCAACTCTTAATCCAGCTGTATGTAAAGATGCATTGTCATGGTGAAGCATTAGTCCCCTAACATACACTTCTTGTTGAATTTGTGGAAGACATTTAGTGGTATACGAGTTTGTGATACTGTCTTCTGTCCTTCCAACTTGATGGCTTTGACCAGTACCGTACTTCTGACCAAAACGGCATGCATCATTTTTTGAGTTCGCTTTGTTTTTCACCATTCTCGGCGTGGGATCATCTTCAAATACCCATACTTTGCTTTCTTGAAGTGTTGGAACGTTAAAAAACGGTATGTACGTTTCATCACCCGTTACAATTTTATAAATAATGCAGTGGCCACCATCATTTAGCAATTTAAGAATATCTTTACTGATTCTGAACGCTCCCCTTTTTTTGTGCTCCGTTAGATTATTTGGAACCAACGACAAACTACTTTTTTCATATGTAATTCTTCATTAATAATTTTGTGTATGGCTGCGGATCTAGTGTTAAGTTCCTTCTGTATAATTTTCTAGGTACAGCGATTATCATCCATTAATATTATTCTAATGGCAGACACATTATCCGGGATTACTGCTGACGGCGACATTCCTGTGTGTTCTTCGACCTGAAGAAAATTGCGACCTCTGCTAAATTCTTTAAACCATCTGAATACAGTAGCACGAGCTGGAGATTCATCACCAAATGCCAATTGCAACCGTTGAAAGCATTCGTCTTGATTTAATCCTACTTTAAAATCGTAGAAAATCATAGCGGGAAAATGTTCTCGAGTCAAATACATTTTCTGTTGAAAATTTATTCTACACTAAACAAGTTGAAGTAAGTCAGTAAAAGTTTGTCTCCTGTATTAAAATACTTTGTATTTTAAAATTAAACTATTATTTTTATTTTATAAATTCTTATCTGAGCGTATCTCAAAAATTTCAGAGTAAGGCTCGTATACACAATTAAGAATCATTACAGCAATATAAAACTTCAAGGTTTCCTATATCGGCCACAAAAAATGGAATTCGTTATTTCTAAAAGTTTCTATAATCGTTATTTCTATTACTTTGTGCTTAATGGTATCACATGATATTCATAAAAGAATACACCAGTTTTGAATTTGTTATAATATCAATTAGATCAGATGTAGGTATTTCTTGACTTGTATACTTGAATTGAAGAGCAAACTTTAAAATTGCAGTTTTAGTTGCTGTGAAGATGGTTTTCTTTTTTTGACAATAACTCAGATGGTTACTTTGTAGTAAAAGTCGGTTTTCAGTTTGTTCTTTGTGAATCTATTATTACGTTTGAACGTGTATTTCAAAAGAAATTTAAATATGATTCTAAAATGCCACCAAAATTCGTCGATGGCATAACCAGTTTAACCCTTTAACGATCGCTTAATTTTGAAGAAAATGGTCATAAGAGTGCCAATTTTTTTATTACGTAAAATTACATAAAACTATGTGTATATAATGTATATATTCCTTTTTAATTTGAGTTGATAGATATAATTAATTTTCTAGGAAAAGTAAACAATCAGGGTTATTATGACTGAATGTTGGTTTTCCAGCAAATTCAAAACTAGAGTTATAATTAATCTATTAATCTTTTAACTGATCTCCGAGTGATCGAGAAAAATAAATCTTAAAATTTTGATGTTTAGTATTTCGGTCAATTTTTGTCACTATGAAGTGGAACTCTTTTGTGTTACGGTTCTTAGAGCGAGTGTCAATTGTTACTAAATATAATTATCAAAACAGGGGAAGGTATTGGTTGTTTTTGTCCTTTTTGCAAAATTACATTTTAAATTTTAAAAGTAACTTAAATAGTATGCTTATCTTATTTTAAACATTTTTAACTGAAATTATATGTCTACGAAAGTAAGCCTATCAAAACATTAATAAAACCCATTGTTCTTTATATAAGTGAATGTTGGACAATCAACAAAGAAGATGAAATAATATCCCTATATGAAAGAAAAATCCTAAGGAAGAACTCTTCTATTTTCTACAATAACGATAAGAAAATTCTCTACAATCATGAACTTTATAAAAGCATCCCGTATCAGATGGCTGGGACACTGCAAAAGAGATAACAGTCTCTAGAGCTGAAGTAATAAGGCAAAATCGTAGACTACCTACTAGACGGATCAGTGATGTCAAGAAAGACCTTAAGCTAATTCGAGTCAACCGATGGAGGGCTATTGTGCCGAATATAATCAGGTGGAGAGATAGCCTTGACAAGCTGCAATGCTTACAAAAAAGAGGATATATCTCTGATTAAAGATTGATTAGAAAAAGACCTATACTATGTTAAGGAATGTTCTATGCACACTATGTAGTGTATTTTAATAAAATCCTTCTCGCCTAAAGAGGAGATATTTGAAATATGTATTTCTGAAGCATATAAAGTTTCACTCATTGGCCACTTAGTACAAAAGAACATAATAACTAAATACTAATAAAGCTATACTGAAAATGTTATTGAAATACCAAACAAGCAAAGATCTTAAATTTGCGTAGTTGTGACACTTTATAACCGATATCTTATTGAGCATAAAAAATCAATTTTACATGCGTTACTTTAAATATTTGAGTACTTTGTTTCAAATTGTTACTTAACTTAAACCGTATGGTATTTTCAGTGTTTTACGAAACAGTAATGTATTTCATAATTCATTTCAAATTAATTTATCGTTACTCTGAAACATGGAAGTAACCAAAATTAGCAAACTTGATCTCCAAATTATTTAGAATAAAGTATATTCAGTCTGTACTTCGGTCAGTGATCTACACTTTCTTATGTTAAGATTAAATAAGCTGTTTTCTTATTTTCTTTGAAAAGTTGTGTTAACAGTTCAATATCAGTAGAATAATCTACGATGAAACATCCTTTTCTCTCAGAATGTATAAAAGCAGGAGTCTTTATTCTTAGGGAAATATTCAGAAGTTATCTGGCAGTTTTGACAAGCATAGCAAATGTTAAAGTCATCTCAGCTTATATATCAATAAATAGTCTTCAGAGGAACAACATTAAAATTTGTCTACTCTTGTAGTTTTTCATTTTTCGCAATGTTTTAATTTAAGTTTTTGTTGAAATTCAAAGTTACAGTTTTATCTATATCTTATATTCAAAATATTCCTTTATATGACTTAAAGTAATATTTTTTCTTGTGCACTGATTTTGTTTAGAAAAATTGGGACTCTAATATTCTGTCTTCGCCGAAAAGTATTTTTAATTGCTAATGATATTTCTTCTGCACGTTAATGGTCTTATTTATCTCTAGTGTAGTTGACCATAGCATTCCAAACTCAAACTTATAAGACCTGCAGTGCTCCTAGACAAACCAAACTTTATTCGAATGATGTCAAATACATTGGTCACTGCATATCTGTATCTTAGTTAATGAGTAAGAATCCACTGTGCAGTAAGTTTTAAATTTTATTCAACTATCGACATCCACGCATCTGAATCCTTTTTTTTAAGGTAAAATAAAAAAACTTATATTTCAGCAACATTAATGTTAGTTTAGAGTTAGGTAACCTTTGCACTTTTCAACCACCCACATTGAACAGCGTCAATACATTTTGCAAAATGGTCACTACTGAAAAGTTTTTATGGCCATCCGAAAGGAACATTATCAGGAAATCACTTAGAAACCTCCGTGTTACAAAATCTTTGACTGCAGTGCTCCAAACTAAGCCATACCTTCCAGGAAATATGAGAAGGTAAAATCTATGTTCCTGAAAATAGCCTAAAATGCGAAATAAAAGAGAAAAAGTGTTTAGACAGCTGTTTCGTTCTTTTGAGAGGACAAAGATATCAGTGCAAGAGCTGTCAGTGGATTGTAAAAGCAGATTAGTTTCAAACTTTTTTCTCTATTTTTGATTTACATACGCTGGTTTTGCATTTAATGTTACATACCAGCAGAAAGTTTCTGCCTTCTCGTGTGTATTTTAGCTTTCGACAGGCCATATATTTCATCAGAATGTCTGGGCTCAGTCTACTTTTACAAGCCACTGAGAACTAATGCATTGAGAATCTTTCTCTCTCGAACCAAGAAATAGGTGTTTACGTACTTTCTCTTTCTGTTTGTGCCTTACTTACTGGCCTTACTTGGATTTTATGCTATATATCCAGGAAATATTCTGTGGTTTATTTCTTGAAGAAATCTTGGATGTATGTTTAAGCCTTTTCCAATAAGTTTTCTGCTCGAATTTAGTATGGAGTGTTGCTTGTACTTCTCGAAAGCTAATTGACTGGAACCTACTGCTTGAGGTTGATTCCCAAAGGGTTACAAATATCAATGTCAAGAATTGAATTCGACTCTGATACTGATACCCAGAGGAAACTTACTATTTGTTTGACATTATCCTGTCATTGTGTTTTGATGAAAGACATATTAGAATAGAGAAAAAGCAGTTAAATGAAGTTGTCATAGCCACATACTGCTCTTTTGACTACTTGAGGACTAGTTAGAACGGGCCCAATATTAAAAACTCAATCCAAACGACTTCAAACAGCCATGACAACAGAATTTGAATGCACAAATTTTTATATCTAAAATCAGAGGCTTACCTATTTGGTCTATATAATATCCAGTGCGTTCTTTATTCGAATGATGCCGAACGGTGGACAATTGGTCGAACGATGTTGTTCGGTACCATAGTTCGTAGGTTTGAATTCAGCTGATAGTATGGATGTTCATAACTGTTCGGAATCGGCTTTAAGCAGTAGGTTCTCGCGTAGCAAAAGAATAGACTGTAGCGCTCCAATCCAAACCGACACTTATTCGAATGATTCCAAATGTGTTGGGCGCTGCATACCGGTATCGTAATCAGGGTTGGCATGATTTAAATCAGTTGATTTAAATCATGATTTAAATCAGTTAATTTTTTTAAAAAAATCATTGATTTAAATCATTTTTTTTTCACTTCTCTTAAAACCTATATTCCAAAGACAGGAGAATTGGTAATTAGTCAGCACAGAAATACCAAGAAGTAAATAGATAGCATATGTTTTCCAAGAATTTAGGGGCTGTTACCATAAAGTATGTAGTAAGGGTAGGTACAACGACTAGTTATGACTAGTGGAATTCATTTTATGTAATGGGAGGTAAAGAGAGTATTACAGAACTTGAAATCCAGTTTATCTCCTAAATAACAACAGCCATGGCATCATCTGCTACAATAGAAAGACAGTTTTCTTCTTTTGGTATTGTTCATTTTAGCCTTCGTAACAACTTAGGAGTGGATACGGCCTCGAAGCTAGTGTTTCTATTGAAACAGTTAAATCCATAATTCGTTGCTTAAAAAATATTGAAATAATTGTGATTTTTTGTTTTTTAATAAATAGTTTGCATTAAATGAATATCAAATTTGTTCTTTAAATTTACATCTTATTTAGTTTGCACCATACAATTACAAAACTATGAAATGTATTTAGATGAAAATTTCTGTATTTAGTTTTAGGTAATCAATGTGCAGAATATACTAGATAAATAAGTTGTTACTTATAACAAACTATTCCATGTATATTGCAAAAAAATATAAAAACACAACAATAATTAAAATAAGAATTCAGAAAAAAATCAAATAAATCTGATTTAAATCGAAAAAATCTGATTTAAATCAAATAAATCTGATTTTTTTATTTTTTTAAAAAAATCATGATTTTTTTTCCAACTCTGATCGTAATTAATGAGATAGAATCCACTGTACAGCAGGGATTTTTTTCAACTAGGGACATCCACACACTGGAGTTCCTGGGGTGAAATTAATATGTTCCTGCCTCATGAACCCTCATAGCATAAATAAAACGTGACCGTAGAGCCCCAAATCAAACCAACGTCTTCTCATAAAAATGAATATTAGACTGCTATAGGAGACTCCCATTACAAAATGGTTAACATGCCTGTGATGCGGAATAAATTATCTATTTCTAGTTTATCTTGTTGTATAAATTTTCTTCCTGTGTCATCTTGGTCTTTTACGTTTATAAGTTTTTCAATTTATTTCAAAGAATTTCACTCTTTTGTGTCGAAATTTTTTTTTAACTTTCCCCAATCTCAATAAGAAAATCATTCTAGAATACTATAAGAATATTTAATTTACTCTTTTAACCACGCCATGTAAAAAAAAAAGTCCAGACAAACTAATATCGACCGTTTCGAAGCACAAATAAAACCCGAAAAAACAGTGGAAAGAACTCTATGATCCCATTGTCTGTTTTGATAATCTGTTCATTCCGTCTGTGTTTAGTGCAGGCTTCTTTTTGGCTTCTTATTGGTTGTTTCCCTTATCAGGGTATGTTGTAGTTTCGCCGTTAAAAAAAATGCGTATTTTTATGCCAGTATATTTCTTGTTACTTAGATTCATCATTATACAATGGAATTAATCACTTTTACAAAAGTCTTTTGATATTTGGTTTATTCGGAGATCTATAATCAATTTTTTGTATTACGAGAGGTAATTGACTGTACTTAATACTTTACGCTAGAAAAAAGAGAGAGGTTATTTTGATCACAAACGAATTTCAAAGTATTATATCATCTTTGTTTGTTAAATTTTAAAACCTTCAGAGATTCGGTTTATTCGGAGATCTAAAATCAATTTTTTGTATTACGAGAGCTAATTGACTGGTACTTAATACTTTACACTAGAAAGATGAGAGTGGTTATTTTGACTGCAGACGAATTTCAAAGTATTATATCACCTTTGTTTATTAAATTTTAAAGCCTTTTGAGATTTGGTTTATTCGGAGATCTAAAATCCTTTTTTGTATTACGAGAGCTAATTGACTGGTACTTAATACTTTACACTAGAAAGATGAGAGTGGCAGGCTTGCAATTCTGACACTTTTCTCACCTTTAGTCACTTTTTTTACAATTGATCACTTTTAGTTACTTTTTTAAGAAAACAGTCACTTTTTTTTCATGGTGTATCACGGGGTCCTACAATGTACTGAACTGTCTTTCGTTCTTAGCACAAGCGCTACAATCACTCGACACGACCGAATAGAAACCTTCTGTATTATTTTGCATGCGCGGCTCTTGTAGGTTGGCAGATGACCTTGGGTAAGTACATTATTGAATCGTTGGTTGGACAGCTACTGGTGAGAGCGAAAAACTTGGTGAACGCAATGACGTCTTACAAGTTCATCACTTCTTGGCTATTTGGACCCACCTCTCTTTTGAAGTACCATCACCCCGCAGGGCTATTTTGGACCCTGCCTGGATTTCCAGTTCTTTCTGTTGCTAAGAAAAGAAAATCTGAATTAATAACAACATATTTTAATGAGAGACCAAAAATGTGATGCTCTAATCTTATTTTTTCTTATTAAAATATAGTTAGTCATATGGTTTACAGAATTTAGTGATTTTAAATAGCCTTAAAGAAGTTCCTGAAATGTACATTTAATACATTAAAGTAACTTACGTCAAAGCACACATTTCTCTTTTTCTTTTACTTCACAATTTTTGTTTCGATACTCTAATCTAGCTATATACATATTTCAAAACATCGTTAATATATGCAGAAAATTGTGATTATACAATTAATGTATTGTATGTATTCAAATCTTATTTATAGATTTTCTTGAATAAAGAGCAATGTTTAGTTGTAATAAACAAAATTTTTTAACCTTTTTTTATTTGACACTAAAATTATGTTTTGCATCAATCATTTGATTTCAAGTTAAAATAAATAGAAAAATCTTAATAATAACATTTGTAATAAAGAGGAGAAAAAAAATCGCTTTTTTTTTCAATGTTTAGTCACTTTTTACTTACTTATTCTGTATTATTTGTCACTTTTCTCACCTTTTTTAAAGTACCTTAGCAGTGGCAAGCATGGAGTGGTGATTTTAACTGCAAACGAATTTCAAAGTATTATATCACCTGTGTTTATTAAATTTTAAAGTCTTTTGAGATTTGGTTTATTCGGAGATCTAAAATCAATTTTTTTGTATTACGAGAGCTAATTGACTGGTACTTAATACTTTACACTAGAAAGATGAGAGTGGTTATTTTGACTGCAGACGAATTTCAAAGTATTATATCATTTTTGTTTATTAAATTTTAAACCCTTCTGAGATCTGGTTTATTCGGAGATCTAAAATCACTTTTTTGTATTGCGAGAGCTAATTCACTGGTGCTTAATACTTTACACTAGAAAGATGAGAGTGGTTATTTTGACTGCAGACGAATTTCAAAGTATTATATCACCTTCGTTTATTAAATTTTAAAACCTTTTGAGATTTGGTTTATTCTCAGATCTAAAATCACTTTTTTTTATTGCGAGAGCTAATTGACTGGTACTTAATACTTTACACTAGAAAGATGAGAGTGGTTATTTTGACAGCAAACGAATTTCAAAGTATTATATTCCTTTTGTTTATTAAATTTTAAAGTCATTTGAGATTTGGTTTACTCGGAAATCTAAAATAATTTTTTTGCATTACGAGAGCTAATTGACTGCTACTTAATACTTTACACTAAAAAGAGGAGAGGGGTTATTTTGAATGCAAACGAATTTCAAAGTATTATATCGCCTTTGTTTATTCCTTGATTTCCTGTTTATTTACAGACCGTTCCTAATTAATCATTAGAAATTCTAATCTGTGTATACTAAAAAGTCTGACTTCTGTCACTTTGACCACGGAACAAATATCTCAGCATGTGCTGTGTTGTAATTTTTTTCAGTTCTATTTTCAATATTGAATAGATTTTGCTGGGAAGGGGTATAAGCGAGAAAGAGTGGGTTTGATACACCTACTCGTTTTGAACAAGTCCATGAGGAGATGAATAATACTTGATGTGAATGATAAATTAAAAGGGGCGTTGATCCCGAAACCGAAGCTCTCAATTAACCGAAGTCGGTTTCTTCTTCACTTTCTACTATCATCCAAAATTTTCTCTTTCCAAACATGCATTTTTAAAGTTTTATTTTTCCCATATTCCTTTTGTATGCAAGTCGTCCTTTCCAAACTACGAGTGAAGATAAATACTTTAGAACTCCCTTTTTTAGAATTCCTTCTTGTAAGCACAATTCTTGGTATGAGTGCACTTTTACCCACTTTCAATCATCCCTGTTTTAAACAATAACACACCCCATTTCGAAATTTGGAAGGTCATACTGCCTACTCCCAGAACAATCGAATGTTATTGCACCAATGGGGATACTACATTTTAAACTAGATGATTATTGATGAATCCTCGATTATCCGAAGTAGGTTCGGTCCCAAATACTTCAGATAATAGAGGTTACACTACACTGTCTACCAATAAGTATTTGGACACCTGTGATAGAAAAGGAAAACTAACTTTATTCAAAATGAATAGTTGGTAGAGCCTCCGCGAGAGGCAATTACAGCTTCAACCCTCCGGGGCATATTTTTCACAAGTCTTT
>CM063501.1:70121221-70148721 GCA_032207245.1 Pardosa pseudoannulata
CATATAACTAAAAATCTCTATATACACATATATATAATGTCTCCCTATGTATAAATAAAGAGGATCGTTACTGTCTCCCTTTTATAAATATATATAAAAAGACGAGACAGTGTAAATTATTTGAAAATTGAAATTTATTTCTGTGTGGTAACTCAGAATGAAAAGTTATGTTTATTTCATGCCATTATTTTCCCCAAAATTGTTACTTGGATTTCAAATAAATCTATGGCAAGCATGTGCTTTCATGTATTACATGAATATAGAGTTGTATCGTTTTAATCTTTCGGTGTCATCCTTTTCGAGGAGGAAATAATGATACAGATAACATAGTCTAATAAAAATATATACGACCTATTCAATTTCAACTTGAAAACGGAACTATTCAATATGATTCTAACACACAGAATCAATGAAAAAAGTTATATTTTATTTTGTATGAAAATACAAATTATGCAAATTTTTAGATAAATTTAATGTTTATTATTTTGAGAATTCATTTTTTAGAGATTAATACAGAGAAAATGTATAATTATCGAAGTAGGGATTGGAAAAGTGTAATTTAAATAAAGGTGTGTTTCTTAACCCATCGAGTGGAACACGTAGATTAAAAAAAGTCTCCAAAAATACGCTAAAGATTTATTGTGTCAATGGCCAAAGCGTTCTATGATTTTTTACTTCACCCTTTATCGACTAGAATGGAATACGGGAAACCCACACTCGTTATTGTCCCTTTACTTCCGGTTATAAAAAGATATATAAATAGATATTATAGATTGTTAATTTTTAATACACATAAAGCTCGTCAAGTCTCGAAGATCATCCCATGAGAAATAATGGATTCTAAAAGTACAAATAAAAAATATTCTTTAAGAGAAATATTTATATTTTTTTCGAAAGTTATCCAAGATATTTAAGGGGTGCAATTAGAGATACCGCAAATAAAATACTTCGAAATAGAGATTTACAAAGCCATGAAAAGCTACCAGTGTCTTTGAGCCTCAAGGAGTAGGGGTGCATAACTCAATAAATGTCAGTCAAAGAGGGATGCTGTTTCTGAACAACCGACTTGACCCACCTAACTCAAACACTGGCAGAAATGTGCATTACACCCATCTTCAGAAAGGTTTTTGGTTTGGCGGAATTGTACGTGCGAACCGCTTAGAGGGTTAATTGAAAACCTCCCACAAAAAAAAATGTTTTACTGTATACAGTAAAGTCTTCGACCTGCATTTTTCTACCCGACAGTTGGTCTAAGACATACACTTCTAACCACAAAAAATTGTTTGAAATAAGCCAATTCTTAATTTTATGGTGTTTTTAAATTTAAAAATTTCAATTTTGAAAAACTATGGAAGTTTAATTTTTATACGTTTTTCCATTTATTATCATTATATTTAGCAAAAATTAATATTCACTCTAACTATCGTAACACAAGAAGTTCGACTTCTCTGTAGCAAAAATTGGCCGAGATAGCTAAATTTAAAAATTCATGATTTTATTTCCTCATTAAGGGATCAGTTAATAGATTAATTGTTGTAATTCAGGGTTGAAATCAGGGTTCAATGTCAATTAGACGATAAAGGGGGTAAGAGCTTGTTGATCAAAAATGGGGCTATCCATAGTGTTGAAAATGTCAACTTAAATATAGTCTTTCCAACTTTCTCACATGACAGTCCCTCTAACACCAGAACGATACTGTAAAGTTTCTAAAAATGTCAAATAACTTTTTCCCATGCTAAGTTCCTATAAATATGCAGCATCACCTAACTCGACACATGTCAACGGAATTCACAACGCTGAGAAATGTGTCACCCTAGTACCAGCACTGTAAGACATTTTAACTGTGTTGAAATATCGTTCAATTCAAGAAAAAGGTTAAATCGTCAGTGTTCTAAATTGTCGTGTGTGAGTGACAGAATTCCTGAAGCTGTTCGGATAATGTGGATCATTTATCAGCTTTGGCAGAAAAAATGGCGAAGAAACTAGCGAAAAGAAGTTTTCCACTTTTATCGGTTTTGTGGCGAGAAGTCAAGTACTTAATTATAAACACATCAAAAATGTTCTACTGAAGGAGTGGAAGATGTCTGGTGAAAAAATATTTGAAGGAATCACCAGAGAGACAAGCGGTGTTCTGGAGAAGTTGCAATACACAATATGCTATTCGAGGACGAAAAACACTGATTGAAGATTAATTTAACTTAATTCCTTTCCAGATTACATCTCCTTTTCTTTGTATATATTATAATTAATCAGGATTGTTGTTTATTATGTTTAACGAATATTTTCTTTGATCGAAGTTTTCGGGGGTTATTGTTGTGATGGAAAAATGGAAGAAATGTAACACATACCGATATAAAGAACAATAAAATCTATTTTAATTACTTTCCATTTATAATTCCAAAACATGATATTTAATTGCATGTTTATATTTAGTTAAACAGACTTATTTCGGAATTATAGCATTTTTTTATATTTTGCCACGTGCTGTTATTTCAGCACCAGCTGTCTTTCTATCATAATTCTGTACTCAGTATAAATTTCTTTTGACACCTATAGAACTGTGTTTCAAGATAAAGGTCTGAATTTTTGTCGGATCTTCAATTTTAGAAAATGCAAAGATAATATTGAGACAACTCTTCAAACTGAATGAACTCATCACAGTGATACGCACCCTTCCGTCACTATTTCTAGCTTGGCGTCATTTCGGTCACATATCAACCAAATAGGTTATAAAATAGAAAAACTTAAATTATTTGCATTCTTCAATAATGAACTAATAACATTATTATCATAGAGGATTCCTTACTACATGAATTGCTGTAATATTTGCTGTTGTTTGCATCTTTCGTAAGATAAGAAATTTTTATTTTATAACAATAAATCATAAATTATGGAAAGAATTTTGTACTGACTGGTAATGACTGTAAATATATTTCAATCGAGCTATAGCAGCTGGAACTGAAAATCCCTTAGCTATATCAGGTGTTAATATACATACACGACTTCAGGATTCCCAATCACGCCCGTTTTAGGTAATAGTATTTTTCTTGCTGAAAATTTGCCATTTCGGTGAGCTAAAGCTTGTGCACACTTTATGGAAACCAAGAAAATTCCACTCAGAAAACCTTGAATTGAACTTTTTCCCAAATAAACCAACTTAAGGTATTAAAAACCAGTATCTTTATCCTCGATTTATAGTTGCCACAAAGTTATTTAAACCAATAATATTTATTTATGCATATTGAAATACTCCAGGGGGCTTTCATTCGGAAAAAAGGTGTTCTAGACAATAGGATTCACAACCACATTCTCAACAGATTAAACTTTTCAAAAATTTCAATTTTTTCTAATACCATTTTACAATAATAAGTAATACCAACATCCTAGAAATTATCCCTAAACAATGCTCCTAGTGACACATTGTAAAATTGAAAGCGCTTCGATTCTACTTTTACTTTACTTCTAAGAAACCAATTTTTGTTTAAACATGTAAGCAATAAGATTTTACTCGTGTGAATAAAGAGGTAATACGAAAAGCTTTTTTGTCTTATTATTAATAGTGGAGTGATCAAGCTGCAGTGCGTATTGTAAAATTGTAATCACTAATAATGCCAAAACGTGAATACAAATGATTTTTAGAATTATTTTTACTTGCATTTATGTAATAACAAGCCGCAATGCGTGTTGTAGTGAAATATTAAGTAATGAATCGATGACCGAACAAACTTAAAAGACATTTTGATGCAAAACATAAAAATTTTTCCTGAAGGAAAAGACGTACTTTTTTTCGAAAGAAAAGAAACTTTAAAAAAAGTTTATGCATAAGTAAATTTTTATAAATCCACCAAACAAGCTACACTTTTCTTTTATCTTGGCATATTGCAAGACAAAAGACATAATATTCTGAAAAACTTTTAAAACTGCTGCCATTGACATCATAATGTGCGGAGATGAAAGTTCAAAGAAATTACAAAAGATAATTATCAAATGATACAATCTTTCATTTTACTTGATATAAGAATCAACTTATTTCTGCTATAAAAATTGCTGTTTATTTATATTTTAACTGGATGAAACACAATGTAAGTAAGAGATACTGGTTTATCTATCCATTTAACAGATATACAGGACTTTTATTTTGCAAACCATGTCAACAAAACTAGAAAAATATTTCTTATGTCGATTCGTTTTAGAAATTAAATTATATTTTATATTAAAAATATACAATCTTAAACAAATTTACTGGTTTTTCGTTTTTAATCAAAAACAATTACAACAAGTTAATTGAAATAGAATAATTTTACAAGCATTCGAGGTTGAAGATCTTTCAAAATGTTTAAGCACGTACTAAAAAACTGTATACAAAAATTTAAAAGAAACATATAGTTTTTTTTTTTTTTTTTTTAAATAATTAAAATGTATTATTTTCAAAATTTATAAATATATATTACTTTTAATAAAAATTATTAAAAACACTTATTAATATTCTTATCATACTTTTGTTTATCTTTATATTAAAAAAAAAAATAAATATTTGTAAGATAAAAAAAAAATATGTATTGAATATTATATCACAAAATCTATTTTATTTTTTTTTACATAACAAATTACTAATATTATTAAAAATTTAAACATATCTAATGTATATTCTTAATTTTTATTTATATTTTAAGTCATTAAGAATACTACGTAACAGTAATATAGTAATGAAAATCCAGTAATATCTTATACTAAAGAAACGAAAATAGTTTCGTTTTTTTCTAACTATTTTGACACAATGATATTTTATATATTGCATAAAAACTACAACCCGAATTCTTTAATATTATTTAAAAACATCTAATGTATATTCTTAGCATTTATTTTACTTTTATGAATTTTAAGTCATTAGGAATACTACATAACAGTAATATAGTAATGAAAATCTAGTAATATCTTATTCTAAAGAAACGAAAATAGTTTCGTTTCTGTCCAACCATTTTGACACAGTAATATTTTATACATTACATACCTTATATATACCTTATATATTACATAAAATCTACAATCCGAATTCTTTAATATTATTTAAAAACATCTAATGTATATTCTTAGCATTTATTACACTTTTATGAATTTTAAGTCATTAAGAATACTACATAACAGTTAGATAGTAATGAAAATCCAGTAATAAGTTTTTCTAAAGAAACAAAAATAGTTTCTAACTATTTTGACACGGTGATATTTTATACATTACATACCTTATATACTACATAGAAACTACAATCCGAATTCTTTATTATTTAAAAACATCTAATGTATATTCTTAGCATTTATTTAACTTTTATGAATTTTAAGTCATTAAGAATACTACATAACAGTACTATAGTAATGAAAATCCAGTAATATGTTATTCTAAAAAAATGAAAATAGATTCTGTCTAACCATTTTGACACGGTGATATTTTATACATTACATACCTTATATATTACATAGAAACTACAATCCGAATTCTTTAATATTATTTAAAAATATCTAATGTATATTATTAGCATTTATCTCACTTTTGTGAAATTTAAATCATTAGGAATACTACATAACAGTAATATAGTAATGAAAATCCAGTAATATACTATAGAAACGAAAATAGTTTCGTTTCTGTCCAACCTTTTTGACACGGTGATATTTTATACATTACATACCTTATATATTACATAGAAACTACAATCCGAATTCTTTAATATTATTTAAAAATATCTAATGTATATTATTAGCATTTATCTCACTTTTATGAATTTTAAGTCATTAAGAATACTACATAACAGTAATATAGTAATGAAAATCTAGTACTATGTTATTCTAAAGAAACAAAAATAGTTTCTTTCTAACCATTTTGACACGGTGATATTTTATACTTTATATACCTTATATATTCTATAAAACTACAATCCGAATTTTTTAATATTATTTAAAACATCTAATGTATATTCTTAGCATTTACTTCACTTTTATTAATTTTAAGTCATTAGAAATACTACATAACAGTAATATAGTAAAGAAAATCCAGTAATATCTTATTCTAAATAAACGAAAATAGTTTCGTTTCTGTTCAACTATTTTGACACAGTGATATTTTATACATTACGTACCTTATATATTATATAAAAACTACAATCCGAATTCTTTCATATTATTTAAAAACATCTAATGTATATTCTTAGCATTTATTTCATTTTTATGAATTTTAAGTCATTAAAAATACTACATAACAGTAATATAGTAAAGAAAATCTAGTAATATCTATTATAAATATTTCGTTTTTACTAAATATATTCATTATCTTCCATTTATATTACATAAATGTTTATAAAAAAAATGCTACAATCCGAATTCTTTAATATTATTTAAAAACATCTAATGTATATTCTTAGTATTTACTTCACCTTTATGAATTTTAACGAGCAGAATTTTGAAAAAACATTTCGCTTTGCAAAGTGCTTCAGATAATTTAACTATTACAATCCAGATTTTTACATAATCATCACATTTTCAGAACCGTATTTCATGAAAGTATAAAAGAAAATCACGAAGTATTCCTTCTCAAAACATGATTAAAGTTTCTATAATGCCCTATTATTCCAGCCGAAACGTAAATCTCGCTGCAATCTTATTTCATCTCAACCGCATCCTAAGCCTCAACTGTCGTTATAACCTCATTCGAATTCTCCATCATAATCCAGTGAAAATAATTTATGTCGATCCCATTTCTTAATATGTCAGCGAAGCCATCTAAATTCTCATTCTAGAGCAACGCCGAAGTTCCCTCTCATTATGGTTTTCGATTACAGAGCTGTCAAATTATTCTTTCCATTACTCGTATTGATATCGAGATATTGATTTGGTATTGAATCTTCGGTCAATGGAGAAGAAAAATTTTACGGGGACTGAGACTGAGCAACAACTATTTATTGCTACCAGTAATTATGTATGAATGAGTAATATAGTAAATATCTCATTCTAAAGAAATACGATTCGAAAATAAGATGATAGTTTCATCTCTGTCTAACCAGTAAAACCTTTTATATAGAGTAATACTGTATCATAACATTGTATAATGAAGTAATGAACATTGAAGTAATTTTTTTCCTTTCTATATAATTTCCAATATTCTCCGAGATATGAATCTTGAATTTAAACGAAAGGGGTGTTTTATAATCTTTGTGAGAATCATTTTAAAAATGTAGAGAGCAGTAAAATAAGACAGAAAAGTTCTTATTTTGAAATTTGCATAGTGATTTTTTTAAAGACTTATAATTTTTGATCGAGATATCCCATAATTTGAAATGTCCTTTTTGACAGTTAGTACAGAAATTTCATAGAAATTATTGTACTGGTAAAAATAAATCGATATCGCTACTTTTACGAACATCAATGTTTTAGATATCTGATTTAAAACCTCACAAAAATATTTCTGAAACTAATCTTACCTACTATATTCTAGGAAAAACTTTAAAAAAGACTTTATAGAAATTTCAAGGTACTGTAAAATTAAAAATTCTTAGGCACCTACTTTTTGAGTCCTTAATGTCAATGAAAATAAAAATTTATTTTTACTGATTGATATTCAAAAATTAGAGAAATTATTGTAGTCACTAAAATATCGATAGCAAAATTTCACTATATACTGGGTTTCCCAAAACAACTGATATCCAGATATTGATTTCGTATTGAATCTTCGGTCAATGGAGAAGAAACTGAGCAACAACTATTTATTGTACCAATAATTATGTATGAATGAGTAAGATAGTAAATATATCATTCTACAGAAATACGATTGGAAAATAAGATGATAGTTTCATCTCTGTCTAACCAGTAAAACCTGTTATACATAGTGAAACTGTAATGTAACATTGTATATTAAAGTAATGAACAGTGAAGTAATTTTTTCTTTTTACATAATGTCCAATATTCTCCGAGAAATGAATCTTGAATTTAAAGGAAAGGGGAGTTTTATAATCTTTGTGAATATCATTTAAAAAATGTGGAGAGAGCAGTAAAATAAGATAGGAAATTTCTTATTTTGAAATTTGCATAGGGATTTTTTTAAAGACTTATAATTTTTGATCCGGAGATATCCCATAATTTGAAATGCCTTTTTTGATACTTGGTTAGTACAGAAATTATATAGAACTTATTGTACAGGTAAAAAAAAAATCGATATCTTTACTTTTATGAATATCGATGTTCTAGATCTCTCATTTAAAACCTCACAAAAATATTTCTGAAACTAATGATATTTACTATGTTCTGAGAAAAAATTTAAATAAGACTTTATAGAAATTTCAAGGTACTGTACGATTAAAAATTCATAATCAATGAATTTTATTCGAAATTTTATTTTTCTTAGTGTTAATAGCAAAAAAAAATGGTTTACTTATTACTCGAAACTTTCATTGTGTTTTTAGACACCTACTTTTTGAGTCCTTAATGTCAATGAAAATAAAAATTTATTTTTACTGACTGCTATTCCAAAATTAGAGAAACTATTGTAGTCACTAAAATATCGATAGCAAAATTTCGTGATATACAGGGTGTTCCAAAACTACCACATAAACCCTGCACTTCTAGATTCCTCGTTGGGAGTACATAAAAACTGACCAAAGAAGCGTTCCTGTACGATCCATATTTTACGAGAAAAATACGTAAAACAAAGTATGACTTCACTGCCGGTCAAGAACAAACACTTTATTGAACATATCAACAACAGTATTTGCATATTTTTCCAGACGATAATGTGTAAAACCGTCGCCGCGCATAAAGTTATACATGAGCATGTGCCATGGAATGACGTTAAGCCGCCGTTGAACTGACGTAGTGACAACACCAGTAGACTTGTTGCTCGTCTGCATGCTGCTTGTACTTCGGTGGACCCCGCGATACTGCATGACAACCATTCCTCTGCGTCCTCAAGCTTGCCTCGACATGCACGGCGGACATTTTGAACATATGCTTTAAAATTGTGCATATACTGCTGTTGATATATTCAATAAAGTGTTTTTTCTTGCACCGACAGTGACATCATACTTTGTTTTTCTTATTTTTCTAGTAACTATGAATCGTACGGGAAAGCTTTTATGGGCAGTTTTTATGTACTGCCAACGAGGAATCTAGCTGGGAAGAATTTATGCAGTCGTTTTGAGACGCCCTGTATAGTAGTCCCAGTCCTCATTTAAAGCTTTCCAACCACCTTTTTGGAAATAGCAGAACCACTCACGCTCGGGGCTACACTTTTTCAATAACATCTATAGAAAGTTTTAAGTTATTGCAAAATTAAAGTTAATAAACGTGCATAAAATATTAGGTTATAATAGTATGTAAACATCTTTTTTAACCCTTAATTTGGCTAAGTCCGCACACCTGACATCTATATTTATAACTACTATATAACATAATTGTCAGTGTTCTCCACAGTTGACATTAATTATCTCAAAAATGGAAAATGATATATTTTTTTGTTTATTTTACAGAGATCCTAATGTCTATACAGACATGGGAAAATAACAGAAATTAAAATTAAAAAATAATTGAAAAAATTATCATGCCAAATTAAGGGTTTTCATTAATTTTCATTAATTTATGTTATCAAAAATTTCACTATTTGGGTTGAAACAAAAATCTAGATCAAAATTATTCACAAATAATTCAAAATTAAATACATTTTTCTCGCTCTTTTTAGAAATTTCACCAAGAATAACCGTGGAAAATTTTTTGCTCTATGTCGCATTACAATTAGTTTAAAGGTCTATTGAAATGCGAACCTCCCAGAAATGGAGCAATTGTCCAAAATGCAGCTAGGGGAAATTAATTTAACACATTGACTACCATGGTAGTCACCGGTGACCGGCACTCTGCTATAGCGCCGTCGGGGCCACCGGTGACCGGTATTAGCAAATAATTAAAGTATATAATTATAGTAAATATGGATACTATTAAATTTTTCAATGATACCATTGTTATTATAATGGTTTGAAGAAATTAATTCAATATAGAACATACAAAAATAATTTTGTTAGTACATGAAAAATATACATTTTATCAGTGTATATTGCTTGAGTCCGATTGAAACATTTAAGGCAATGAAATGGTGAATCAACGCAATCGGAACAATATCTCAACACTTTTTTAGTCAAATTCGTTGCTCTAGTACTTCCTAGCTGCTTTGAATCCCCTATATAATAATAGCCTAAGTTGTAGGTTCGCGAATTTATGAAGGGGTTGTATCTGGAATGGATACAGCATCCATATTGGATTTTTTATTAGTTAGGGTTAGCAAAATTCAAAGCGAGTTCGAAATCCACCCCATCCCCCCTTTTCGAGCGTTTAAAACTATTATTTCAAGTCTTATTCTCTCTCTTATTCTTCTATACTAAAATTCATTCACAGCGAGGGCGGAGCGTAATATTTAAACTGGACTGTGTTTACTCGACCCTCATATACTCTAATTAGTTCTTTCATCGGGTGTAGGCCTAGCATATTCGGTAGAGGGTCTGCCCATTTGACCGTTGTACTTTTCGTGTTGACGGTTCTGTCCCCGACGTAGCCAAATTTTTCTAAATGTCTAATTAATTTAATATTTTCTGCTTTTTCTTTTAAATTTTTATTCCTAAAGTTGTTTCATTATTTTCAAAATTGTTTTATTATTTTTAAAATAAATGTTTATTATTTTTTCAACTTTTTATGACTTAAACTTTCTTTTCATAATGTAATAATAGCCTAAGTTATCTATCTGTCTTCGAATTTATGAAGCGGTTGGACGTGGTATGGATAGAGCATCCATATTGGATTTTTGATGAGTAAGGGTTAGCAAAATTCAAAGCGAGTAAAGTTTATTTTTTCATAAACTATAGATCCGATTCTAAAATAAATGGGTATGAATAAGCATCGTATCACAGCGAAAAATACTGTCATATTTAAAACGTTCGAAATTCACCTCGTCCCCCTTTTCGAGCATTTAATGTCATTATATCAAGCCCTATTTTAGAAAAATCTATTAAATTTATCCATTTATCACATAAATAGGTAAAAATAACAATTTTCTTTCTATCATTATGACGTCATTCCTTTAACTATCTCATTTAATTATTTACTTTAGATTATTTAAATATCTTCTGCATGATTTCTATACGTTCGTAAACTTCGATATTACCTAAATAATTTTCTTTTATATTTGGCTTAAATAATATTAGCTACATAAGTGATAATTTTAATCGATTATTTTTGTAGAACGATAATTCTCAGCCAAAAGACAAACCATTTTTTAACCTGCCTCATAGAGTACCTTTACAATTTTGGAAAATTAAAAATTTTACTGATCCCGTCATATGACGGGCTATATGCTAGTGCTAAATAATAAGAGTAATTACTTAGCAATCGAAGAGCGATTGTTTGAAAAAAAAAGACAATCGTAACAATGCCTAGTGCGCCTTGGGAGTCACCGATGACCCTTGCCACTAAAATTACTTCAAACATGATTTTATAACTCATTTTGTCTGCTACAAATAGTATTTCAGTATATGCATCGTATAATTAAAAGGTCACGTCGGCGCCTTGGGCAAACCATCGAAAATGCGTCTGGCATTCAACGTGTTAATATGGATGGTACCTAACAACCTTAATATCATAGAGTCGCACAACACACGATTGTATTCTATCAACATAAATCTACTAAAGGTCTGCCTTTTAATCCACGAGTTCAAATTATACTTTAATCATAGTTGTTTGCATGTAATCAGAAAATGCTTAGAGCTGCAGCTACTCCTGCTGTTCAATTAATCATTTGCCTGTCTTGTATATCACATATGACATACGCATATAATGCTTTATACATTTGTATATCCCATGCGATATACAGTTGACTATATTTTATATACAAGCTTTAAAATATTTTATAACTTATATCATAGTGTATCACATGAGATACACAAGCTTACAAACATTAGAACTGTATATATCATGTAATGTACAGGACATTCCAAAGGTTATCAAAATTTGTTATTGCATCAAAATGTTACCTGCATCCCTCATTAAAGCCCAAGCCTTGCATTGTAAAAGCATATTAGTGAGTATGGAGCAAATAAGACGGTGCCTTTCTTTACCTCATTTTAAGAGATTTTACTAATGTCTTTCTTTTGTCTTTGCTTTGTCTTTCTTTACTATTGTCTTTCTTTTCAGGGGCACACCACCTAAAGTTTGGTACGAGCTTCACGAACTCGGGGTACTTGAATGATCTTTCCTTATCGTTCTTCTTAGTAGTCTAGAGCACTGGTGCGCAAACTATTTACATTTGCGACCCCCTATATTGTGTAAAATTTTGTCGCGACTCTTGGATAGACAGTACAGGTTTTGTTTAATCATCAACGAAGTTACATTGAAATTCTCTCTAAGATTAAATGTCCTTTTTCATTTAAAGGGATATTGGAATTAACAATATAAAACGATAATGGATCATAGATTGAACCATAATTCATTTTCTAAAATTTTCCGTACCTCTTTGTAAAGTTTTCAACCAATTTTATCAAATGACGGGAAACGATGTTTTTAAATAACGAGAAGTCTACATTATTTTCTTTATTAAATTCTGAAAAGCACGGGAACATATTTGTGTTGTTTTCGCTCAATTCAATTCCCCATCCCGAAGTATTAGCTTATTCTTAAAAGCTTCAATTTTACTCTTTCACATTAAAATGTTTGTACCCTCTCCTTGCAGACTCATATTCAGGTCGTTCAATTTTTCGAAAATATCAATCATGTAACTAGTTTTAGGAGCCAATCTTTATTAATGAATGAAAGTGTCAATATATGTTTCTTGTCCACCAAAAGTATTTTAACTTCGTTTCTCAAATCGAAAATACGTCGCAATATTCTGCAGCGTGAGTGCCATCTGACTTCGGTATGTAGTAATGTCTCATACAGTTAGGATTACTTCGATTTAACCAGCGGGTAAGTATTAATTTGTTAATTATATCCAATTTTCAACGTTTTGAAATTGTAAAAAGTCTTTAACTGTAATAGTCATCATTTGTAATGATAATTTCTTAATGTGTGTATTTTGTGTTTTTCTGCATTTATTTTGTTTTTAACTTTATGCAAATTTACTCTTGTTTTTGGTTAGCCCAGTATTATGTAAACAGTAATTGTAGTTGCTGTGTGCTGTGTCAGACGGTTGTTTTGATTCCCTGTGTGGGTGTTATGATAGTCTTATTTTTTTTATTTCTCGTGGAGCCAATCCCCTATATAATAATAGCCTAAGTTATCTGTACGTCTGTCCTCGATTTTATGAAGCGGTTGGACCTGGAATGGATAGAGGCATCCATAGTTAGCAAAATTCAAAGAGAGTAATGTTTATCTTCTCCTAAACTATCGATCCGATTCTAAAATAAATTGGTATAAATATGCTTCATATCACAGCGAAAAATACTGCCTTCTTTAAAACGTTCGAAATCCACCCTTCCCCTGTTTTCGAGCTTTTAATGCCATTATTTCAACTCCTATTTTCCCCGGTTAAGAGCAGGCGATTAAATTTATCAATTTATCCCATAATAAATAGGTAAAAATAACATTTTTTCTAGCATTATGACGTCATTCTTTTAACCATCTCATTGAATCATTTCTTATTTTAAATTATTTAAATTATGCCTTATTTTCATACGTTTTATCATTGAACTTAGATATTACGTAAATAATTTTCTTTTATATTTGGCTTAAATAATAGATTAGGTACATATGTGATAATTTTAAATTGAATCATCGATTATTTTTTGTTGCAAGATGATTCTCAGCCAAAAAACAAACCATTTTTTTACCTGCTTCATAAGGTACTTTAGAATTTTGGAAAATTAAAAATTTTATTGATCCCGTCATATGACGAGCTATATGCTAGTTTATAATGTTATTGTTTTTAATTTTAAAGCATGTTAAATAAACGGCGTGTTTTTTTTTTAAATAATGTTTGTTTTCTTCACCATACTTGCCACTTTGCTTTAAATGTCCTTTCATACTGACAACCCTCACATTTTAGACTCATATTTAGATAGTTCAGTTTTCGAAAATATCAACCATGTATCTGAGTTTTATGATGATCTTTATTAATGAATGAAAGTGCCAGTATATGTTTCTTGTTCACCAAAAATATTTAAACTCCGTTTCTTAAATCAAAAATACATCACAATATTTTGCCGCGTGAGAGCCATCTGACTTCGGTATGCAGTAATAATTCTCATACAAGGGACCCATTTCATTACAGAGTATTGAAAAGTGACAACTGTTTAGACTGCTGCTTTTAATGTAATTAATTACAATAACAACATCCTTTAACAACTTATGCAATTCTTCATCGATGTCTTTTGCAACTTAAGCTTGTCTATGTATCATTCAACGGATGAATACTATATTGAGTGCAATTCCTTATTGAGAATTGCTCTCACTATAGTATTAACCCTCTTAGTTATTTGTTACTACCTGTTAATACTGCAAAATTATCAGTGCAAACCGCGACACAGTCCAGGTAAGGTCATTTTTCTCAAAAAGTATATTAATAATTTCAAATATTTTCTATCCAGTTGCTGTCTCTTCTAACCTTTTGCTGTCTACCTTTTGCTTTGCGTAGGAGTGAGCGAGAATGCTAGTATTTGTTATAGGTGGAAGTGAACATCTGATACTGCGGATCACTACGCATGATAACTGGGTTTTGAAACCACGTGATATAGCGATTGAGAATATCGATCTCGTAAAATAATAATTGTCTTGTCAGTTTCTTCGTTTGTATCATTTCTGCTCTTTGAAATGAATAATTCTAGATTTTTCATAAATTTGATTTTCTTTAACCCTTTATCTACTGCATTATGAAATACTTAAAATGTCTTTATATTGTTTTTAGCTGTCACATTGATAATTATATACAAGTTAAATATACAAGTAAAAAATCTCCCCGGTGTGAAATTTAGTTTGTTAGAACTAATTAATGAAAGTGGGACTTAAAAGTACCGTCAGTACATAAATGGTTAAGGTGATTGGTACTTATAAGTACCGTCAGTAGATAAAGAGTTAGCGACCCCCAAAAATTTTCTCGAGACCCCCAGTTTGCGCACCGCTGATCTAGAGCTTAAAGTTTGATCACGAAAGGCCTCTCGTAGGTAAGCAACGGCTTGGTAGCCTTTATGGGTCCCTTTTGTTGTTGTCTTATGCCACTTGGTCAAACCAAGCACGATTAAGCCGGAAGATACTCGTATTAAGGCAAAAGGGTGAGCCTTTTGTTTTAAAGAACACCTCAATTGCGAACGTGTGACGTATGCTCAAGTGGATCCTCGTAATTTTGAAGATGGGACCAAGCAGCTGGAACCCATAGGCTTGGCTTGTCACCTCCAGAGGTATTGATCGAGAACTTTGAGGACATTGTGACCACAAACATATCTTACTTGCCCCAGTCACCTTTCACGAACAAGGCGGGTCTTAAGCTGGCTTGGGCTCCGAACCCGCAACCCTCCAGTTACGAGAGCAATGCCTTTGCCGACTGAGCTACCGTGGCTCATGGGTCATTGTTGTGGTTATTGTCATAAAAAGGTTGTTGCCGTATGGCCAAACTGGAGGCTGAGTCGGCGTAAAACACACTAATGTCTTGCATGTTCGTAGCCTTACTGACACTGTTTTAACCTCTTGCACTCCGTTGTCGCCGTATTTGCGACACTAAAATGCTAACATTAAATCCACTTTCGCGGCTACGACGACACGGTGAATCTACTCAATAATGATCACTATACTCCATTTTATGTCACTCCATTTTTCTTTTACATCACGGGTATGTACTTGTAACTAATATAGTGCTGGAGTTATTGGTATCCTCTATGAGCTACAAGGCTGGAGTGCTAAGGGTTAAGCAATACGTCCGGTCGAATCGACCGCCGTAGTATCATAAATTATTTAATTGTTTCAAACCAGACAAAAAGTAAATATATATTTGAACAACATATTCAGATTTTACTTATCTCCTATTGCTCATTAAGGTTGATAAAAAATCTTGTACGGAATCCACTATTTAACCACCTCATATGAGAAAGCTCGCTTGTATAAATCAATATCAGTCATATTTAGTGATTTAACAGGTTTACGATGTGCATTTAGCTAGTTAAAATCCTCCATGCAACAATAACTTCGCCGTAATTATTCCCTACTCAGTTTATTTCTATGCGCGACGTTATTACGTTTCAAATCAAATTGGTGAGCTGATGAATAACGCAAAGCCGGGACATATTTTATAATATACATTCTTTAAAGTAACTGACACGTCATAATTTGTCTCAGATACAACTTTCGCCGTGGCTTAATGTACAGTTTTGGATTACATTTTCTGTTTCTAATGTGGTATTATCACTCTCCTGACACGCTTATCATAGCGTTTGTTTATTTCTTAAATATCCGAGGGGAAGCTTGACAGATGAACCTAGAGAAGAGAGTTTGTAATGTGTTGATTATACTGATAAGGCTCTACAATTTTTGGCTACATCCGTAATTATAACTAAGTGGAATCAGAAAACGATCTATGAAAACTATAAATTATATCAAAATTATAAATATATATATATATATATATATGTGTGTGTGTGTGTGTGTGTGTGTGTGTGTGTGTGTGTGTATAATAAGCCTTTTTTTCTCATTACGAAGTAGGGGTTCCTCGTGGTTATCATTACCCTGCAGTCGTGGAACCTCTCGATAAGAACGCAATCAAGACACTCAAAAATTCAATCTATCTTCGTTTATTCAACTACATATCAAAGCATCATCATGAAATCTTAAACGAAACTCTATCAATATCCATACTCCATCGAAACTGTATCGAAAAAACTGTGATGGAACTCTAAACACATGCTTAAATAGTCATTTGTGCCGACCAATCAGTTATTGCTTGAAGTCACGTGGGTGATGTAATCCACACGTTAAAACTCTATTTTCAGATATGGAACCTAAAATATTTCTACTAGTGAACATTCGAAAATAATCGCTAGGGTTCATGAGAAGAATTACTGGGTAAATAGAATTTTAAACCGAAAGTAATAAAAATATCATTACATCTATATATGAGTGTGTGTGTGTGTGTGTAACCAGTAAAATTAATTTTCACCGATCTGACCTGAAGTTATATACCCCATTTTTAAATGCCAGGTCTGGCTTGTAAACTCAACTATAAAGCAGTCAGGCAACTCAGACTCTAAAATCAAACAAGTCAATTATTATGCTGAAAATTCTGCTTTTTTATTTATTTTAATGGTGGAGCACTAATCAGCCGGAATCAGCTGAAAGCAGTGCACTAAATTTCATGTTCTAAATTTCGTACTTATAAAAGGGCGGAAGTTGGCAAACCCAAAGATGAACGAAAGGATCACATAAAATTTTTAATGCCTAACTTCCAGTGTTTGAATCCTACTTAAATCATGAATATTTGGAATCAGCTGAAAACAGTACACTAAATTTCATATTCTAAATTTCGTACTTGTAAGTGGGAGAAAGTTGACTAATTTAAAATTGAACGAAAGGATCACATAAAAATTTTGATGCTTAACTTCCAGTATTTGAATCCTATTCAACGCATGAATATTTGGAATCAGCTAAAAACAGTACACTAAATTTCATGTTCTAATTTCGTACTTGTAAGGGGGCGGTAATTGGCAAATTCAAAGATGAACGAAAGGATCACATAAAAGTTTTAATGCCTAATTTCCAGTGTTTGAATCCTACTGAAAGACATGAATATTTGGAATCAGCTGAAAACAGTATACTAAATTTCATGTTCTAAATTTCGTACTTGTAAAAAAGGGCCAATAATGCTCTAAACCAGGGGGGGGAATATTAAGATTTTTTTAAATCCTCTTTTGTTTTTCAGTATCTAAAAATACCTTTAAGGATTTTAATTTAGTACCCATCCTAGACATGAAACCGAATTGAATAATGGAATATCTAGATATATTTATTAATTCACCAGGTTTCCGATATCTATGTAACTAGTTAATTTTCCCCATGTAATAGTAATTTTCTCTTAGTTATTTTCTGCTCAATTTATTTCGGGCATGATGTATTATTACCTCGTAAATCGAATTGATATGCCGACAGATAACTGAAATGCGAGACACATTCCTTAATATATACGTTCTTTAAAGTGACTGACACGTCATAATTTGCCACGAATGTAACCGGCGCAGTGACTTAATGTACAGTTCGGATTCCATTTTCTGTTTCGATTACGAAACTGCCACTCTTCTCAATATGTTTGTTTGTTTGTTTATTAAATATCCGAAAGGAAGCTAGACAGATGGAAACAAGAAAAGGAGGTTTGTAATGTGTTTGTTTCATTGATGAGGTACGACAACTTTTGAATACGTCCGTAATCATAACTCTACGAGAAATCTCGATACCGAATTAATGGCATTAGAATAACTCTTTCCGGGAAGAAAAGTATAAATAAATTATAGAGTCCTTTCACTAGACTTCTTAGATTATGTTTTAGTTAATTTACTAATAAGTTAAATTACATTGATAAAAATATATCCCCTATATAATAATAGCCTAAGTTATCTTTCCGTCTGTCCTCGAATTTATGAAGCGGTTAGACCTGGAATGGATAGAGGCATTCATATTGGATTCTTGAAGAGTTAGGGTTAGCAAAATTCAAAGCAAGTAAAGTTTATCTTCTCCTAAACAATCGGTTCTATTTTAAAATAAATTTTTATAAACATGCTTCATATTGCAGCGAAAAACACTTTCGTTTTTTAAACCTTCGAAATCAACCCCTTCCCCCCCTTTTCGAGCGTTTAATGTCATTATTTGAAACCCTATTTTCCCTCTTAAGAGCAGGTGATTAAATTTATAAATTCATCACATAATTAATAGGTGAAACTAACATTTTTCAAGTATTATGACGTCATTTTTAACCCTCTCATTTAATCATTTCTTATTTTAAATTATTTAAATATCGTCTGCATTATTTTCATACGTTTTATCACTGAACTTAGATTTTAAGACACTAATTTTCTTTTATATTTGGCTTAAATAATAAATTAGGTACATATGTGATAATTCTAAATTTAATCATCGATTATTTTTTGTTGCCTTGAAAGTTTTATCACCGGTATTAACAACAAATTCTATCTACCTCCAGTGTGTAGTGGGAATGATAGTTTCATTCCTTTACTTCCCTTATTAACTTCCAAAAAATATTGGGAAGAACGTAATGGTAATTTTGACATAGCTAAAAAAACTTTGAATTAACTTTTTAAATGAATTCAACGTGTTTCTAAGCTGCATTCACAGTATCGGGAGATTTTAGAGGAGTATGAAGATAAACAAATTATTGAGCATGTATCAGATAATTCTCAGGCAAAAAACAAACCATTTTTTTACCTGCCACATAAGGCAGTTAACAATTCTGTGTGACAAAAAGCTAATATCCTCCATGGTCTAAGCCTACAGCGACACCCTAGTGAACAATTTCATGAACATTTTGAAGCATCTCAACCCACTTGAGTTCGAGTTTCGGTGGCATGGGGGAACGTGACTTTTATTCCTTTTCCCCGAGATAATTGTTTTTTCACCCTTTTTTTATTAATAATTTTCCTTTTGTAAATATTTTAGGTAGTGATTGTGTTTTATTAAATTCATTTGTAAGTGTGCATCTTCTTATTTGGATAATTGTGTCACTTACTTAACTTTTTTGCTAGCTGGTTACGCATTGCTACATCTAGAAAATTTAAAATTTTACTGATCCCGTAATATGACGGGCCACATACTTGTAAGTATATATTAGTATAGGGATGTATACGTGTCAGTGGCTTCACCCTTTTTATCCTGACAGTACTTATAAGTACCGCTTCAATCAACCACTTATATATTCCTAATAAAGCTGTTTTTCCTGAAGGTACTCACAAGGACATGAACGATGCAGTTTCTACAGCAGAAAAGAAATGACAGCACCAATTAAGAATCCTTTTTATTCACGTAGTAGATATTTTATAATTGGCGTGCTGCATTCGAAGGTCATTTTGTGGTAGAGTTGATACACGTGTTGTTTAGTTGAGTAAATTTAGTGGTTTATTATCAATTATTTGGTACTATTATTTTTAGAGACATCTATACTTCGATGATAAGCCTTTCATTTGTTTTATTCATAATTTAATGTTTTATTTAATATCATAGAGCCAAAAATATATGTTGGTACTAGAAATACCAGCTGCAAAATTAACAACTAAAATACAGTAAAAATTAATTTTCTTTTTTTCTATGATTATTCTCCATTAAAACATATCTAATGATACAAAAGTGCAGTAAGAAAGTAGATGATAAATTAATTCAGGATTAAAAAGGTTAACGTTAGTTTATTAATGCAGTGATAATACATCCTTTATTTCATTGTTAATCCCTTAAATTTTATTTTCCAAAACAGACATTTAGTCCTTTATTATGTGTAATGCTCCAAACTGTCTATATGGTCAATATGGTGACCCACATCACTTTAACCCAAATTCTTGCAAACAAACAAAAAACAAAAATAAAAATAAGAGCTAATGAGTCTTTAGAGAACTATCATAAAAGAATCGACATTAGTTTTTACGATCTAAAGAAACTTAACGAAATTCAATATAAACTTAATTCTCCCTTTTAATTTTTTTTTCTTTTCTGGTTTATTTTTTATCTTAATTTTTAAAAATTTATTTATTACTTTTTTTGTAAATATAATGCTTTTTGTAGTAAAGAAGGTTAATGTATTTTGATACATAGATAAATATGTACAACAATTTTGACTTATTAAGTATTGTAATTAAATATTTATGTGCAAAAGTAAGAAAATTTATATTTACAGTTTGTAAAGCTTGTACGTATTTCTGCACTATATTTCTGATATGTTTGTAAAATTTTCTGTTAATATAGGTTTAATTATTTTCTAATAAAGTATGTTGGATGTTGTTTTTCCCCGCTCACCCTCGGCATTGCCTGCAAAAAAGCTTGTAGTCGACATCGAGTGTGGGTTACTTCAGTCCTTTAATATGTAAACGACACAAGTCAGAAAAAAAATTTATTGGACAAGTTAAATATATTAAATATAACAAGTTAAATACATTGGACAAGTTAGTTTGTTGTATGCCATAACGATCAATTTTACCAGAGTGATGTGCATTGCAGTTTTTATGTTTCTACCATAATACTGGAGTCTGTAATTTTATCTTGGCAGGCTGACAACACTGAGTACACTCTATTCCTCTAAACAGTATACACATGGACCTCATATCAAGTACAACACTTTTAAGCAATATTAATTAGCTGCACAGGAAATGCATGTGATTTTTTAAAGTGTGAAGTGGAGTTATTAAAAACAGTTAATTCTATTGCAAAAGTATTAAAATTAATAATATTTAATTTTTTACGTGTATATGTGTAATAATTTAAAATATGTAATAATAAAACTTTTAATGTATGCATTGTTGTATACTATTTGTGTAATAAATTTTATAAGGAATTTTTTATTTTCTTTGATATGTCTTATAATTCATCACACAAAAAAAATTACTAATTAGGGGTTCGTTGTTTCAATCGGTTACCAATGGATGAGAGAAATATAGGTATAGATCCACTTTAAAGTGGTATAAGGTGGTAATTTCCTAATTTTTTTCAGATTTGTTCATCCATTTTTTGTCTAACCACTGTATGTATATTTGTGTGTCTGAATTTGAGAGGGTAAGAGAGAGCATATATAATTTCTGTAATTTTATTTTGGCAGAATGGCAACACTATGTACACTCCATTCCTCTAAACAGTATAGACATGGACCTCACATCAAATATAACACTTTTACTCTGTGTTAGTTAGCTGCACAGGAAATGCATGTGATTTTTTGTGTGTGAAGTGGAGCTATTAAAAACAGTTAATTCTATTGCAACAGTATAAAAATTGATGATATTTAAATTTTTACAATATGTATATATGTAATAATTAAACTCTTAATGTATAAATTGTTGTATACTATATGTGTAGTAAATTTTATAAGGAATTTTTTATTTTCTTCTATATGTCCTATATTTTATCACACACAAAAATAAATTACTGATAAGGGGCTCGTTGTTTGTATGAGTTAACAATGGATGAAAGAAATACAGGTATAGATCCATCTTAAAGCTGTATAAGGTAGTAATTTCCTTTTTTTTTTCAGATGTTTCCATACATTTTTTGTCTAACCCCTGTATAAATATTTGTGTGCCTGTGTGTGGGAGGAAAAGATAGAACATATATAATTTCTTTTTTCAAAAAGAGAAAAGATAGCATCCTAGAAAATTTGATGTTTTTTTCCACGCGGTATAATTTTTTAAAGAATTCTTTAAATACGAGCTGATTAGGGGCTCGTTGTTTCCATAGGTTAACATTAGATGAGAGAAATACAGGTATAGATAAACTTTAAAGTGGTATAAGGTGGTATAATTTTCTTTATTTACATGCTTACATACATTTTTTGTCCAACCACTGTATGCGTATATGTGTGTCTGTCTGTGGAAGGGAAAGAGAGAGCATATATAATTTTTTTTTCAAAAAAAGAAAAGATAGCATCCTAAAAAATATGATGTTTTTTAGACTTAGTATATTTTTTAAAAAATTCTTTAAATACGAGCTGACTAGGAGCTTTTTGTTCCAATAGGTTAACATTGAATGAGAGAAATACAAGTATAGATCCATCTTTAAGAGGTATAAAGTGGTATAATTTGCTTTTTTTAGTTGCTTCCATACATTTTTTGTTTAACCACTGTCTGTATATATGTGTCTCTGTGTATGCTTGAGAAAGAGATAGCATATATAATTTCCTTTTTCAAAAAGAGAAAAGATAGCATCCTAGAAAATTTGATGCTTTTCCCACGTAGTATATTTTTTAAGAATTCTTTAAATACGAGCTGATTAGGAGATTGTTGTTCCTATAGGTTAACATTGGATGAGAGAAATGCAGGTATAGATCCATCTTTAAGTAGTATAAGGTGGTATAATTTGCTTTTTTAGATGCTTCCATACATTTTTTTGTCCAACCACTGTCTGTATATATGTGCCTCTGTGTATGCGAGCGAAAGGCAGAGCATATATAATTTATTTTTCAAAAACAGGAAAGATAGCATCCTAGAAAACTTGATGTTTTTTTCACACGTGATATATTTTTTAAAGAATTCTTTAAATATGAAGTGATTAGGGGCTCATTGTATCCATAAGTTAACACTGAGAGAAATAAGGTATAGATACACTTAAAGTGGTAAAAGGCTGTAATTTGCTTTTTTTAAAGATGTTTCAATTCATTTTTTGTCCAACCACTGTTTGTATATATGTGTGTCTGTGTATGAGACAGAAAGGGAGGGCCTATATTTAAGAAAAAGATAAAAACGTGTTTGAATACTTTTATAATTTGTACCTATAAATATGTGATCGATCTTTATAATGCGTTAGAGAAAGAGAGACTAATGCAGGCCAATGACTTTAGAAAGTCTGTTGTTTGATTTTGGCTAATCAGTACAGGAAGGTGGAGAAAATTAGATAAACGTGTGAATGCGAGTCGCGTTCTGTGCTAGACTAAGAGTTTAATTAAGAGTTAATAAGCTATTCATGTGCTCTCGCAGCCTTAAGGAGCCTTTTCTAAGCTCGGATTGACTGTTAATTATTCCCTCTTTTTCCGTTTTGTTTGTGAGTCTTTTCAAATAAATTGCAAATTCTCGCTTAAAATGGTATTTCCACTCAATAAGTTACGCTACTAATGATGGAAGATTTCTACTAAATTTGTACTCCAACGTGATAATTAAACAATTTATGCACTTTTTGTTATTTCGTGAGCTATTGTTTGACTTTATTCCGAATGAATTTTGTTTTAGGGACAAACACTTTAATTATAAATAAAAATATTATTGTAATTTATTTTGTTTTTGTATAGTATTACATTTTTACTATGTAAAGACTTAAATTTGGTTAGGGGTAAATATATGCCAAAAAATTTAAATTTTTCTAATTAGCATAATTTTGCTATTTAAGCACAATTGCACTTTAGTGTTTTTGGTAACCCAAATTCTAGAATATTCCATTTTTATCAACCCCAAAAGTGGGGTTGCTATTATACTGTGCGTGTAAGCAAATATATGGACACATGATATGCATATGCTTGTTTGTGTATATATATACCAGGGGTGGCCAAGCTCCTAAATAGTCCTAGCCATTTTTCAAAATTTGAAACTTTTTTTCGAGCAGCAATTAAATACGTATTTAAAAGGTATGCAAAAAAGCTATTAAAATTTTTTTTACAGAAATTATATTTATTGAATGTCGTTTGGAAGTTATTCGTCCCTTAATTTTTCAAGGAATTTTTTTAATTCTCGATGATTTTTTTTTAATTGGGGAGAATGTAATTTACAATGTGTTACACTGTTTCCATAACATCAGGATATTTTAAATATTTTGTAACGAGATAGTCTCGTTGAATTATGCAGTGAATTGATATGAATTTTGAAATTTGAGAATCATCTCACTGCTGGAACTCCATCAGTTGTATTAATTTTATTTAGATATAATAACACAAAAAAAGAAAAGCAACTCGGGTACATTTATCGAGAATCACAAATAATCGTTCAAAGAGCCGCATGTGGCTCGCAAGCCGCAGGTTATGGCCACCAGTGATATATACATAAATTAAAGAACAAAATAAGCCAATTTGTTCTTTTACGAAGCAAAATGTTTTAGCAAATATTAAAACATAATATTCCATGTAAATTTGAATTTTAAAAAGCTTTTAAAACAAGAATCCAGTGTTTTGGAAAAATTGCAATTTTATAAGTATTTTAGAAACTGCAAGGATAAAGCAGTTAAAGTCTCCACATAAAATATTAACTTTGAACTAAAAAGAAAAAATTATTTCAAAGTGCATGAGGGTTAAAAAGTTAAAAATTAACACCTCATAGAGGAGACGGTTTAGCAAGATATAAAGTTATGGAATTTTAAGTAGAAAATTACGGATTTCAACCCCGTTACACTTCCATAAGAGATAGCCTCAAGTTAAAAAAGACTATGTTGGAAAAATTTTACTTGTAACATGTGCAGCACTTAGAGTGAGTGAGTGTGTGTGTGTCGGTTTTAATAGCTCAAAATCCAAAAGAGGACATGATGCGCCAAACAAATGGTAAAGATATAATATAAAACAAGCAATGTATTTTCTTTAATTGAAAGAAAAATTGGAGAAAAGTACAAGTGAAAACGGTAATAATTATGCAATATAACTGATGGTATAAGATACAAAATATGATTATATAAGAGTAAAAAGTATAAAATTGACAAAGTGTAGAATAAAAACAAGGTCACCAGAAAATGGATTATAAACAATTAAGAACCCCAATAGACTTTGTAACGAGATGTTCTCATTGAATTATGCAGTGAATTGATATGAATTGTGAAATTTGAGAATCATCGCTTAAAATCCCAATAAGACTGTTTTTTTTTCAGCACTGCTGGAGCTCCATCAGTTGTATTAATTTTTTAAAAATATAATAATACAAAAAAGAAAAAGCAACTCGGGTACATTTATCGAGAGTCACAACTAATCCTTCAAAGAACCGCATGGGACTAACGAGCAGCAGGTATTGGCCACCAATGATATATACATAAAATAAAGGACAAAATACGCCAATTTGATCTTTTACGAAGCAAAATTTTTTTACAAAAGTTAAAACATAATATTCCATTTAAATTGGAATTTTCAAAAGTTTTTATTAAAACGAGAATCCAGTGGTTTGGAAAATTCTAATTTTATAAGTATTTCAGAAACTGCAAGGATAAAATAGTTAAAGTCACCACATAAAGTATTAACTTTGAACTGAACAGAAAAAATTATTTCGAAGGGCATGAGGGTTAAAAAGTTTAAAATTAACGCTTCATCAAGGAGATGTTTTAGCAAGATATAAAGTTAAAAAATTTTAAGTAGAAAAATTCGGAAATCAACCACGTAGCACTTCCATAAGAGATGACCTCGAGTTAAAAAGATTATGTTTGAAAAAATTTATTTGTAACATGTTCAGTACTTAGAGTGATGAGTGAGTGTCGGTTTTAACTGAGTAAAATCCAAAAGAAAACGTGCTACACCAAACAAATGGTAAAGATATAATATAAAACAAGCAATGTATTTTTCGTAATTAAAAGAAAAATATGAGAAAAGTACAAGTAACAACGATAAGAATTATGTAATATAACAGATGGTATAAGATATAAAATATGATTATATAAGAGTAAAGAGTATAAAATTGACACAATGTAGAATAAAAACAAGGTCACTAAAAAAAGGATTATAAACAATTGTTTATAATCCTTTTTTTGTCTATTGGGGTTAGTCTATTGGGGTTATTAATTGCAATTAATAACCCCAATAGACTTTAAAAACACAAAGAGGTTTGGATGTGGTGTTTCCCCCACCAAATTTCCCAAGCTTAGACATTGATTATTAAAATTTGGACAGTCAATTAAAAAAGGAAAAATGGTATACTTGTTGATTCCCGCAGAACATATGCGAACCGTCAATAAATAATCGTTGTTGATTCACCACGTAACGCGAGTGGAGCAAAGAAAATGCGCTCGAAAAGGACATATTAATTTTTCTTGCTATTTGATTATATGTTACTCTGCATTATTCTAATACATTCTTGTACCACATTCAGTCGTGAAATCTTCGCCTAAAGTCTGTAATCCATTTTTCGTAATTATAATTATATTAAAGGATTTAAAGTATCTGAGGCATGTTTTTTCCTTTTCGTCTGATTTTACTTGAATCTTCGGGAAGAGGTGTGTAGAAATTCGTTATTCTAAAGAAGTATAATTTAATTTCTGTAAACCAGTAGTTCATTGTATTCTATTAATTCGTAAGTCTACAATACTCTTTCTTACAGTTGGTAAGTAGGGAGCTGTTTCATTGATCTGGATATAACAATGAGATAACCGAGTATGGCCGATACGTAGAAAGGGTTAAAATAACATCTGTGCGTCTGTAAGGTATAATTTGCCATTAACAAATTAAAGGTTTTTTTAGCTCGGAGTTTGTTGCCGTCCTGTTCAATTTCACAGCTCTTTCCAACTAGTGTAAATGTGATTAGATATATATTTTAAAATATCTTTGAAATTTAAATTTTCTTTGGCACTTAGAAGAAATACATAAAATTATCCAGCAAAATAACTTCTTCAAAAACAATGCAGTGACGATTAAATGAAGTAGATGTAAAGGTCTGAAGTATGGAAAAAATCAGTTATTCCCTAAAAAATTCAGATAAAAGATTTGAATCACATAATTTAAAAAAGACCAGTTATGAATGGGATAGAGTTCAGTCTATTTGAATCTATTTGGATTAAGTGTATATTATGAAAGTTTTATAATATGTCATCGTTATATTGAGGTATATCTAAGTCTGTCTCTGAAAACTAACTTCAGAAAA
>CM063501.1:70158721-70178721 GCA_032207245.1 Pardosa pseudoannulata
AAGAAACACTGTTCTGAAAAATAAGTTGTGTAAGCTAAAAAGCTATTCATAAATTTTTAAATTCATAAATATTAATTTATCTTTTACAATTTACTACTGTGTAAATGTTTTAAATTTAATTTTAATTTAGAAACCAATAAGATATGTACTTATGTATAATCTGCAATTATCATATTAAAATTTCAAACCACGCTGTTGCTCGGGACACACCTGCCTGAATGTTGCCATGTCTGATATCATACACTTCATGTTGTACGGATCCAGGGTAAATGAGCTTTATATCTGAGTAGAATATGCGACGTGCGTAGTCAGTTTAATCTAACAATAGTAATATCTGCTTATTTAATTATTATGGAAGAGTGCGATCTTCATAATTTAAAAATAAATCATTTATAGCATTGTTTAAACCAAAAAGGATTAAAATGAAATTTTTTCAAATGTTATGTGTTCGGAATCCCGTTATCATATGAATTAAATTATCATATTTCCTTTGAATGAAAAGTGTCTTCATCACAAAATAAAATGGGAAACACTAAAAGTTCATAGGTGCATCATATGATAGCTTAGTCTTAAAGGTTTTCAGATTTAAGCTCACCTGTATGAATGAGCATGTTTACACTAGTTATTATTCTCCTCACTACTTAAAGAAAGGTTGAAAAGTAAAAAGACTCAAAATATCTCAAAAACAACAAGTCAGCCGAATTTTAACAGCAGCAACTCTCGCTTTTGACACTTGAAACAAGAAATTGCCCTCCATGAAAGTTTTGGATATTTTGTACAGTTCTATCAGAAAAGAGAGTAAATGTTCTTATGGAATTCTTTATTTTTTGCAAATATTTTTATAATTTCATGACAAGATATTGAACTCGCATGTTTCTTCGTGTATTATAATAGTTAAAAATGTTTGTTCATTGACACATTAAGAGATTAAAAGATAAGAAAATACTAAAAAGGAAGAAATTCAATCAACTTTATAACGCCCGAATCATTTCTGAATATTTTTAAGGAATATTTTAAATAAAAGTTATTATGAACAGACGGTACAACAAACATAAAAGTTAAGCAACTTTAAATATTACAATTACTGTTCTTTATTTGAAGTGCTTTAATCTTAAAAATCTTAATATATCATTTATAGAATATCGCCTATAGACACCAGATGACAAACTGGTACAACTGTGGTGAATCCCAGCTATGCAGCTCGGTATGGAGTGTTTTTCTTTTCAGAGATGACACCGAGGCTCCCAGGCCGTGTCAACATTTCTTATCTACCGAGTGGTGGCAACACTGACGAATTGGACGGGAGAGCGAGAGTGGGGTCAGACGATGAGAGGTGATGCTAGGCCGAGTGAGCCTATCATTTTATGTTTGATGTTTGCGCTCTTGGTAAAATTGTATGTGAGGTGTAGCATCCGTGCAATAAATGTGTCTGTTATTGTTACCCTGAAACTCTTGATTTATCCCTTGCAGTCCCAACGAAAGAGCCTGCATTTCGGGTAGATTTGGGTCATCGTAACACAATAACACCTTCTATTAATTTTGGTGCACTACTTTTAACTAAATAGGAAATTCAATCCTCGGATATTTTAGTAAAGTGTAAAGTTACGTAATTGCTAAAATATTAACTTTTAGTGACATCAAAAGCTACACGATTCTAAAATCAGAAAAAAAATTCTGACTTGTAATTGAACCCAGCTCATTAGTGTAAAAGCAGACCATTTCACAATTTAAGGTAAGAAGAATATGTAAAAAGGGTAAAGTAATAATACAACAAGCTTAGAAATCTGGAGTCCATTGTAAGGATTTACTGTACCTATGAGAACTGTAAAAGCAAGTGATCTAGAAGCCATAAGGTTTCAGGATTGGGGTTCGAACCGGTCAAAGATCTGCAGATTCTTTACCTCCCCTGGGACATATGAAATGGGTTCATGGTAATAATGCCCTCCAAGCTCCTAAAAGTTACCTTTGGAGGTGGCAAATCAAATCTGAAGTCTTCTGCTTCGTCGCTGGTTCTAAATTACGAGGACTTACTCATAGACATCCAACATCTCGAGGCAATGGCAACAATCTTTACATAAGAAGTATTAGGACTTCTAGATAGGCAAGACACTAACCAACTGCTGTCCTTTGAATTATAATTTTATAGTTTATTCCTATTTTGTCATCAAAGATACATTGGTATAAAGTTTCAGCTGGATTGGAGATCGGTGAAAAGTTAGTGAAAAAAACTGATTGCAAGTTTTAGACCTACGCAAACATACACTACAAGTTTTTAAAAATATAAATATAGTTTTATCTCCACCACTATTCATTGAAAATGTAACTAAAACCCCAAATTAAACCAAATGAATTTTAAATGCTAAGGGTTAAAATGATTTCATTTAATACTAAATTAGTTTGCACCTTATTTTGATTTGCTTGCTTTTTTTTCTTTTCTATGAATAGTTTTTAAAGAACTTAGTAAAGAATGGATGTAGTTGCATTTCCTTTTATAATAATAATTATTTATTGCCACTTTCTGAAAAACAAGTCTAAAGAATGATAAGAGACAAATGTATTATCTCAAATTACAAGCCTTTCTTCAGAACTAAAAGAATTCAGAAACCTTCCAAAACAATAAAAAGTTGAAGAACACTGCCATAATCTAATAGAATACAAAGATTAACAGCCAGCTGTAAAATCTTGTTTACAAAACTTTCTCATTCCTCGTAATTAAAAGTTCAAAGTTTGTATCCTTTAACGTCTACCCAACCAGAACCTCCAACGATATCTGGAAGATTCTCCGGTTCCTTCTCCAGCTTCAGGCGAGGACGCTGGGGCTGGGGCTTGGGCTGGAGCAGCCGCAGGAGGTGGTGGTGGCCGTAGATATTGAGGTACTTCCAGTGGTGGAAATGGTTTGATTTCTTGCTTCTTCGGTGGCTTCTTTTTCCTCCTCTTTATGACTTGGCCTCCGGATGAGTGCCTCACCATGTCTGTCACGAACTTCTCTACGGTGTGAGCGAGCGCTCCCAAGCCAACCATCACGATGAAAGGGGGAGAGAAGAGTCCAGTCAGGGCTGCATTGACGGGTGACAACTGCCGGGACATGGGGACTAAAGATGTTGCCCTGCTGTGTGCTGATACAGGAACCAAAGACCTGGTTTCACGATTGCGGGGAACAGCACTGCATGAGTTTAGGAGGATAAGAAGAATAAAAGTCCACAGTATCATCCTGAAATGGAAAAATAATTGATGGTTAAATAGACATCTAAACTACATATTTTATCCCGTAATTTAAAGTGCTGTTAACATATTGAAGCAGTTGTTTTTAGACTTTTTAATGATCCACACTCCTATCAAAACTGAAATATGTTTTCACACTTTCATTAACCCTTTAAAGGTCACCTATATAAACTCTTTGGAATTTAATGAAATTAGTTTATAAATATTACCTATGAACCTTATAAATGCAAAATGTATTAAGATTTTTCTTTACAATTCTTAGATTTGCATTAGATAATACCGTAGGAGGGATTGAGGGAGTTAACTGACAAACCCACTCCCTTGTACAGCGTGAACACAATACTTTGTAAAATTTTAATTATATAGGAAGAACAATAAATAAGTGTTCTTAAAAATATAATAAATAAATAGTTTAACAATTTATAAGTGTTGTTTCAGTAGATATTTTTGTTTGGGGTCATACGTGAAAATATCGAATTACTAACTTTCCAGGTACATCAAGTTTAAATACATATATTTCAAAAGAAAAAAATAAATTAAATGTAGTACTTTCATTTATCATAATATTTAAATGTCAAAAACATAAAAAAAACAAAAAAACCATTCATATTTCTCAAAAAAATAGAGAAAAAATGTTTAACAAGAGGTTTCTCTGCGAAACCACTGTCCGCTAAAGGGTTAAAAAGTCTTTCCTTTTTTGGTTATAGGAAATAACATTGTTCCAAAACACAATGCATAGAGATAACAAACATTTACATACATAAAAATATTTTTTTATTGTTAATGGCTGCATTTAGGATGTTCATTCATAATAATAATTTAAAATAAGGTTATGGAAATGATGGGATGTTGTATCTAAATTTTTAAAGGGATGTTCAAAAATATAATCTTAATCATATATTACACAACTAAGGTTAAGTTTTGCTAAAAGGAAATAAAGGCATGTAATTATTAATATCACAGAAAAGTAGCCTTCTTTGTTTTTGAGTAATAAAATACCTTAACCCTTAATTTGACAAGATATTTTTTCAAATAAAACGAAATAAAGGCATGTAATTATTAATCTCACAGAAAAGTAGCCTTCTTTGTTTTTGAGTAATAAAATACCTTAACCCTTAATTTGACAAGATGTTTTTTTCAAATAAAACGAAATAAAGGCATGTAATTATTAATCTCACAGAAAAGTAGCCTTCTTTGTTTTTGAGTAATAAAATACCTTAACCCTTAATTTGACAAGATGTTTTTTCAAATAAAACGAAATAAAGGCATGTAATTATTAATCTCACAGAAAAGTAGCCTTCTTTGTTTTTGAGTAATAAAATACCTTAACCCTTAATTTGACAAGATGTTTTTTCAAATAAAACGAAATAAAGGCATGTAATTATTAATCTCACAGAAAAGTAGCCTTCTTTGTTTTTGAGTAATAAAATACCTTAACCCTTAATTTGACAAGATGTTTTTTCAAATAAAACGAAATAAAGGCATGTAATTATTAATCTCACAGAAAAGTAGCCTTCTTTGTTTTTGAGTAATAAAATACCTTAACCCTTAATTTGACAAGATGTTTTTTCAAATAAAACGAAATAAAGGCATGTAATTATTAATCTCACAGAAAAGTAGCCTTCTTTGTTTTTGAGTAATAAAATACCTTAACCCTTAATTTGACAAGATGCCGTAATTATTAATCTCACAGAAAAGTAGCCTTCTTTGTTTTTGAGTAATAAAATACCTTAACCCTTAATTTGACAAGATGTTTTTTCAAATATTTTTAATTTATATTTCTGTTATTTTTCCCAGTCTCTGTAAATGGTAGAGTGTTGCTCTTCGGAACCAGAGTTCGTGGGTTCGAATCCCGCTGATGGCATGGATGTTTGTAGCCGTTCGGAATCGGCTTTAAACTGTAGGTCCCGGTCTCATTAGCCCTCGTGTGCAAAACAGTAGACCGTAGCGCTCCAAACCAAACCAAACCAAACCCAGTCTCTGTAAAATAAACAAAAAATATATATATCATTTTCCATTTTTGAGATAATTAATGTCCGCTGTGTCGAACACTGACAATTATGTTATATAGTAGTTATAAATATACATGTCCTGTGTAGAGGACTTAGCCAATTTAAGGGTTAATAGTATACTGTCCAAAACAATTCAAGTTTTAAGCCAAATTAAGGGTTAATAGTATACTGTCCAAAACAATTCAAGTTTTAAGCCAAATTAAGGGTTAATAGTATGCTGTCCAAAACAATTCAAGTTTTAAGCCAAATTAAGGGTTAATAGTATGCTGTCCAAAACAATTCAAGTTTTAAGCCAAATTAAGGGTTAATAGTATACTGTCCAAAACAATTCAAGTTTTAAGCCAAATTAAGGGTTAATAGTATACTGTCCAAAACAATTCAAGTTTTAAGCCAAATTAAGGGTTAATAGTATACTGTCCAAAACAATTCAAGTTTTAAGCCAAATTAAGGGTTAATAGTATACTGTCCAAAACAATTCAAGTTTTAAGCCAAATTAAGGGTTAATAGTAAGCTGTCCAAAACAATTCAAGTTTTAAGCCAAATTAAGGGTTAATAGTATACTGTCCAAAACAATTCAAGTTTTAAGCCAAATTAAGGGTTAATAGTATACTGTCCAAAACAATTCAAGTTTTAAGCCAAATTAAGGGTTAATAGTATACTGTCCAAAACAATTCAAGTTTTAAGCCAAATTAAGGGTTAATAGTATACTGTCCAAAACAATTCAAGTTTTAAGCCAAATTAAGGGTTAATAGTATACTGACCAAAACAATTCAAGTTTTAAGCCAAATTAAGGATTAATAGTATACTGTCCAAAACAATTCAAGTTTTAAGCCAAATTAAGGATTAATAGTATATTGTCCAAAACAATTCAAGTTTTAAGTAAACAAAGAAATAGTGCTAAACAATCTATCGTAAAGTGTTATTTGTTTTGGGAAACTCAGTTATTTTATTCTTCAAATTCTTAAAATTATTGGAGTTATGTAATTTAAAAATTTATTTTTAATTTTTGATATACACAACTTTTTTTTTGAAATTTTAAATACCTAGAAGAAAGGTTATGTACGAAGCAGCTAGTATTCATATAAAACATATTTGTTTATTTATATGTTTATAATATAATTACAGCAACAAAAATACAAAAATCTGCATATTCATTAATAAATCCAATTTCCTTAAATTCTATCAGTTATTTTTTTATAGTCAATTAAAAATTTCTTTACTACAAATCTATTCCATTCTAAAGTTTGTTTGTTTTTTTCCGGTAGGAAGGAGACACTAACTCTAATCTTTTTTCTGCAATCAAATATCATTTACTCCCATTTCAAGGAAAGATTTAACGTTCTTTCAATATGCGCATCTATCTTGGTGAATTGATTAACCATGACAGTGGTACTTTTTTTCAAGAGGAAATTATTATCTTAAGAAAAGCTGCCCGATTTATTAAATTTCACTTAATCATACTTGACACATTATGATTTGATGTGCTTACAAAACAAATTATGAAAAAATAATAATAATAATAGAGTTGAAATATATAAACAAGAAGAAAATATTTTTTCCAAAACATTAGTACTTTTGCATTTATGATATTTTTGTATGTTGTATGTGTCTCAGGTTATTACCATTGTTCAACAGCTAACATTTTAATTATAATTCTCATTGTTTCAATGAATTGCTTATACATTTTTATAGATTTTATGATCTAGTAATATGTATATTCTTCCAATTATCAACTTTTTAGATTAAGAGTTCATCATATATCTACAGGAAATACAATCGAATGAGATATAGATACAGACATGAATTAAAAGTACTGGCACAAAAGAGCAGGATCTTCATATCCCACTGTAGTAATGTGCTATTCTATGACACATTAAGCTATTGATTTTAATTGACTCATGACATAGAAAGTTTACGAAATTAAAGTAGAAAAGTATTATTTGTTTCAATAAGTTTTAAGAAATGCAAAGTTGTGATTAAAATAAATGAAACTTAAATAAATTAGTAACTCAAATTCAGAACGAGGCCTCAACGCTAGTGAAATTATACTGCGGTGAGTTTAATAAAGAGGTGTCAGACTGTGCCAGCTCTAATTTCTCTAAATTATTCTCTGTGATCATAGTCCGGCAGATTTGCTAGTTGTTCTATTTCTTCTTTTCTTACTTTGTACAAGTTTATCAAAAAGTTCTATTCAAGATTTTTGATGACTATTCTAATTCGATTCTTCTTAGTATCACTGTGTACTAATTCATTGGTATTGTACCAGGAAGCCTTGAGAATTGACCGAAGTGTTTTGTGTTGCATTGTTTTCACTTTAAAATATGATTGTTTGCAACCAATCCCCAAACCATGGCATCATAGAGGCATGGACCACAGAGATCTGCTATTTCTTCGTTTCTTACTTTGTACAAGTTTCCCAAACAGTTCTATTCAAGATTACTTAAGACTACTCTAAGTGGATTCTTCTTAGTATCATGGTGTACTAATTCATTGGTATTGTACCAGGAAGCCCTTCAAATTGATCGAAGAATTTTGTGTTGCATTTTTTTCAACTTTAAAATGTGAGTGTTTGCTGCCAATTCCCAAATCATGGCATCATAGAGGTATGGACCACTTAGATCTGCTATTTCTTCTTTTCTAACTTAGTACAAGTTTCTCAAAAAGTTCTATTTAAGATTTCTGATGATTACTCTGATTGGATTCTTCTTAGTATCACGGTATACTAATTCATTGGTATTGTACCAGGAAGCCCTGCAAAATGGACTGAATGGAGTGTTTTGTGTTTAATTGTTTCCAACCTCAAAATATAACTGTTAGTTGCCGATCCCCAAACCGTGGTATCATAGAGGTTTGGGCCTTAAGACAGTCTTGTAAAGCAGTAGCTTATTTTCCAGATTCATTCCATTGTAGCCCAAGAAGTGTACAAAATCTTTTTGTACTTTGAAAACTTAATAAAATAATTTATTGTCAACTAGTATTTAATTTTACCCTCTTAGGAAACTGTGTGACCACATACTGTGACCGGTAGGGGGGGGTTACAAAAAACTGAGAAAATTATCAATTTTTCTTATATATCAAAAGACTCTTTAAAAATTGGGGAAATTACACTATCCATCGAAGTCAAAAAAGTTATTCTGAATTCACTAAATAAGTATATGAATTACGTATAATTTTATAAAGTGACAAAGTCAAATTCATGAACTACAGCATTATTACGACGATTCATCAATTTTTCTTTTACATCTTTTTTTTTTTATCACAAAAATATTATTTGAAACGTTCGAAATTTTTCGTGTTTCGCTCAATAATAATTTCTAAATCATTGCTTTAAAATATTTTTTGAGAATTTTTTTAATAGTAAGGAGATGTTCATTCGAATAGTAAAGAATTATATAATAAGAAAGCAGGCACTGGGTGGAGTTACAACAAGAGATATAAAACGTTATCGTTTTACGTAAATTATTTTCTCTTCTTTGCGTTTGAACCATCTCATATTCCATAATTTCACTAGATAGATTTAGCTGCTGAAATGCTTTTTATATTGTTAGAAATACTTTTGTCTCCTGAAATAGTAATCAATGATTAATTTAGTTATGTCATTTCTGAGTTGAGAATTCATTTTATTTTCCTTTTTTAATACAATGGCAATTGTAAAAAAAAATATATATATATAAATATATATATATATATATATATTTTGCGGAAAACAAGAAAATCCTTGATTGTTGTTCATTGTGTATGTGGTTTTGGGTTTCTGCCTGTGTTGTTCATATGTCGATTTTGACAGCAAAATAGCTGTAACTCAGTGTTTCTCAACCTTTTAGTATTCACGGCCCAATTTTCAATCATAATTTTCATCGCGCCCCCCTCCCCACCGCGTACAATAAAATGTATACAATAATAATGTATTTTGAGCATTATGGCGCTAAACCTGCACTACAACCTTAATTTTAAACTTTGCAAATTACCAAGAATACGGAAATTTATTGACATTTTGCAACACTGATACTCAGCATTGAAAAAACAATAATCCTATGCCTTTTTATTCCTCTTGCGTCCCGCCATGTCGGGCATTCTCACGGTTTCGCGAGAAGTTTCGATTTGTCTGGAATTTGTCTGGTCAGCTTAAAAGTTAAGTTAGGAGCGTGCGCAGATGTGAACAAATGTTTTCTCATAGGGAGAAGGAGAAAGTTCTATGACGCCAATTTCAATTCCAGACAATCTCATTCGAGTCGATCCTTCTTATCGCTATTGAATCTATTCTTAATATGTATGTTATATATATTTTCGTGTAATTGCAATTCACGGTATTAAATATTCACGGCAGCAGACTTATGCAGAATCATGGATAAATTTTTTAAGCGGGCGTAAGCGAGCATTAGACGATAGACAAGCATCAACAAGTACACAGACGAGCGTGGTTCCGAAAATAAAATCAAGACAATATTCTCAAGAATACTTAAATTTTGGGTTCACTAGTACTGAAGTAAATGAAGAAGAAAGGCCCCTGTGTATCATTTGCTCAAAAATGTTGGCGGCAGACAGCATGAAACCTAATAAACTTAAACGACATTTGGAAACGCTTCATAGTGAGTACGTAAACAAACCCAGAGAATTCTTCGAATTAAAATTAAAATCATATGAAAAAACAAAAATCATTGTTTAAAAAAAACTTTGTCTGTGAATGAAAAAGCTTTAATTGCCTCTTACAAACTTTCATATAAAATAGCCAGATGTAAAAAGCCTCACACCATTGGTGAAGAGCTTATTTTGCCAGCCGCAATTGAGATTGTAGAAATTATGTTTGGAGATAATTTTGCAAAACAATTGCAGTCTATACCTGTTTCAAATGATACTGTTACCCGTCGAATTGCTGATATAGCTGAAGATGTAGAGTGTCAGCTTTTGTCGAAGTTGCGTGACAAATTGTTTTCAATACAACTCGATGAGGCAACAGATAGTAATAAAGATGCTCATTTCATTGCCTATGTTAGATTTTGTGATGATTTGTCAGTAGTAGAAGAATTACTTTTCTGCAAACCAATAGAAATCAAAGCAACAGCACTCGCATTATTTGCTATCTTAAATGATTTTATGAACGAGGCAAACATAGAATGGAAAAATTGTTTCGGAATATGCACCGATGGTGCTCGTTCTATGTCCGGAAGATTCCAAAGTATTCAAGCACTTGTGAAACAAAAATCGCCACAGTGCGTCTGGACACATTGCATGATCCACAGAGAAGCTTTGGCTTCCAAAGAAATGAGTCCTGGTTTGAATATTGTGTTAACTACGGTTGTAACCGTAGTAAATTATATAAAAATGAGACCCCTGAAATCAAGAATCTTTTCCGCACTTTGTAAAGACATGGGTGCAGTACATTCAGCGTTACTATTTTATTGTGAGGCAAGATGGTTATCACGAGGGAAATTTTTGCAACGTGTTTATGAATTAAAAGAAGAAATCGCCGTTTTCCTAGAAGAGGAAAACAGACCGGAAGCTGAGAATTTTCGCGATAGTTTATTTGTGATGATAATTGAGCTACATGGTTGACATATTCGAGAAATTAAATAACTTGAATCTTCATCTGCAAGGAGCAAATACACATATATTGGATACGAGTGATAAAGTTAATGCTTTTTGTAGGAAATTGGAATTGTGGAGCAGAAATTTAAAGCAAGAAAACTTAACAATGTTTGCAAATTTGAATGATTGTATTAAAACTTACAAGGCTGAAGAACAACATGTAAAAGTTGTTTTTGCAACCATTGAAAATCATTTAGCAATGCTAGCAAAGAATTTTAAAAAGTACTTTCTTGCTGACGACAAACTGATATCAAGTTACAAGTGGGTGAGGGATCCATTTCAAAATACTCCCGAAGGACTCTCAATTGAAGAGGAAGAAACCTTCATAGATTTCACGGCAATCGGCGAAACCAAAAGACAATTTAGTAATAAATCACTCTTTGAATTTTGGGCAGGAGTGGATGATGAGTTTTCTGCACTAAAAACAAGGGCATTTCGCATTCTACTACCATTTTCAACATCTTACCTTTGTGAAACTGGATTTTCTGCGGTGGCTTCTTTGAAGACAAAATATAGATCTCAGCTAAATATAGAAAAAGAACTGAGAGTGTCTATTTCTAATATTAAACCCTCCTTCGAAAAACTTTGCTCTGAAAGACAGGCCCAAGGAAGTCACTAATAATTATTAAATTTGTTTTTAATTTAGTAAGTTGTTTTAATTTAATAAGTTAATTATTAAATATGTCGAAATGTATTTTGTTTTGTATGTGTGTGTGTGTTCTTTCCTTTCAGTCACTTAATCAATTTTTTTAAATAACATTTTCTCTTGGATATGCTCGCGCCCCCCCATTAGTGTGCTTGCGCCCCCCAAGGGGGGCGCGCCCCACAGGTTGAGAATCACTGCTGTAACTTATAATGTTTTTATTTTAATAAACGTAGTAAATTTTCTTTTATAAATCTTGTGATCTGTCAATTCTCTAAGCTTTTCTTCTCATACTTGCATTTAGTTTCACTTATCTGTGACAAAAATTGATCAAAATGTTTAATCATTTTAGGGTTGTATGATGATATATCGTCGTTCCCAATATTTGTAAGAAGTCCTAATGACGCTATATCTTTGAGTATGCGATGTCGCCTTATTATTAGCATCGAGAGAATATTTACAGTTTGGATGCCTGTGTTTGAATTTCGAACTTCCATATGTGGCACTAGGGAAAGGGCTGTGACTGCTTTCAATGCATCTTGTATATCCAATTTACTACGCATGCATCCACAGTTTACAGTCAAGAAATCCCGCCTTTTTCTGTAAAACTGACTTGGAGACTTTACAACTTGATTTCAACCTGAAATTACTAAAATAAATATTTTAACCATCCCTCAAAATAAGGATAAAACCTATATATCTTCCCAAACTTTTAATTTAAAAATCTCAATTAACTGTTTTCACGGAAAAGTGAAATTTTTTGTGCTACAGATTTTAGGAAAAGTCTCAATTTTTACTCAATATAATGATAAGGAACAGGGAAACATAGTCCCAGGGGACTCCCAAAGACATTCGACTTATCCGAAGTTCGTGTTATCGAAGTTACCTACCTTTCCTCTCAACTGGCACTTAAAATGGGTCGACATGATTCAAATGGTTTGATATGTGTCATAATACTATAGTTGTAAGTATTTCAATTTTTAATAGCCTATGTAAACAACAAGAGAAGAATGGGTTCGAAAAGTTTAAAACTCAAGAAATTTGGCCTCATTACATATCAATTAGTATACATACCATGTAAATCTCATTTGAAAAAAAACAGTTATTTTTAAGGTTGTTGGCATTCACAAAGTCACCTAATTTTTGAGCACAGTTAAATAAGGTGTTGTCTGAATCTTCGGTGGTCTCCAGGTATTGTTGTAGGTCACGAGTGGACTGGCATTCGAAGTTTTGAGCAGAATTGTGTTTCTTACCGGGGAAATCTATCACAAAAACTTCGACTTAGAAGATGTTCACTTAAAGTTATCGAAACAGTTTTTTAAAGAAAAGTATAGAAATGATTCGGGACTTGATTAAAAGTTCGAGTTAGCGGATTATTCGACTTATAGGAAGTCAAGTTATCGAAGTTCGACTGTATTAAAAACTGGATTTTTAAATATAAGAACACCATAAAATAAATGTTTATTTTGTTCGAAACATTTTTGTAGTTGGAAGTATAGGCCCAGAGCAACGATTGAAGAGAAAAAGGTCGGTTAAGGTATTTACTATACTATATAAAAAGAAATGCAATCAACTAATAAATATTTTTACTCTTGCGATCTTGTAACAATAAGTTACATTCGGTTCAGCTCTTTTTACCTCTTCCCGTGAGTCATCGTCAAAGACATACCAGAACAGACCGGTTTGAACTAGAAAGAAACTTTGGACTTCTCCCAACCAATAGAAGGGTCCGTTGGTTTGGGGGATTCTGACCCCTCGCCGTTCTGGAGTGGACCCCTGTTTTTTCTTTGCGAGGCAGTCTGATTTTTTTAGCGGACAAGGTTGTTACCAGAGGAGGAATGCTGCTGGCATCCGCGGCTTGCGGGATAGACTTACTTTTTTGGGGGGGGGTCAGCGGCACGAGAAAGGGGAAAATCAACGCCATATTGTTTTTTAGGGCCGACACCGACTCGAGAGCAGTCTTCGATATCTACAAATGATAAGTTGATTCCAGTTGTATTTTTAGGCACTTATTTATTTGTATAAAATCATTTAACCCCTTAAAGCACGAATTGTTTTCGGAAAAACTGATAAAAAATGATACATTTTATGACTGAAAAAAACATATAGGTATAGAATAAATTATTTTTTGCAATTTTAGATCTGGGGGAGGGGGTGACTACAGTGGAAAAAGAGTTAAAAGTTATAAAAAATTATTACTCAAACAAAGTGTAAATAATGTGATTGCATGTTTATTTTGAATTTTGCCTGTGTCAGACACGGGCAGATGCTTTAAGGGGTTAATTAAGACATATTTGTCCATGTGCTTTTTAATGAGTTTAGATTTCTTCTTTCTCAAACACTAGGCCAACGCAACATTATTTTTACAGATCTACAAAAATTGTCTCCTTATAAAACTGGCGGCATTGCATGATAAATTCAGACATAAAAATTTGGAATCTGCAAGGAGAGTTCATGTAATTTAATAACTTGGCCAAGTGAAGTTTGTGAAATATAGCATTAGCGACGATTCTACAATTTATCACTTACATCTCTTTTTTTATCAAAAAAAAATATTTCAAACCATTCTAACTCCTCCGCACATGATGTTTCGCTCAATATTAATCTTTGAATCATTGCCTTCAAAATATATTTCGAGAATCCTTTTAATAGTAAAGAGATATTTCTTGCGAAAAGAGCCCCGGGGACTAGCTCCAGTATTTATACTTTGACCGGACAGAAGAAAAACATTTCCTAGTAAAATCGCAGAGCATGGAAGCGAAAATTGTTCACATGGGAGCAAGACACGACGTCTGGCGTGGAATGCGATGCCAAAAAATTTTTCTTCATATCAATCACTCTGTCAGTGTAAGGAGCGTGATCTACAGTTTGAGTTGGGGGAAAAAAAGTGTTCGAGACGACATTTTACTCTCAAAATGGAACGTTTTAAAGTCGCAGTCGAGGAACAGGAAATAACATATAAAAGTCCTGATATTTGATTCTTTGTTTGACACAGGATAATGTTGATGCATGCGTACATTTTGTCAAATGTGGTTATATATTTCTTTCGGTTTGTTTGTGTGCCAAAAAGAAAATTAGTTTATTACCAATGAAATGTGAAATTCTATATTTTTGTTTAGACGTGACAAGAAAAGAAAATTTTTCAGTATTAAAATAAGTATTATTTATGAAATATATTTTCTAGGTATTGTACAGTATGAATTTCAGTTCCGGTGACATCTTTTCCAGCTTTACAAATATTTTAATAACGAACTGAATTATTATTGAAGTTTTTTGTTTATTTGAAATATAATGTTTGCAACATTAGATAAATCATAAATAACAAGAAAAGTATTTTTTAATGTATAGCTCTTAATTGCAATGGCTTTTATAAATATTCTCATAATATTTTCAAATATTTTAATAAGAGAACATTAATATGGTTTTAATTTTTGAAGTGTTCTGTTTAGGATTCTGTTACGAATTTTTTGTTACATGAATCTTGATTACCTTTATTAAAGTATTATTTATTTAGTAACCGTAAATAATTAAATGAGACTGGAAATATCAATAAAACATATACGAGGTTCACTCTGAAATTTTTTAGGTGCGTCTAAATTAACTTGTTCCATCCCAAGTCTCATCGCAATATCAGGAGAATAGAATGGATGTTCCATCACTTTGATGTGTTTTTGTTCAAGAAATTGTGTGTCAATATTTCCCTATGAGCCACCCAGAATGTATATTCGTTAGCGCATTGTACTCTCATCCGATGTGTTTAGGATTAAGACTTGGATGTATTTGAGTGTTGTCCCTTCATAGAGCGATGTTGCCCAACCAATATGATGCTCTCATAATTAAAAAGACTGCAAGTAAGAGGATTGTATCGTAAAATGCTAATAAAGACAAGTGCCTCATATTTATTAAAAAAAATGAAAATAAAAAAATCGTTCTGCATGATAAGGCAAATTTTCATAGTGAAGCCTGACTCCCCATACACTAATATCTTGAAAAATTTCTGAAAGACTTTTACCAGTTAACTGTAATTGTCTTCAGTCCCTCTAGCTTGAAAACTTTGGTTAGTCCTGTACTTTTGAAGAAACCCACATACAATACTTTTTTTTATTGTCCGTTGCCTATTCACCACTGTTTGGTATGGAATCATCCACAAAAAATCCAACTATTTGACTTGCTGGAATGTCAAAATACGGTATATGCGTTTCATCACCTGTTACGATTTCAGAAATAAGGTGCTGTACATCTTCTAAAGTGGTTTGTGCTCCGCTTTTTTTTTTTTTTTTTTTGTATTGTTAAAAATTTATAGGGGACCTAACGACAAACTAGTTTTTACATATGCAGTTCTTATATAATTATACGTATAACAGAAGATTATATGTTAAATTCCTTCTGGGATATCTGGCAAGTGCAACGATTAACAACAATTAAAATTTTTCTCATGAGAGCTGCATTTGCTGGTAGTTCAAATGACAAGATCTTTCCTGTGTGCATTTCATCAAGAAAAGAGCTTAAACCTCCGCAAAATTTTGTGAACCCTCTAAATACAGTAGAATGAGATGGGGATTCTTTTCCAAATGCTAACTGTAGACGTTGAAGACATTCTTGTTGATATAGCCCCACTTTAAAATCATAGAAGTTATAGCGCGTTCTCACATCAACACCATTTTTTGTCCTTTCAAAATTATTTTCTGTGACAATTACATTGCTGTCACAAATTAACGTCTGTGATCATAAAAGAGTTCAAATTTACATCGATAATGAATATTTTCTTTTTGCGCTTATCATCTGTTTCTACCACAAAAATTTCAAAGTAACCTACGTATTTTCTGTGGATTATATAGAATAGATACCAATTTTAACAGCTTAGCTTTCCAGCTTTGAAAATATTTTTTATAAAGGAATTAAGATGACTTTGAAGTTTATTTTTAGTGTGCATTCTGTACGTACTACTAAACAGTTTATAAATAACAAGAAAATTATATTTTTAAATAAAATGCGCTTTATTAAGAGATTTTTTTTATTAATTTTATAGAATAAAAATTGATTTTTACAGTGTAGTTATCCATGTTTTTCTTCTTTTCCTGATAAATCCAAACCTGACACTCTTTTTTCTGGCAGATCAAACACATTTATAAGTCCTGTTTTTCCATTTGCCAAAAATACTTTCAAAGCTTTAAAGTACTTAGTACATTTTAGGGCTATATTTGAAATCCTATACGAAGTTGAAAATAATTGCTGTGGGTAATCATAAATCATGCCTGATAAAGACAAAACTGACACTCTGTCATCTGCCAGATCAAACACATTTATAAGTCCTGTTTTTCCATTAGCCAAAAATACTTCCAAATCTTTAATGTGCTTAATACATTTTAATGATGTTCCTGAAATCATATACAAAATTTGAAAATAATTTCTGTGGGTATTCATAAATTATACCTGATAAAGCCAAAACTGACACATTTTCATCTACCAGATCAAATATATTTGTAAGTCCTGTTTATCCATAACCCAAAAATACTTCCAAATCTTTAATGTGCTTAATACATTTTAGGGCTATTTCTAAAATCATATACAAAAGTTGAAAATAATTACTGTTTTTATTCATAAATTGTACCTGATAAAGCCAAACCTGACACTCTTTCATCTACCAGATCAAACACATTTGTAAGTCCTGTTTATCCATAACCCAAAAATACTTCCAAATCTTTAATGTGCTTAATACATTTTAATGATGTTCCTGAAATCATATACAAAATTTGAAAATAATTTCTGTGGGTATTCATAAATTATACCTGATAAAGCCAAAACTGACACATTTTCATCTACCAGATCAAATACATTTGTAAGTCCTGTTTATCCATAACCCAAAAATACTTCCAAATCTTTAATGTGCTTAATACATTTTAGGGCTTTTCCTGAAATCCTATACAAAAGTTGGAAATAATTTCTGTTTTTATTCATAAATTATACCTGATAAAGCCAAAACTGACACATTTTCATCTACCAGATCAAATACATTTGTAAGTCCTGTTTATCCATAACCCAAAAATACTTCCAAATCTTTAATGTGCTTAATACATTTTAGGGCTATTTCTAAAATCATATACAAAAGTTGAAAATAATTACTGTGAGTATTCCTAAATAAATTGTTCAAAGGCATTAATCATTTCATCGATTGTAATAAAAAATAAAATACTTACGCTAAGTTGGCATTTCATTTAAATTAATAAATATAATATAAAATTATTATATTCCATGCCTCCAAATTAAAAAGATTTATTTTCTAAAATATTTTTATATAATTATTTTTCTAATGCTTACTTTTCTAATAATATTACATATTTGAGTCAAAATATCACCCCTAAAATTTGTCGCCCCTGACAGGAGATCCGGTTTGTCATAAATCAATTGTTCAAAGACATTAATCAATTCATCGATTGTAATAAAAAATAAAATATTTGCGCTAAGTTGGCATTTCATTTAAATTAATAAATATAATATAAAATTATTATATTCCATGCCTCCAAATTAAAAAGATTTATTTTCTAAAATATTTTTATATAATTATTTTTCTAATGCTTACTTTTCTAATAATATTACATATTTGAGCCAAAATATCACCCCTAAAATTTGTCGCCCCGGACAGGAGGTCCGGTTTGTCATAAATCAATTGTTCAAAGACATTAATCAATTCATCGATTCTAATAAAAATAAAATACTTGCGCTAAGTTGGCTTTTCATTTAAATTAATAAAAATAATATAAAATTATTATATTCCTTTCCTCCAAATTAAAAAGATTTATTTTGTAATATATTTTTATATAATTATTTTCCTAATGCTTACTTTTCTAATAATATTACATATTTGAGTCAAAATTTGTCGTCCCGGACAGGAGGTCCGGTTTGTCTGGCCCTTTTCCCCACTCCACCCTGATGTTCGTCGTATTATTCCCACGACAGATGGTTTTAACGGCTGGAAGAGAAAAATTGTTGGTATCCAAAGGGAGATGCTCTTTTTATCGAAGGAACTTAAAGTTCCGGAATCATCTGAACCTTAATCTGTAAAGCGGATTCTAGAAATTTGCGATTAACCATCGCCAATCATTTCTATAATTATTGCCCTAGAATAGCGGTGACTTTGGACTGAAAAAAAAAATTACGCGACGGCCAAAAAAGAAGAATTTATATGACTTTATCTTACTTTTTTCCCTGATGGACAGCCTACGAGTTTGAAGCCAGAGAGATTATTTTTAGACTGGTTTAAGAGCAAGAATGTTGCAGAACAGCTATCAATTTTTATTGTTAACTGTTCGTAATGAAAAACTTGTAATAAGTGTATTAAATATCCGTTATAAATTTAAAACATTTCTTAAAGGTTAACAAAAAATTTAAATAAAAAATTGAAGTTTGATTGAGTGAATTTAAAAAGAATTCTCAAATTTTATTTCATACAATCAAAAAGTTATTTTACCTATCAAAGATGCTATTTTATCTTAATGTATATATAAAGAGGGTTCGTATGGGAAAGTAATCATAAAGGCAAAATAATGAAAACATGACAATTCTAAAAAGTAACTTGAATCTCGACATTTATTTTAACTATTCATCAACTTTAAAAGATGCCTTCGTCCATAGTCAACTCATTGGAGAACATATCTGGGAACACGTGCTTTTTACTAGAACACATCTGAACCATAAGTACGTACGTAAGCCATGTTCAAAAAAGAACTAAGTATTTCTACGAAAGGGCATGACAATATTCGTACTCACTCCCAGGTTAATACAGTCAATGGTTTTACAGATCTTATAATTTTTTATTTTACTAGAATTCCTCTCATTCATTCTAATAATAATAATAATAAAAAGTTCAAAACTTTTTTGAGCGTCACAGACTTAATAAATTATCTTTCACCAGGAAAACAATTGTAACAAAGGAAGCCCTTTCTTTTTTTTAATTTTTCTACTATTCTGAGGAATAAACGGAAGAACTAGTCTTTTCTTTGGAAACCATCTCTAAATTAGAAACTAACTAAAAGCATTAATCTTCAATTTAGTTAAATCCATAAACCTCGTTTCCTTCAGTAGATTAGATTCTAGCCCACGCGGGCATTAGAGACCTTCTTGTAAGAGAAGCTCGAAACTTTCGACAGTTTGCTACCATCACTTTTGCTGTTAAAAATACGGTTGATGGGTGTAAACTGTTAAACCATCCTTCTAAAAAAAGTTTCTGATTTTTAGTTCCAGTAGCCCTAGCAACGTACTATTCGCAACAGAAAGATTCAATAGTTTAATTCACAAAGACATGAAAATACTTCAAGCAAATACTTCTGTTATTGTTGATGTTGTCTTGTGCCAATTGGTCAAACCAAGAACGATTGTGACATACGCTTCTTGTACGAAGGAATCTTGTTTGGCGCAGTTTGTCCCTTAAGGAATTAGCGGCACTAAATTTCAAACAACCAACCTTGTACGAAGGAAAATGGGTGCGCCTTTCGTTTTAATGAGCACCTCAAGGGAAAAATTATGACTTCTTGCTCAAG
>CM063501.1:70186221-70188721 GCA_032207245.1 Pardosa pseudoannulata
GAAAGATGGTTGCCTCGAGAAGTTGGACTTCAAAACGTGGGTCCTCGTAATTCAAAAGCATGAACCTTACCAAGAAGAAGACCAAGATTGGTATGCCATCTCCTGAGTTACCGTTTGGGAACTTGGAGGACATTGTGACCACGAAGATATTTTAACACGTGTGCAGGTACATTTCGAAGCGGAATTGTACCAGGAGCAGGCGTTTTGCGCCAAAATTAATTATTCAGTTACATCTTAATGGATCGAAAATTATTTAATTTTTTAACAAACTTTTCGTATTTTATATTGAAATATATAAACAAATATATAAATAGAAATTTATAAAGAACAACCATAAAAGTTTTGTAAGCAAAAAATATATTTTGTGTGGCTAAATTTATAATAATATCCCAAGTAGGAAAAATCAAGTAGAAATAGTAGTATATAGTTTTAATTTTTTCGAATTATGTTATATATAAACATTTTTACATTATAAAAAATGAAAAAGAGCAATCATAAAACTAATACTATAAAAATTAGTTTTTATTTGTCTAAATTTCTCCAGAATCTATGTAGTAGACAAGAACATTCGGCTTCGTTTTCCTGTATGTACCGTTATTTTTGTACCCACAAACTAACCCGTTCTAGTACGTGACCCGCGCTCAAGTATCAGTCGTCGAAAACGTACTAGTACGTGTCCCGCATACAATGTGTTAAGTTCCCCAGTCGCCGTTAATGAACACGGTGGATCTTTTGCCGGCTCAAATCTCCATCCCAAAACCTTCTGGTTATGAGATCCCTGCCCTTGCAAACTGAGCTATCGCGAATCCAAGTATCGAATTAATTGACAAAAAGAGTTACGGATGACACTCTCTAGATTACACCAAGATTTGATAAACTTTGTGGCAGTAAATAACAACAATCCTCGAATTAAATTTTGGTAAATTAGATATAGTGTGATTTGCATTTTAGCATAAAAATAAATTTTCATATTTTGTATATGTTATAGCGAAACCTTGTTATTATTCTGTTAATTGTAATTTTCAGTATTTTTTAATATATTTAGTATTGTTTAAAATGTGTCTGTATTATTATGCACATTAAAAATAAAGTGCAGCGTACTAGCACAAAGGTCGGTAACAGCTGCTTCAGAATGTTCCTCCTGTTCTAAATTAGAAATCTTTAATGGTCGCGTAGAAAAAAAGGTAAGTCACTGGCATATGTCTGCTCTAAAGTAGCAGTTGGTGGCATGTAAATTTTCCTGTTAGAACGGTGATAAAGCGCCATAAAATACTTGCTAGCCAGTAACGACCCAAGCTATTATTTTGACATCGTGTCCCTTCGCGCCTTATGCAGGGAGGTTTCAACAGTTTTCTTGAAATTAATGTACTAGAATAAGTCGTTTCAGGCTCCTTTGAAATAAATTTGCTGTAAATAAATACAATAAATCCCCTAATGTGATAGTACGGGATACACAAAGTTTTGCATTAGCTAGTAATGCCCTATTTTGCATTAGCTCTCACGAAAACTTACGGCGACAGCGGGCTCCCAGAATCGATTTGTTTTTATCCCTATTTAATCTGCTTGAAAATTTAGCAAATCATTAGCAGTATATTTGTGTAAAAGCTTCTAAAATATCAAGGTTAAATATTAATTATTTTAGAAGATTTTAATTATTAATTATTTAAAAAGTAGTTTCATCGAAATTTCTCCGTTGACATTCTTTTCTCATACTATATGACAAATTTTTATTATTCAGACTTTTTAAACTTTAAAATAAAACTTAGTTAATGTCGTAAATATTCGCGAAAATTATTAAGGGATAAATATTATATTTAAAATATCCCTTTTTTCTAATCAAAATCTCTATCATGGTTATTTTAAATACAGAAATGACCTCTTATACATTTTGAAATGTATTAACTTTGAGTAGTTTTTATTGTTTTAATCAGATAAGATGAACAGTAAATACGAACGGAGGAGGCTCCAAATGTAAGATGACAATAACTCTGATGATTGCACAAGTTTTCTGTCTAGATAAATAAGATGATCTGGATATGTGTGAAGACAATGGTGTATAGAAATAAATGTGCCGTAGCTCTCCGAAGTCTTAATTAGAAGGTAGAGGCGTTAAGTGTAACTTGATCATCAAATACAAAATATGAAAGCGTAGTGGTAAACAGTTTTTGTGTTTAATTGAAATATCCCTAGCTAATATTCAGTGGTCTTCAACACATCATTGGATGTTCATCAGGATTCGTCTGAAATCAAGATGAAAGGTATGATTTGACCAAAACAGAGTAGGGGATGGAAATGCTTTGTGAGATAATGTTTTGGGGTTTGATGAAAACGTCCCTATGGGAATTTATTTGAATTCAATAAACCTTTTGGAATTACCAGGATGTACTATTCTCTAGAAATATAGATTACGACCTCAGTTCATGGACACGAGAAGGCCTTGAGATTAGCATGTGTGACTGGTATCCCAGGGTTTTGGGTTCGATCCTGTCAGGTGCGCAAA
>CM063501.1:70193721-70206221 GCA_032207245.1 Pardosa pseudoannulata
GTGAAATCGTCACTTCAGGTTTAGACTTATAATCACTAGTGTAATCTATCACGTGGAATAACGATCTATGCAAGTAAATTTGGAATGTAACAACATTTCTTTTTTACGATTTTTCAAAAATTAATCAAAGTTTGACTTAAGCATTTAATAACCTCACAATTTAAGAAATCGAAATAGGTTTATAACTTAAAATAACTAGTATAAAGTTGTCGTATGTCTTATGTAGTATAAACCTGTATAATAGAGATAAGAAAATAAATTCTTAATATGACTTTAAAAAATCCAAATAATTTTTTTTGACAATCTCTTGGTGTTCTACTCCATTTTAAAAAGGACCTCTATTTTATACACTAAAGAAAGGAAGGTTAAAATTGGGTACGTAATAAAAAAAGTTCTTAAAAATCTATTTGAAAATAAATTTTTACAGTAAAGACATACATGTATGCATATCCATAACATGTTGAAAATTGACCCATGTAGTACAAAAAGTCGTGGAATTAAGCATCATTACGCTGCGGTTTCCGGGCAATACTATGCAGGTAGATATTTATATTCTTGATTCTCTGTTGTTAATAAACTATCATATTTGTCAACAATCTGCAGCATAAGATTTTATTTAATATTTTTATAAGTTTGTTAATCTACAGTAGTTGATTTAAATCTTTATTAGGAACATTTTGCTACCCAGACCTAAGGCTGGGTGAGAAGCAGCTAGTCTTATATATTAAAATATGATTGTAACTATATACCTATCTATGTATGTATGTATGTGCGACTATTTCCTCGTGAATCTCTCTACGCAGAAGGCCGCCAAAGGTACCAAAAAACGAGAAATGATCCCGAAAAGTTATTTCGCCAATTCGAGATCCGATGTTCTAATTAGTTCGAAAGATATTAATGAAAAACTGACCAAAACGCCAGTTTAATTTCGTAACACGCGTATTACCATAGTTGCGTTGGCATCGAAAAATGACAGCGTTATTCAATGTTGGCATTATTACAGCCTAATATTCTGGTATTCCGAGTAACACAAAAATGTATCTACGATATTAAAATTCAGGTATAAATATATACATTTACGATGGCATTTATGTATGTGAGACTTTTTGCATCTGGTAAAAGCTGAACTCGTATTTTTTAGAAAAGTATTCTTTTTTTATTTTATTATCTTGGTTAGATTTTTGTCTTCAGTAATTATAAAATAGTTATGTTCTAGCAAATTTTTGTTTGTACCGGGTGGCCATAATTAAACTGACAGTGCTCACAGTGATCTATTTGCGAAAATGACACCACATTTTGTAGGAAGATTAAACAAGACGGGGGACGAAAAATTCCGCAAAAAAAATATTAGTACCAAAAGTCACCGCTAGGGGAATATTTGGCGCTGTGTAATAGAAAATAGAGTATTAACAAATGCAAATCAGTACGAAAATTACCTTCTGGCACTGTGCTAATGGATGTAACGTGAAATTTGAATAAAGAACTTCTTCTTCTGCTCAGCAGAAGTCATATATATACACATATATATATATACACACACATATATATATATACACATATATATATACATATATATATATATACATATATATATATATACATATATATATATATACATATATATATATATTTATATATATATGTATATATATATATATATATATATATATATATATATATATATATATATATATATATGTGTATATATATATATATATATACATATATATATAAATATATATATATATATATGTATATATATATATATATATATATATATATATATATATGTATATATATATATATATATATGATCACGAGACTTTATCGGTGTTTATGTAGATTTTACGTTTTTTTTTTTAAGTGTTGCCATATTGCACTTGAACTAAATCAGAAAATGTACATAATAAAAGGTAATTTTATTCCGTATTAATTTGCATTTGTTAACACTCTATTTTCTATAACACAGCACCAAATATTCCCATAGCGGTGACTTTTGGAACTAATTTGTTTTTTCGCGGAATCCTTCGTCCCCCGTCTTGTTTAATCTTCCTACAAAATGTGGCGTTATTCTCGCCAATAGATCGCGCTACAGAACACTGTGGTCACTCTCAGTTTAATTATTTCCACCCGGTATTTCGCAGCTGCAATTAATTATACAAAAACTAATATACGGTTATAGATTTTGTTGTTTCAAACTGGAATTTATTTAAAACTGTTATTTACTAAAAAAAAAATAGGCAAATGATGCATTTAAAGTTTTCATTCTAGAAAAGACAACTATGAAATGTAAACAAAATTGAAATATTATTGCCACTATTGATTAACGTTTAACATGTGTTTTCAGATAATATAATTGTTTTAGGTGTTTAAGCCCCATTTACCAATTTCGTTTTATTCATATTGATTTCGTATATTTCTTGAATTTTCAATTCAATTACGCCATTTTTATTTATCCAATATTTGTCAATCTGTATTCCACCTATTCTTAATTAGACTTGGCGGCATTCAGTATATAATTTTTTTAATTAAGCGTTATAAAAATTGAAATCTTTTAAGTAACTTAATTCATTTGATAACTTTTAGAGGTAATATAATTGTTCTCGACTTTTGACGTTAAGTATTTATTTCTTTTTATCAATATTAATTTCGTATTTTCTTTCATTTCCAATTCAATTTCGCCATTTTTATTTATCCAATTTCGAGACGGTAATTCCACCTATTCATAATTAGACTTGGTGGCATTGCTTTGAGAAGTAATTTCGGTTATTCGAGTTCCAATATTCTAATTAGTTCGAAAAATATTTAAAAAAAAAAATCAAAGCACCCTTTTGATTATGTAGACGCTCAGTTCTAATGATGAGTTGGTGTGAAAAACAATGGCCGGATTCTCATTGTTGGCGTCATTATATCCAGATATTTAGTGTCCTGTACAACTTACATAACTATTAAAAAAATATATGAACGTATGTGTGTATGTGAGGCTTATTAAAATAAAAAGCTCAAAATTGAAGTTTAGGATATGTGTTATAGGTTCTAATCGGTACATTCTTAAATCACAGCTACAGATAGTAGCTTTAGATCTTTATTATAGATCCTAATAGTAAAACTGAAATTAGAACGCGATGTTATCTCTATTTAGCTCTAATCGATCATGGTGAGACGGGGTATAGATATATAGAACCGGTCTCATCAAAGTCGTTTAACGGATAACCGTGATTAATCTCTGTGTAAACGAAGAATTCAGTCCCACCACTAGTTGGTCCCATGGGTTAATCGCGGTTATCCGTTAAACGACTTTGGTAAGACAGACCATTAATGAAATTTAGATGCGTTTAGGCGTTCCATGTATATAAGAAATAGCTGCAGATTTGAAAAATAGTTCTAAAAGTAGATTTCATGCTTGACTTATCAAAAAATATTTTTTCTGTAAAAAGTATTTAATTATTTTTTGCCATATCGATAGAAATGGCAAAAGTTTGTAACTTTCATAATTAGTCCATTACGTATATGTAGCAGCCGAATATGGGTTTCTATATGGAAACTGTTAAAATGTAAATTTTCATCTGCTACGGGGTAATGCTTGAGTCTTCGCCCTTTCGAACTGTAGCAGCAAGTCTGTAAGCATAAGCAAGTCTGTAAGCATATTATATTCTAGTTCAGATGTTGCACTTGTGCAACTCTATGAAGTTTATGCACGCTTTTGTGTTGAATGAACTTTATATTTTGTTGTGACTTCAAGAAAACTCCATAGTTTTGCAGCCAAGTAGTTTTAAATATTCGAAAATTCAGGAAACGGAAAGTTTTCATGCTATTTAGTCTATATTTTCCATACGTACATTTGAAGGATAGAGCAAACATCTTTTCATTCTCAATCGATATACTAGAAATTTAGTGCTTTTAAATCTAAGTTTCAGGAAAATTGAAATTACTGCTGAAGCTTATTTACCTAAAGTTACTTGCTATAAGTTCTTACAATGCAGAAATATTTGGGGAATACCAGTAATAGTCTTATTTAAACATTAACTTTAAATATTTATTCTCTAGTTCAATCTGTCATTTTAAGTTATTTATCAAAAATATGTCTTTGTGGATGACTGCATTACAAATCTTTTGAATATATTTCTCATTATTTCAATTAAGTTAGTTAAACTTAACACATTAGTAACAATTCAGCAATTACTACGAACGTGATTAACTAGTTGTTACATGAATTTATTAGTTGCACTTCTTTCTTCCGTAGATTAAAATCTTGAATACTGTTTTTGGAAAGCCTGAAGATATTAATTTAGAAAAGTATTGCTATTTGGAATATGTTAAGAACACTTTTTAAAAGAAAGCTCTCTCATTCTTTACGTAATTTACTTTCGCTTCTAGCGTTCTCAAAGCGACAAACTCTTAACACTGATTGGCTGGCTCACTTGCACCCTCACAGCACTATATAAGCGGATGTAAAAATGATTTGGTGAGAGAGAGTCAAAAATGGAATGTCTGCATAAAATTAATAGTTTTATTTCCAAATTTTGATCTTTTCTTTTATAGCTACATGACTGCACTATCAGCATGGATACCCTTCTAACTTAGCAGTGAATCAAAAACACTCATTACACACACACACACACACACACACACACACATATATATATATATATATATATATATATATATATATAATATATATATATATATATATATATATATATATATATAAAGAGAGAGAGAAAAGATTGTTTTACATATTTATTTATGTATAGATTTTGTTAAATTTAGTTTTAATTATTGCATCTTTAATTCCTTAGTAGTTGCTAAATTGCTAAGAGATAATAAAATAACTAATAATAATAACCAATATTGAATTAATTGGTTAAATAAACTATCAAATGAGTCTACTAATTCTTGTAAAACAAAAGTTATTGGTAAATTATAATTCAAAACTAAAAGCTAGATATCAGTTTTTAAGTCTTCTCTTTCTTTGAACAGCAATTTCCCCGTCTGCAAAAATTGAGACCAAAATCAATAAAAAAAATAAACTGAAATATAAAGATTTTTCAAGTATTTAGAAGTAGAAAACAAAAGCATTCTTTTCTAAACCTGGAAGAACAAAAACAACTGAGCAGCGAACGATTTTAGCAATAATCGAGCAGTTAAGAATTCTCTCAAGTTAGAGCCCATCGTAAAAAGAAATTTCTGCGTTAATGCTTGTGACTGACTGTAAATTAAAGAATACAGACGATGATAGGGAGTTCATGATTGGAGGATTTTAAACTTTTTAGTTTCTTTTAAATTATAATGCTTAGTTAGCATGCCATGATTGCTATTGAACTCGAAGAGTGACTGTCAGGAGTAGCAATAGGGATGAAGTATTAAGCTTAATATATGAACTTGGACAAAGTTAATCGAAAAGGTAAAATAGAAGTGAAATACCTAGGATTTTATTCTTACTTTCAAACATCCTTTTTGACTTATTTCTGTATTTCTTCAGTTGTTCTTAGAACAAAGTTAATCTGTCTTCAAAGTTCAGACTTTTCGAAATTACATCTTACATTTATCTTTTAGTTCTTTTTCTTTCGAGGAAATATGAATTAGTTCTGCAGCTTCTATTTTACTTTTAGATTTTTTAGTGAAATATTTCATTCTAAAAAGCGTTGTGTTATATATGTATGTGCGTGTGGGAGTGAGTGACAGTAAGTAATAGAATGTAAAGAACATACAAGTCATGTTACAGATGTAATTTTTACTTTTAAACATTATTTCCACTTCCTGTTGCAGTTGTTCTTAGGATAAAGTTAATTTTTCTGGCAGCTTTTCAAAATTACATACGATGGAGCATGTCCAGAAAATAATATTGCTAGCATTTTAAAAACTGAAAAAGCAATATATATATACACTCAAGAGCCAAAACATTATGACCATCCCTACATTTTGCAATGAACTAGCCTGGATGACGTGAAAAGCACGTGATCAGGTGGAAGTGGTATTTAACTGCTGCTGGATAGTCTGAAGAATCATTCTTTCACTTACTTCTGTGTGTTAAGGGAAAGGCTGCGGATCTAAGCGATTTTGATAGAGGACAGATTGAAATGGCTCGAAGGCTCGGAACAAGTATTTCCGAAACTGCACGACTCGTAGGTTGTTCGCGATCTACAGTTGTTAATACTTATGTAAAATGGATGAATGACAGTGAAACCAGCAGTCCACATTGTGTTGGACATCCACACGCTATCACATTTGGGATGTCATGAGACAGCAGCTCAGAGTTCAAAGACCACCAATTCGCAATATCTCGGATTTGCGTAACCGTTGCTTAAACATATGGCACAATCTGTCTCCGGCCATCTGCCAAGGACTTGTGGCATCCATGCCAAGGCAGGTTGAAGCTGTGTTGCTCGCCAAAGGTGGGCTAACTCGTTATTGACAGGTGGTCATGATGTTTTGGTGTATTTGAAAATTTATAAATCATATGAATACATCAAGCACTATTTTTCGGTGTATCCGCCTTTCTTCTCGATGCCCTTTGTGAGTCAATAAATGATATTTTTTTAAACTTTAAGCAAAAAGGTTTAGACTTTTTAGCCCAAGTTTAATATCATTGAACCTCAGAAAACTGTAGAAAACCTATTTTATCTACAAACTATTACAGAGAAGGGAAAAGTTAATGTAGTAGCCTCCACAGTATAGCCAATTATTTACCACTTCCTGGTGGTGACCTTGAATGATGGTTTACGGGATGCATCCACACACTGGGCCACTAAATGAACCGAGAGTGTGGATTTGTCCATAGGGTTTACTGCGCACTTTAGTTGCACATCTGGCTGAATTTAGACCCCTTTACACTATGGTCCACTGCAAGCCATTACCACCGTCTAGATGGGGTATGGCTTATCGAGGTCGACGATGGCAGAAGATGTAATGACCTTGGTGGAGGATGGCTTAGGAAGCGGTTTTTCTCCAAAGATCAAAGGCAGACAAATGCACAACTAAAGTGCGCAGACGAATACACGCGATTGGCTCATGTAGTGGCTCAATGTTTGAATGCAACCCGTAAACTATCGTCCAAGGTCACCATCAAGAATTGGTGAACAATTGGCCATAGTGTGGAGGCTACGTTTAATCTTTGGAGAAAAATAGCTTCCGAAGCCATCCTCCGCCATTTTATCGTCTGCCATCGTCAACCACTATAAGACATACCCCTCCAGACGATGGTAATGGCTTTCAGTAGAATATAGTGGGGAGGGACCTTTAGACTTACTCTCTTCCCACTAACTACCAAGAGCACCTAATGAAGTTTGCACCACAGTAACCTTTCAACACATAACAAATCAAGTTAAACTGTTTTACAAGTTAAAGATTATCTCCAAAAGATAGCGTTACTGTTTCACTACAAATGAATGTTTATCTCAACTATTTTACCCAAGGTAGCAAGGTACCGGCCATTTCTGATTTACCACATTGGTAAGGGCACATGGCCCCTAGTTGGGACGTAGCGTCCGAAAGAGTTTAGTTTAATCCATGTATAACTTCTCCTCAACCTAGTTTGGACAGCCAATTTTTAACCAAAAAGCTGTACCTTCTACACGTGTCACCATGTTGTTCCTGTACGTCGGAATGTAGACGATTGATTCTCTATGTCAGAAGTCTCTATTAGAAAAAAAATGCATTTTTAGTCATACGAAAAGGATATTCACTACGCATAATACGTTGTTGAGTTGTTGTTACAAATTCCAAATGGTTGACATGAATTCAAAAGCCAGCATAGTCAACGAATTAAATCGGATCATTTAAAAAGTTTTCTTTGATAAAACCAAAAAAAAAAAAATAAAGAATATGGGAGGGAGATGCCTTGTTGGCTTTACACCAATGGCAGTACCGAAATTGCTACCAAAAACGCCCGTTGTTTGTGCACTGGTGTGTACACTAGTAAAACGCGAGATAGCTGTCTCCTGTTTTCTAGGAGGTTTATTCTTGGTTGGTTGGTTGATTTGCAGAGCTACGGTCTACTGTTTTGCTACACAATATCTAATGGGATGGGACCTACAGTTTAAAGCCGGTTTTGAACAGCTACGAACATCCATGCCAGTAGTGGGATAGGAGCCCACAAACTCCGTTACCAACGAGCAGTGTCCCACCCATTTGGCCATCTTCCGGCAGTTTATTCTTAAAGAGAACTAACTACCAGGGCGTCTACCAAAGTAGTACCATTCATGGTTGGGAAAAACTTTCCTTATCTTATTTTTTCATCCTTTTAATTGGAGATAGCCAAACAATGGCCGAATGGTAGAATGCTGCTCTCCGATACCGAAGTTCATGGTCTTGAATCCCGTCGATGGCATGGACGTTCGTAAACGTTCGGAATCCACCCTCTAACACATCCAAGGAACTCTAAGTAGAGAGCCTAATAAAAAACCCGGTACTGATAAGGAAGGCCAGGACCCTGGTTGACTGGCTCACCGCTAATCAACGCGCCATCGTGTGGCCATGAAGATTTTAACCTAAAACCCCACCGCAAGGGTCAAAGTACACCTTCACGAATGGCCATCACAACTGCCCTGTTCAGATATTGCTTCCCTCACCAACGCATGCTCTCATGTCAGAAAGTTCCATGTAATACACTGGGTCAACCGGACTTTTAACCTGGTCAGGACTCCTGCAGAGTATCCCCCGCACTTTCGGAAACTGCATTGGTTGTACTTATTTGTCTAGATTGTCTTTTTTTTTTTTTTTAATTTTATGGGTGAAATGCTGACTTGGCCCCTGCGTAACGCATTGTTGCCGGATGGTCAGACTGAACCAGCAATTCAACACCCTACACCCGACCTCGGGTGGGTGGCTGGTTACAGGTAGTACACGGTTTTAAGCAGTAGGTCCCGGACTCATTAACCTACGTATTAAAACAGTAGACCATAGCGCTCTAAACCAAATAAAAATAAAAATAAAAATTTGATTGGAGATCTCTAACAGCATAACAACTAGTATTAACTCTAGACCCGTTCTGTCTGCCAACGTTCTTCGATGCCACGTGATGCCTAACCCCGAGAACAACTTGGTTTGGTTTGGTGCACTATAGTCTACGGTTTTGCTACACGAAGGCTAATGAGACCAGGACCTATTGATTAAAGCCGATTCCGACCAGCTACGAACAACAGTAAGACTTGAGTCTTTGAATTTTGGTTCCTTTGATCTCCAGTTCCAGCCCTACCCATCAGGCCATTGTTCGCATCCCCCCGTGAACAGAACAAGGTATTCAAGTGGCATATGTGCCTAAATGTAATTTGCTAAAGAGATCACTTCATATGTTAATATACGGTGTAATATCGCAGTATTATCATTTATATTCGTCTGTCATTATGAAATTAAATTGTAAAAACAAAGCCGACTTAAAATTATTGGGACTTTTTTAACAGCTATTTGCATTACATACAAATATACAGTACAACACTATTTTGAGATAAGTTGCCCATGGACCAAATTTTAGTAATTTTAGTTTGTTAAATTTTAATGCTTTGCAAATAAATATTAAGTGCTATACATCTGCTAACAAAAAAAAAATTAACTAAACTATAAAGAAACTTTTTCAATTTAGTTGAAAATAGTATTATGTGTAACTTTTATTTCTACAATACACTGCTTCATTTATTATATCACACGGACAGTTTTTGTGCTGCATTTCATTATTTACATATGTCTTTTTTGCAGTTTTCTTTTTATGCATATATTTATGTTTATTATTAACATTTTTTTTTTGTTTTTTTATCCTAATTTATCGGGTGAAAAATATTCAGTCATCATACTAGGCATCAGTGGCGTGCGGTCCATATGTACAGGGTGTGCACTGCACACCCTGGCAAAATTATGAGGGATGATAATTTTCTCCACCTATGTCTACCTATCTTTATATGGTATATAATAAATATTATTTATAATATATTGAAATATTATATTGATTTGCTTGCTGTATTTCCGCAGTGCGTGCGGTACTAGGTGCTGCACCACGTAGCGCGTTCAAAAGCAAACGAACATTGGAAGTTCTGATGTGTCCGCACTGCTCACTAAATTGAAAATCACGCTTTATATGTATAGGCTACTAGAGAAGCACAGCATACTATAGCATTGAGGCAAGTGCAGCTATTTTACTTGAACTTGGCATTCAGAATCATCCGAAGGTAGGTTTATTAAGCTTTGTGTTAGTGCTGAAGCGCTTTTGGTTTTTTAACTGATTAACTGGCCATACGACTTTGCAGACGGTTAATGTTTAAATTTATATATTGTAAGATTTTGTTTTCAGGGAAATATAAAAGAAGTATTTCATCAATATAAAGGGAGTGTGGTAAAGTAATTTCGGTAATATATTATTTTTATTGAAATAATTCACTGAAAAACAATGTTGTTTTGTTACACAAAAAAGAAACGAATTTTAACAGAACAGTCAAAATTTTACCACTCATTGTGTCTTGCAGACAGTATATAAGTTATATCTGTAACACCATATCCCTGGTTTTGTTTTTAAAAATTGTCAAGATGTTTTTCGCAGAATATATGATTTCCAAATGTTAAAAACAATTAATAAATATAATTTAATCCACCGACCGAACAAGAAACAGTTCGTTCTATTGTGCCAGCGTGCAGTGAAATCCTCTGCACGTGAAATAGACGTTCGGTTTGTCGGCACCGATGAGCATCCGGATGAGGCACCGCAGCGGCGGGCGCCATGTGGTGCTACGTTTGGTGAACATATTAAGTTTTTTGTGGAAGCCTTGTTTTTCGACGCCGATATGCCACCATACAACAAAAGACATGATTTTTGCTTCAGTGCTAGTAGAATTCTCATAAGTTTAGCTGTTTTTATTGTTATAACTCGACTAATCGTAGGTAAATATTTTATTTATTGTATTCTTTAAATTTATATTCTTAATAAATAACCCGTTTTAGAATGAAGAACTCAGCTGTCTCAATAATTAAAGATTTATTTGAAAATCCATGTTCTCTGCACACCCTGCGTCAAAACCTACCTCACGTCACTGCTAGGCATGAACAGCGCTCTTTCAAACAGAAACACACAAACGTAAAACAATGATACATTCAAGCTTTGAGTAAAAGATGTTTGTTTTGTATGTAAAAAATTAACTGTTTTATTAGACAATCTGAATTTTTTTATCATTCACCTACAATTAAAATAATCAACTGCCAAAACAACTGCCTTACAATCCCTTAACACTAAATCTACCAAGAGGGGTCAAATGATCCCATTTTTCGTTATTTTTTATGACAAGATAATCTAAAGCTGGCAACTAAAATACGGTCAGTAAATAGAAAGAGTTCTCACCAGTTCATGTTTAAAGTAAAATCAAATAAATGTTTAAAGTAAAATCATTCTTAATAGGATGACAAGGGCGAAGACTAACATACGGTCAGTAATACGGTCAGTAAATAGAAAGAGTTCTCACCAGTTCATGTTTAAAGTAAAATCAAATAAATTTTTATACTAAAATCATTCTTAATAGGATGACAAAGGCGAAGCGTAATATTTAAATTTATATACTCTTTTAGTTCAATTGTCATATGCTTTAATAAGGACATCCTTCATGTAAAAGCGTGGCATGATGGTTAAAGTCTCTGCCCGTTTTATTTTCGTAACAGTCGAGTTGAAGGTTCTGTCCCCGACGCAATCCTAATTTTTCTATATGTCTAATTCATTTTATATTTTTTGCTTTCTCTTTTAAATTCTTTTTCCTAAAGCTGTTTTATTATTTTTAAATTTCTTTTATTATTTTTAAACTAAGGTTTTCCTTGAACCCACATCTTTAAACCAATTACATTCCGCAGTGGTCAAAAGATCTATGAGTGGATCGAGACAGTCTCACTTGCGGCCTCTATTTACTAATATATTAACTAAAAGTAATCAAGTGATTTTGTATGATCTTGGACAGTTTTTGTATTTATTTACATTTTTGACAATATTTTAATTTAATTTTCTATTTTCGCCTTTTTTTATTTTTTTTATTTATTTTTTTTTTTTTTGCTTGTATTTTAAATTTTTAAATTTCATTTTTGTTACTTTTTGTCGTTTTAAGTTTATAAATTATTTTTTGCTAAGAAATGAGCTTTAGAATGTTTGCTTCATTTCTAATATTTTATTTACATTTTTGACAATTTTTAAAATTAATTTTTATTTTTACTTAATTTTTTTTATTTTCATCTTTTTTTTTTAAATTTTTAAAATATATTTGCTATTAGTTTTCTATTATAAACTTTATACCTCAAGCTGTCTATAATGGGAAGTAAACAGCCTGGTTTTTAAAAATAAAACATTGTTTAAAAAAATGTTATTCAATATAATAATGTAGAAACTTACATTTTTCTATCAAAGAATTTTCAAAAGTTTAAATTTTACTATTCCTTTTTATTATAAATATGACCCTTTTAGTTAATATATTAGTCAATAGATGGCGCCAACCAAGTAATTTTTTTATACTGTACCGCCAAAATTTGAATGTAAAGAGACA
>CM063501.1:70211221-70381221 GCA_032207245.1 Pardosa pseudoannulata
TTTAAAAAATGGTGTTTTCAGACACAGGAAGCAACAAAACGTGAAGATCAAAATCTAGAGGACGAATTTTTGGCGATTACAATATTTTTCCTATGCTAAGTATACGAGAAAGTAAAAAGTAAAATTCATGGTAAGAGATTTAGTTAGTTTTATTCCTATACTAAATATACGAGAAAGTAAAAAGTAAAATTCATGGTAAGATTTTTAGTTAGTTTTATTCCTATACTAAATATACGAGAAAGTAAAAAGTAAAATTCATGGTAAGAGATTTAGTTAGTTTTATTCCTATACTAAATATACGAGAAAGAAAAAAGTAAAATTCATGGTAAGAGATTTAGATAGTTTTATTCCTATACGAAATATACGAGAAAGAAAAAAGTAAAATTCATGGTAATAGATTTAGTTAGTTTTATTCCTATACTAAATATACGAGAAAGTAAAAAGTAAAATTCGTGGTAAGAGATTTAGTTAGCTTTATTCCTACACTAAATATAAGATAAAGTAAAATTCATGGTAAGAGATTTAGTTAGTTATATTCCTATACTAAATATACGAGAGAGTAAAAAGCAAAATTTGTAATAAGAAATTTAGTTTTATTATGTGCGTAAACGAAGTGTTGCAAAGTGAAGTTTGTAACTTCTGAAAAAGTAAATTCATCTGCGATGCTCAACAAATTATAAAATATCGATCCAAATCGCTGAATTATCAGCGACAGCAGATATTTGAAAATTTGAGGGGTTTTCATAGGAATGCCATAAACCTCCCCTGAAATGGAAAAAAAAAATGTTTTAAGAAAGTCTACAAACTGACCTCAAAATGGAATGCCAGACGTTAATGGATTATGCTAACCTTTGTATGATAATCAAGAAAAGAAAAATGTACTTTAAAGATACCACCAAATCAATTTAGGATTATATGTGTAAGTTCGGATAGAGCTCAATACCAAAAATGAAAGTAGTCAAAAATAACTACAAATTAACGAGACGAGAGCGTACTGTATATTAGTCAATTTTATCGCTAAACATACTGAAACAAATACTTCAACTATAAGATATATACAGGCTGTCCCAAAACGACCGCATAAACTCTGCACAGCTAGATTCTTCGTTGGGAGTACATAAAAACTGCCAAAGAAGCGTTCCTGTTCGATCCATAGTTTACGAGAAAAATACGAAAAACAAAGTATGATGTCACTTCCGGTGGAAGGAAAAATACTTTATTGAACATATCAACAGGTATATGCACGGGCTTACTCCCTAACAGTTCGTAAGGCATTTCCATTACATCTACCGTACATCAGGTGCATGTAGCAGTAATCACGAACGGAATACATGTCCACCATACGAAGACTACCGGTAGCTGCAAGATGGAGCCTTTTAAATACCAGTTCAACGGTGGCTTAACGTCATTCCATGTTGCGATTGCATGCATGACGTGATATGCGAGGAGAACGTTTTAAACATTATCGTCTGGAAAGATGCAAATACTGTTGTTGATATGTCCAATAAAGTGTATTTTTTTCTTGTACCGGAAGTGACGTCATACTTTGTTTTTCGTATTTTTCTCGTAAACTATGGATCGTACAGGAACGCTTCTTTGGGCAGTTTTTATGTACTCCCAACGAGGAATCTAGCTGTGCAGAGTTTATGCGGTCGTTTTGGAACACCCTGTATATAGTAAATTCCAATAACGGAGTTTGAAAACAATGACGAGTCCGAATCCCCACAGAACCGAACGTCTAATCTGGGCAGTGACCAACTACTTAATATATGAAACGCTTGAAGGTGGCAAATGTGTTGCTATTACATCGATCGGCTGCCGCAACAATATTAATAACTCATTTTTAGTTTTTATTTGGGACACTGACAACATCGCAGCGAAGAAATTGGAGCAATATTAGGAAAGTGTTTATGAGAATTTCGTTATAGAGATAGAACCAAAATACTTGTATAATAGCCACTGCGTGGTTTGCTACAGTTTGGGTATACATAACCAATAATGTCACCTGTATTTTGAAATTATTTACCTAAACTCTTTTCCTATCAGATACACTATGCCATAATTAATATTTGTGATTAGATGAGAAATTATTTCATGTCCTTCAGGACTTCATTCAACAGGATTTGGTCATATGGACATGTTATCCTTGCTCACTATTCCTGAGATTTCTTTCAATGACTATAAATTGACAACGAGCAAGAAAGTAAGCAATTAAAAGAGGGGAAAGAACAGGTAAAAATGGATTTATGAGTTCATAACACAAAATAACTATAGATGAGGAAGTTTAAAGATAAATACTCAATATTTTTATTTGGCCAGAAGCATCTGTTCACAATGGAGACTCGATCAGGAATGAGAAATTTTGTTATATCGAGAAATTAGAAAGTGATTTCACTAGCCAATGGAAGTTTTCTCTGAGACCAATCAAAGTTTGGCAACTTTTCTAATAGAGTGGGCTAGAACAAAGGATTAAATGCCCGATTTTAGACATTTTTCAGTTTTTTCATACATTTTTTATAACTATCTAAATGTTTCTTACATTATTAATATTTTTTATAATTTTATATTTTTTTTTTTTCTTTTAGAGACAAAATGTTTAAGTCTTACATTTTGTCTCTAAAAGTTTAGTTACAAGGTCTTGAAGTACATCTTGCGGGAAGGCAATTTTTTGCATTCCATTACAAATGGTGAAAAAGAGCTCATTAAAAATCACTTTTTCAACTAATGAACATTATATACTCTTTGGTGAAAACTAGATATATTGTTATATGTAATAAAAATACCAGTTGAAAAGGAGTCCTGGAAGGTATTTTAAAATATCGCTCTAAAAACTCATTTCTATTTTATTTTTTGACTTATGAATAGTCCTAAAACTCCTAAATAAACCGTAGCTATTTAATTGCTTTTAAAAAATTTTATGTGTACGGATTCAAAATGATTGATGCCTCAGAACATTCAAAAGCTTGAAGAGACTTATTCCCAGCAAATAATTCCGAGTCTGATTATTTTCCAATTTATCTAAAACTAAATATTGTCTGGTAATTTTCCAATATATCTAAAACTAAATACAGTCTTATAAATTTCCAATATATCTAAAACTAAATACACATCTCAGTACTCTATCACAACACAAAACTACTAGGAAGCAATCAGACTGACGTCCGTCAACGGCTGAGCCTAAAAATTCAACTAACTACACAGTGAATCTCAACTTGTTTCTGTGGTTCATAGCGAAGGGGATGTACCAACGCTTTATCTTCGAACCTAATAAACGGACCAAAGCTACGAAGTGGGAAGCTAAAGTAGAATTCAACTCTAGGGAAAAATCAGCTACCTTCCTACTATTAAAAATAATTGTATGGTAACTTCTGAAGCGAAAATCTTCACCCCTGAAGAGCAAAAAAAGGTACATGGACTTTCAAGATGACAGTGTGGCAGTTCTAGCTTCAAGCCACTCATTTGTTGAAATGTAAAATGTATTTGTTGCATCTGGCAAACGTAAAATGTATATGTTGCATCTGGCAACATGTAAGATCATTCCACGTTGTAATGGGAATGTGAGCAATGCTGTTCGTTGTGCTAATGCATTGTATTAGTTCCTGTAAATAATGTAAGATTAAATGTATATAATCTAAAGATCTATTTTTCCTGAAGTACACTATCGGCGCTACATCATAGACGACAAAACAGAAATAGAAAAATAAGTTCAGTGTAGCTAGCTAGCGGTCGCTGAGGGAAACAAAAGGGTCTACATAAAATTAATTCAACGATAAAATTCTAAATATGCTTAGCCGAAAGATGGCCGATTGGTTAGGGTGCTGGCCTTCGGATCCGGAGCTCGTGGATTCTAATCCCACTGTGGCATGGATGTTCGAAGCCGTTCGGAATCGGCTTTAAGCAGTAGGTCCCAGTCTCATTAACCCTCGCGTTGCAAAAAGTAGACCGTAGCGCTCCAAACAAACCAACCAAAAACTAAATATTCTTAACAAAGAGGCACACAACGCATGTTCGTAAGGAGAATAAAGCTATCGCAATGGACACTGAAGCCACAGGAAAAAAATTTTAGAAAGAAATAACGAAAGTCATAATACTCTTCTCTTTGCGGGATGAGTAGAGGATTCATATATACTACGAAGAGCTATTGAGCTTTTAACAAACGAGACAGTTCCTGAAACGTAATCACGCATCGAATGTAGCACAGAATTATGAATTTTGTGGAAATCTCTGATCTAAATAGGCAGCCATCTTCGTTTTATATTCTCGCCACTAGTGAGAACTAGAGATGTAAAAAATCCGGAAATTTGGAAAGCAATAATTTTAGCAATTTTTACATTTATTTTTTCAACACTGGATATTTAAGAACTAGCATATAATTTCTAAGAGATATTTTTTTTTTACTTTTGGTAATATATATATATATATATATATATATATATATATATTCAAGAAATAATAGCAATGAGCATTTAAATTATTTTATAGTAGTACTTATGTAATTAATTACCCTGTTAGTCCTATCAAACACATACCTGGTTGCTTCAATCTTAATTGCTAATATAATAATTTTATGCATTATTTTTTATCATTATTTATTATGTAAGTTGTTTTATGCTAAACTTTTCCCCATCCTTTTATAATATAAAAATAAATATCTTTAAATTTAAAATAAAAGTTTATTATTTTTTGTAATGCATACATCATTTAAAGGTGTCATCAAATGACACTTTTGCATTTTGTGTCCAATTCCTGCACACACACACATTATATATATATATATATATAGAAAAAGAGAGAGAGATATGTTATCCAAGAAAAATAATGATTTATGGGTTTTGTAATACTACAGATTATTGACTAATATTTATGTAATAATAAAAATATTAAATATTTCTCAAAGGAAAAATATACTCATACTTTCATGATGAACATACCTTGCCAAATATAGTTAGTTAATCCCCAATTATTCAATTTTTTTTATCATAGGATAAATTAGTTAAGTTTTGTGAAAATATCAACTTTTGAGGTCTACAACAAAGACAGAAGAAATTGATGGTTTTCATTGTGTCATAGGAATGGCGACTTCAAGATTCCCATGTTTTAGAAATTTTCAAAATTCCCTTTCCAAAAAACCCGGTTTTTTTCCTGGGTTTAAACTGGGTTTTTTCCACTCTCACAACTCTATTGAGAACTAGAAGAAACATCAATAATATTCTATAGAATCTGGTATCTCGTCAAGCTGAGAAGAACGCTGGTGAACCTTGACGAAATATCTCCACATTAGCTAAAAAATATTATGTGTCCGAAACAATCGCCAACGTGCCGCTATCTTGCCAAACATCTGAATTAGCCTATTGCCGAATGTATTGAAAAGAAGTTTCATTTGTCATCAAGGCTTGGTGATCAAAATTGCACGGAAACTCTTATTATTGAAGGTGGTTTACTGCACTTTAAATGGTCTTTCTCCTTATTATAATATTATTTCTTAGTAATCTATTATGCATGTATGATATATGTCATCTAAAATAATAAATATCTCTATACTGGCATTTAGAGAGATCATATTTAAATTCATGTGCCTTTGAGCTTCTGACACTCGGAAATAATTACTTAACTTGATCAAGATATTTTTTAGAATTATAGACTTTGGTACAAGCTGCACATGTAAGGGGCGGTCTCATTAAAGTCGTTTAATGGCTAACCATGATTAATCTCTGTTTAAACGGAGAATTGTTTGGCACCATGGGTTAACCGAGGTTAGCTGTTAAAAGACGTTGGTGAAACAGGTCCTACATTTTTCTAGAGTTGCTCTAGAATGATGAATGGAAATCTAACTTTCATCAAAAGGAATTTCTATACTCAAATTGTAGGCTGACTCGAAAACAGACTAATTAGTCGTTGAATCGGGAAAAAATAATATTCGAAAAGAGTTTCCAGCTCCGTCCCAAAAACTGCAGCAGTAAATTTTTAAAAACCTTTGCCATGAAACTCTCGGTAGACATACATTCTGTAGATGCTTAATATAACTGTATTGTGTCAAACTCCAATTATTCCTAAACCGCAATCAGACTTACACGTTATCTACTAGAGCTTTGTACCCATAAAAATTTTATAAATTAGAGAAATTCACAATTTTAGAAATAATATAAACATAATAAGGCAATTTGTCGCAACGTCACGAACTACTATAATGCCATTTCCATCCATTTTCATGTTTACAACAGCCAATAGACAAACAATAAACTGCCCTTCCGTTTGAAACTAAAGCCAGAATTGTCATAAGTTGAGATGTGCCCTACTGCTTGAAATCGCCTTATAGTCAACTGAAGTACTTTAGCTAGTAACTATTACTAATTAACTAGTAATTATTACTACTTAACTAGTAACTATTGTTACTTAAGTTACTAGTAACTATAGTAATTTAACAAGTAACTTATTAGTTTATAAAAATCTGGAAATTTAGATTCTAACTTTAAAATATCTAAGCAAAAAGAACAGAATTCAACTATTTAAAATTGCACTACCTGCTGTTGTTGGTTTTTGTTATCTTTTTTAGCTAACTAAATGCCACTGTTAATCCACTCATTTTTGTTTTTACTCAATGGCTCCAAGTTTTGCTGAAAAAAAATTAATAAAGTTGGCAACATAACATCTCACTGTGTAAATAAATCACTAGCATGGCTTCATTAAAGTTTATACAAACTTTAAGAACTGCTTGTTTAAAAAATAAACAGTACTATCACGCTTCAAACATTTTTTTATACAACAGTCGTTCTATTAGTACTAGTTCGCAGCACTTTTTGAAAGAGAGTAAGTTATTTGCATTTGGTAATTTATCAGATTTTCAAATGTATCCTTTGCTGTACTATTTTCTTTTACTGTAGAAACTGAGAATACAAGTAATTATTCTGGTTTGCAAGATTTGAGGGTTTGTCAAATTATTGTAAAATATGAGCTATACTTTATGAAGACCTTGGGGGTTTTAAAATAGAGGTCGGCTATGCCGGGGCAGAGTTACTACACACTTAAAGAGAAATGGATAATATACAAAGTCCTTTTGTGTTTGTGAATTATGCGCTTTCCAGTTTCATAATTCTTGGAGAAATCTAGTATGAAAATGGGATGAATTCAAAACAGCTTCTAGCAGAATTTATCATTTGATTAATATCATTTGGGGTACATATAGGTGAAAAAGTCACATATAAAGATAAAAGCCTAATATCTGGTGTATATCTCTCTCATTTTCCCTTAAAAGTTTCGTATAAAAATGTTTTTATTCAAATATGTAATAAGAAGCATTTATTCATCGGCATTTAAAAAGATATAAAGTAAATTAACTGTTAAGTAAATGTATCTTTACAATTTCTTTTCAAAGAAAATGTATAATGTTAGAAAAAGCAAAGATAATTCAAAGGTTGTGAACTATTTATGAGAAATACCCGATGAATATCTTTCTAGTAAAAATTTTCTTTTGAGTCATCATAAGAGTTAAGTATGACAATTTTCTTTATAGGGGAAACCGGGGTTAAATGGTCCACTTTTGTAAATTTTGAGTATTTGCTCTCAAACTAATGATTTTTTGAATCTGAAAATATATATGCACATTGCCTATATATTAGGCTTTATATTACACTCAGTTAAAACCAATTATTATAATTACTTTTTTTATTATAATTTTTTTAATAGCAAGTGACAAAGTGGATCATTTTACCCCAACCCCGGGGTAAAACGGGGTAAAATGGACCGCAAAAAATTTCTACAGATACCTTAAATGTAGTACATTATTTAATAGTACAAAACATAAAGTGTATTATTTATTTTCTATAGCTTCAATCTGTACACATAAAGCATAATATTAGTAAATATTGAAGTTAATGAATGATACACCAAAAGATTTGTGTGTTACTGAAAGTCTGCTATTTTCTTGAGAAGCAGTAGGATCTGGGAGACTCATCACAATATCTTGAACATTTCCAAGCGATTCATCAGCATTTTCAAGGAAAATGAACACATTTTGATTAGGTTTTTGCCTTATAAATTTCACAAGAGTGTAATCTTCATCATTTTTTTCTGCTATTAAACCAACCAAATGAATCACTTTCTTTTTTGTCAAAAATTTAACCAAAACATACTTGCCAACTTTTAATTCATTATCAAAATTAGCATCATGCTGTGAATTGCTTTCTTTATCACTGTGTTGTGTATCACTATAAACAGACATATTTTCCGAATCACTCGAACTTTTTGATCCACATAAATTTTCTTTATTTGCTTTAAAATTCGCAGTTTTATCATTTTTCTGCTTAGTTAAGACTAACATTTTTTCTAAATTCTTCCTATCTTTAACTAAAGCAGCATTTTTCTGTTTTAATTTTTTCTCTTCCTTATCTTTGACATTTTTTCAATCATCGTTTTCACTGGTGTATCAGTTAGAATTTTTGATGCACCCTTCTTTTGTTTCTTTGTTGTCTTGCTCATGCTAGCTTTTGCCAAGGGGCATAATTCAAAAGGTGATATTGTTTTCAACTGATGATTTTCACTTTGTACTGATTGTGATGTATTTGGTTGCTGATTACCTGTGCTTGGTTGACGATCAGCTGTACTTGTTAATTCAAAATCTGGTGACGGTTGATCAGTCACATATGATGAGAGATATTGAATATCCTAAAGACATTTTCATTGAATTGCCATATATCTGTTACTTTAAATCCTGCATGTTTTTTAAAGTATCACACATAAAATCAATTTAGAAAGCATTACAGAAATAAAAAAAAAAACACAACCTGGAAAATGGACCATGGTCCATTTTACCCCAGGTTCTGGTGGTCCATTTTACCCCATGTGTAATTCTGACAAAAAGTGTCAGAAAAAAAGAACTAATCTTATATTAAATTGTTTTAGCTACATTAAATATAATAATACATCATCTTAGCTCTTTATTGTGAGAAGTTAAATCATCCAAATCACAATTCATAAATGAAGAGAAGAAGATATATTATGTTGAAAATATTTACTTCTGACTACCACAAATCAACTTTCTAGAATAAAATGACTAAATTGTCAGCTAAACATACAATTACACAATCATTTTCAAGACTGCAGTGTCATCTATGTATCAAAGTATTAAACATTAAAAATAATAGGGGATGGTCCATTTTACCCCGGTCTCCCCTACTTTATAATAAAAGTTTAATAATTTGATTTCTGAATTAAAAGCTTATGTAACATTTAAAACTTTTAAAACATTCTATACAAAGCCACGGAGGAGTCAATTCAAACAAAACATTGTTGGCTTTATTATGGAATATTTTACTTATCATCAGTTTACACTTATACTTTATTAATTTATTTTAGACACTGCTAAATTTTAAAGCAGAAATATCTAAACCACTGATCACAAAATAAATTTTAGGCTGTATGACCCCCTTTTAAATATTCTTCACAACAAATTTTCAGCTGAAAGAAGTAAATATCTAAGTATCTTAATATATGCTTAAATCTTCAGCTATAATGAAAAATATCAGCTATGCTACTTTAATTTCTACTAAGCTTAATATTTCTCTATATAGCACAGTACACTTAAGCTTAAAGAAATGTCCTTATAATTTCATGTGGCAGGCATGTCAGTAAAATTAAAAGTTCTAATTTATGGACAGTTAACCTCTTTGAGGTTCATTTTATTTCGGGATTATGGGTAAAAAAAAAAAGTCAATTTTTTAATGCTTATTTTTATACATACATAGCTTTTTAAATGTAATAGCATCATTCACATACAAAATTTCCTAAAAATTAATGCAAAAAAAAATCAATTTAAATAAATGAGTAATTTACATGTATAGTTGGCTTTCTGTTTGACAGCAATCATTAGACTTTGGAGTCAATTCACACTAACTATAAATATAAAGCTTAGAATAACTAGTTTTTATCTTGAATTAAATTTTATTTATATCCTATGCACAAATGATTACATAAATGATTATGAAATTATTAATCAAAATTTGGTCGTGTATGAGGCAAACAAAAACACGGTACTGCACAGAGACCAACATCGCAATCTGGACAGTAGAACCTTGTTTCTCTCCTTACCTTCTTCCCTCTACTGTCTCTCTTTGAGCAGTAAATAATCTAGTAGCCAGATAAGTAAACAAAAGCATTTGAAACTATAAAAAGCACATGTGAAATGATTCAGGAAAGACTGATTGCACAATGCCCAAACTACACTCGTAAGGAGCCAGGATGGTATATTTTGCCTGCACGAGTTCAGCTCGGGAAAAACCGGGAAGGGATTAAAATAAAATTTGAAATTGAAAGATGATTCTGTTTTAACCCGTTATCATATTTGATAATCTTGTGTCAAAGGGAGTGTTTGTATGTATTGTAATGACTCCCAGTCCTATTACCACAAAGTGATCAGGAGTATCTCAAAAAGAATGTATTGTGTATGTGTGGTGTGACAGATAATTGCAGGTGATGTGACAAAAGCCAAATTCATCACAGCATGAATTCCAGACTCGGTCTCTGGGGGGATTTCTATAACCAGGCTATTCAAAGAGTTTTGGTAGCTTTGTTATCAATGCCGACAGCAGAGGAAACCCGTTTGAGGTCAGACATTCTGTTGCCATTACCAAACCAGTAATGGACAGGAGTGTTGACCAGGATTGGTAAATCCCCTTTCAGTGGGTGTTTCCTGGACAACCCCTGGAATGAAGAAAAAAAAAGGGGTCTGAGATTTGCAGAGAGGATGTCTGTAATTGTTTTCAAAAGAGGTTTGCCCTGTAGTTGTGTTGGTGATCTGCAATTTTTTCTGAAAGAGGTTTATGTCTCAAAGTTGCATTGAGGCTTTTGGAATTTTTTTTTTTCAAGAAAAGTTTTTTTTCTCAAAGTTGTGTTCCAGTTTGCATTCTAGCTGTCCTATATGAAGAAAACACAGTATGTGTAATTTTTTTATCATACATACATGTATATAATTCTGTAAATATGAAATAACTGTTGTAGTAGAAAACTAGTTATGTTTTAAATTAATGGTTTTATGTAGTTTGCCATAGAGCTCCCAAAGTTTGGATAGGCATCCTTTGATATCACGAAAAGATTACTGTTGATATTAGCAGCCCTTCCATGCTTTATATAACCCTTCACAATGTTTTCATTTTAAATCCAGACCTTTCACAAACTCTTCCTGTAAAAAATATATTTTTCGAGATCTGTACTATCTTAAAAATTAATCTTTGAATGAATAAATGAATCCTTGAAGAAATGTGACCGAACAATGTCAGAATGGGTAGGCTGCTGCTTTTTTCTACTAGAGTTTATGGGCTCCAATCCAACTCTTGGATTGGAGTCTGATAGCTGTTTGGAATAAGCTTTGAGCAGTTGGTTCCAATCTCAGAATCCTCTCTCTTTGTGTAGCAGAAAAATAGAATGTAGTGCTCCAAATAAACTAAATTTGAATAAATATACTATTTATTTACGAATCTGTATTTATTTATATGTGTATATATATAAATATACATATAGCTCTTTGAGAAGACTTTCTAATAACTACAAAGAGAATAATAACTAATTACTTATTTCAGATTCATAAATTTGTATATTTTTTAATAAATATAGAACCCTGTTTTTACAGATTCACAAAATAGTATACAGATTGATATTGACTTACTCAAAGAACCAGATTCAATGCTAATTTCACTTTCGTAAAATTATGAATAACTCTTTTACATGTTTCACAAAAACAAGACCCCATCTGAGAAGTCGGGAAAGATCCCTGATAGCATAAATTCTCAATGGATTTTAATGCTCTTGATTACTGATAGATCACATTACTTGAGTTCATCAAAGAATTAATATTTCTCTAGAAATAAAAATCATTAATTGAAAAGTTTTATATGCACTTCTCATTTTATAAGTACTTTTAAAGACCTTTAAATTGATATGCAATTTATTAAAATCCTTAAAAAAAAACTTAAAAAATTTATAAGCTTTAAATCATTTACATGAATGATTTAAAATTTATAAATTTTTTAAGACTTTTTTTTTTCATTATAATGGTGATAGGATTGCGAGTTTTAAAATTCTCTCTAGATCTAATCACTACTTTAATATTTTTGTGTCATTTGCCCTTTTAGAATGTTACAGTTCAACACATGGTTTAAAAATTTCATTCTAGTGACTCAGAAATTAATTTTTTTAATATTTATTTATGAAGATTCTCTTATAGACTGAAGCTACAGCTACCAAGATTTTATGGATCATAATTTTCCTTTTATAGATATTTGCTATTTCTAAGTTATTTAATATATTTTGATTTCTTAACAAATTCACATTAAATTAAAAAAAGTTCAACAAGTGGGAGAAAAAATTTACAAACTTCCAAAAAGTACTTGATATCTGCTACATTAATAAGCTATTATTTTTCCTTTAATGTCTATAATTTAATATTATCACTGAACTATTTTATTATTGAATTTGTTTAATTTTTATCTCATTACCTTTTAATAAATGTTTTTATGTTATCCAATTTTGAATGTTCTTTCCAATTTCTGTATTTTTATTATTTTATTTTAAATCTCCATTATTCACAATTATCAATATATTGTTCTTAAAGTGTTCTCGCATAAGAATATCTTAATTCCATATTGTTATTTCATTGTCATGTCTACATAATTTTTATTTATTTTATTCTCCCTACTCCTTTTAATAACTTTATTTGAAACAGTACTATTTTACTTCAGTTATTATGTCATCTAAATGCTATTAAAATCTGATCTTATCTATGTGTCCTTCACTCTTTAAAAAAGGGCTGAGAGTTTGAAGTTGAAACACATATCTGTAGATTTAAAAAAAAAAAAAAAAAAAGGAAGGAGTTAGTTTTGCAGACCATAATAAATAGATATATAAATTAAAAATTACATAAAATGTTAATTCTTTTCTAATGGACATTTTACTTGCAGAAATGATTTCTGTTCATTTAAATATAGATGAAAGGAAACCATGGAGTATGGTTTATTATTTCACAAATAAATTACTTCAGAACAACCAACAAGGCCATAGTCATTTTCTGTTGGATTTAAAGAGAAACGAATCTACATGTTTAGATACTAACATGAATTTTAAAATTTTATTAATGCCTACTAGTCACCTAGTGCAGTAGTGCACAAACTTTTTTCGACTGCGACCCCTTTTGTAGAGAGAAAATTTTTGACGACCCCTAGAGATAAATGTTCACAAATACGATGTATATTTCACGCATTTCTTTCGTTTCATCGAATAAAAACATCATCATATTTGACTCATATTAATTTTATTTATAATTTTAAGAAAATACTTTTTGTATGACACAAAAATCAGTAAATTGCCCTTTAATGAGATGTATGTGGCTGCAAGTTTCTAATTATCGATGTTTGGATGTATGTTGCTAATTGCAATTCGCATATCATCTTCAGGGTTTAAACGCGAGCGGTATTTAGTTTTTATTGAAACTAGTTTGCTAAATCCAGTTTCACATAAATACGTTGATGCAAATTGTATTAACACTCTGAAGGCATAAAACAGGATATTGTTTTTCCACAGATAGCCAAATTTTTTGGCAACGCTGAGTCTTAAATTGATTTCGAAGAGTATAATCACTAATTAGATCTATCAATTGATCTTTTTCACTAATTTAAAGAGTTGAACTGCATATATCAAAGGAAAATAGATCACGAATCCAACCAAGATCGTTTTCAGGAAAATCCTCGAATCTTCTCGAAATTTTTTTATTTAACTTTCCAGTGACGGCACTTCACTCTTTATATGTACACTGTATGGTATGCAGAAAACACGGATAATGCATTCATAAAAATTTGGCGACCCCCCAAAAACCTCTGGCAACCCCCACAGGGGTCGCGACCCCTAGTTTGCGTACCACTGACCTAGTGGCTCATGCTATTAGATTAATTCAAATAAACTTTTTAAAAATATTTCTTTTAAATTAATCATTACTCAAATAATCAACATCTCTCTTAGTAACTTTGTGTATTTAATTTTAATATCTTTCATCACTGATACTATTAAATTTTTAATGTATTTCTGCAGTTCATAGGACAGAGACAGAAAATCAGATTGTGATTGAAGGTGTATCTGTGAAATCAGATAGAGAAGGAAAAGTCCTCAACTTAGGAAGTAGAGGTGGATGTCCATTATGCAAACTTGGTTTAAAACATTTGAGACATACAGTAAGTTTTTATTATTCTACATTTTTATTGATGATTCTTAATACCTTGAAAGATGTTATGCACCTGAAAATTTAATAACCATATATGTCTGTGTATAAGCCAATAATTTGTGGGGCTTTTAAAAGACCTAAAGTATGGAGGTCAGCTAATATATTGGTTTATTAACAGATGTAATACATGTATTTTTTGGCTACAATTTTTGCCATTAGCGACAAAAAGTTACCAAATCAACAAAAATTAACTAAACAGTCAAAAGAAACAACAGTAAAAAACAAAAAAAGAAAATGCGTAACAGTGAAAAGTAAATGAAGCTTGTAAAAATTTTGAAATGAGAAAACATGAAAATTGAAAAATAAATTTTTAATGACCAGGGTTGGCAAAAACCAAGGTTTTTTCAGAAAAAACCCAACCCAGTGGGTTTTTTCAGGATTTTTGAGGTTTTTTCAGGTTTTACAGGGTTTTTGGACTTTTTTCGGGTTTTATAAGGTTTTTTTCTATACTTTAAAGGGTTTTAGATGTTTTTTGGGGGATTTGAAAACTATTCAGGTTTTTTTGTTTTGTAAGAGGACAGGATATATAATTGTATGATTAAAATAAATTTAAAATGTTAATCGCTTTTTAAAATTAAAAATTTTAAAAATCAATATTAAATTCTGCAGAAGAAATTTTTGTCTAAATTAAAAAAAATTTTGAAATCTTAAAATAAATTTTCTTCATATTATAAAATTTTTCGAGCATAAAAAAACTAGTTTTGAATGACGATTATTTTATACTAAAAGTTGGCTTTAAAATAGTTGCATTTTAAGTTTTTTCTTTTCAATAAAATGTATTAAATTATTGCTCTATATTTATTAACAATATTGTATTATTAAGGCATTCAGAAGATATTTTTTTAGTTAATTTGTAAGTTATGTATAAGTAGCAGAATTATTTATATATATTATCCCCATGTTTATTATTTGCAGTTGTTATACATATTTTTTACCCAATTTTTCTTGTCCATTTTTCGATTAATTTTATCAAATGTAATACTTCAATATTCTTATTTTTTTTTCATCATACATTCTTATTAACTTTGTTTAATTTAGATTTTATTGTATTTGTTATACAGATAACTATTTTTCCCTGAAAAGTTTTTAAGTTTTTGTTTTTTCTAGCAGTTTAGACTCCCTCAAATTAGAAAAAAATCTAGGATCATTGTTAAAGATGAAATATGTAATATATATTATAGATTTAATTCAATACATTTATTATTAGTTAAATGAAGCCAACTCTGTTAATGACTCATATCTGTATTGTAATCACTCATTAACAACAGTATTATAATGGTAAATGATTGGCTAATCTTCTAATAAACACAGTTCTATGTAACTTGGAAACAATTTATGAATTACCAAACATTGCATCTTTTTGGAGTTTTTTCTAAACTTATACTACTTAAATTTAAGAAAAGGTTATCTAAGTAAAATTGTCATTGGTTGTATGGTCTAGCGTCAGGATGTCAACCCATGCTCTGCAGCTGTAATCTAGATAAATTAGTGTAAATTGTAAAATTAACTAAGATGCATGAAGTTAATTAAAATTTAAGATGTAAGTTGTTTTTTCTCGCCACTTTCGAAGAGATAGGTACAACCGATCCTTTACTACCGCAATATTTAAATTAGATGCTGTGACAAAAAAGGTTTGAGAAGCATTGGTCTAGCATTTTAATTTAAAGGAACTTGACTGGAAAATATTTTCCCCGCTTTACCTGCTTGGCAATATTTTTGGTTTCTTGGCTACATATTTGTATGTTTTAAAAATTGTTTTTTTCACTTCAATTTATATATGGGTTTTGAACTTTGGGTAAATTTTTGAAGGAAAATTGTACCCTCAGCTTATATTCAGAAATATATGGTAACTCATTTAAGTATTTCCGTAAAATTTTGTACAGATTATCTTATAAATAACTACATAAACAGTTTTTTTGTGGTTTATAAACATATCAAACCTGTTCTGACCAATGGGAAATATCACTGATATTACTTTATGCTGCCTCAAAAAGATTCAGTGATCATGCTATAATGAAAATTATAAGTCAAAATGTCACTTTTCTTTTATTATCATTTGTTGCAAGTTTGTCTCCTTTTATTGATTCTAAGGCATGAACACTTGCCCTTATTTTTTTCTCTGTTGATTCTGTTGATCTTATATAACAAGGATGTCTGTTTAATAGATCATCTTTTGCATCTCTGTTATCTCAGAATGGCATGCCTACCCTAATGGATATAAGGCATTTATTATGCCAAGCTAGAGAATTCTTTCAATTTTGATCATTTTTGAGAGGGGCATTTTGTTCCTCATTCTACTTTTCTAGTCCTACAGATTTAACTTAGAAGCAAAATGCAATAAATTGTTGTGGGAGCTAATTCTCCAGCTGTCTGATGAAATCATTAAAGATCCATTAAACTGCTGACCCTAAGAAAGTCAAGGACAAGAAGGGGGGACTAATATATGTCCTCTTTGGAAAGTCCCAAATAGTCCAGAATTTGCTCAGCAGAAGCTTGCTGAGTTTGACATTTTAAGCAGACTGCAAATATCTGTGTGCCTTCAAAAAATGAGAAACTATTAGTATGATCACTTGCCAATCTACAAATTGCTGTTCAAGAGGCTTTGTCACAACTGAGTGCAAACAAAGAGCCAGACACTTGCCAATGTATCAGAAATGGCTAGGAGGGACCCTCCACTCTATCAAAAGTTCAGCGTTGACACTGGATTGAAGTTTAAAAAAGGTGAAGGTTGAAGAGGAAAAACTGGAGAGGCTGCAACCTTCTTTGGCCAAGCTATCCACTTGCTCATTGCCAAGTATTTTGACATGCTATGGGATTCTACTGAAAATGAACGTCATGGGTCTCTGTAATAAGTTGGAGTTTAAGAAGAATAGAAATATTTTGTCTCCAGCTGTCAAGGTCTTTTTCTGCCCTTTGAGATGATATGTTTGATGTGCATATTACTTGTTCATTCTGGTTCTAAATATATCTACTAGATACTTAAGATGCTTCTCATTGTTAATTTTGATTGGAAATTATACAACTTTTTGTTAGTGGTAAAAATCTCAACTTTGCAATAAATTGTTCATTATTTAATTAAATTGTAAATATGCCTCAACACTCTTAAATTATGCATTTTTTAAATTGTTATTAAATGAGCTTTTTTTAAACCAAATACTGTTATTGCTGTTTAACAATTACAGACCAAATTATTATTAAATTATCTGTAAAACAAATTCCTATTTAAAAAATAATAAATATATCTGAATAATAGATGTATCTGAACATCCAAAATCACATATTTTATTTCTTTATATTGTATTATTAAATAAACACTGTTGACGCGCCGAGCGGTTGCGCTTTTCCTATGTCCAATGTCCGTCACACCCTAGTCATTTAGGATATAACTTCGCCTGGGTCTCATATAAGGAGCAGGTATGGAGATGAAATAATCAGCCGTAGATGATTTTAAACTTAACAACTGTTCATTTATTTAATTAAAGAAAACATTTAAAGAAATATTAAAGTGTATAAGTAAAGTCGTCCAAAGAGGATATTACTCTAGACAACCTGCTCTCTTCGAAGTTCAGCCGGGAGTCCCCTCCCGTTTCTTCTTTTCCAAACAGGAAACCTCGGTTTTAGGAGAAATCGACACCCCCCTCTTTGGCCTTTGCCCTTGGAGTAGCCGAAACGCCCTTTGGTGCCCAGCAGATACGGTCACACAAAGCACAATTTCTTTTCTCTGTCAGTGCATTGACAAAGACGGCACACTTGACACCTCTAATCGTCCGTGCTTCAAAAGGACCATTACTGGTACAATACTGCCGTTTTTCAATTATTCAGCATTTTGAAATGTTTGGCGTCTTACAATGAACAAAAGTTCGCTTTAACCAATGCTCTTCTTGACCCTCGATAGAGACGGTCACTATGCTTACAAACACTTTGCACATAATTTTGTTTAACCACTTTAGGATCAAATTACTTTTTAATTATCTATACAAAATTCCTTTTTTAAAGTTTTATTTGTAAAGAAACAATATACCTGAACTTAATCCATAAATATCATTTTATAAATAAGGACTGATGTTTCAGGGAAATTGATGCAAATGTGTTAGTCTAAGTTATATTGGCCAGTAACATTAGGGCTAGTATACTTAAAAAAGCAGAGCAATCCTATCAACCAAGTTATCTTGGATTACAGAACACTGAATGTATCGTGTAGAACAAATTCACTTTGGTTATATTCTTATGCAGTTGTCAATATTCAGTAATGTATAATCATATCTTATTTTGATAAATGTTTATATTTTTCAGGATATTTTGATTCTGAGTCAGTTTATAAATTCAGATAGTTCTGTCATTCCTCAACACATTACAGGTTTATGTGATAAACAGCATTTTCGAGTAAAGAGAGCAGTTACTTTAGCTCAACGAGCAGGTGAGTGTTTTATTTTAATAATTTTCTTACATTTAAATCATTGCCTCATATTCAAATAAGAGATACTTTGTAAAAGTTTTCTACTTTGATGTTACATAAGAATATGTTTTAATATTTTAAATTGTAACCTTTATATGAAAAAGTTACATATTTTGTGTGAAAGCTAGAAATGTCATACTAAAGTTTTAATAGTATTATGTTATGTATGTTGCAAAATATATTATGCTCATCAATAATATTTTTTTAATATTATTATTCAAAAGAAGACAGTAGAATGTATTTTCTATTGAATTTATATAAAGATTACTCTCTTTTATTTGAAAACAATTTAAAAATATAGTAGGTCATATAGCATAGTAAATATTACATAACTTTATGTTAAATGCTTACAAAATTCTGTAGCATGTACCTTAAAAATAAACTTTTTTTTTTGTTTAGGGATATAAGTGTTATAATTAACACATTGTTGACCAGCAATTTTACTGAAAATTTATCTCATGTCACCAGCTATTAGCACAATTTTATTCATAATCACTCGGACAATCAGATAAATCATCCAAATATAATTCATTGAAAGATTCTTCATTACTTTGCATCATCCTTTTTTAAAAAATTTTTAGTTGTTAAATATTTTTTACAACAAAAGATTTGGCAGGTCTTATAAGCGAGAGAAACAACTTGTTATACTGTCCAACACTTGCACTGTATGGTTGCCAATAGAGAAAACAACAGTGATGCGAAAACAAACGCATCACGAGTTTACTCGTGGACAGTCAGCAACATTCGGCCATAAAAACACAAGTTAACTCGTGACCGGTCAACAATGTATTAATAAAGTACACTTTAAATTTTAACTTTAGTACTGATTAAAAGATGCATTGTTTTATTAAATGTAATTGATGAAAGTAATAAATGCTAACTTTAACACCTTTTAACATCTGTATTCTTGAATTAAAATAGTGTTTCAAATTTAATTTTATGAAACATTGTCAAAATAGAGCTAATTCATGTAGAATATATATTTGATATCTCAGGTGTTGAGTATTTTCAAATTCTCAGTTTTTAGAACACCTTTATTAAATATGTAACAATTTATCTCTGTATTTTCTTCTAGTCATATTGTTTTTATTATTATATGAATGGAATATGATAAAAATTGTAACTCTTAAGTTTCTTTTACGTGTTTGTACCATAGTAAGAATTTCTTTTATTTATATCCCCCTTGACAGTTTCCTTTCTCCTTCCTTGTTTTATTGAGTTCATCTTAGATTTTTATTTGAAAATATATTGGAAAAAAATTTCAGCATTCTATATTTTGGTCTTAGGATGAATTTTTCATGTATTACTGGGATAAAAAAGTACTAGAAATGCTGTCTCGCAACAAGTGGTATCAGATTATTAGTCAGCATTTATTATATCTTTCAAAGAAACCTCATGCATTTCAGTTAATGTTTGTTTTTACTCCCTTTCAAAAAGTAAAAGGCAGCATTAAAATCACTATAAATTTGAGTTCTTAAATTTGAACAAGAATATTTATTTTAACCATGACTGACTGGATTTTGAACATTTTAAGTGTTACATCTGTATATATTACAAGGAAACTTTAATTCTGAAACTTTAAAATATTCATTTTGACTATTTTTTTTAATTGTGTATATGCATCCAGTATATATAACCCTAAAACTATTAACCATAGAAATTTGAAAATTTTTGTAGGACTTGTATAGCATTTAGTTGTATATCTTCCCTTTGGATTGCAGCATTCTGAGAATTTTTTAATGAACATTTTCAATATAATGAGTAATTGATCAATGGGGTTTAACTGAAAAATGATTAGCTGTACAAGATTGAAATCTTGTATTTAAGACTATGATAACATCTAGTTGTACTCCTCCTCTTTTGATTGCAAACTGGACTCTGATAACAAAAATTTTTGATATAATATATATTAGTACTGTGTTGGCATATCTAAAAAACAATTAGTCATGAAATGTTGGAAATTTGTATTTAGGACTATTATAACATCTTGTTGTGCTCCCCCTCTTTTGATTGCATTCTGAACTTTAAATAACAAAATAAAAATATGTGCAATAATATGTTACATTGAATTTTTTTGTTTTGTTTTGTGGGGACAACACAAAAATAGTTAGTTATAAAATGTTAAAATTCTTGTATTGAGGACTATTATACATTGATTGTACACCTCTTCCTTTGATTCCAATCTGCACTCTATATAATAAAAAATTTCAGTGTAATGTTTATTTTTAAAGATATAGAGCATAGTTAAAAAGCTGTCAGGAGTATAAGGTAAAAATCTTCTTTTTACAACTTATATAGCATCTAGCTGTGCTTATCCCTATTTGATTACAATATAAACTCTTTATAATGAAAAATTTCAGCATAACATGTATTAACTGTTTAGGCCAAACTCAAAAATGATTAGTTGTTCAGATTTTGTATCTGTAACATCTAATTGTGCATCTTGCCCTTTAGATTGCATTCTAAACTCTTTATAAGGAAAAATTTCAATATAACTTGTACTAATGTTGTGGGGCATAGTTGGAAAATGATTATCTGTAAAACAATAAGTTTTCTGTTTAGAATTATTATAACATATAGCTGCAGTCTGCATTCTATGTAATGCATCTCTTTGTAGTAGCTATTATCAATACCAATCTGCAACAATGCAACTCAAAAATATTGATGTATTCATTTGCATTTGTAACTTTAATGCCCACCTTTAGAAAGCAAGCATAAAATTTACTAATTCTAAAAAATAATTTGGAATTTTTATTGTTTGTTTCTGTCTAGTACAGGGTAAAAGAAGTATTGTAATTGCAAATTATATTGGTTTAAAATGAAATACCTATGTAATGAATTGCCTCAATATATCAAATATTAATCCTTTGAATCTGTGCTAGGAAAATATACTTGAGCTCTACTTAATTTACTTCAAGAAATGAAATCTTACTTGAATGTGAAAGGCAATGTTCAAATGATAATTTTGATCATACAAATTTAATATATATATATATATATATATATATATATATATATATATATATATATATATATATATATATATATATATATATATATATATATATATATATATATATATATAAATATATACATATAATATATATATATATATATATATATATATATATATATATATATTTCAAATCCTCAATCATGCTTTAGAATTATTTTTGGAAGATCTTTACAGAGCACATAGCAAATTTTTACTTATGGCAACAATAGACTCAAAACACCTCAAACAATAGGGCAATTTCACAAATGAAATAAGAAAAAGTTGTATGGTACCATACTAGGGGTAGAGTCAGGTGTTAAATGAGTAGAGCCATATATTTTTAAATCTTCTTATAAAAAAATATCAATATGTATATTCAGAAAATGCATTATGATGACATAAAACCCATCAGTTTTCTTGTCATAATTCAGGTCCTTTATGATAAATTACTTCACCTAAACACTACATTATATTTTGATAATTTTTATCATCAGTCTGTCCAGTTGGTAGACATTCACAATGTACACTACCATGACAATCAAAGAAAACAGTCAATATTTCCTTAATTTTTTATCAACCTGTCTCTGCTTCATTCAAGATGGGTTTTTAATATTTTTAAATATTTTATACCACCCAAATACTCTTGCTTTTGATAAGCAGTTATTATTAAAGGCTTTTTGTAGCATCCAATTACAACATTTCATTTGCTTTTATAGCCAAAATTCATTGCAGGAACAAAATTTAAAAGCATATTCTTTGTTCAAGTACATTTGCTGTTTTGTAAAATTGACTGAATAAGAATTTTGATCTCATTAAAAATAATTTCATTTGTATAGTAATCAAGTACTGAGTTTTGCTATGTGTTTATTTAAGTTCGTAAAATTATTTGATAAATGTTTGAAAACATTTTCTAAAGAACCTTTCCAGTACTTTTTGATCACAGTAAAAGTATATCAGTTTCTGTTGCTACTAACTTTACATTTCCTATCTTAAAAAAAAAAAAATGGGAAAATTTTTTTACCAATTAAAAAAAATATTTTCAATTTTGTGTAGGATAAATTTATATTAATGAAAATTATGAATAATATTCTTTTTAAATTGAAAATTAAAAGTAAGACTTTCTAGTATCGAATAAGAATAAGAAAAAAAATGTTTTGCATTTAATATTATACTATTATGTTAGAAAAATGTTTTGAATAATTTCATTTAAAACAAAATAGATACATAATAAAATTTTTCATAAGTATATTTTTATTAATTTTATAATTAATAAAAATATACTTATGAAAAATTTTCATAATTTTAGTGTATTTAAATGTTTTATGTAAATAAAGTCTTTATTAACACAAGTTTTATTTTAAAAAAAAATGGGTAAAGAAATAGAAACAGCATGGTAGTATCATTAGAAAATGATATAAAGATGTTGAATTCTCTTTCATCTTTTTTAGCATGTAGCTTCTGCCCATCTGAATATTTAAAAGTATAGGTATTAAATAAAAATAATTTTTTGTGTAACTGTTTATAGCAAAATTCTAAGGATTATGTCAATAGGAACTTTTAATAAATATACTAGATAATTGTTACAAAATATATGTATTTGCTTCATTTTTATTAATTGGTATTCATAATTAAATGAATTTCAACTTATCACATCAGCTAATATTTCTTAATATTGACTTAACTAAATAAATCTCCAGTTTGCATGTTACAAAATTTCCATATGGAATCGAGAGACTTTTTTTTTTCTTATCTTAAACATGTATAGTAATGTCTTATTTGAGAAATGTTAAAAGAAAACTGAATATGCTTTCAAAATTTCTGCAAATGGGTAATATAATTTTATAATTTTAAATTCCATTTTTTTTTCTAGTCAGTAACTATATATTATACCAGCTGTTGTTTTTATCTTTTAATTAGCTTTTGAACTGATAAACAATGCATTTGTGCCTCTACCATTATTAGAAAAATAGTTGTGTTCTATCCTGATACAATCTGTTATATTTTCTGTCTCCATAAAATTTTTCCATTTTTATGTATCTAATTGCAAAATGAGTTTTCAGTATAATTTTATAAATAAACAGACTCTAAGGTGTACTAATTTGTAAAAATAATGGTTTCAGAGTTTAATTATTTTTTCTTTAAAATCTTAAAGTAGAAAGTAAATATAGAACCATGGTAAGTATAAAATAATAGTGCTCAATTTTTTATACAAATTTTTATGTAGTAGTGCAAAATATTAGTTATGAAGTTATGTTGTAGTACATTAAATGTTTACTATCTAAATAGGTCTTATTCCCAAGAAACCTGGAACACCAATATTTGGGGACTATGAAAAATATAATAGCTACTTCAAAAAGTTCTAGTTTGTATTTAACTATAACTGTATGTTTTATTAGTTGGATTAAAAATTGAATTATATTTTATTGCAGTGTTTTCTTTGAATTATAAGACTTTTCTGAATCTAATTAATGAATATATTGTTATCTAGTATGAGCATATCCTGTTTGTTGTAGTTAACTACTGAGATAAAAGAAATTTAAGATTTCATGTTATCTCATTAATGACTAGTTCTCATTTAAAAAGTATCTTTTAAAAGTTTTGTTTTCTTATAACAATTTTTTCTTCTTAGTGAAAGTGAAGGTTAATGGCAATCCTATAAATAATCCCCTGAATTGTCAAGTATCACCTATATTTATAGTTTGGACTAACTTTCTATGATTTTTATAAACTTACACAGAAATTTACTTTTTCAGTAAATATATCAACTATACAATCCTGATGAATGGCAAATGTACAGTAGTTTGTCAATGTAGGATTAGAAATGATATCCACTGATGTTTAAATTTACAGATCATCAGTAATAATGGCAGACTGTAATATTCAAAGTGTTTTAAATTTCATATTTTCTTTTAAGTCCTGTAATTCCCATGAATATTGCTCTTGCAGCCCCATGTATCTTTACTGTTGTAAAAATTCAGGGCTGTATCTGTTTAAACCACTGAAATTCACTTTTCAATATATTTAATACTAATTGAACATAGTTTACTAGCATATGATAAAGGCAAGTTACATTTGTAACAAAATTATCGTGATTGGAGTTAAAATGGTTATAAATCAATAACAATTTTAATTGTAAAATGTCATGTTGTTTGTTTTAATTTTAAAATTTATGGTTTTAACTATAACTTATGTTTTTTACTGCAAATGGATTACATTTTTAGAATTGCACGTGCAGGGTTCATTTTTAAAATTTGAACATTCCGTGTAATCATGTTAAATCCCATGAACTTGTTAGTGTAATATTTTGTTTAACTGCACTAATATTTTTGCTTATTAAAATTAAGACTATTTTTAACAATTCTGACCACTTTTATCCAGTGTCCTGGTCAAAATTACAACCCTGTAAAAATTAGATGTTAATAGGCTTGGAAAGTGGGCTATATTTTTTAAAACCTCTGAAGTAATTTGTTGACAGTTAAATATCTTGTGCTTTATTTCTTTGGAGTTTTATGACATGTTATAAACAAAAGAAAGTTAAATATTTCAAAACACACAGTTTATTTTAAGTAAGACAAGTCATATACACAGAGATCATGAGTATAAAATGCCAGCCAAAAAACTACAAATAAATAGTTCTTGGGAAAACATTGAAAGTTTTCCTTAACACTTTCTTCCAAATCAGATAACCATTTTGCGGATATATAAGTTGTAACATGAAATGAAATGTAGACAAATAGTGTTTTAAAAACATTTCTCTAGAAATATTTTTCTTTACAATTTTATGCCAAAAATTCATTGAATGAGTGACAATATAAATAATACATGTGAAAATGTAAAAAATGAGATGCCAACAAACTCTCACGGGCCTTTGTCAAAATCCTTACAATGTTTTTGCCCTCTGGAGTAACTCGCTGATGAACTTCTAAAATGAAATTAAAAAAGAAAAAATTAATTCAGATTTTGTTAAATATTACATGTTCAAATAAATATTTTTTGATGAAATCTGGTATTAAAAATGAACACTTTTTTAATATATGAATGAAATTTCATAAATTTGGGCTTGAAGACAGTTTTCCTCATTTCCAGTAGTCTGATCCAAATTAATATTTGAGTTAAATGTAAACAGTAATTCTTAAATTAAAAATAGAGTTGAGTTCACTCAACATTAGAGCACAAATTATTAGCATTTTAATGAAAGCGCCTGCTTAAGTTTTGTGATATTTCTTATATTGAACTTTAAAAGTGTCAGAAATCCATTTTTTGGAAAGTTAAATTTCAATTTTATCATTGATTTCATGTAGTATCAGGCTTCTTTTACAATGTTTACAATGCATGCATATTAATGTTTCCATTTTTTAAACTTGTTACAGCAATTAAATATCTGATATACTGATTTATTACTTTATTTTAAATTTTAAAAAAAGTATATAGTAGATTATCTGTAATAACAGCCATCAAAACCTAAGTTTCAATTATGATCCTGAAGGAACAAATAAACTGATCAGAATTAATACTAAATACTTTTATTAGGAGTGAAAAACTGGTAATCGTTAACATCCGAAAGGGGATTAAGACTCATTAAAATATTGAGCATATTAGAGAAAGAGAAAATTAAAGGAAATAACATTGCATATTGACTACATTTTAAAATAATAAATCATTTTGTGTTATTTATATTTTATTCTAACTATGTTTCAATATAATGTATTACTCAAAATTGAAATATGAAAAAAAAAATTTCTGGATTTTAAAGTTTGGAGAATTAATCATCTTTTCCCAAATAATACTAGTAAATTTCTCTGTAACATATCGACATTATTCCTCTGACAGAGTTTGTAAGGCAATATTTTACTCATTTCATACATAAAATGAGCATTCCACCAATGAATTTAAAAAAGGCATTTTTTTCCCCCACATTTCTTTTTTATAAAAGTTCCTTCTTATGCTTTTTCATATTTTTGTATTTGCAACAAAATAAATAAAGAAAACTTATGCTATAAAAAATATGATACATGCTTGCCAGTGAAAAAAAAAATTAAAATACCCCACATAAAAGTTATATAAACAGTAAAAACTACCTAAATTTAAATTTTCATAAAATTTTTCAAAAATATTACCGGTATTATATAGAATGTATAGTTTGATATTTTTAAATCACAGATTTCTATGTTTATCACATTTTTTACAGTTCTTAACATAATATTTAAATTCATTTCTTACCTCTACATTCTCTTGGGACTTTTTGGCTCCAATAACTTTACCCTATAAAAAACAGTAAAAAGTGAAATACAGTATTTTGGCATTTTAACTTATTAACTGATTTTATCTATATAAAAATAATTTGATACAAAATATACAATCCAAGTGGTGAATTAATCTGAAAATTTCATTGTTTACCTTCAAAGTTCCTGTTGTATGAATAGCCCTTTAATTTTTCCACACCATCAAAGGAAAGAAATCTTTTATTTAGTACATATGTGGTGTATATTTACATAAAGTCTACTGTTTATTTAACTTTGTTAACTTTCTCATATATAATTCATGTATAGAACGAGAATAATATCCAAAGTTTAAGTAGGGTCAAATAAAATCTGCTTAAATGTTAACAGTAACCTATACTGTGCATAAATGTGAATTGGTTAGCTGCAGAGTAATAAAATTAAGTAATATCTAAAGATATTTACCCTGCTTTCCCCCTCCCAAAGTTTGATACTTTTTCCAATGTTTGATTTTCAGCCTTATGTATAATTTCAACAGTAAAATTTTGAATCTCTTCAGGCATGAATAGTAGTGTATCATGTGCTTTAAATATCAATTGTTTAGATAAATGCTAATAAAAAAGTAAGTAATGACAGACATGCCAAGTACTCCGGGTTCTCCAGAGAAATGAGAAAATTTGATAACTCCAGGAACTTCTCAGATTTCTCCGGAAAATAACAAAACTTTTTAACTGCTAAAAGACTACAATTCAGTCATTAAATATAAAATTTTGCAAAAAATAATGCTGACTATTACTCTTTTCACACAGTAATGCTGCATGTTAAAAGTTTTTAGTACTGTACGAAAAAATCAAACTGGATTAGGTCAAATTTGAGTAAACAAACTCTAGAATCCCTGGTGATAGAAAAATGGAAATATTTTAATCAGGGTCAATGTTGCTATAAGAATCACTTCTGAAAAATAAGTTGTTAAAGCTAAAAAAAGCTACTCATACATTTTTAAATGCATAAATTTTAATGTACCTTTTACAATTTACTACTGTGTAAATATTTTAAATTCAATTTTAATTTAAAAACCAATAAGATATGTATTTATGTCATTAGCATGTTAAAATTTCAAATGACACTGTTGCTCTGGACACAAGTGCCTGAATGTTGGCATGTCTGTAATGATCATAAATATTCCCCCCACCCAATTTTTTTAGTTTGTTAACTTTGTTGACTATGTGGTAGTAACTTCCGTTTCATACAAAGCATTTAAATATATAAATCATATTTTAGAATCAGCCTATAGAAAATTTTAGCAGTGATTATAATTTTTTTTAATTGAACTCCCTGTACCCTTAACAATATTTTTTTTAATGACAGATAATGGTAACATTTCTTACATTTATAATTTTCAGTTGAGTTAATTGTTTTTCAAAGGGAAAATATAAAACTAAATGAGACGACCATGCTGGTCATGCAGAGGCTGTTTTTTAAGCATGTACATTTTTATATGACAATAGCTAAACTTATTACTGAAAATTATCATAACTTTGCCATTTTTTCAGATTCATCAGAAATGTTTATTATATAAATTAAAAATATTCTAAGATTTTACTTGTATATATAAATCATGATTTAAGTAAGCATATCTTGATGTGAATGAATTATTTTTTGCTGTAAATTACCAATAAAATAATTTGTTAAATACAAAAATAGTTTTTGCAAATTTCTTAGTGAGAAGTGCAGTAAACCAGATTTTTAATATGGTCACATTTTTAACTACATTTAAAGCTGTAACAGTATTTTATAATGTATTATTAACAAATTATATAGAGCAAAAACAAATTTAACCAAATTTTCCTTTAAAAATCATATCTAAAAAAAAAAAGATTCAGGTGTTTTTAACTTTACTTACTTTCAGATATTTCTAATTAAAATTGATATAAATTAAACTAAAACTTTAATTACTTGCACTCGTAACATTTTAGTTATAGAATGATAGTAAATGTGTGTAAATAATTTGAAATTTAAAAAATAATTTAAAATTTCTCTTAGGTTAGTTACTCTTATATAAAGGAGAGAAACTATAACAGAAATTTTTAATATTAAATTAATTGTTCTTACCCCTAACCATTCTTTCCTGTTGAAATCTCCTTCAATGTCTAAGAGTTCATCAAGATCTATGTCTACTTCATAAGCATCTGAATCTTCATCCTGAGAAAAAAAAAATTGATTTAAAATATTGTTAGCAAATTTTATTTTTATTTTTTGGTATTCATTCAGAAAGGGAAAAGAGAGGGGTATATAGAATTACAGATGAGGAAGAAAGATTAAATAATTATACAAAATTACCAATAAAGTCTTTTAAAATAAACAATTTTTCATAATTATGTACATGGTCTAACAAAAGCCGGGCACCAGGTCGTCTGGGCAACTTGCTTTTGAAATTTAATTGCTTTCTCGACATTTTGCTGATTGCCTTGCTATCACTGAAGATGATATTTCTAAAATTATTGATGAATGGTATCCATTCAAAGTTCTTGGAAAAAATTTATCACTTAATTCTCTTTTTGAAAGGTGTATTTTGATGAAGGACAGATTTCCACATTTAACAAAATTCTTTCAATTGTACTTACCCTTCCTGTTTCGACACCTTCCTGTGAAGAGGTTTCAGTACAATGAATGTCATCAAAAACAAACTACATTCAAATATAATTAGAGAATCTTTAAATAGCCTAATGTTTATATACTTAAATAGACCATCTTTGCATGAATTCAATTCTGAGAAGTCAATTGATAGATGGTATTTCAGAGAAAAACTCAAAGACACTGTTAATGATAATAATTTCTTTTAATATTTACAGTTATATCACATGATATAATTTTCTGTTGCATAATCCATGTTTCATTCTGCAGTGAATGCGTTAAAGGCATTAAGTTGAAGAAAGAACTTGTGCTATCGGCTCCTAAAAAATTTTCCTGGCTCCTAAGATTTTACAACTTTTGTCAGTCTCTGATTATGTACATTTTAGTTTCCCAATATATGCATGGTACTATCTGTGGGTTCAAATCCTACACTTTCTTTTGGTTTTAGAGAATTTCAAAAGCCATTACTGGTATGTTTTTTGTTAAACCAAGGCTTCGGTAAAAGTTCCTAAGATTTTAGAAATTAAAAATATTTTTTTCTTTATTAAACAGTCTCAAACACTTCAGTATCTGGGAATATTACCTGTACTCCTCCAATACAAAAAGAACAGAAAGTATATGAGTATGTTTTTAAGAATTTTATACAAGAGAGGGGTTTGAAAGAAATACTGTATAAATGACCACCTGAATTTTCAAGAGTCGATAATTTCTCAGCGATAGATAAAATAAGGAGGGGCTAAGAAAAAATTTAGGAAGAAGCACACTCTCTAGGGGGTTAGATTTATCAAAGATAATATCTAGAGTTATACTAAAATGTTTTAGATTTACAAAAAAAATTTTCTTTATACTATTATATATTCAGAAAACTAGAGATGATGCATAGACAGCAGTGGAGTTTGTCAATCTTATCTCTAAGAGTGTTAGTGACAAATAAGTTGATTATTATTAAAAGAAATTTTGCTATACCACTAAGTTCAGACGAAAGTATACTGTGTTTATAATTGTGTTTTTAGTATAAGTAAACCTCTATTTTTATAACAGATGTTCTGAGTAATTTATATTTTGAGAATAATGATATATGTTATTGTACATTTACACAATCACAAATTAATTTTAAACAGAGAAATTAAAAGTGGAAGCAACTTAGCACTTTGTACATTTTTTCTCTGAAAATATGCACATAGTATTTGCTGAAGACAGTTTTTCAAAATTAAATGCAATTAAATTAAAAGGATTATAATGAGTGATACAAGACATTGTTTCACAAATTATGTATTAAGCATTCCACAAAAATTATATAATTAAAGTTAAGAAACGATTGCCTACTTTTATAATTTTAATAAAATTTAAATAGAAAGGATATTTCTACTGCACATGGTATGAATCTTGTAATTTAGCACACCAGATGGACCCAAAAAATACATTCTAGATTCATTTATTTCTGTTATGCATAGGTTCTCAAAATCATTTTAGACTCAAAGCAATTTAGAAATTGGAAATTCAATGCAGAGTACTAAATTTTTTCTTGCAGTTATATACTATATTTAGTAAATATAACAACAAAATAGTACTGATGATACAAGGTAGTATCATGGTTTAAGCTTGCAGACATTAGATTTCACATTTTCCCCCACTAATTTAATATTACAGATAGGAAACACACTTAAAAATAAGAAATTTAGGTAAGATATTGCAGATCATGAATTTCTTAATTTACTAAATTAGTATTGTACAAAGAGCAGAAGATATAATTTTCAAATTTTCTGTGCAATTGTTCATGAAAAAATGTTTAATTTTAAATATGCCCTTTTTATCGAGTAAATTCTCCACAGAGTACAGTTTAAGAAACTCTGAATTACCATTTCTGTGTTTTTCTCAGGTTAAGGAGTTTCATTGCAATTTTAACCCTTTTGTTCCCACAATAACTCTCGATAGCCAAAACCTCTGGGTCTGAGAATAGCTGAAGCCATCTGATAAAATTTCCTTCTCCCCTTAGAGGTGAGACTACTAATAGCCATGGGTAATAATAGCAGTGAACAGAGGGCTCATTGTAAATATCCAATATTTGCAGGTGTTTTCTACTAAGGTTTTTAGAACATATTGAGAAACACTACTTGTTGCTGGATAAATGAAACGTTTAATTGCTACTCCATTTGGTTTTGAATTTGTTTACTTAGATCGGTAGGTGAAAAAAACACTAGGGGGAAGAAAAACTTGCAAAGGTTGGGTAATTGGGCTGGGAATCAGAGGACATTTGAAATTCTAGTCTATGGAGTCTACTAATCTAAGAGTTAGTACTTTTTAAATTTTTTTTTAAATTGGGGTGAACATATATAGTCATATAATTAGAAAACAATAAACAGATTTTTAAATTTTTTTAAATAACAAGTAACATTAACTAATAAAAATGATATTTCTTAACATACAAAGTACTGAAAAGTCGAACTTATTGTAATGGTTTGAGCTACCTTAAAAGTTATAGAACTGAAGCATTCTACCATGAGAAAAGTTCAGGAAACAGTGGTCTAGAATATCATGTTTACTTCCTTTGAAAGTAGTTAATTTTATAATGAATGCATCAAATTACAGTCTGAATATAAGTTAATGTGTCCTTAATAACAAATTAATTTTTTCGTGTGTGTCTTTAGAAAAAGGCATTTTTATAGAAATAATCTTTTTGTAGATTAAGTTAGAAAGATAAAATATATTTAGAGCAAAGCTATGTAAGTAATAAAAATAAAATTTGAGCAAAACTATTGTTGAGCTCAGACCACATAACAATGAAAAAATTTGTTGAAGTTTTTCATTTACATATTTTTTGTATAATCAATCATATGTGTTAAGAGAAACACAAAACTCATTTTTACTAGTTATTTTCAAAATCTTCATTTTTTTGCCACTTATTATTTGCTTCTTGGTACCTCAGATAGAGTACTCTGTTAGAGATTTCTGTTATCCCAGCTTCCACGTTTAAAAAAAAAAATAAAATTATAGAGTAAACGTTTGAAAACTTAAATTCATGCTTAAAAAAAATCCAGGTCAAAAGTACTCCTGGAAAATTAAACTAGTTGATGAGAATTCAGCTCATGGAGTGTAGTTTTTGAAGTAATATATGAACTGATAATAAGTTCTGTTGATGCTGTTGCATAAACATTTTTTTATGTATAGAAGTCTCAAGTCAAATATTTAGAAATATTCTTCACTAAAAAACTTCATTACTTCTATAATCTATACCAGGGTCCAGTTCTCTACAATAAGGCATTTTTTGTCTATATGAAATCAGTATTAAATTTCTCTAACTAAAAATAGATGTAAAATCCTATATAAAAATTTATTTAAATACATAAGACCTTTAATTTAAAAAAAAATTCTTTACCCTAAAATTTAAATACCACTTTAAGAAAATGTCAGTAGGCAAGACTGGCACTGTTGTCCAGACCATGGGCTCTACATGCAGAGCATTAATCAAATCCAACCAATAACCATTTCTTGAAAATAAAGATTATATATTTTACATTTAAAATGAAACGCAGTCCAGTTCAATTTGTTTTCAAGTATTTTCCAAAGTTTCCTTGCATTTCCCTGGTTAGCTAAGTAGTTAGAAAGCGGAACTCATAATCTTATAAAACAGGATCTGCTGGTTCAAATCCATTTGAAAAATGAATGAGCAAGATTTAATAAGACATTGGCAAAAGAACCATTGAGGTTAGGTGCCCATGTTGCATAAATTTTCCCCTCTAAATCCCTGTTTGAACTAAATGCAAATAAAGGTTACAAACTGTGGCAGGAATCAACCCTGATCAGGTTCTTACTTCTATTTAAAGATCAACACACATTGAATTTGCAAAATTTTAAAGTGCAGAAAAATGATGTTTCTGACTTTAAAACAAAGTTGTGTCTATGTGTTATTGTACTATATACATTCCAATCAGGATTGGTTATCTCAATACCCTTTCTTTATAAATAATCTACAATTCTCTGTTATTGTTAGGAGTAAAATTTAAGTAATGACAATTGTCATGACTGGTTCGTAAGAGTGCAAAATTTTAAAAAACAATAACAAAACTTTATTTAACTAATGAACTGCTCTACGCGACAGATGTGTCCTTACTCAACGCTCTCTCTACACAGCCACTCCGTTCCTCAACATACATTGCGCTGCCGCAAGCAGTGCCATCTATTTACAATATTAGTATTTTAAAACAAAATTACAATCCAAACACTACAATGATGAACTATAAACACATTATAAGAATATTTTGGGAGAGTTTCTATTACTTTGTCTTGTCCCTTTTCATACTTTTTAGCATATTTAAAAATAAAACGCAGTGCACACTATTGTACAATATTAATTTCTTTTCAGCTTTACAGCCCCCAAACTTTAAATTATCTAAAGGAAAAATAGTTACATTATAGCAGAAGTTAGAATGCAGCAGCTGGTTTGCATAAATCAGAAGAAAACGAATACTTCTGATCATAAAGACAAAAAAGTGTTTCAGTGTATAAAACTGTATACCATTGTATAGATTATAGATGTATTCAATTGTTAAAGTGAGAAATATTCAACTTTGATTTCTTCTAGACAAAATACTTTGCCTCGGTTGCAGCATCAAAAGAACTTATTAACGTATCATTGGGTCTGTTACTTCAAAACTGCACTAGTCTTTAGGTTAAAAGTATTCTTAGAAAACTAGGCTGGTTAGTTAACCAGTCTAGTTTTCCAAGAGTACTTATAATCTAAAGATTTAAAAAAAAAAAACCTTAGTTTTTAAATGTTTACTTTCTAGTTCAAATATTTTTTTCACAGAAAACCGAGTACTACCATTTTACTGCATCAGGCAAGTGGTGTATTAAAGAACTTTACTACAGATAAAGGAACACTGTGGAGGGAGCGCTGGTTTGGTGTCTGATGAGTGTTTCAAAATTCGGTAATTTACTCACCATTTATTATGAACAACCAGTTTTAAATTCACATTTTGAAAAAAAAAAAAATTGAATCCTAGTGAGACAAAAATGAGTTTGAATCGTGATTATGTCTTCCTGATAATGATCCCAAGTACATAGCTTTAAATAATTAGCTCTAGATGTTATATAACATACAATAGTTTATGCAATTTCTTTCTTGGTTACCTGACTTTAACCTTACTTAACATTTATAAAGAAATTTAAAATTTAGATCCAGTCACATTTCTAAAAAAAAGGTGACTTTATATGTGTACTTATGCAAGAATAGTACTCTGTAATACATTCTGTAATAAAAAACTTGGCTAAATCAATTTCAAAGATATTCAAATCCATTGTTAAAGTTAAAGGTCACTCTACAAGTTATTTAACTTGACAGCTTTCTCAAAATTACGAAATATTACAGACTGTATAATAAATACTTTTTCATGATGAGATAATAGATTTGCTTGAGTTTTTCTGTTCATTTTTTTCGTTTTTCTGTTCATGCAGTTTTTTAAATTTAAATTTCGAATGGAAACAATATGTTTTTTACAGTAAATGTATATTTGCTTACATGAAAATTTATGTTCACAGTTTTAAAAGGCATATTATAATAGTGACTATACATATTTTTTACGGTGATTGTGCATCTATTTATATATATGTCTAATACAAACAAGTATATAAATATATGCTAACATTTTTTATTTATATATTACATATTAGTTACTATGCGGCTATAGAATTCTTATTTTATCACTATGCCTGTTAGCTACATTATAAAGTTCAAATAAGATTTGATTCCTAAACTTTAGTTGTAAAATGTACTTTAGCACGCTAGTTGTGTTGTCTCATTTTAAAAAAATACAGCTGAGTGATAAGAAAAGTATGATGAGTATGCTTATTAGACAGGAATATATATTAACTCCCAAAGTCGAGTAAAATGACAGCATTTTTTTTTTCTTCTTTCAAGTCAAACGTATTTTTTCAATTATTTTGAAAACCTTTTCTTAAGATTACTTCACTATACAGAAAATATTGTTAGATCTTCATTACTATACTTGTTATACTTAAATATTTAATATTATGTAATGATTTTGTATATTGTCTGCATGTAATATAACTAATAAAATACAGTGCAAAATTCTTAATCGTAACAAATAATTTCAGTAGAATAAAAGTTTAATGGGTTGGGGGATGATATTTTGGTTTAAATAATATAGCTAAGTGAAGAAAAAATATGAACACAGACATGTGATGTTCAGTTCTAGCATAATTTAAAAGTACATTTTTAAATAATTGTTATAAAATCTTTCTAAAATGAATTGAACTCCATATGCACAAAACAAGATTAGTATTGACATATCAGAAAAATCAGTGTTATGTTTCACTTAAACAACAAATCTCAACATTTTTTAAAAATATTAATTGAAATCATTCTTGGTTTCAATTTAGTTTTCAATACTAGCTAAATTACTTCATTCTGTTATATAACTTTAAATGTCTATGTAATAAGAAAAAGGCTTTTTTTATTAATTTCTAATACATAGCAATAAAAGGTAATATTTAGAATTTTCAACCTAGTATTTCTATGAAGGTCAATTTAAACATTTAGAGTAAATGCTTTGCTATGTCTTATCAATTTAGATTGGAATATATTGCATAATGATAATTTTTAATGGCAACAAATATGTATACAATTAAAAAACTGACCAATTCTGAGTTTCCACTATGGAAAGAAAATTCTAATTATGTAACTAGCATAGATGCTATATTAATTTCAAATGAAAAATTGCATTTTGCACCACCACCATGAAATTTAATTTCTTTCATCATTTTTTCTTTATATACAATTGCATTATTTCTATAAAGCTTTTTAACACAACTTTTGTAGATATAAAAGTTATGAAAGAGATATCTTTCTTTAAACTTTTATTTTCTATAATAAAAGAATTCACAAGTGGTTAACAATAAACCGTAACATAACAATATTAACAAAATCATAACTAAAGGCTACAAAATAATGCACATAAATGTTTCTATTCTGTTGAGCTAAAATATATAATGCAACATTTATTACGGAAGTAGGGATGATACCAATATTTCATAACGCACATATATACACATTTCTGCATGTTATTAAACACTATGGAAGTTTAAATTCACCAGGCTTTTAATCTTAAACTTTCCTCTTTCTTGTTATAAACAATTATTTTTACAAGATCGTATTAGTTTAAGTCAGGTTGTTTATAGCGAGTCTCTTTCAATTCGTTTTTAACATGCCGTTTCAACAATTCCATAATTTCGTTTTCAAATTCTTTTGGGGTGTCCTTAACTCCAGTGGCCCAGTAGTATAAATCCCAATCATTAGAAGGTTTGTTTATCAGTTTATCGTATAAGCTTAATTGCTCTTCATTAAAACGATTGAGATATTTTCCAGCAAAAGTACTTAAAATCAAACCGTTTTCTAACATCCCTCGTTTGCGACTTTGATACAACAACCTAGCTCTTTTCTCTGTTACGTTTTCATTTATTCTTTCTATATATGGATTAGGTCCATTTTCGGACATCTGTACAGTAGAATATCTCGGAGTAAAATAGGCAGAACATCTTATGTTCCGCATCAAAACAGCTTTAGAAAGAGTTTTCAACGCAGACATAACTTCCATGATTCTTGCCAATAACAAGTTACGTAAACAAGAAGTCACGGTTTACTACGCGGAGCGGTAACTGTGATTTTAATCGTTGGAGTAACGATTAGAGACAGGAATCGCACAATATATTCAGCCAATTGTGTGCTACCACACACCGCCAAATCTGGCGCGCAATTTAAGAATTTGAAGGTCAGAAAGAATAGAGAAAAACGCCAACAATAACTAAAAGACGGACAGTAGAAAAGTAATACTTTAATGAAAAAAATATTAGGAAATATTTTTTCTTTTTAAAAACAGGATTGTTTAAAATTAATTTAGTTTCTCAAAGTTTCTATTAGTCCTCACGGAAGTGAATCACACTGGTTTTAAATTACCTTTATACAGGAAGGTTGAACTGGCTATAAAATCCATTTACAAAAGGAATACATTTATAACTATGTTTTTCCATGCCTATTCACGGTTTAAAAGGGTTTTTATGTGATTCAGATCAGTTTTATGTTTAATCAAAGCATAATAATCAGTCCATCTCGCTATAGCCGATCAAAAGAAATTATAATCGTTCATACGATTACAGGGTAACTAATCATCAACTATCCCTAATAAACTGCTCTTAAATCGCTCCTTAATTATAGTCAGACACCATTCTAACCAAAAGTTTTAACACTGGATCTTAATTACCAGTAAAATGTAATATAGTGAACTTTGTTTTTGAATGTAGATCATGATTTAGTTGTTTTATTTGCTTGCTCATGTAAAAGTTGTGCCGTCATTGTTACCTCGAGGTTTCAATAAATACCAACTGCTGCAAAGGCGTGAAACCAACAATCCAATAAATCAAGGGCCGAACGATGAATGGTAGAGCGCTGCTCTTCGATACCTAAGTTTGCGGATTCGAATCCCGCTGCTGTCATGGATATTCGTAACCTTACAGAATCGGCTTTAAGCAGTAGCTCGTGGCCTCATTAGCCCTCGTAAGCAGAACAGGAGACCGTAGTGCTCCAAGCCAAACCAATAGATCAGGGTTCGATACTTTTTGCATCAATTTTTTTGTCATATTTGCGTAATAGCATTACTTTTAGTCGCAGTTTTATGCAATTTTAGATTTACTGTCTGTCTCCTTGCTTCAAATTATATCAAACAAAATAAATCTGGTGGAAAATGACCAGCGTTTATGGTCAAGACTAGTGGTTTGAATTCCACTCCCGGATTGAATACTTGTTAATCATTCTGAATTAGCTTTAATCAGTGTGCCGGAGTAATTAGCACACATTTACTAACAAAAATAAAAAAGTAAATGTAGAATCTTAACCGAATATCTATTAGACAAAAAACTAAAAAAAAAATGTGCTGAAGTCTAAAATTTAATATTTTTAAGTAAAAACTTTTAAGAAAATTTAATCTCTGTTTCGACATAATACGCTTTATTTTCTTGTAAATTCTAGGACTATAATTCAAAATGGTATCTCCCAATATTTAAAATCTTTATAATATTTTTAATAAAAATTGACTTTTAAAGTAAATTCCTCATTAAAAAGAATTTAAAATGTTTCCTTTGAGTATGAACTAAACAAGAAACAAACAGAAAAAAATGGTATTTTCTAAAAAAAATTCATTTAAAAAATAGTTTTTAAAAAACAATTACATATTTACCAAACTTAATGTATATAAGTACTAAGTAGTCTTAAAAATTATAAATACCAAGAATTTTGCTTGTTATAGAATGGAAAAGAGGAGTACTTAAAATAAAAGGGAACTTTTCTTTCTAAAGAAATTACAACTTATAGAAACATCTTTCAATGTAGCTACATTATTAGTCAAAGGGTAATATGTCTATTTGATTGAAGAAATGAAAATTGAAGAATGAAATTATTTATATTATTTATATATAAATATTATTTATATAATATATATATATATATATATATATATATATATATATTATATATATATATATATATTAAATATATTATATATATATTTATATATAAAATATATATTTATATATATAATAATATTTTATATATATATTATTTATTATATATATATATATATATATGAAGTAATCGTATATGCCAAGTATCATTAATCAATATATGTAATAAAACCTAGATCTAACGTTTTCCCTTATTCATTTACCGGCATTAATCATTTGATTCCTTCAATCCCGAACCTATCGGTATAGAGTCAATGTTTTTTCCCCGCATTCATCGTATTCTGACGTTTCATTTTCCCACGTCTATCATCGGAAAAATTATTTTAGTCCCCTCGCTTAGAAATAGTAGAATATAGTTTTAATTTTTTCCCGTTCTGTGGTTCCGCATCGATTGATGTTAAAACCAGTTTTTGTCTAAATTTTTCCAGAATCTATGTAGTAGACAAGAACATTCGGCTTCGTTTTCCTGTACATACCGTTATTTTTGTACCTACAAACAAATAATGTTGTTACACTAACCCGTACTTCTACGTGACCCGCGCTCAAGTATCAATCGTCAGAAAAAGTACTAGTACGTGTCCCGCATACAATGTGTTACCCCCCCCCCCAAAAAAAAAAAAAAAAAAATCTAGATTTTCTTAATTTTTTATAAACGTTACTTTTGGAAAGACAAAGCGAAATTTGATTTTTTATATTTATGACACTAGTATAAATTTATATACTAAAAAAAATATTTTTTGTTTACAAAAATCTTACGGTTGTTATTTATATATTTATATTTATATATTTGTTTATATATTACAATATAAAATACGAAAAGTTGGTTAAAAATTTAAATAATTTAAAGATTTAACTGAATAACTAAATTTACGCTCAAAACGCTAGCTCATGGTACAATTCCGCTGAAAAATGTACCTGCACACGTGTTAAGTTCAAGAAGGCTCTTAAAAAAAAACGGTTAGTGAGAATCAAGAAAGTGATGAAAATAAAGCTCTTTTTGCAAAATGGATAGACAGAAAACAGGTAAGAAATATTCGGTAAAAATTAAGCATTATTTTATGTTTTTCCAGGAACGAAATTTCGGACTCCCGGTGAATAAAATAAATAAAAAAAAAATTAATATTTCAAAAATCTTTATTTAATCTCGTGGGGAAAGAAATCTGAAGGTTAGCCAGAAAAGACATTTTTTTTTCTTTAGAAATGAAGGAGAAAATATAAGGAGTGTGTCCTTGAAATTTAATTTGAATTGTCTGAAGAAAAGAAAAATTGGAAACATGGATGAGAGGCTAGTCGATAACAGTGCGTTCACATCTTCAAATTCCAGTAACTACCATGGAGGGTCCATATTCGATGTCTATCTGCGTATGTGCATTGTCCACTCCAAAAGTACAAGAAAGAAAAAAAAGTTAAGCCATTCACCTCCTTTGCCATTTTTCGCGGTCACCTGAGCGCGAAATTACGGCAGTGATAATTCCTACCCCTCTGCATGTAATCGACGCCCTGTAAACATGATTTGCTTTCCTGACCCACAGCTCGCGGGATCCGATCCCAGCTTTCACTATGAGACCATACTTTTGGCCCCATCGCATGTGCTTGGTCTCGGTTCAACGGTCCAGCGGTTCGATGGAGCATGTAATGAGCCTCGGAGCACATTGTTCCCCCACTCACACTCAGCTAGGCCCCTACGTGTATCGGTTAGACTGTGGTTTAGTTCACACCGCTGTGACCAATATAATGCTGTACAGTACGGGTCCGGCTCGGCAAGAAGAGAGACGGGTGGATACGCCCGCGATTAATTAACGAAGATGCAAACTTTTGATAGCCTGAGTACGAATGCAAACAACACTGTCAGGATTAATTCATTAACAACGATCTGCTGAGCGAAAAGCTGAAGGTAAAACAAGCGGAGTTGAGCAAACAAAAGCCTTTTCGCATGAGCACAATGCCAGTCAGGAAAGAAGCATGTAATTACTTATTTGCAAGCCATTATGAGCTCGTTTATCTTATAAAGTATACTCCTGATTCACGATCAGAAAGTAATTAGTACAAGGTGAACAAAAAGCTTTTTAACAAAATTTAATCAATGCCATGCACTAAGCATTTTTAATACTTTAGAACAGATTTAGCAACCAAAAAATTCCAGTGTGCATTCCAGGAAAACAAAAACACGTTAATTGAATTGCAGGATTATATTCTATGTTTATCTGGGTAAATATGTGCCGATTACGAATGTTTATATTGATGCCTTGTGATATCACGCCCCTTGTCACGGTCATTTAGAAACGGAAGAATAGATCACAACAGCAAGAAAAGGGAAGGAGATATATTATCCAATCATTTTAGATATGAGCAGACCATTGACAAACTTTAGTCAGTTAAAAAGGAGGATTTTGATTCGCCCATATTTATTTTTACTTTCACTTGTATTTGCCCGAAAAATCCTCTGTGTGTCTTCATTATCTTCATTTTTTTACTTGTCTAAATTATGCCTCTGACATTTCTATTCTTCTTAATAAAAGATTTATTCTAAAATACTTTATTTTTGCTCAACACTCAATATTACCAGATATCTAAAGCAATTACAGACCTCATTGGGCTATGAAAGGTTCATCTTTAACTTTGAATTTTCATAACCAAGACCCTAAATTTCTGTTGGATGGTGGCCGAAGAGCTAAGGCGTTGGCGTTTCGAGAACAGAACAGAAGTTTCAAATTTCACTGTGAAAGGTTTTTGTATCGGAATTGACTGTAAACAGCAAGTCTCAATTTAATACATTGTATGCGGGGTAGTCCAAGGCCGTAGGCAGGGGGAGGGATTTAAGGGACTGATCCCCCTCCGAAATTTTGAAAGACCATTTTGTAGATAGACAATGTCCTACGTTTGTGTGTGTATGTGCTATCTGCCCAGCTGTTCATGAACGTAAACAGTTATTCTCTTACAAAAAACTGTTCAGACCTTCCTGGGCCGCTGGCCGGAAATACAGCACTATATTCCAGAAATACAGTGCTTTCCCTTTCATCAATTGAAGTATCATTCACTAATAAAGATGTCTTTCTTCCTTGATCCCCCTCCGAAAATAATTTCTGGCTACGTCCATGCGTGGCACGTACTAGTACGTTTTCTGACGATTGATACTTGAGCTCGGGTCACGTACTAGTACGGGTTAGTGTAACAACATGTGATACATTAGTATCATTTAATCTGAATTAAGATTACTTCTCTCTTATAACTTGCAATATGTAAATAAATAACTTAAAGTATCATATAAACACGGTCCGACAAAACCCGGCGCAAAAAAAAAAAGGCCCTGGCGACTAGCAGTTGTACTGACTCTTACTGTTTTAACATCTTCCTGTGAAAGAGGTTTCAGTACAACGAATGTCATCAAAAACAAACTACGTTCAAATATAAGGAGAGAATCTTTAAATAGCCTAATGTTTATACACTTAAATGGACCATCTTTGCTGGAATCCAATCATGTAAAATCAATTGATAGATGGTATTTCAGAGCAAAAACTCAAAGACACTGTTAATAATTTCTTTTAAGTTTTATAATTACATTACCCGATATAATTTTCCGTTGCATAATCTAATCAAATAAAGATTTTCCTTGTCATTTTGTAGAAAAAAACCCTATTTGATTATGTGTGGACCATGTTTCATTCTGCAGTAAATGCGTTAAAGTCATTAAGTTGAAGAAAGAACGAGTGCCATCGGCTCCTAAGAATTTTTCCTGGCTCCTAAGATTTTACAACTTTTGTCAGTCTCTGCATATGAATATATATATTTGTCGTTTTCAGGCTGATTAGAATAAAGACATAAATTGAGGAGGTAATACAAGTACTTAAAATAAATTTCATTCTGAAAAAAAAAAAAAACTAACCACAATACACATTGGTTAAAAACAAACAAAATGCCTTTTCCTTGGACGTCTAAGTGTCTCTAAAAAATCTCTCTGAACAAATAAACGAAGAACCGGTGTTCCGCTTGAGAACAACCAAAATTCTTTTTTGGTGCAAATAAACACAAGGAAGTCACTCTAGAAGGCAATGATGAGGAACTGGTACGGGTAATAGATTTTGACACATTCATTTCGAATGGAACGACAATTAGCGTAATTTAAACAGGAAGAAGAGCTCTTCTTTCTTTTTTTATAGATACATACAATTCACGCTGAATGATTCTTAATTATTGAGTCTGTATAACGAGGCACTTAGCATAATAGACTACACCAGTTGGTACATTTGAAGTCCCTATAGAAAAAGAATAATGAAGCTGTCTAAACTTGTCTCGGTACATTTACTGACTGTTTGTAAAACACGAGTATGAAGTTCTTCGCCAACTTAACCGATTGTTCTACGTGACAGGTTTTACTTAAAGGCAATATGCGTTTATTGTTGACTAATAAATATTTGACCTCCTCTAGTAATAAATCACGAAATTATTAATTGTAACTACAGTAGGAATTATTTTGTGAGGTAAACTATTCCAAGCTGGTGACTTCAGATTTTAACACTTCGAGTGCGAATGACGTATTTTTATGTTTTTTGCAGTTTGTCACTGGAGCGCGGGTCACGTAAAAATACGTATTTAGTAGATTTGTGGTGGATAGCCGCTAACCACCACAAATCTACTAAATACGTATAATTATATGTATGTGTGACATTATATGCGTGTTGTTTGCGTTGCTATGCAACGCTTTGCATTTTTCTTTCCACAAGTTTTGATTGTCCAGTTACTCGGTCTTTTGTTACGTTATGTCGTCTTCAATCGAATTCCTAGATCCAGAACGTACAAGTCGTGTTTTGTCAATTTGAAGCTTGGTTTTTTATTGTTAAATACAAAACTGATAAAATAAGCCGTTGTGACAAAGATAGTGATGAAGAAATATGAGCTGACAGACTATCGGACTTTAATTTTAAAAATCGTTTATTTTTGTGATTTCCTAAAGATATTGTATTTTTTTTTTGTTAAATAATCATACAGTATATATTAAAGTGTAAAATAAAGAAAAAGTTTCGTTCATAAAAACTAAGTTTTCTATTTACTGCGATTTTTCTGGATAACTAAACTTTCGCGCGATTCACGAAAAAACGACAGCTGCACGCGTAAGTTGGCGGTGAAGTATACCCGCATGCCAAGTGTTAACCATCTTGCAACTTGCTAAGTGATCTTAACAGCACGCTGCAGGACGATACTGATAAAAGCACAGATTTATTATGATATAAAATGACTCTTTAGTAGGCGCTTGTGACTCTTTATGGTTAGTTGGGAGCGTTACGGTCTACTGTTTTGCACACGAGGGCTAATGAGACCGGGACCTACAGTTTAAAGTCGATTCCGAACGGCTACAAACATCCATGCCAGCAGCGGGATTCGAACCCGCGAACTCCGGTTCCGAACAGCAGCGCTCTACCATTCGGCCATCGTTCGGCTGTGACTCTTTAGTATGAGATGATAAGCAAATAACATCAGGTTAAAGAATAATATGACAGCAAAAAATGCTTTATTAAGTATCGCATAATGAATGAAACAAATGTATTTAAAAACGCAGATATGATAATATGACAGTATTGCATTCACGGCAGAACAAGTTTCTAACGTTAAAAAATCGCATTAACCCCTTGTATATGAAATATATTTAAGAAAAAAGTGCCAAAAATGGAAATTTTTTTCTCTTTAAGTTTGTTTGTTATTATCCTCAAAATATTAAAAATAGATTATTTTTGAAAAAACAGAAAATTTTAAACGAAATAACTATTTTCAATATTTTTACATATATGGGAAATGTTAATGGATTACAGTAACTTTTGCTCAAATTACAGAAAAAAAAATCAAATGACATAATATTATGGATAAATATAACTGATACAACAATATTATTATCTATATCAACTGTCACGATTTCCATGTCCCTCAGATTCCTTTGAATTTTACAATTGCTGCATTTGTTTTGCCCGAACTAAATTCCGGCTTCACAAGTAAGGAATTAATGTAGAAGTAGATGAAACTTTTCCACATAAAAATGTATATATTTTGGTGCGTATTTTATCATATTTTATTACATATTATTTTATGTATATATGTAATGTAAAAATTTAATACTTTAGTCTTAAACTAAAATTGCTAACTCCTATATTAAAAAACCACCAAATCCGCGATTTCGTCATCTTCTTAGTAGCTTCTTGGAGTTAAGCTCTTTTGTCTTACAAAAATCTCCTTCCTGTTGGCGAAATTAACTAGCCAACCTACTTTGATGATTAAGCACATTCCTTTTCTCAGGCCTTTGGCGTTCCCAAAGTTATAAAAGGCCGCACGACCATTTTTTTTTTTTTGGATTTTGCTGTTGGTCGTTGCTAATATACACATATATACACACACATATATATACACATATATATATATATATATATATATATATATACATATATATACACACATATATATATATATACACACACATATATATATATATATTTATTTATATTGCTATTTATATTTTTATTATATATATATATATATATTATTTTAAGTTAACATGTATGTATATGTTTATATAAAATATGTATGTACAATAAAACGGATGTGTATGTGCGTAAAACGTATACAATGAGTAAAATATATTTATATTATTTATTTTATTTATATTATCTTTATTTTATATATATATATATATATATATATATATATATATATATATATATATATATATATATATATATATATATATATATATATATATATATATAGAGAGAGAGAGAGAGAGAGAGAGAGAGAGATGTGTGTGTGTGTATTAATTTATATTAACATGTATGTGTTTATACAAAATATGTATGTATAATAAAATGTATGTGTGCGTAAAACGTATCCAATGAGCAAAATATATTATTTATATTATTTTTATTTTTATTATATATATATATATATATATATATACATATATATATATATATGCATTTATATTTATATATATATATATATATATATATATATATATATATATATATAATGTATGTATGTATTTATATAAAATATGTATGTATAATAAAACGTATGTGTTTGTGCATAAACCGTATACAACGAGTAAAAAAATGTTTTTTGAGTTGTGACTGGTTTTGTTTCCCAAGGTAGTGATATTATTTATTTCCCTGTAGCTTGAAAATCGGCATCTTTCCTTGTTTGTATCACAATATACGTAAATTACTATATTTCTAGTTTTGATTCCATCCGAGGACATGTAGAGATAATGGGGTTGCCGGCGTTTTCAGCTTATCGGTTAATCCTACATACAGTAGTAGTAGTTTGTTGATGGTATGATGAACATCAAGTTTCGAAGCTTTTCAATGCCAAAAACACAACCATGAATACTAAGACGTCCCCCGTCAGGATACTTCTACTCTAATGATTTACGAATTTTTCTCTGGGTTAAGATTGGTTTAGAGTTACTAAAGAATTTTTAGAAGATGTCTTTTGCAACAACAACTCAGACGGCCAGAAGCAAAATACTTAATAACCAGAAAAAAAAATTGTTCTAAAACAAGAATGCAAGTTTAAAAAAATACAAAAGGAATAAAATTATTTTTTATAAAAATAAAAGGACCGTATTTTACTAACAAAATGACAGATACAAAATATTTACAAACATCAGCGTGTTTTGGAAAATATCTGAAGTGGATATCCTTGTAATGCCGCCTTGTTGACTTGCGATTAAATATTACTTCCTATTAGGGCTGGGCGATATCAGGACTTTAATATATCTCCAAATTTATTGATATCATTGATATATCGCGATAATACTTTAAAGTAGTAGGGTATTTTTTTATATTACTCTTTCAGATATTACTATTCTTGAATAACCTTATCTTCCTTTCATTCCAAATCTTTTTTTTCTTTGTACTTAACATTTTTAGAATTACAATTTGATTTTAAAAAATTAAGATTTCTGGAAGGTAAAAACATTTTTTTAGGATTAATTCATTTTAACACTTTATATAGGTAATATTAAAATAACTTATTTACATATTTTAATATTAATTTAATAATTTCTGTTTTAAATACGTTAGGGTTTGCGTAGTAATTCTGATTTTTACCTCCAAACACGCTATAGACTTAATTCAACCTCTGTCTGTACTTCTTTAGCCAATAGTTAAGGCGTTCTCTTTAAACATGGGTATTTTTTATCAAGTGATCAAATGTACTTAGATTATTCGTAGTCTTTTTACCTGAGAAATCCCTACTTAAAAAGTGTGTGTGCACGATGTTGAAAAACTTCTTGTTGTATGGATTTCATGTATCTCACAAGAAATAAAATGTCTTGTGATTTTTGATAAATCTCAACCATATTACATATGTATTGTTCAGAAGTAATTTATTTAGATTCTAAAAATAATTGTTTACTCAAATTGGAAATCATTACTTTATACTACATATTACTTTAATAACATTATTTTACTAACATATTACTTTATGCGGAATTTTTAGGATGCCTTTTGGCCATCTACGTTATCGCACGGGAGGAAAAAACAGTATCGCCGACGGGGATATATTGACAGAGAAAAATTTTAATATTGTTATCGCGATACTTAAAGTATATCCATATTTGACATTATATTGATAAACGATCTAGCCCTACTGCCTATTAAAGCACCTTTTTATTGTGTATGTTGTGTCGTTATAATTATCATTTGCATATTATCTTCAAGGGTCAGAGTTAATTTCGTTTCTCAAGGTAACAGCGTTGTTTGGGCAGAGCTCATTTATTGCCATCTCGCCTAGACCCGGAATATTAATATTCGTTATATTGAGACTTTTTGGTTACACAAAGAATTTGTTCTAAACCAAAATATTTTGCTATTACAATACTTCCATTTAATCGTTACCAAGAAATGGTAAGTAGTAATGAGTAAAAATAAAATCTCAAAATTGTTCTCTGCAAATAGCAAGCTTTCTATTTTCTAAAAAAATTGATTTTAAAAGGATTGTTTCAACTGTTTAAAAAGAATTGTTAAAACTGCATGTGAAATGTCGATATCCTAGAGTTGAATTATTATAGACCGGTTGCTGTAATGTTCGTACCATAATATGCAACTTGCTATCAAAAGGGGAGGAGCACTACTATATATTATAAGAGTCCTAAATACAAAATTTTCAACAACTAAATCGTTTTAGAGCTGTGCAAAGTTCAGACATCACAATGAAGCTAGTTAAAATGCATCCAGGGATGATCAAGATATATATTCAAAGTTTTAAAAACAAAGTTATTTTAGTTATGAGGCTTACGTAAAGTTAAAGTTATATAAGTAAGTATTATGCTAACTAAATCAAAGTTATTTCAGTAAAGTCAAAGCTCTTACAAAGTTACGTCTATACTATGAATGCACATACAGAAGTAACGCTTAAATTACTCAAAACGGATTTAGACATGATCAAAATGGGTATTTCAGATGAAATTTGAAGACCGAAAGTTTTCGCGGTTCTATACTCTCTATACTTTGTATATGGAAGTTAAAAACAAAAGTTTGGGATAAGATTTATTTGCTATCTATTAATATTGTGAACTTTCAATCTTCTGTAACATACTCCATGTTTTATTTTGGCACCATGATTAACATTCTTTTTGTCAGTGGCAACAGTAGTTGTGGCTAGTATGTTATGTCTCTTAGGCATGAATGCTGTATGATGCTCAAGTAATATTCCCTTTTTCATTAGCCATTAAATTGTTTTTCTGTTTTCCATAATTAGTGTATTTAATTATGTGGTCTCATGTATCAGTTTTTTGCAAAGTCAAAATATTAATACTATCATATGTAAACACAGTACTGTAAAGATAAGTTTAATAATAACTCTACCTATTCGTCAAGAATTTGGACAATATATCTGTGGGGAAGTAAATTCATGCGTGAGACTTAAAAATAGTATAAATGTCGGTCCAAATAACTAATTGTAAATAACAAAGTGTACTTGAAAATTTCGTAGCGTAATTTGGTTAACCTCAACCTTCTATAAAAGATATCTGAAACTGCAATGTTTTCATTGTGCTAATTCTAATACAAATATATCAATTATCATATACTGTAGGTGAAACCTAATCGTGGCACTTACCCTTTGCCCATAGAGCGATTGCAATTGGTCGAACATCCACATCTCAACTCGCAACCTTTTTCGGATGAGGCTCATCTGATGTTGACCATACTTAGCGGTGAGGTACTTCTTTTTACGGCCGGCATCGTCTGAGCGACCAGAGGCGAAGTTTACCCTCAGCACTGCTTTGTCGGAAACAGAAGTGGCAGATGGCTTCCCATATGAGGTACCACCAGGGCTATACGATGATAGTGTACACTCCATATCCTGCTTGAAAAGAAAATCAATGGTTTCAATACAGTGATAGCAAATTATGTTCATAAAATATAAAAAAAACTACATAATTGAAAGTAGTTGAAGAATATTTATTGTGAAAAGAAGTCTATCTACATGAAAAATATCATATAGCAATTTAATGGCCGGATCCTCACATAGACAAATCAGACAAAAGTCTAAGATTTGGTTTTAATGGGCCTGGTGAAGATTTGTAAAATTGACAGCTTACTTTTTTGTTAAACAGCTGTATATAATAAACAGTCTCATACCCTCAGCCAACCACGCAGGGTTTCTGACTACAGAAAACAACAGAGAATTGAAAGAACAAATTTTACTACAAGCCGAACTTCAGCCTCGGGAAAATTACTGCCATGAACGACTGGGTAAAATGAGCCTGACATTATTAACTTCAAAACCAAGTTACCTGATAATCAGCTTTGATTCAGCAATGGGAAAATTATTTTCATATAATGGTTACAGATTAATTACAATATGTTCCTTTTACACTACAATACATTAACTTTTAAAGAATTCTAATACATATAATTATTTTAATAATGTGTTACGTTTAAACATAGTAATCATATATAATCCAAATACCACTCATTACTCCCTCATCTCCAAATTTCTAATCGATTAAACCAATTGCAACGAAATTTTGCACACTTACTTATTTTACCATGTAGGCGTTCACTATTATGTGCACACACGCACATGTGTTTATGTATATAAAGTATATATACAGATATGTATATATACCTATATGTATATATATAGTTCTGTATATGAATACATAGACACATATATCTATGTAATACTGGATTTTGAAAAACAATATGCATGCTTGGCCTAGAGTCGAAGTGAATCCAAACGATGCTTTATTGTTAAAGAGATAAATGTTAATGCAATTTTTCTTATATTGCATACACCGACTTTTATAGAACTGGATACTTAAGATGGTTCTGATATATCATACCCATCTTACCTCTTCCATTGCTCAACCTAGCCACTTTGAGAATTACATTCACCAACTAATCCTTCACTGAGAAATTATACTTTTATATTTACCTAGCCTTCCTTAAAACATGTTGCAATCTCAAAGGGTTATTTTGCCTAATAAGTTTCACAAAAACTTTTAAAATACGCAGGCTCATATAGAGGAAGGTTCTTTATATAAAAAAAAGAGAGAACGGAACTCATGAAATAATCCGTAGAGCTACTGCACACGTTTTCATATCCCAGAAGTGTTGAAAGCTATATAGGTAAAAAAAAATATTGCATCATAAATCTTGTTATTAAAATACACCGACTCATCAGTTTTATCATTTGTTAAATTAGAGAAAACAGCGATGAAAGTCAAAGTAGCACATTGAAAGAGAAGGGTAGACTAATAATGCAGTCTTTCAAATTATCGCTGAAAGAGTTCGCGGCATCCAAGGATAGTTCTTTTTTTAATGTTGTTGTCAGCGGGTAAAGCCGCATTGTTTATCCATTTATATTCAGCGGCCCTCGACTGGGATCTTTGTCAGTTAATAGGTCAGTCACGCACATCATGTCTGCATACTTAAGGTATGTGAATAGAAATTGTTTAAGATAGTTTCACGAAAGGAACGTACTCAAGATTAGGTCTCCAGGATGATAAGCTGGGGAGAAAATTTGCACGCACAGCTTTCATCCAGGATGGAAAAAAATGTTTTTGATAAGAGAGGATAATATTGGAAAGCGTAACTTCCTTCTTGAATTTTTGCAGGCATTAAAATGCTTCTACTACATATCACGAACTTTCATTTAAATATGAGTTCCGCTAGTTACTTGCGTGGAACGTAAAACAAATGGACGAGAAAATAAAGTAGCAGAAATAATTTGGGAAAAATTTTTTGAGATTAAGGAATATTACTTGTAAAAAGATAACAAGGCAAATAAGTATAAAACCAACTTTGTGCACTGCTTTTCTTTTCCTCGAAAATGCAAATTTTTTTACGCAAAAAAACGACGACAGCTTAGCAAAAATATGAAATGAAGTAAAAGTTGAAGGCAAACAGCTGCTTCATAGACACAATCGTTCTACTTCAGTTCGGGTATAAGTAAATCTTAGAGACTGAAGCAAACCTAAACAACAAAACCAATGTTTAATTTTTTTACTTAACTTTGTGCCTTAATCTCCTTGACTTTATAAAGTGACTAAGGCTTTAAATAAAGGCGTCAAATATAGCTCTCGAAAAAGCCGTTAAATTTGGAGACAAAAGCCGGAGCATAAATATCGCATCTCTACCAAATATCTTATTGGTATATCGACATTATAAGAGGAGATTTTAATAAAACTATTCATAAAATTGTTGTTGACCATTTGAGAACATTAGAGGAGAGAATTATTATTTTCCAAATTTAAATATAAAAAATATTGATTGGGTTTGTAATCTATTTGTATAACGAATACTTCTGTATTTGAATTAACTTTGAATGAAGAGGAAGAACTAATTTCTTCTTTTTCTAGTAATCAAGATTTAATTTTAAAAAAATCGGAAGAATCAATTCATTTTGGATTAACATTAGATGCAATTATCCCATGATAGCCCAAAAAGCTTTAAAAATATTATTGCAGTTTTCTACATGTTATTTGTGTGAATTCGGATTTTCAGTATTAACCAACATAAAAACGAAAAAAAAGATCAAGACTGTTAAATGTAGAAGACGATATGAGAGTAGCATTGTCATTTTTACGACCAAATATAAATGAAATTATCAAAAAACATCAAGTTCAAATTTCTCATTAAAAGTATTATTATTATTAACTTGTAATTAATCCCTTAATAAACGTTGTTGTTTTTGTAGTGCATAATATTTTATTTTACATTCAAAATTATCATAAACAATTTTACACAGTGTATTATGGGCAAGTAAACAACGTTTAAACTTATCTTTTTCTTTGAGTGCCGCCACATTTTGAAATCATTAAAAGTGTAACGCCGAAAAACAAAAAGTTGAGAATCACTGCCATAGACCTTTAAAATTTGTAACCTTGGTGATAAGTATATTTACCACACCACTTTCTTAGAAAGGGTTAACACAGCTCCGGATTGTCGAATCTGTTGTCAGTTCATGAGGTGCAAAAAAGTTAAGCAATAACTAGATTCAGGGCACAGGAGGCTCGTGGCTTATTTAGATGAAATTCACATAATGGACTCCGAAAATTAAATATGCAAATACGGCGTAACTTACAAGTTTAAATGTTTTCACGTTTTTACAAATTAAAAGAAAACTCTGGATCTAAACAAAGCACATTCTCACAGGTAAAAACGATGTAACATTTCATTTCTTAAGGCCGAATGAAACGTGTTAATTCATGATTTCTTTAACCGGTGAAGTATGTGCAAATTTCTTGTATTATACCGAAAAATTTTAAATATAAGAGATTAATTTTGTACCACATTTATTAGCATATTTTCAGCCCTAATACAATTTCATAGTATAGTGATTGCTATAAAGCTAATCAAATAAACAAAAGATATTCGTGATCAAAACTCTTTTTAGAGAAAAAATCACAGTTTTTGATTCATTTAAATTAAATATTACGAAATATATAATGTAAACCACGTATTACTTCTTTTTTATGGTATAATGACCGGAGATGCCACACCCTCTATCAGGATTAAAGGTCGTTTATTACATAATGAAGCTGCATTAAACGTTCTAAAGGCCAATAGTTTACAGTAAGTAAGGAAGACATTGTGCAGCATGAATTTCTAAAAGAATTATCACACGTCAATTTGTGAGCATTGAAAAAATAACGAATTCGGTTTAAGATTATTTTTCCCGATAACGAATATACGGATTTTTCGAGTGATAGCGTAAAATTTTTAATCATTTTGTTTTCAGTTATATACTTCAGTCGGTTGAAATTTTTCGGTATCATACAAATTTTCGCTCATTCTTCATCGGGAAAAAGAATCGTAAACTTAATGGGTTGCTTATTTATTTCATACAGGTTGACTTGTGATAAGGGATTTAGATTATCAAAAAGAAAAATTTTCAACAGATTTATTTTAATTTAAATTGACGAAACCTTTGAAATTGACGAAGGCTTTTGAAAAATGTTCATTATTAAAGAGAAATACGCGTATTTTTCTAAGGGAAAAAGGAATCCTAAACTTAATCTGCTTCTTTTTCAACATGTACGTCTTGACGTGTGATTAAGCCATTATTGAAAGTAATGAAACCATAATATTGCTTACGCTATATCTTTGAGCATCGATTTCAAAATAGCCAAGTGCAATATTTGAAAATTAAATCCCCATGTCTAAGCTTTTTTTTTTTCCCAAAGCAAACAAATCAATATAGTTTTCATTGGATTTAGTTATATTATTTAACTTGCATTTTTCAATAGAGAACACAGCTAGAGTGCTTAGTCTGACCTCGCTCACAGAAGTCCTAAAATTGTCTTTTAAACGAGTTGAGTTTAGAAGCATGTCTCAGCATCCATGCAAGAATTACCCAAAATTAAATAAAATCTACAAAACCTAAATTAGTTATGCGTAAAAAAAGACCAAAACATTCTAGGAAGATTAAACTAAACAACTGTGATTTAAATTCAGTTATTGTGGTTGGCAAATGTTTTGCAGAGAAAAAAGAAGAAAAAGAGGAAGATAATTAAGATTTCCACTTACATGTACAACCACGAAGAAATACGGGAGTGATGGCAAACGTTTCGTGGAATTTGTCATATGCAGAACTGCCACATGTTTTCCCAGTATAAATAAAGCAGAATATTTGTTTTCCTTTATTCCCCAGACCTTCTAATTATCGCTCTACTGATTTTTTTCGATTGCCTTCCGTTACGCCAACAGTCAAATATGAGGTGGTTCAGACATCGTTTGGAAAAATATGAGTTCTCATTCTCACACCCTCGTTATACAGACAGCTGGCACGAATATTCGACATTCAGTCATTCCAAGATTTAGAGAAAATCTTCAGCGACCTTCGTGGGGAAAGAATAAGAGTCAGAGACCTCTAAAGGATCAGATTTTATTCTTTTATATACAAATAAAGAGGAATTTAAAGCTTCCGAAAAATCTATTTGATTTGCCTCAACAGTTTTGCACAAGTTGAGAAAGAGAAATTTTTATTTTCAAATTTGGATTTTTGTATAGCATTTAATTGATTTAAACATTGTCATTTCTGTTATTTGTCATAATATTAGAGTCTATCAGACTCAAATATTGTCTAGTATAGTAATTTATGTGAGAGGTCACTACTTTACTGAATACTGCTTTCAATGTGCTTTTTTGGGATACCATTGTTACTGGTATTGTTGAGAAGGTGGGACAGCTTGAACATTATGTGAGAACAAGAATCGAAACACGAGTGGTGCAACTTAGTAAGAGGTAATAATCACTAGAACGCCAGTTGGAGTTAAATCCACATCAAGCCATATATATTATAAGAGTACCTATATTTTTCTCCCTCTGTGTGTGTGTGTATGTATGACACACACACACACACACACGTTGTCTTGCCAAGAAAATTACAAAAATAATCTAAATTTTTATTGCAATTTTGGATTTTGATAACATTGCAGAAAATAGTCGAATATTGTAATATTACACGCACATCGACTTTTTTTTTATCGTTCTTTTCGAATTCCCATTTCAGAATAAACATTATCAGTAAAAATACTTATTTATACTTATAAAACATAAATAATAACAATGCTAGTATTTATAAAATTAATCAAAGTTTTCTTTTGTGTGATATATTTCGAAACAAGTTGCAGCACTTAGCCCAACATTACAACTATTACACATGTAACGACTCTTTTCTTTTCCTTTTTCCTTTGCTATCTCTTTTAGCACAATACACATCAAGTGATAAGTAGAAAAAAAAAATTTTATACTTGAATAAGTAAGTGTTATAGCTTACAATCCCATGTAAATGATAAATCAATAAAATGATTTTTTTTCTTTTGATTCCACATTGTTATTTTCAATTCTCGATTACATTCGAGTGTGAAAAAATTATAGCAACATAAAGTACAACGCCGCTTGAATTATTTCTAGTGTGCACAGCTTGTCCAGTTTAGCGCGCTCGAATTAACTCGAGCGTGCACGTTAAGGGATTAATAGTATCATCCTAAACACGTTATTTTTTCACATAATTTAGAATATTTAACTGCAACATTCTACAAAAGAATTATTTTCTTTGATATTCAAACAACAAGGGAGCAAGGTTAAACATTAGTTGCTAACTGTTGTCTTTTCTTTGAAAAAGAAATGCAATAATAGTTCCTGTACAAGTGCTCACTGTGTTATCATCCAACTGTTGAAAATAAAAACGTCTCATTATCCTTTGTAAAGTAACACCATCAGAACAAAAGACAATTTGTACTGAGGATTCACTGTGTATTAACTGTCGATAAGAAATGAAGAAACACAATAGCATGTCTTGGGGCGTGACTCCGATACAATAGTTTACCGCTAATATGTTATTAGGTTTTAATAACATTATAATAATACTATTGATTCCCGTTTATTGAAAATCATCGATACCAGGATTTGGGCCAACTTAGATACGTGCGCTAGTGTTCCAGTAATGCAAAATGCGATTAGCATTTAGACTATTAAGATGTTTATTGATTTTGTTTTTTGCGGCGTCTTTGAGTTAGTGGCACAATTAAGTGTCCACACCATTGCACGTATAGAAACAGAAACAATCAGTTGTTTTCATTTCATTTAATAAACATAAACAAACGGCTTAGCTTCTTTGCACCCGTTTTAATTGTCAGTCCAATTACAACTGACGAATGTTTTAGACGATATGGAGAGGCAGATGGTAGAGTGTTTAGGCTACAACACGTGTTCGCATTCTTTGTTTCAAAGAATCGTAAGATTTCGATCTCAGTTTTAAAATTAGTTCATCTGTTTAAGTGCTTATTTGGTTCTTTCTCCCTTTTGTATGCAAAATACATGGAGGCAAGAAGTTAGAGCTAAGGTTCCTGGCTAAATGCCGGCGTTACGGTCAGTGTTTGCTACTCAGGGGCTAACGAGACCGTGACCTATTACTTAACAGTAAAACGCCCGGAATCTTCCTGCTTACAAAGAATGTTGATTGATACATGTGTGTATGTATATAAATGTTATTTCTGTTTTATATTACCGATTTATATTTAAAATTATAAAACAAAGAAAGTATTAATATATAATCTACTAGCATATAGCCCATCATATGATGGGATCAGCAAAATTTTTAATTTTTCAGAATTGTAAAGTACCCTATGAGGCAGGTAAAAAAATGGTTTATTTTTTGGTTGAGAATTATCTTGCAAAAAAATAAGTAGTTATGATGATTAAATTTAAAATTATCATATATGTATCTAATATATTATTTAAGCCAAATATAAAAGAAAACTACTTACGTAATATCTAAGTTCAGTGATAAAACGTATGAAAATAATGCAGACATTTAAATAATTTAAAATAAGAAAGGATTAAATGAGATGGTTAAAGGAATGACATCATAATGCTAGAAAAAAATGTTATTTTCATCTAATTATAATGTCATAAATTGATAAATTTAACCCCTTCCGGTAAAATGACGAGTCTAGCTCGTCATTGGTTTTTCATTCCATACCGCACAATGACGAGCTACACTCGTCATGCGACTAAAGTTAATGTTAAATATGATAATTAATGTAATTTATAATTTCTAGTATACTGAATTTAGCAAGACTTTTGTTACTTGTGGAAATACCAGGTCACTATTACATATTGTTTATTTAGAATTTCTTGGTACAAGTCACTGCCAAATTGATGAGTCAGAATAAAAGAAAACCTACTAAGAAATGCCGTGTGTGTTACAAGAATCAAATTAGAAGTGAGACTCCCTAGCGGTGTAAACAATTCAGTATTCCTTCGCACTTTGTTTTGAAAAGTACCACTATCTTGAAGACTATTATCTGTATACCTTATTAATGTTTTGCTTTGATATTTTTTTAATTATACCTTTTCTGATATTATTTAACACTATGTAAAAAGTGGATTTTAATTAGGAATATGTAAGAATTGTAAAATGAAACAAGTTTTTTAAATAAAAAATAAATGGTTACTTCACGCACAGTTTTTCTTTATTAAATCGTACCGGAAGGGGTTAATCACCTGCTCTTAAACGGGGAAAATTGGGCTTGAAATAATGGCATTAAACGCTAGAAAAGGAGGGGGAATAGATGAATTTTGAATGTTTTAAAAATGACAGTTTTTTCGCTGTGATATGACGCATATTTATACCAATTTATTCTAAAATCGAATTGATAATTTAGGAGAAGATAAACTTTACTCGCTTTGAATTATACTAACCCTAACTCATCAAGAATCCAATATGGATACCTCTATCCATCCCAGATACAACCGCTTCATAAATTCAAGGACAGACGGACAGATAACTTAGGCTATTATTAAATAAGGGATTTCGATTCAAAGAATTTGACCAATATTTATTCAAAGTGGCGTACCTGTGCTGTAGGCAATATACTACTCTAGCTTGTTATTTCTTTTAGATGGTACTACTGAAATCAGAAATTCTTTTTTACAAGGTGGCTTTATTTATTTATTTTTTAAGCTCGATAATTTTGTTGAATACGAATGTAAAATCTAACGCATTATATCAAGCCATAGTCACTGATGAATCAACCATTCAATTACTTCTTTGCCAACATGAATTTGCTCCAGAATTAGTTTTTGCTTGTTTGAAGTGTTGTGATGAGAACTGAGAAATTACAAAAAAGAAGGAGAGTAAGGTAGGTTGGTTGATTAGTTTGGAGCGCTACGGTCTTCTGTTTTGCTACACGAGAACCAATAAAACCTACAGAAAAGTAAGGAACATAAGATCAAAATGGTCTACAGAAAGACTAATAATCTTATTAATATGAACACCAAACTCCTTTTTTTTACGCTTGAGAATATTATTATTTCTATTAAGCCATGTCCGAAATCGGTTTTGGAATTTTAACTTCAAATCAATCTGTGCGTTTAATTATTTCTCTACAGCTAATTTTTTTACTATATTCGTACAATAGTTGTTAAATTCAACATCAGCATTGGCACGACAGCCCTTTGTGGGCCTGGGCCTTCCTTAGAAGCTTTTCCCAATCTGCCCTTCTCCCAGCAATTGATCTCCAGTTCTTTACCTTTAAGATGGCAAAATCTTCATCCACACAGTCTTTCCACCGTTTCTTAGGCCTTCCTTTTGGTCTTTTATTGGAAGGGAGTGCATTAAAAACCCTCAAAGTTGTTCGCTCTGGGCTCATTCTCATTACATGTCCTGCCCATCTCATTCTATTCAGCTTTATAGATTTGATAACATCATCACTGTTAAAGATCTTATATAATTCAAAATTATATCTTTTTCTCCAGTTGTTATTTTTAAAGACAGCACCAAAGATGGTTCGCTGGATCTTCCTTTCGAAGGTTGCCTACATCCTCTCTTCTTTTCTTGTTAGGGTCCAAGTCTCCGAGGCATAAGTCAAAATTGACTTGATCAATACCTTATATAGCAATATCTTTGTGTTTCTTTTTATCAAGTAAGATTTCAGTAGTGATCTTAAACAACAACAAAAAAAAATAGCGATTGGCTGCAGTAATTCTTTTTCTAATTTCAGGATTTATGTCATTTTGGCAGTTTATTTATTTTGGCAGTTAATATTTTCCTTCAACTCAATCTGAATCTGAAAGTCTTCTTAGGATGTATCTATTTCTAGCAACAGGTACTCTTTGCTAGAAATAGATTTCACCATAAGGATTTCACAAAAGTGTCCAATTTTAAAAGATTTTCCATGCAAATATCAACACTATTTTGCTTCACAATATCGGTTATAATTTTGTTAGATAATCCTAGTATTAACACATTGTGTGCAAATACATTTCGCAGCGGAATTGTACCGGGAGCGGGCGCTTTGAGAGTAAATTTAGTTATTCAGTTAAATTTCAATACATCGAAAATTATTTAATTTTTTAACTAACTTTTCGTATTTTATATTGAAATATATAAACAAATATATAAATAGAAATATATAAATAATAACAATAAGATTTTTGTAAACAAAAAATATATTTTTTAGTGGATAAATCCCCTATATAATAATAGCCTAAGTTATCTGTACGTCTGTCCTCCAATTTATGAAGTGGTTGGACCTGGAATGAATAGAGGCATCGATTCAAAGCGAATAAAGTTTATCTTCTCCTAAACCATCGATCCGATTCTAAAATAAATTTGTATAAATATGCTTCATATCACAGCAAAAAATACTGTCGTCTTTAAAAAAACGTTTGAAATCCAACCCTTCCCTCCTTTTCGAGAGTTTAATGCCATTATTTCAAGCCCTATTTTCCCCAGTTAAGAGCAGGCGATTCAATTTATCCATTTATCACTTAATAAATAGGTTAAAATTACAATTTTTCTAACATTGTGACATCATTCCTTTAAACATCTCATTTAATCATTTCATATTTTAAGCTATTTAAATATCGTCTACACTATTTTAATATCTTTTATCACTGAACTTATATATTACTTAAATGAATTTCTTTTATATTTGGCTTCAATAATAGATTAGGTACATAGTGATAATTTTAAATTTAATCATCGATTATTTTTTGTTGCAATGAAACTTTTACCACCGGTATTAACAATAAATTCTTTTCATATAAGTCTAGAAGTCTATTTCACGGACTAATAAATATCTAACTTTTAATTTATATGTATTTGGAAATTAAGAAGTTTGTTCTTTTGTGTGTTTGTTTATTATACATAACCACACGGTTTGACTAAATGAATTCAATGCGATTCTAAACTGCATTACAGGATCGGGAGACTCTAGAGGAGTATGACGATAAATAAATTATTGAGAGTGAACCAAATAGTTCTCAGCCAAAAAAACAAACCATTTTTTACCTGCCTCATTAGGTACTTAACAGATCTGGAATATTAAAAATTTTACTAATCCCGTGATATGATGGGCTATATGCTAGTTTATAATAGTATCGTAAATATGAAAAATCAAATAGAAATAGTAGTATATAGTTTTAATATTTTTCCCCGTTCTGTGGTTCCTCATTGACTGATGTAAAAACTAGTTTTTATTTGTCTAAATTTTTCCAGAATCTTTGTAGAAGACAAGAACATTTGGCTTCGTTTTTCTGTATATACCGTTATTTTTGTACCCACAAACAAACCATGTTGTTGCACTAATCCGTACTAGTACGTGACCCTCGCTGAAGTATCAATCGTCAGAAAACGTACTAGTACATGTCCCGCATACAATGTGTTAATTATATTGGAAAATACAGGCGTTTTTACATAACTATAATATTTTCTTGTTTTCCTTTATGTTGCAATTTAGTACAGATCCATACAGTGACTAGATCTAAAAATTTTAAACCAAACTTCATGCTATTAATTCATAAACTTTGTTAGCACTGTCCAGACTTATCCTAGGATAGGAAGCCTATTGTGAGTTGTAAAATTGTTTAAAATAATTTCTGTTGCACATCTTACTATGCACATGCACTTGACTCTTAATTTCATGTTTTATAGGAAAATATACACATAAACGAACGCAATTTTGTAACGTTCAAATCTTTACCTCTGTCCGATACTTTATCTACGAACCTAAACACTAATTCGAATCACGAATCTCGAAGAACAGCAATAACTTTCACAGATGTCGAGAAGCAAACCATCTGTGCCCCGTATATTTTTTGTCCTTCCTTGGCTACTACTTGCTGCGATCTCAAAAAAAAAAAAAAAAAAAAAAATAAATAAATAAATAAATAAATAAATAAATAAAAACATGTATGAGACTAGGGCGAAAACCCCTTCCTGATTCGACTTCTGGAAGCAGCGGACAAGATCGTGCTCTGAATGGGTAACGATCAATCTGACCTCTCCCTCGACACCTGCCAAGACCTACTGCAAGGGTTCCACGTTTTTGGCAACAACACCCTGACACTTAAATCACTTCGGAAATATCACGGAAGCCTTGGCTATAAAGGTCTTTTTTTATAAATCTCAGTTCATTTTACTCTTTCAATATTATTTGTAAGCTGTGTTTTTAATATCTGGAGGAAATTATAGATATTAATTGGAGATCGTCTGTATTTATTTGGAACGCGAAAGTCTGATGCTTATTTCGCTGTTAAAAGAGGATAGAAAATTGTTTGCCTAAAGTGAAATTATGCATCGGTTTTTCGCTTGATAAATTATAGTGCTTGGAGAAATATTTCCCCAGAGATTTCCACTTGCATTGTTTACAAACAAACTCTTTTTAATATGTCCAAAATATACAAGATTAATTTTGTAACACATTTATTAGCATATTTTCAGTCCTAATACTATTTCATTGTATAATAATTGTTATATAGCTAATCAAACAATCAAAAGATATCCGTTAAAACATTTCGAGTAAAAAAATATTTTATTATCATTATTCATATTGAGGCAAAACACGTTTGATATATTTACGTATATTCATATTTTGTATATTGATAAATAAAGGTAGAATTTACAACCTGATTAAAACAGGTTTAACCCCTTAAAATGCACGCTCGAGATAACTCGAGCGAGCTAAACTGGGCAAACTGTGCTTGTGTTGTACTTTATTTTGCTATAATTTTTCACACTCGAATGCAATCGAGAATTGAAAATAACAATGAAAGAAGAAAAACAAACAATTGTTTTATTGATATTTATTATTTACATGAGATTGTAAGCAATAACACTTACATATTCAAGTATAAAATATTTATATTTTTTTTCTAAATTCAACGTTTTAAATTGTGTTTTTTTAGCATTAAAAGGGTTCCACGTTTTTGGCAGCAACACACTGACACTTAAATCACTTCGGAAATATCACGGAAGCCTTGGCTATAAGGTCTTTTTTATAAATCTCAGTTCATTTTACTCTTTTAATATTATTTGTAAGCTGCGATTTTTCTTTCTGGAGGAAATTATAGATATTAATTGAAGATCTTTTGTATTTATTTGAAATGCGAAAATCTGATAATTTCATTGTTAAAAGAGGATATAAAATTGTTTGCTTAAAGTGAAATTGTGTGTCAGTTTTTCTCTTGGTAAATTATAGTACTTATATATATATATATATATATATATATATATATTTTCCCCAGAGATTTCCACTTACATTGCTTACAATCAAACTCTTTTAAATATATCTAAAATATACGAGATTAATTTTGTAACACACATTTATTAGCATATTTTCAGTCCTAATACTATTTGATTTTATTATGATTGCTGTAAAGCTAATCAAACAAAAGATATACGCAATCCAAGCTTTTTTTTTCATTTTTTGCGATTTTTTTTTTCAAAGAAAAAAAAACTTTTTTTATTCATTTAAATTAAATATTAAGAAATACATAATGTAAAACACGTATTACTTCTTTTTTATGATATAATTACCGGAGATGCCACACCCTCTATCAGGATTAAAGGTCGTTTATTACAGAATGAAGTTGTATTAAGCGTTCTAAAGGTCAATAGTTTACAGTAAGTAAGGAAGACATTGTGCAGTATAAATTTCTAAAGGAATTATCATACCTCAATTTGTGCGCATTGAAAAAAAAAAACGAATTCGGTTTAGAATTATTTTTTTTTCTGATAAAGAATATACGGATTTTTCGAGTGATAGCGTAAAATTTTTAATCAATTTGTTTGGTTTGGAATGACGTGTAATAAGGCCTTCAATCAGTTGAAATTTTTCACTATCCTACAAATTTCCGCCCATTCTTCACCGGGAAAAAGAATCGTAAAATTAATCGGTTGCTTATTCATCGCATACAGGTTGACTTGTGATAAAATTATCAAAACATAATGGCAACGTTTAAGTAAAAGTAAGGTTTTACAGTAAAGCAAGGTGAGTAATAATATCCGTAAAGTTATTTCTTAGTTTTCTAAATAAAAATGAGTAAAAAATCAGCCAATTTAAATAACAGTTCTAAAATTTTGTAGGTATTTTTTTCTGCCAAATTAAAACAAAATCTAGAAAAAATATTGTGTTTCAAACAGAATGTGTTATAGTTCAGGAAAAAAATCATTAGAATGTTTTTGACATCATAATCGAGGAAATATGTAATAATTCCTTACTTTAATATCGTTTTTGAATTTCGTTGTCCTTTTCGGTTAATCCAAAACTATTATCACATTGTGTGCGGGTACATTTCGCAGCGGAATTGTAACGGGAGCGGGCGTTTTGGGCGTAAATTTAGTTATTCAGTTAAATCTCAATAGATCGAAATATGCTGAATTTTTAACCAAATTTTCGTATTTTATATTGAAATATATAAACAAATATACAAATAGAAATGTATAATAACCATAAAATTTTTGTAAACATAATATATATTTTTTAGCAGATAAATTTATAATAGTATCTTAAATGTGAAAAACCAAATAGAAATAGTAGTATATAGTTTTAATTTTTTCGAATTATTTTACATATAAACATTTTAACATTATAAAAAAATGAAACAAGAATATTCGGCGTTGTTTTCCTGTATATATCGTTACTTTTGTACCCACAAACAAACCATGTTGTTACCCTAACCCATACTAGTACGTAACGCGAGCTCAAGTATCAATCGTCAGAAAGCGTACTAGTGCGTGTCCCGCATACAATGTGTTAAAAGAGGTGAGTTATAAGTAAAACGACTGATTGAAGTGTGAAAAAGTTTAAGGCTCTGTCTAAATTGATGTTGGTAGACGTATAACCAAGAAATTTTTTCTTTAAATCCAAACATATACTAATATTTTTTAAACGTGCCTAAAAATACTAGCCTTAAAAATTAATACTCAAGGAGTTATCATAAAGTTCTAATCAGTTGATTTTTAATTAATGCTCTTGACCGAGGAAGAATTATTTACTAGAAACCTAGAACTCTACGATAAACTCGGAGAATGACGAATGATCACAAGAATGAGATTTACATCAATACGTATTTCTGTTAACATGAAAATTACTTGTCAAAAAGTTATAATGTTCTAAACAGTTGAGTTTAAAATCTGTTATTTACTAGTAATCCAAGATTTTGGCACTGCATAAACTCGGATAAAAAAAATAATGCCTGAACCTGGGAGTGTTATTTACTAGCCATCCAGAATTTTGCCACTCTATAAACTCAGATAAAAAATAATACTTGAACCTGGTAGTGTTATTTACTAGTAATCCAAGATTTTGGCACTGAATAAACTCAGATAAAAAAATAATGCCTGAACCTGGGAGTGTTATTTACTAGTAATCCAAGATTTTGGCACTGCATAAACTCGGATAAAAAAAATAATGCCTGAACCTGGGAGTGTTATTTACTAGCAATCCAGAATTTTGCCACTCTATAAACACAGATAAAAAATAATGCCTAAACCTAGGAGTGCTATTTACTAGCAATCCAGGATTTTGCCACTCTATAGACTCAGGGAATAATGAGTGATCACAAGAATTTGACATTTACATCAATGCCTTTTTCTGTTTACAGCTTTATTTTCACAAAAAATACAACCAACTGGATGTTTAACTTGACCCACTAAGAAGAATCTACGTTCCATTACACAAAAACGGACATACTTCATAGGATTTATATGGTAAACTTTTAATTAATTGGGACATTGTTCTACTCGATTGCGTGGGAAAAGAACATTAAATTCTAAACAACGGCCCACCTAAGAAGCGTCTGTCTACATTGTTTACAAAAACAAAATTAAAAAGAAATTACGTTGAGTAGAAAAAGGATCTCTTTCAAGGAAGGAAGCTTTCTTAAATTTTTAATTCGATAATATTCCTAAGATTTTACATCTTTTCTAATACCTTATTATTCATAGATAAATTATAACTTAAGCAGCATTTACATGAATAAAATCATAGATAAGAAATAGAACAAAACTCATTATCACTTGCCCTATTTTTTTTAAATCCAAAATATTGGTACAAAAAATTCTTAGATTTTGATACTTATACTGGTTGGTGGTTGTTTAGAAGCCAAAAGTTATTTACAGCCAATGGTTAGCACTTAACTACAGGTTAACACTTAACTTTTTTTCTGTTATATTGGGAGCGAAAATAAGAATTTAAATTATATTTATTAGTCGCTTTACACTTTGCCTTTGGATTGGGTAATTGAAGATATCAAATGAAGTTTATATTTATTTCAAAATATATTATTAAATTTTAAATTAAACCAGCAATAAAAACATTTTCGACAATAAAGTTACTTAATTTTATAAAACAAATACACATTTTAATTAACTAAAGAAAATTCTTCAGTATTTGGTGATTTACCTTAAACTAGGATTAATTTTGCAAATTTATTTTAAGAGAACCAAATTACCTAAAGAAATAAAAATATCAACGATCTTACCAAAGTGTATTAGAAATAATGCGGTATATTTCTAAAGTAAATCATCGCTGATTAGCTGTAATTGACTATGGTTTAAACTGGGGTTAAGCATTTGGTACAAATAAAATTTAATTCACAGGCTTGTTAACGGAAAGTTAATTGCCGTTTTGAAAAATTAAAATACTTTTAATTTTTCACATCACCACCCATTTATTCCTTAGAAACTGAATAGATTTGACATTTGGAGAAAAAAATTAAAGCCTGAAAGAAAGAAATACGTCAAATTGTAATAAAGTAAATCTAGTCTAAAAAGCCCCAAAATTTGTCTTAACATACTCACACATTTTATTAGTAAATCATTAATTAAGACAGGTAGTTCTATTGAGGAAGATTGTTGGATAAATGCTTTATTTTTATTTAGAGCGTATAAATAAAGGCAAATTTACTTAAAGTTAGAAAACTGACCTAACTGTAAAGAACACATTACAGAAATAGACGTTTAGAGAGTTTTTTTCCCTTATTTTTAAATTACGCCCATTATTTAACCCGTAAAAACACATGAAGTAATATTCACAACAGGGAAGACAAAGCAAGCGGAAACAATATGCTTCTTTTATCGTGTAATGGAAAAAGTGTAAAACATGCCTTACAAAACTGTATGTTTATTTTGCAATGCAATACGCGTTGAACCACCATATCCTCGTGTTAAAAAATTGTTAACTAAACGAGGCGAATAGATCATTAGAACAACCTTTCATTGGAACTTTTATTTTTAAGCAAACTAAAAAAATGAAAAATAAAGGAAATCCGTGGAGTATGTAGTTAACCATTTATACGACTATATTTCTCTTATCAGCAGTATATTAAAATGCTGTAATTAACTGAGATTAAGAAAAAATTCATTTAAATCATTAGATTAAGTTAATTTGATTAAGTTATTTTTGGTTCCAATTATGTTTACCATCTTAGTACAGTTTATGATGCATTAATATCTTGATAAAGCATATTTTATTTTGTAGATACTACAAAGAATGTACAAATGGGAATTGTATGGATAAATGACTATGAAACTAATGAGCAAAAAGTTACGTGCAGAAGAAATTATCTTCCTAATTCATCCAAAGCTAACCTTCATTGTTCAAACCATATTATGAATTCAAAATCTATATTTTATGTGTTATTTCTAAAGTTATTAATAAAGGGCAGATATAATAAAAAGTGGTAAAATGACTAACCATAGAAATTTTAAAATAGTAACTTTGTTAATAAGTGTATACAACCCCGATCTTAGAAAGGGTTAGGATAGCTGTTCAAGCAACTACCCAGATAGCAAATTTAGTTTGCAGCAAACTTCCAGTACTCTTGCTCTGCAAGCCTGTAAACTTGTAGCAAGTTCAGCATACAACTCTGCAAGTTTGAAACAAGACTGCAGTAAGTCTAAGAATTTTCACTTGTTTCAAGGTTGTCATGACAAGGTTGCCACAGTTTTGTAGCAAAATAACGTTGCAAATGAGTGGTCGCTTTATGTTCCGTCCAACTAGCAGGAGTTTTTATACAAGTTTGAGGCGTAAAATTTGTTAAGATATTATCCAGAAAAAATCAAACTTACTGCAAGTATGCATGTTACTTGGATACGGGCAAATTGGAGATTTCCCTTTCCCAAGAACATAAACACTACAGGCAGAACTGGAAAGAAGTTTAAGCCAATAATTACAAATGGCTAAGAAGAATCATATGAACAGTGGGATTCAAACCCACATATTAAGGTTCTCACAAAAAATGCATATATATAAATATGACGTTAAGGCATTGAAGACAATTGATTTCGTATGTAAAAACATCTTTATTGTACTCCTTCTGTACATGGTCATGCCATCAAGATATCCTTTGTTCACATTTTGGAGCGACTGCCGTGGAGGATGATACCAGCCCAATTTCCCGCCTAGAAGAGAGTTTTTGTCGTCGCTACGTCAGCAAATTCCTATTGTCTACTTCCGCGTCAGATTCTTTACCCTGTATAGTTCCACTCGAGGGTGTTTCTTTTTCCTATTACGTTATCGTTAATGAGTTCCAACTATTTTTTAATTATTACTCGCTTAAATCTTAACCCCCGTTTTTAAACCTGACATACATATGCACATATATACACATATACACATATATATATATATACATATATATACATACACACATACATATATATATATATATATACATACATATACACAAACATATATACACATACATATACATACATGCACATGCATATACATACATGCACATGCACATGCACATGCATATACATATACATACATGCACATGCACACACATATACATACATATATACATACACACACATATACACACATATACACACACAGAGAGAGAAAATATGCATGGTGTTATTAAAAAAGCTTATTTCATTTCAAAAATACAACAGCGAAATTATTTGAATAAATAAGGAATCATTGCTTAAATATTGAACTTAGTCAATAAAACAAAACATTCTCAAATATGAAGGCACAACTTTGGAATTTTGAAAATACTACAGAAAACTTACCAATCGTTTATTAAAGGAAATAGAATAAGCTTAACTAATGTTCTACTTTAAAAGGGTGAAGTTAAATACTTTTTGTTATAAATTACAAGGATATTTCCTTACTACATTAGTAGCTAAATGAAGTACAACAGGTTTTCCGCAGTTAGACCAAATAATTATTCTCTTTAATTGATTATGCTTAAATATATAGCTGATGATCTAAGCGGAGTGTTAACCCGATAAAAAAAAATCGTAAGAGCATTGCATAATTATTCTACTAATGCAAACAGTAAAGAAAAAATTAGTAGTTCAGTGTAGGAAAATAATTAAGAAAACATGCTCAACCGATCTTTTTCTAAACATTTCCCCGCAAGACATGTTGAATATACATTCATACCAATTGCTTACGCAAGAGGAAATGGCATACTGACGTCATTTGAAGTACTAACGAATGAAATGTTTTATTTAGTTTTGCAGAACCGCTTATTTAGCATCAGTTAGGGTAGCACAAAGGAATGAATCGGCTCATTAGTTCGAAAAGTATTTTCATAGATCCATAAATTTATCAAATTTTCATCTGGGAGATCTATAGTTTGTTTTCAAGGCAATGATGTGTAAACTTGTTTAGGAACTGGAAAAAAAATGATAGTTTTGGTGGACCAATATAATTTTTTGTAAAACTCAGTAAGAATGAAAAAAAATGGTATGTTTTGAAAATTCTTATAAAGGGATGAACGCAATTTTAAAAGTTCCGCCATATTAACATTCAACAAAGTCAAATAATAACCATATCCCATGTCAACTTGTACGTGTTGAAAAAGCAACGGGTTCATTTTACGATTCCTTCTATGATGAAAAATGCACAGATTTTTCGTATTGCAGAAGAAATTTTTCAACCGATTAAAGGCCCAATCAGTATAAATTTAAGCCAAAATAAATTGGTAGAAAAGTTCGCTACAACACGAGAAATCTGCACAATTTTTATCGGGAAAAGGAATCGTAAACTAAATCCATTGGTTTTTAATCACTTAGAGGTTGACTTGTCGTAAAGCTTTCAGAGATCTTCTGTAGTCGTTGATATAATATCTTAAACCTAGGTAATTAAACTTAAATTAGAATTAACTTTTCACCAATAACTTGACTAATAAGGGAAGAACTGAAAACAAGTATGTTTATATATATATATATATATATATATATATATTTTAATTATTGTTTTATTTATAAACAATATTAAATTTCTTATCGGAAGTTAACGCAGAATCTGGCTAACTTTCATTAGTTACTATAAGAATTTCTTCTTCACGGCTATCTTCTTATTTGCAGCTTTATTGTATTTCGTCCTTCCCTTGAATTATTTTGTAGCTTAAGTCATTTAAAATGCGTACAATTTTCTCTTTATTTTTTCTCGAATCCATCTTTTATAAAAAGATATTTAAGATAATAGTAAAATACAGAACAAATGCAAAAATATTCTCATCGGTATTTACTAAGGTACAAAGTATTCTGGAGTTGACGTATACTTTTGCACGCTGTTACTAAACGTCCGACTATTAGACGATGATTAAAGCAAAGTAAAGTAAAAAGGTACAACAGTGCATATCATCTTCGGATAACTAATTTTACTAGTCATGAAGGTATTGTGAGGGCAACGGTAACATCTCGAATTCACAAAAATTGCAGAGGTCTAGAGTCCATCTGACAATTTATCTAGGACTGTGAATTCAAATTCTTTTTAATTCTTGTTCCTACCTTTTAAAATATAAATATGTAAAACCTAATAAGTATATTTTAATAATGTTATACACATTAGGAGATTTTTTTTGCATGTTCAAAAGGCCCGAAATAAACTTAACTCTTAATTTGGCTAAGTCTGGCAGCTACACCGGACATGTATATTTACAGCTATTATATAACGTAATTGTCAGTGTTCGCCACAGCGGACATTAATTATCTCAAAAATGGAAAATGATATATTTTTTTGTTTATTTTCCAGAGATCCTAATGTCTATACAGACATGGGAAAATAACAGAAATTAAAAAATATTTGAAAAAACATCTTGTCAAATTAAGGGTTAAATATAGGTTATCACAATTATCTTTTGTTAAAAGAAGAAATGTAAATTTCTGTGAAATGTTAACTCTTTGCACGGGAAGAATAAAATAATTGTAAATGATATTCTGTTAAACATTAAAATTGAAAACCGATATACTTGTTTTAAAAACCTTTGACGAGTCGGACAAAACTTTAAAGATGGCCGTATATCTGGTCCCTTAGTTTGAGGATCACTCGTCTATGAAACAACCACTTTAGGCTGCTTCTCACAGGGACTCTAAACTATCGTAATAGTCGATTTTTTTCGACTGGCTACGTCATTATGACAAAAAACCCCATCCATAGTAGCAAAAGCTCCCGTCTTCAACATAACCCAACGTGCCGAAATGCACTTCTAGTGACGTCATTAGGTCATCTAGTGGTGTAGATGATTGCCTTGAATAGCAGCATTAGTTAACAAATGGTGGTCAAAGACTTTACAAGTTTTTTTTAACCGCTAGCCGTAGAGGGATTTTTCACTCCCCTCTTAGCCGGGGTACCGTTACAAACACTTTACAGCATGCTACATCGTTCCAAACGAAGTCATCCTCAGGTACCGTAACCAAAACAATCCTCTTCATTGCTCGATATTTATAAAAGTATAAGGAAGTCGACAATGCTTTTTTTATTTCTTTCTAACGGTGAAGTTACTTCATGCTCGAGATCCACAGAGATCCTCGATTCCTCGATTTTTATGGGTTACGCATGGTCTACAGACGAAACAATCGGTTATATAAAACCGCTCATTATGGACATGACTGATATCTAGTACAGAAAAAATTCTGGATCAAGTGAACTTAGTATTCTGACTTACATACGGAATTACTGAACTCACTGTCGTAAATTTACGATTTCATCAACAAGAACACTTCTGTAGCGTCCAATGAGTTTTATCCGAATTTAGTTAACCCCTCTCCCCCCTTTTTACTTCCTTGCCCGAAGTAAAGGAAATTCTAATCTCGAAAAGTATCAGTGTTCAGATTTCATAAGAAATACATATTTTGACTATGCATGACATGATTTTGACAAGTTTCAGTGTCACATCTGTACGTACAAGAAAAATTTGAGACTTTAGTTTTACAATTTGATCATCCCTGATCGTATTTTCAATAGTTTGTATGTATGTATCTTGCACAACTTAAAAATGATATTTGTTGTTTAATATATAAATTTTTGCATTTAGAACTGTTATAACATGTCCTTCCATTTTATATTGTAATAGTCACTAATTTAATAAAAAAATCTCAATATAAAGGTATTTAAACTACCGATTCCCACAAAATGGCAGTACTTGAGCTCTACTCGTTGTTGAATTTTTGACGTTATTAAAAGGTAATATTTTAGCAATTGCATAAGTGTTCACATTATTGAAGAATTGGAGGATCGTATCTCACATTAAAATAGGTTTAACACTAGAATTACGGAAGGGGTCATTTTGACACCTAGCGATCTTTTATCTCTGACAGCTCTTCTATTTCTTTTGCAAATATCTTAATCCTTTCTTGACTTTTCCTAAATCATTGTCATTTACGAAATAGTACAGATTTCACGAAAATCGTATTTTTATTTTAGCCCTAACAAATGATTATACCTAGAAATACGGCAGTCTATATATACTGATGTTGAAGACAAGTGTAAACTTCATAATGACTCTTTCACTATTTTATTATCGGAACTGGAAGCATTAATAGTGTTGTTGTACGTTAGGGGGCATTAGCCGCCAAGGGCTTACCAATTCTTAGTTTGTGGTCTAAGACTTGGGAAGTTTTTTCATGAAACTATCAGTAGAGATAGGTTTCCGGAAGTTATGAAATTTCTTCGTTTTGAAAATAAACTAACAAGGTCTTCACGTTTTCAGTGTGATAAATTTACACTAATATCCGAGGTATGGAATACTTTTATAGAAAACTGTTAGCTTTGCTACAAAACCAAATGAAAATATTACGTTTGATGAACAGTTATTCCCTACAAAAACGAGATGCCGTTTTTTGCAGTATATGCCTAACAAGCTCGATAAATTCGGAATAAAATTTTAGATAAAAGTAGATGTTAGGACAAAATACTTATTAAACGGATTTCCATATTTAAGAAAAGATAAAATGAGACCAAGTGATCAAAGTTTAAGAGAGAACGTAGTATATCGTTTAATTGATCCTACATACCTGCAAAGTCTGTATATTTTTAAAAGCAAATTGCAGTAGTCGTAATTTGCGTTATTTTACTTTTCATAAATATATTATATCATATAGAGAAATATGCAGATATCTTATCAAGGGGTCAAAATGACACCCACCGTAATTCTAGGTATACAAAGATCATCGTAATTCTAGTGTTAACTCTGGAACTCCTATAGCTTTGATATTTCCTGTGTTAAGTCTGTCTGTCTGTCTGTCTCTCTGTCTGTCTGTCTGTCTCACGCACGCACGTGTTTGAATGAGATTTTTACTGGAATCTATTGAACTTTATACATGGCTTTGAGTCTAAATGACTTCAGAATGGCTTTCTAATGTTAAATGAAATGCCGTAAAAAAATGTATATAATGTATTAGACGTACGAGGAAGTCATATAGTGTTCCCATCAGATATTTTTTCTCAGTTTGTCTATCATTGCCATGGGGAATACAATACACTGAGAGCGGAAGAGTCAAGGTGGGATATAGGACTTGCCTTTCATGTACTTAGGAGTCTTCTTGTCTTACCCATTCTTTCTTCCTAGAATTCACATTTAGAGTGTAAGGATTCAGCTGTCTGTTTTGAAATATTGCACCATTTCCCCTTGCATCATTTAGTTTATTATTAGGATTTTCTTTTTTCCATTTGACATTGACAGCATTGAATAGGGGAATTAAGATTTGTTTTAATTAAGTACCACCCGAGTCCTTCTGTTTCAAATAAACATTCGCATTAATAAATATGAGGGCTGTGCGTCAGATGGGACATGCCTCTGTGAATTCTTTAAAACAATAGGTTACGTATTTAGTAACACGTCATGCAAATGGCAAACGTAAGATGACTTAGTACATGGATTGTATCAGATGTTTCGTTTCGACAAGTGATGTAGATTGCTCATTGTAATAAAAATTATATACATTTTCTTAAATAACCAAAATCATGATTAAAACGGCCATTGACATTTATGGGCAGTTATTTCCTTAACAGTTTACAATGCCAACAGCTCCAAATTATCCAAAATTAGAATAGTGAAGCTCTAATGGTTCATTATATAATAATACTAAGCATAGCGCAAAACATTTAATATATAAAAAAATAGGTTTCACTAGGAGAGGTGGATACAACTATAATATAAATTAAAATACAGTTACATATTGTGTGGACACGGTGACATCAGGAGAAAGTGTTTGGTACCAAGCTTAGAGCTTTATCGCCAAGTTGGCGGAGGCAAACTTTTCTTCAGTCAAGTAGGCTTTCTTTGTCGGTTTGGAGTTCTATGTCTACTTTTTGCAACACGAGGGCTAATGAGACCTGGACCTACAGCTTAAAGCCGATTCCGAACGGCTACAAACATCTATGCCACAATGGGATTCGAACCCATGAACTACAATACCGAAGGCCAGCACCCTAACCAATCGGCCATCGCTCCGCAGTCTTTCTTGGTAACTATTTCTTAGATATAAGCCGCAATAACTCAATCAGTGAAGCCAGCGATCTGGAAAATGGTGAGTAACGGGACTTAGGCTCGAGCCCGTCTAAGATCCATCGTGTTCATTAATGGCGACTGGGTCACGTAAAATACGAACACACTAGATGCTTTAAAGACCCACACAGCTGTCAAGCATCTTATAATGCAAACATACACACACATAATTTCTATGAGTTTTCAGCACAATGTACTGAATGCATTCAAGCCCTAGTAAAATCAGACTTTTTATTCAAATCGACACAAGTTGGAAAAGCAACCGGAATACCAAAAATTGTGAAAAAATATTTCTAATAGAAATAATCTCTCTAGTTTACAAAATCGTAGTCATCTGTTAAAATATGTGATAAATAATTCAATACCAAGTTATACTTTTGCTTTTCTGTATTGAAACTAGATTTACTGGACAATCCCCTATATAATAATATCCTAAGTTATCTGTGCCTCTGTCCTCGAATTTATGAAACGGTTGTACCTTGAATGGATAGATGTATCTATATTGAATTCTTGATGAGTTAGGGTTAGCTACGTTCGAAATCCACCCCTTACACCCTTTCCTAGCATTTAATGCCATTATTTCAAACCCTATTTTCGCCGGTTAATAGCAGTCAATTAAATTTATCAATTTGTCACTTAATGGGTAAAAATAACATTTTAGTCTAGCATTATGACGTCATTCCTTTAACCATATCATTTAATCATTTCTTATTTTAAATTATTTAAATATCGTCTGCATTATTTTAATATGTTTTATCAATGAACTTAGATATTACGGAAATAATTTTCTTTTATATTTGGCTTAACTAATAGATTAGGTACATATATGATAATTTTAAATTTCATCATATATTATTTTTTGTTTCAATGAAAAATTTATCACCGGTATTAACAACAAATTCTATCTATCTCTAGTTTGTAGTGGAAATGATAGTTTCATTCCTTTACTTCTATTAATTATCGTGGCAAAAAAATTGGGAAGAACTTAACATTTATTTCAACGTAGCTAAGAAAACTTTGAATGATCTTTCTAAACGAATTCAACTTGATTCTAAACTGCATTCACAGTATCAGGAGACTTTAGAGGAGCATGAAGATAAACAAATTATTGAGCGTGTACCAGGTAATACTCAGCCAAAAAACAAACCATTTTTTTATCTGCTTTATAGGGTACTTTACAATTCTGGAAAATTAAAAATTTTACTGATCCCGCATACGACGGGCTATGTGCTAGTTTAAAATAACTGGTTTTGCTATTGCAATTCAGTGTATATCTAAATTGCCGGGAAATCTAGAGTTAAATAAGCTAGTTTTCTATGATACTAGATAATAGTAAGCTCATATCTAATATATTGGGTTGTTCAAAAAGAGTAATTTCGGGGTTTTTTTTTATGAAAGACCGTTTTCGTATAATAAACAAATACTTTATTAAATTATATAATGGCCGTTCTGGTCCAACACCTTTTACCATATTTCTGGTAGTAACATAATTCCCCGCTCATAAAATTTTTGGTTTTTGCTGGCAAAAAAACATCTTTATCAGCTTCAACCGGCTTGCCCGAACGGGGTGCATCTTCAACATCAAAATTGCCAGATCGAAATTTAGCAAACCAGTTCTGGCACTGGCGTACTGTCAACACACCTTCTCCATACACATCGGTCAATTTCTTTCTAGCTTAAACAGCATTTTTACCCTTTCTGTAGTAAAAGAGTAAGATATGTCGAAAAAACTGCTTATCGCTCTCCATATTTAAAAGGGCACTACCAACCAAAAACTACTGAGTAGAATTAATTGAAATTTTTCACACACAAGCCTTGCTATATGAGCTCTCAAAGCATATAAAAATTATACGGCTTAAATGTGAAGTTGGGTGCAAAAAAATACAATTAAATCCTCTGTCGGGAAAAAACGAAATTACTTTCCGAACAACCCAATATATCTGATGAGATAAAGTTCATATATACCATTTCCTTACAAATTTTAAACTCTTTGAAAAGAACGAAATTTGCCATATACCTTGTTGCTGCGGTAATTTAGTTCCTGAGTATTGTTGAACAAATTCTTTTCACTGACATAAAGACTCTTCAGGGCGTGACCAGACTCTTTTTTTGTTAAAACGGATCCCTTAACAAAAGCAGATTTCAAGGAAGTGAAACAACACTTGGAAACACTATCACCGATATATTAGATTTCAAGTATCTTTTAAATTATTAGTTACAACGTATCAAAAGAAATTGTCTCGCAAGAAAACACTGTGATAAAGCCTGCTTTTACCAGATGCAACCACCTATTGTTATGCATATACGTAATTTTCTTTTTAACAATAGAAATTTGTGCAATGTAGGACGTTTAGTTACACAAAATTCTCTTCCTTGACAGTTCTATCCACCATTTGTCATGGGTTGACAACAGATGAGAAAATGGCTTATTCTAGGAACCCATATTTCATTTCACTTTAAATTCAAAATAGTCTCTGAAAGACCAGTTTCTCACGAGGTATTAAGTCGACAGAGTAACTTTCGAGACTTAAAATCCCCTATAGAATAAAATCCTGTTATCTGTGCGTCTGTCTTCGAATTCATGAAGTGGTTGAACCTGAAAGATAGAGACATCCATATTGGATTCTTGATAAGTTAGGATTAGCAAAATTCAAAGCAAGTCTTTAAAACGTTCAAAATCCACCCCTTGCCCCCTTTTCGAACGTTTAACCCCTTCCGGTAAAATGACGAGTCTAGCTCGTCATTAGTTTTTCATTCCATACCGCACAATGACGAGCTACACTCGTCATGCGATTAAAGTTACTGTTAAATATGATAATTAATTTAGTTTAAAATTTCTAGTGTACTGAATTTGGCAACACTTTTATCACTTGTGAAAATCACAAGTCACTATTGCATATTGTTTACTTAGAATTTCTTGGTACAAGTCATTGCCAAATTAATGAGTCGGAATAAAAGAAAACCTACTAAGAAATGCCGTGTGTGTTACAAGAATCAAATTAGAAGTGAGACTACTTGGCGGTGTAAACAATTAAGAATTCCTTTGCACTTAGTTTTAAAAAGTACCACTAGCTTGAAGACTATTATCTGTATACCTTATTAATATTTTGCTTTGATATTTTCTTAATTTTACTGTTTCTGATATTATTTAACACTATGTAAAAAGTGGATTTTAATTAAGAATATGCAAGAATTGTAAAATGAAACAAGTTTTTTAAATAAAAATTAAATGGTTATTTCATGCACAGTTTTTCATTATTAAATCATACCGGAAGGGGTTAATGTCATAATTTCAAGCCCTATTTTCCCCGGTTAAGAGCAGGTGATTAAATTTATCAATTTATCACATAATAAATAGATAAAATTAACATTTTTTTCTAGCATTATGACGTCATTCCTATATCTCATTTCATCATTTCTTATTTTAAATTATTTAAATACCGTCTGCCTTATTTTCATAAGTTTTATCACTAAACTTAGATATTACGTAAATAATTTTCATTCATATTGGGTTAAATAATAGATTAGGTACATATGTGATAATTTTAAATTTAATCATCGATTATTTTTTGTTGCAATGAAAATGTTATCACCGGTATCAACAGCAAATTATTTTCTTAAAATTCTAGGAATCTATTTCACGGACTATCGATCCGATTCTAAAATAAATGGGTATAAATATGCTTCCTATTACAGTAAAAAATACTGTCATCTTTAAAACGTTCGAAATCCACCCCTTTCCTCCTTTTCGAGCGTTTAATGCCATTATTTCAAGCCCTATCTTCCCTGGTTAAGAACAGGGGATTAAATTTATCAATTTACCACATGATAAATAGGTTAAATTAACATTTCTAGCATTATGACGTCATTCCTTTATCTCATTTAATCATTTCTTATTTTAAATTATTTAAATACCGTCTGCCTTATTTTCATACGTTTTATCATTGAACTTAGATATTACGTAAATAATTTTCTTTTATATTTGGCTTAAATAATAGATTACTTAGATATGGGATAATTTTAAATTTAATCATGGATTATTTTTTGTTGGAATGAAAATTTTATCACCGGTATTAACAACAAATTATTTTCATAAAATTCGTTTAAGTTATATATCTTTGAAAATTAAGAAATTTGTTTGTGTGTTTGTATTTTTACATAATCACACGGTTTGACTAAATGAATTCAATATGATTGTAAACTGCATTCACAGTATTGGAAGACTTTAGAGGAGTATGAAGATAAATTATTGAGCTTGAACCAGGTAATTCTCAGCCAAAAAACTAGTTTTTTAAATCTACCTCATTAAAAAATTTTACTAATCCCGTCATATAACGAGCTATAAGCTAGTCTTCATTATAACAATCTATTTTTATTTATTATGTAACAAAAAATTCCGTTCTATTACGGTTTTTTTTTATAAGATTTTTAATTAAGATTTCAATAAAAAAATATTAGTTTTGAAAGCGTTCTGAAAAGCTAAAAAAAACATTGTCAATTGTAATAATTTAAAGTTACTGGAAGTAAAAATCAGAACAGTGCAGTACAGCAGTTTAACCCCTTTGAAAAACTGTGCATGAAATAAATAATTTTTTTATATTCATTTAAGCTATGTACTTAATCCCTTACATATTTTTAATACAGACAGTATATTTATAACTACTATATAACATAATTGTCAGTGTTGGCCACAGCGGACATTAATTATCACAAAAAAAGGAAAATGATATATTTTTTTTGTTTATTTTCAAGATCCGTCTATACAATGGGATAACAGAAATTAACCCTCTGGTTTGGTCAATTCCGCCGGCTGCACAGACATACCTCCAAAACGTTCGAAAATAGGATTGTAAATCTAACATGCTTTATAGTATGTAAATCACATTGATTAACTGCACCCCTCTTTGACTAGCATTTTTAATTTGATTTTGGAACAAAGACTGATAGTTCTCATGGCTTTTTCTTTTTCGAAGTATTATTTGCGGTAACAAAATCTTCTAATTGCAATGAAATATCTTGATGACTTTAGTGAAAAATATAAAAGATTCTCTTAAAAATATTTTTATTCGTATTTAACATAAATTAATCATGTAACTTTAATCGAGACTTGACGATTTGTGTATGGAATGAAAAACTAATGACGAGTTAAACTCGTCATTTTACCGGAAGGGGGCAATAAACCAATGTCCCCAAAAAGTAAGTATAAAAAAAATCATAGAACACTTTGTCACTACACAATAAAATATGGATATATTTTTTGTTTATTTTACAGAGATCCCTGTGTATACCAGACATGGACATGGGTAAAATTAAAAAAATATTTGAAAAAACATCTTGTCGAATTAAGGGTTAATTACATGCTTTATATGCTTTGCAAACTTAAAGCATTATAATTGCTTCCACGTTAAATTTCTTTTAAATTTAATTTTTAGGATACCCGCAATCTCTTTGTTAATGTCATTTTTATGACTCATCATTCTGCATAACAGATAAAATTAGCTCGCGATATTGTACTGAAAGAGCGCAAACCTGCCTGCGGTTGAAAGGTTAAAGAGAATAAAATTGCTTCAATGGGCTTTTAAAACTCGTTCTTCACGATGATTAAGCAGCTAAATATTGCGGTTTCTCCGTACTGCTGGACAACAAGGTGAAAAAATTGGTCATGAAACTCTGTGACCGGAAGTTTCCTTGATGAGAATATCGGGTGTTGGATTCATTCAAAATCGTAAATAGAATATTTTGGTTCTATAATGACATATTGAGATCCTTGAAAGAAATTTATATTGATGAGATTCGGTGTCTCGAATGCAGCTTCCATCTTACGATTTCTATTGAAACTGAAATACGGGAGAAATATTCCATATCTATACTAAGTTTGTAATAATGCCATGGGAAATAATCCTTTCATCTGTCAATTAATATTTGGATCATGAAGAATGAAATATTGTTTTTCATTTTGTCATCGGGAACAATTTCTTATGGATTTTTTTATTGCCTACCTTCGTAGCGGACAAAATAAGCTTACGATATTATGTTTATAATAATATCATGGGAACTAATCATTTTTCAACCCTCAGTGGTAAATAACTTTCCCAAAGGATTAGGCTTTGAGATATTTATCACGAAACAGTTCACTCCGCAACAGTAAAACAAAAAAGAGAGAGATGATGATGATCATGAGTCATTCTTTAAAAATGTCCAATGTTTAAAAACAATTAAAACGAAATCCTGGAAAAAGATAGTATTATGCCTACCGTTAATGTTAAAGTAAGCGAAAAAGCTTAAAGCTAGTGAAAAAAAGGTTTAAAAAGATAACCACTGTCAATTAATAAATTTGGACTATTTTTTCATTTTTGTCCACGGGAATGATTCCTAATTAAATTTTTAGGGTTTACCTGCGTAGCGAACAAAATAAGCTTACGATATTATGTTTATAATAATATCATGGGAACTAATCATTTTTCAACCCTCAGTGGTAAATAACTTTCCCAAAGGATTAGGCTTTGAGATATTTATCACGAAACAGTTCACTCCGCAACAGTAAAACAAAAAAAGCGAGAGAGAGAGAAGATGATTATGAGTCATTCTTTAAAAATGTCCAATGTTTAAACAATTGAAACGAAATCCTGGAAGAAGTATTATGCTTGCCGTTAATGTTAAAGTAAGCGAAAAAGGTTAACGAAAAAGTTTAAAGCTAGCGAAAAAAGGTTTAAAAAGATAACCACTGTCAATTAATAAATTTGGACTATTTAGACAGAGAAATTTTTTTCATTTTTGTCCACGGGAATGATTCCTAATCAAATTTTTAGGGTTTACCTGCGTAGCGAACAAAATAAGCTTACGATATTATGTTTATAATAATGTCATGGAAACTAATCATTTCATTTGTCAATTAATATATGTGGACGATGAAGGAGAATATTTCTTTTATTTTTACCTTTATTAACGATTCCCTGCCCATTTTTTATGGCCTGCTTATGTAACGAACAAAAAAAGTTTAAGATGTTATAGTAAAAACTAAAAACTTCGTTCTTTCTGATGATTAAATGACCAAATGAGCTTGAGATGTCATGTTTCTAATAATGACCTGGGAACTAATCATTCCATCTTTCAATATATTTGGACGATGAAGGAGAATTTTTCTTTTATTTTTACCTTTAGGAAAGATTCTCTGCTTATTTTTTAAGGCCTACCTGTGTCGCGAACAAAAAAACCTTAAGATGTTATAGTAAAAACTAAAAAACTCGTTCTTCTTGGTGATTAAATGACCAAATAAGCTTACGATGTCATGTTTCTAATAATGCCCTGGGAACTAATCATTCCATCTCTCAATTAATATAATAGGACGATGGAGATTTTTTTATTTTATTTTTACCTTTAGAAACGATTGTATGCTCATTTTTATGCCTTGCCTATATAGCGAACAAAATAAGCTTAAGATGTTATGCTAAAAACCCAAAACCTCGTTCTTCCTCATGATTAAATGACCAAATATTGTGGTTTCTCCATACTGCCTGAACAGAACGGATAAGGAAAGATTGTGAAACTCTCTGACCGGAAGTTTCTTTAAAAGAGGATATCTGATCCAGGTGAAGTTGAATAGCCTCGTTCTATAATGGCATATTGCAAGCCTAAACGGGAAATATACCCTGAAGATATTTGTTTTCAGGATGAATTAGTCACCGTTACTATTTTACTCTTGCAACTGAAACGGACATATTTGATAAATATTCTTAACCTACACTTAATTTATAACAAAATACAAGACATTTATCATTTCAACCGCTAATTAACCGATTAACTGTTACTTTATCCACTATATTGTTCCTGAAAATAAGCTCATTTTCAATAAAGAATTTTACACCCTAGTTGGTTGTTTGGTTTGGTTGGGTTTGGGTAGGTATGATCTATTATTTTGTTAAACGTAGGCTAATGAGACCTAGACCTACTACTTAGATCCGATTCCGAACGGCTACGAGCATCCCCGTCAGCAGCGGAATTAGAGTTTGGTCACTACGATCTACTGTTTCGATACACGAAGACTAATGAAACCCGGATCTACTACTTAAAGCAGATTCCGAACGAATATGAACAACCTTGCCATCAAACACTGGGATTCAAACACACGAATCCCGTTAACGAAGAACAGAGTCCTACCCATTCGGCCATAGTTTGGATAGCTGGTTATATACATTCAAATGAATAAAAAATTGTTACAACTATTTAATTAATGTAGACTAAATGTTATTTACAGTATAATAAAAATGTATTTCTAAAGATGGCTTTGTAACCAAGAACACTTACCCGACTGGGAAGAACACTTTACAGGAATAGACGTTTGAAAACAGCATTATTATTTTGTTGTATTTTTGTATACGCTTAACATTTTAAGACGTTGACGGACACTTCCGTCTATAGCCGTCAAATTGAAGTTCACTGTATGGTATGATTGCAACAGCCGTCCAAAACGAAGCGGTCGTTTTTAGACACTACGGCTATTACGGCACAAATATGCATTTACCGGTGTACAAGTAGAAGCCTAGTGTCATGATTTGGAAACAATTTTTTAGGTTGAATTTCATTTACCACCTGTAACACGATTTGCAGCTTCAGTTTACCCGTGGGTGCGAAGGGATTAGTGTGACCGTGTTTTCTCTTGATTTTATTTATTTTTGTCATTTATTTATTTTTGCTTATTACAAACTAACATTTCGTGTAAAACTCCACAAAATACTTTGTTCCACAGAAAAAATTTCGTACTTGAGTGATTAAACTGGTCATTTACGTTTTTAAATTTTTGCCGTTATAGCTGCTATCGTTCCATTACTTAGTCTCTATAGTCTACTGACGCCAAGACGGTTATAGCCGCAACCTAATTAAAGGTGCTGAATTAATCAAAATCAAGTTTATTTAAACAGAAAAAGTAAAAATGTACTTGTGAAAATTGCAAAAACATAGTGTTAATATTCGAGCTTCACTTGTTCCTTCTGTCCATCAATGTGTTAACAAACGTATGAAATGGTATTCAGAACACTTTGAAGCACCAGGCAAGTGTACATACATTTCACTTATTTTCTAGTTTAAACGAAAAGCAGTTATATCTGACATACAAAACAGTATACTTGGTTTGCAATCCAATCTTTATTGGATTATTACAAGCATGTGTTAATGCCTTACCACACGCGAGTAAGATACGCACTGACAACTGTTTTGCACGGTTGTTTCGTGCTTCAGTCGGTCTGAAATTATTCATATGGATTTTCATTTGGTTGCAGATCAAAATAGCTCGAGACCACATCTTAAGGGATAGGACCTTTAGAAACGCAGAGTAAAAGAGTAAAAATACAAGAAATCAATAAAATTTTCTAGTTAAAAAGCTGCCAGAATAACGTAAAATATAAACCCTTTTTACAAGAACCCGAATGGTGTACGTGCAAAACTGGAAAGTAGATAATATACTTGAATGATGAAGACGGAGATAAAAAGTTTTCGTTTTTATTGTTGAGAACGAGTCTGTCATTAAGCTTCGACAATGGATAATTTATGACCTGCAGTACAATAATTCAAGATGAATATTGATCTCTGGAAAATAAAATATTATTCGTTTTCGTGATTTGCATACTTATTTCTATGTCCCATGCATCATGTATTGATGATCCAAATATAGAAAAGCTGCGGTTATTTCGGCTTCTGCATTAAAACTGAAACTAAGTCATCAGACGCGCCATCTCTCGAACTTTGCTTGAGAACAGCAGCTGTTATCTTTCCATCGACGATAGTCTCTCCCACTGACTCCCTGTTTATGCATTCATGGATCTTTAAAAACTGGAGCGTGCGATGGCACCAATTCGTTATTAAGTTTCCTTTCCGATGACCCTCCTGATACGCGATGCACACCGTTTCTCAAGCAAGCATCGTGTCTCGATTCAGGCTGCTACCGGACGGGGTGGGTCTAGGGCACCATCCAGGTTGCTGACAACAGAGCACAACACACCCAACGGTGCGATAACCTCTACAGATGCAGTTATTCACTCGGGATCATGCGTAAGAATCAGCTATTTGTTTAAAGAAGGAAAAACTGTCCATGCAAGGTTAGCATTGCTTGAACTTGCACAAACGTGAGCGTGTGCTCGTGAAGGTCAGATGCTTCTAGACCATTGTATGCTCACATGCTACCTCGCAGAATATATGGGAGGGCGTTAAGCCTGCGGCGCATGCCCTAACATTTATTATGCGAATATGGGTGTATGAAAACAAAGAAATTCACGCACGAATGTTTGGACAGAAGTAAAACGGGGATTATTAGATTTTAAAGAGAGAAGGGTTGCAGGATTGCGTTTAATTTTTATTTCGGAGTCGTTTATATTAAACACTATTTTAGTTTGGTTTGGATTTAAGAGTTATAAACTAATTATCTGAAACACGAGAGCTAATAATAAAGGTTTTTTTTTTAATTATATTTGATTTTGAACGACTGTAATCATCTATGCTAGTAGTGGATTCCAATCCACGGATTAGAGTAACGAAAAGCAATGCCTTAGCCGTTCAGACATCTTCCCGAATGAAAGAAACTTGTGCCTACCTAGTACTTCTAATAACAATAATTGACTTTGTTTTCGTTAGCCCATAATGTTTATGTATGAGTATCTTTAAAAAATTGATTATTTTCTATCATTTTAAATGCAAAACTAACTATTATTTTAAAACTTAATTAACTTTCTTAGTGTATTTTCATATAAAAAACAGCAACAAAGTGAAAATAGTTATTCATAACAAGTCACATCAATCTTGAAAATTGATTAAAAAACAAGCAGGTAGAACAATAATGGACTTTAGATTTTAAAAATCGTGATCGAAAACCATACAATATTTAAAACAATAGGAAAACCTAATAAGCATATCTGCAGTTGAGTTATTGATAAAGATATGACAGATTAACTTATTTTAACTAAACAGTTGAATAATGGATTCAATTAGTACATTACATTTTATATAGAATAAGAAAAAGTTTATCTCAATTTAATATTTTCATATACCAAACATTATTTTGAACTGTTTAGTGGTTTAGTTTTGGTTTGGAGCGCTACGGTCTACTTTTTGCAACACGAGGGCTAAGGAGACCAGAATTTACTGCTTAAAGCAGATTCCGAACGGCTACGAACATCTTGCCATAGTGGGATTCGAACCTACGAACTCTGGTACCGAAGGCCAGCACCCTAACTAATCAGCCATCGTTCGGCGAACTGTTTAGTTATGTTACTTCTTTGGAATCATTTAAGTACACAGTGTAATTAGATAATATTTTGAGAGAGAATTCAAGTAACCTTGCAACAAAGGTACTCCCAGGTACAGTGGTGTCTCGTGATCTTAAAAAAGTTCTATTAAATTTTGAAAGTAGGTGGAAGTTGATTTATTTACTGATTGTTATTTCCTACTGATTGAATTGCTAGCTGTTATTTACATACCAATCAATTGTAATTAATAAGCAAGCGAATTTAATACACCGTGTAAACATAAAATGTATACATATAGTTTTATTTGACTGATCTATTCCTCAACAATCTTGTAAAATTGTAAGCATTCTGTGATGCTGAAAAGGAAAGATGACTGACATAGAAATACAAAGGAGATCGTGAAATCATTGTATTTAGAGCTATTATTATATATGAAGTGTACTGGTATCAAAATATAAAAGGTAAACTAAACGAAAATATACAGAATAAGAGAAAATATTACCTTTCTGCTGATGGCAAGTGTCAAAATAACGTATTGAACACTAATATGGGCCGGAGGCAGTACCGCCTTTTTTCAAACACTTCGCCGGTTACTAAAACATGTGCCTCACTTTTGACGTTAACGGAACGACATTGACATCATAACTATCCCTAACGCATGGTAGATATATGATATGAAATGAAAGGGTGTTGTTAATCCTGACGGCTAACTACAGTCTAGTTCTGCCGCTTTATGGAACATTCCTTATGACACATTTTCCGTTTCCGAAGGCTGAACGGATGCTAGTCATCCGAAGGGAAAAGAAAAAGAAAGAACAAAATAGCATCTTCTTAGTCCTTTCGATCTTTCGGAAAGATCAATTACCGAACGAATTCATCAGCTCTTCGATCTGGGCCAAGGATTACGAACGGTGTCACAGAACAATGAGGTCGGAGAAACAAACGTTCATAGTAATAAAAAAATAATAATCGTGAACACATCATTCAGAAGTTTCATTTACTGACTCGTTCGATAAAGGTATAAATTAGATATCTGCCGTTCTTGCCTGTTGAAAAAATATCTTCATACGCTTCTTGAATCAATGGTTACCGTTGTAATCTTTACGGCCTCGTCTCACTCTAGTTGATTAGAGTTAATCGCATATTAAACGCTTTACAATGATATTGCAGATTATCGTCATTAGTTTTAATTAACTCTGGTGTCATGGCAGTTTGTAGACTATAAAAATCTACGATACTGCTTCATGGTGGTATTTAGAAACACTAGAAGACAGACAAATGGAAGGTAGAAAATTTTGTATTTAACCTTTTAAAGTTCACTATTGAAAATTCTTTGAGATTTGACGGAATTAGGTTAATAATGTAATCTATGAACCTTATATAAGTGAAATATGTGAAAGATATTTCAATTTCTGTCGGTAGTGTTTTTTTTTGGGGGGGGAGAGTTAACTGTGAAACTATCTTATACCATTGTGCAGCGTGAAAATAATACATTCTTAAAATTTTAATTGTAGTGGAAGAACATTTAATTATCATCATTAAAAGGATGCGATAGATAAATAGCTAAAGAATTTCTAAGTAATGTTTTGTGTAGGTATTTATTAGGGGACATCAAGGAAAAAAATCTTTGTGGGGTTTTTCCCACAAAGCAAGTTTAAACGCGGATATTTCAAAGAGAAAAATAAATTGTGTGTAGTTCTACCATTTATTAATAGTATAAAGTGTCACATACATACAAAAAAAATCATTAATATATTTTTAAGAAGAAAAGAAAAATATTTTAACAGATGGTTTCACCGCGAAACCACTGCTCTGTAAAGGGTTAAAGTCAAAATATTAAACAAGTGGTGACGATTTCAAAGTACAGTTCATAAAACCATTTTGAAAATGTAAATGCCAATGTACGGCTATGAAACTATTATGTCCATCTATTTGATTTGCATATTTCTAAAAATTATTTTTTCTGACTTAAAATAAATTTAGAAGTATGAAAATTTTCCATAGTTGTAAATGTAATAACTGTTTGGAATAATAATAACTACGAAAACTCTACTTTCAGTGACACTGAAAATAGTAGAATATACACCTTGAAATTCTAGTTTTTAAGGTTTCCCTGGAAAACAGAATCTTACCTTTTTTCAAGAGTCAGAATCTTTCTTAGTATCATCCCATGACCTCAGGTATGATACCATACAGAATTTGCAACAGATACATTTAAGAGATTTTCAGAAGTGTGTACCAAAGCATTTGAACGTTTTGAAAATGATAAAAAGGCTGCAATCCATTGCGTGTTTAAATCCAATTTCACTTTAAATTATCTGTTTCCAATCTGAGAGAAACGGACTATTACCAGAGGTAGTCAAAATATGTTAATCAAACTTTTAATACCACAGAAGTATCGTTTTATTTATAAACCACACCCTCTTGGTATATTACCGTAGTATGACATAAAGGAGTTTCTGACTGATATATGCTAGAACTGAAGTTTTGAACCTAGTAAGCCATTTTGTTCTTCTTGAAAGTTTTTACTATTCTTACATCTGCAACGTAACTTTTTAAAAAAATTATTTTAAAGGAAATTTAAGCATTATATAAAGCTTCTTGTTAAAATATGAATTATTGCACATTGAAGTTATTTTTAACTTTTAACATTTTGTCCTCTAAATTATGAAACGTTTTCAGAAGGTAAGGATTGTAGGATTAAGATAATGTAGAATGTTCATATGTAGAAGTAAATAAAATGTAATAAATATAGTTGGTTTAAATTATTAAAAAGAATATAACATAAAAAGAAACGTATTGTACGTATATGCTATAGCTAAACACTGTTGTAATTTTGTTTATTATAGCTTTAGTTTTTTTATTAAATATTTCATTGTATAAGATATATCTACTAAAGAAAAAAAAGAAGAAAAGTTACCGAGTGGAGGCAAAAAAAGAGGGGCTTACTACACAAAGGTTGAAAAATATACCTTTAAATATAAAATAATATGCGTACTGAGCAGTACGTAAACACTTTCGTTCTATGTCTATCTGTGCTGATATTAAAGTAAGCGACCACGCTCAAATAACAATTTTTGTGAAGAGAAAATAAACCAAATTTTATTAATTTTTTTTTAAGATCAGACCGTTAGCTTTAGAAAACAGATTTCTATTTGTGTCTGAAGTCATTAGACGTCGCGATACAATGGTATAATAACTCCTGAAAGTGCGCAATTTAAGAGAAGGACATTAATTGTTAGTAAAAAACAAAGTATCACATAGCGTATTATAACTTTCAAGTAAATAAATTACTTCAGGATATTTTTGAATATTTATAAAGTTATAAACTACATCTTTATTTTTAATCCAATAAAAACTTTAAACATGATGTTTGAAAAACAGATTTTTGCTACACCGCTATGAATTAGCAGTCCAAAATTATTCTAATAATTTTTAGAGTTTAATAAAATTTTGATTATGCATTTAATTATGCATTAAACCAAATCGTTAAAAATATATTTAGAATTAAGTTGGTATTATTTTAGAATTGTTATTGGCATTTATTTTAGAAACATTTTTTTCTTTAATATTTTCTGTAAATTACTCGATTGGCTATAAGTCATTTATATTTGAACATTTTCATTCTTTGGGTCCAATGCATACTTAATGGATTTAATAAAAGACATTTTACCATTTAATAATAGACATTTTAACAATTTTAACTATGCATTTAATGATGCATTGAACCAAATGGATAAAAATATATTTATTTAGAATTGAGTTATTGGCATTTAATTTAGAAACATTTTTTCTTTAATTTTTGCTCTAATTTACTCGATTGGCTATAACTTGTTTATATTTTAGCATTTTCATTTTTTGGGGTCCAATGCATACCTAATAGATTTAAGAATAGACATTTTAACAATTTTAACTATGCATTTAATGATGCCTTGAACCAAATGGTTAAAAATATATTTATTTAGAATTGACTTATTGGCATTTATTTTAGAAACATTTTTCACTTTAATTTTCGCTCTAAATTACTGGATTGGCTATAATTCATTAAAATTGAGCATTTTCATTCCTTAGGTCCAATGCATACTTAATAGACATTTAATAGTAGATATTTTCTTTATTAAAAGTGATACGTTTTGCACAATTTTTTTAGCTAAAAATTTAGCATAATATAAAAAAATTTTTCTCAGTCTTTTCAAAATTTTAATTAAAAATGTATGTATTTATCTATTTTTTCACATGTTTAATGTTTTATAACACAATATAGCAATATCTTTAAAAAATTCAATAAAACATTTTTAAACCTTATTTTAGCTTCCGAACGTGATCGGTGACTTTAAGTACATACTACCAAGCATTTTATAAAATTGTCCCCTTTTTCTTGTGTAGATAATTTCTGTGCAGTTAAAATAATAATAATGAACAATAAAAGCTAATTGAATTCAATAATTCTAATAATAGATTCTTTTAATTTTTGCTCTAAATTACTCGATTGGCTATAACTCATTTATACTTGATCATTTTCATTCTTTGGGTCCAATGCATACTTAATAGATAGATTTAATAATAGACATTTTCCTTACTAAAAGTGATAAGTTTTGCACATTTTTCTTTAGCTAAAAATCGAGGCGTAATATAATTTTTTTTAAATCTTTTTTAAATTTTAATTAAAAATACATGTATTTATTTTCTTTTTTTCAAATGTTTAGTGTTTTATAACACAATATAGCACTACCTTCAAAAAATTCCATAAAACCTTATTTAAACCTTATTTTTCTTCCAAACTTGATCGGTGACGTTAAGTACATACTACCAAGCATTTCATACAATTGTCCCATTTTCCTTGTGTAGATATTGTCTGTGCAGTTAAAATAATAATAATGAACAATAAAAGTTAGTTGAATTCAATAATTCTAATAATAGATTCTTTAATTTTTGCACTAAATTACTCGATTGGCTATAACTCATTTATACTTGATCATTTTCATTACTTGGGTCCAATGCATACTTAATAGATTTAATAACAGGCATTTTCCTTATTTTAATTAAAAATACATGTATTTATTTTCTTTTTTTTACATTTTTAGTGTTTTATAACACGATATAGCAATACCTTTAAAACATTCCACAAAACCATATTTAAACCTTATTTTTGCTTCCAAACGTGATTGCTGACGTTAAGTACATACTTCCAAGCATTTCATAAAATTGTCCCCTTTTCCTTGTGTAGATCTTGTCTGTGCAGTTAAAATAATAATGAACAATAAAAGTTAATTGAATTCAATAATTCTAATAATAGATTTCAGAATTGAACAATGGCAGCATGAAGCATTATTTCCTTAGAAGGAAAACCTTAGTAGTTTATACTGGACCAGATGAATTATTTTATTATAATCTTAATTCTCATGCAAATAAACAATGAAACTAACTTTTAATCAGGAGGGAGGAAACACATTGATTGTCAGTAACAATAAGCTAAATTATACATTTAATTAAAAGGAGAAAATGAATTTCTCACAGAAACAATCTTGAATTACTTGTTACGAAAACATTTATTTGGGAGAATGCCATCAGACTATTAAAAATATATTCGTCTGGAATCAACGCTTCACCTTTCAAAGGAAGTGCTTATTAAAGCTATTCTTTAGAAGCGGAAAATTTAGCGTTAAAAGCGATAATTGTTATATTTTTGCATCGTATATTAGACTATTGTTGTTCTTTTTATGTATGAATACAATATAAATTAATTCGTCTGTGAGACGAATAGGACCTGTAATAAGCAACCCGAACAATATATTATTTCAGTAATTTATATTATCGCTTACCGCTCCCACGACACAGGTCCGAAGTTGGATTTCCGGGTTGGGCAAGGTTGACTCAGCCTTATATCCCTTCAGTGGGTAGTTCAACTGAGGACCAAGCGTGATTCGGAACTAAACACTGGGAGTTCCGCGTAAGATTGACCACCTAACCGGAACATATACTTCGAACCCAGGATCCTTGGTCAAGTAATCGGAGGATCTCATTAGCCCTCGTGTTGCAAGAAGTAGACCGTAGCACTCCAAAACAAACCAATCCAAGTAAACGGAGAATGGCACCGTAGGCTCTGGCTCCCTAAGGGCTGTTGAGTTAGTTAATTTATATCATGCTAATGTTTCTGAAAACTTTTACAATTGACAGCATCTTTGTTGAATCTATATTTTCCCCCTAAGACGTCCATGTAATACTTTAACAAGAACTGTATGCAAAATGTTGAATCTGTACTTTTATATACAATTGAAGTATGCCTTATGTTTCTGAGTAATAAATAAACTACTGAACCAATCGCAACTGAATTTTTATGGAATTTTGTTAGTATAGTTAAGACAGTTATTAGTGTTAAGACAGTTATTTTCTTCTCTGGAAATTTCCATAAAAAAAGGCTAAAAAGATTATGCTTACGAGCTACTACTATGTGAGTAGTTTTTTTCGGTATTCATTAATCCTTTTCATAAGGGCTTCTAACCATATTTTTTTGCATTTCCGGTTTGCATTCTGGATTATATTTATAAGTTGAAGCCGAACGGAAACCAGAATGCAAAAAAATACGGTTAGAAGCCCTTATGAAAAGGATTAATGAATACCGAAAAAAACTACTCACATAGTAGTAATATATATATATATATATATATATATATATATATATATATATATATATATATCACATGATTTACTGCTTAAAGCAGATTCCGAACGGTTGAGAACATTCATGTCACAGTGGGATTCGAACCCACGAACTCCAGTACCGAAGACCAACGCCCTAACTTTTCGGCTATCATTCGGCACAATGTATGTGGTTGGTTGGTTTGGAGTGCTACAGTCTACTTTTTTGCAACACGAGGGCTAATGAGACCGGGACCTACAGTTTAAAGCAGATTCCGAACGGCTACGAACATCCATGCCACAGTGGGATTCGAACCCACGAACTCCGGTACCGAAGGCCAGCACCCTAATCACAAAGTATGTGTAATGACGATAATTATACGGTTGACTTAAAATTAGAAAATACTGATAAGTTGGTTGCAGTAACAAAGTCACTGAAGATATATCGAACTGAAATAAACAGATATTTTTTTCCGTTCAATTCCGGTTTTCGTTCCGACCAAAATAACGCTTTTTGCCGGTTTTCGGTTTTGGTTTCAATTCCGGTTCGAAGCCATGGTTTTCATGTATAGCGGTGGCTCATTTGCAAAATACACATATTCCAAGCGTGTGAACCACCTGCTTGGAAGTTGAGTGTTTCGTGTTAAAATGTGTTATTTGGTTTACCTTACTGTGTTGTGCTGTATTTGAAATAGTTTTCATTGCTGGTAGGAATAGAATTTAAATGTAAATTTTAAATGAATATAAATTTTTTATTTCGGAAAACCTTATTAACCCCTTGAAATACAAATAAAAAGGAGTTTCATGTGTCCGAAAAATACTATTTAATTATTTGATACTACTTAGCTCTGTTCAACTGAACAATTCTGTGCAAAGTAAGAAAATGGACGTTTTATTTTGAAATTTGCATTACCATGTAACATTTAATGAGGTTTACATATGATGTTAATCGACAATAATTAAATAATAGCATAAAATTAGCATTTGTGTAAAGTATGAAGCATTTTAAATCATTTTTAAATAGGTAGAGAACCTGGCATTTTTTACGCTTCTAAGTTGATCTGTTTCATATATTATTTTTAAGGACACATGAGTCTTGGTTAATTTAATCAGAACAGAATAGAATCACGAGTAAAATAATTTAATTTTATGCCGCAGGATGTCTGCCTGAAACAGCTCTTGACGTCTGAAATAGCGCACGTGAAATGACTGACATCTCCACGACGTATGTCAAGGTGTTAATTCCCTAGATCAGAGTCTCGGCGTAGAATGGTTGATAGAATAATATTTCAATTCTAAAATTTTATTCGTTAAAAGATAGTTAACATGAATAAATTTTGTTTAGGTTAGGTAAACAGAAATCGTAAAAGTTATAAAATAAAAGGTCAAAATTTACTGTTTAAAAGCAAACTGAAATAACTTAACATCTTAATCATCAATTGCCCATGAAAAACCGGAAAAGCCATGAAACGTCATCTCAGTACAAATAAAAACACAATCTACGACCTCTGAAGAGAATGTATCCCAGTATAAGACGAATGGAAAGATGAGCAATGCAAGGACGTGCGCCCACGTTGAAGCTGCAATTTTCTAGGCATTTCATAGATTTTTCAGCAAAATGTTCTAACCCGAATATCTGAGGGACAAAGGAACTGCTATAAGGAAAAAATTCCTATAATAAGAAAACCATCATTTGAAATAATTATTCTTACTTATTTGAAAATGGCAACAATTTTTCACCAGAGATGGATGAGTAAAAATACATATTTACAGTTCATATAGTGTTTAACTTTTATTCGTTCTATTTGACATGTTTCAACAAGTTGTTAAAATGCTTACTACTCTAACACTGAATGTATTTTAATTTTAATATTCCATTGACCTTTTGTACTCGAATTAATTTTCCTCATTCTCCAAAGTCCAGTTTAAGTTAATATTTGAATTATATCAATTTATTGCCGCCCTACCCATCTTAACACATTGTATGCGGGACACGTACTAGTACGTTTTCTGACGATTGATACTTGAGTGCGGGTCAAGTACTAGTACGTTTTCTGACGATTGATTCTTGAGCGAGAGATACGTACTAGTACTTTTTTCTGACGATTGATACTTGATCGCGGGTCATGTACTAGTACGGGTTAGTGTAACAACATGGTTTGTTTGTGGGGACAAAAATAACGGTATATACAGGAAAACGAAGCCGAACGTTCTTGTCTTTCATTTTTTTATACTGTAAAAATGTTTATAAATAACATAATTCGACAAAATAAAAACTATATACTACTAGTTCTATTTGATTTTTCATATTTACGATACTATTATAAATTTATCCACTAAAAATATATTTTTTGTTTACAAAAATCTCATGGTTGTTATTTATATATTTCTATTTATATATTTGTTTATATATTTCAATATAAAATACGAAAAGTTGGTTAAGTTTGGTTTGGTTTTGGTTTGGAGTGCTACGGTCTACTTTTTTGCAACACGAGGGCTAATGAGACCGGGACCTACTGCTTAAAGCCGATTCCGAACGGATACGAACATCCACGATATAGTGGGATTCGAACTCACGAACTCCGGTACCTAAGGCCAGCACCATAACCATTCGGCCATCATTCGGCAAAAAAGTCAGAAAATTCAATAATTTTCGATCTATTGAGATTTAACTGAATAACTAAATTTACGTCCAAAATGCCTGATTCCGATACAATTCCACTGCAAAATGTACCCTCACACAATGTGTTAATTGAGTTAAAGAAGTGCGAACACCAGTTCTTAAATTTAAAAACCGTGTCCAAGAACTCTCGACGTTGCAGCAGAAGAAAGATAATGTCGAGTCAAAGTTGACATTGGAACGGTTTAATAGCTCAATATAAAAAACAAAGCTCTACCTATCTTTAAAAAAATATTCGGAGTTCTAATCAGTTATTCGTACAGTTATTATCCCGTTTTATTCGAGTTGCTTTAAAAATGTAAACAATCCCATTAAAAATAAATTTCAAATAAAGGACTGAAAATTTTGATGATATTTCTCACGAAGAAAGAAAAGAGAAAGCATCTGAACTAATCATTTTTTATGGAATTCTTTCATTTTTTTAAGTAGATGACTACATTTTTCTTTTGTAAATTATGGGAGATATTTGATCCATTGAAGTTTTATGATCGAGTAAATAATTTCAGCAAAGTATGCATTGATAAAAAAAAATCTCAAAGCATGCGTAATTAGTTTAAGTACGTCAAACTTTGGAGAGCTTACACATAGTCTCTGTTTGCGTGCAGATGATCCTTCTAATTCACCAATCCATATTGTTTTAGGCTTTAGGACTTTGTGCTATGCCGTCTCGCTCGACCATAATGAGCTAAAGGTTGGAAGGAAGCAGAATTAACTAGTTGTAAACCGTGTAAAGTAAATGTAGAAAGGATTATTACAAGCTATTATAAATAACTACCGAAGAATTTCAAGATCAAGGGTTAATTCGTCACGGATTCTTGACTCGAGTAATCTGCGATAATCCCCTTGTTGCCCGGCAGGTGAATTCTAGCTCAAGCGTTGTGGAAAGCTCACGTCGTGTTCGAAAATACGAAAGCCAGGACAGAACACCGAATGTGTGCTTTCGTTGTTACGAGAAATTTTCTCACGACAACGGAATTTTAGTTCCAAATATAGATAAGGAAAAATAAATAAGCAGGACTTGTTTTGCTTTGTTTATTTGGTTTTATTGTCAAGAGAACTGAAAACATTTTTTAGCTTATAACGAAACCCACTTTTATACGGTTTACTAATCTACAACAAAAATAAATGCATTAAAATTAATAGAAAAATTTAGATATTGCACCAAACAGATGACATTTTTATAGTGTGTTTTAAAATATAAATATACAGTTTAGAAGCATAAAGCTCAAAGCATTCATTCTAAGGGGGAAATATCGTCATTACCTTGATTTTAATCTAGAAATACGATGTTCTCTTGTAGTAAATAGCAATACAAAAAATTATCGATCGATGAGTATCGATAAGTATCTTATTTATAACACTTTTAGAAAATAACTTATATTCTGAAAACGAAATAGCTATCCCCTTAACACAAGATATTTACTCCACTTACTTCTTAACTAAATTCAGTCAAAAAAATAAATAATAATAATATAGAAATAATAAATATAAACTATCAGCTGCACACATATTTAGTAACAGTTTATGTAATTCTCTATTTTGTACAATTAGTGATTTTTTTTAGGTTTCTAAAAATAATCCCCAACTGGAATTTACATTTTGTAATACTTTTTTACTATTCAATGAGGTTTTTTTACCAGAATACTAACCTAAAATTAAATTGACATTTTAAATACAAGTCTCACGAGATATTCTAGGAAAATCTCGCTCACATTTCATGCCTTGTCCTATAGTATAAATAAGGTATTTAAAAGAGTACTACAGGAATAAAAACAGAAAGCTACAGATAAGTTAGAAATATAAAAGAATGACACTAATGCTATGGGATTTTTTTTTACGGACGTGTCAGAATACTAATATATAATTAAGTAGAAGTCTCCCTACAGGACATTCTGTAAAAATCTGATTATATATCATGCTTCGTTCCATAGTATTAATAAGATTTGTAAAACAGGAGTAAAACGGAAGGGTACAAATTAATAAATAAAATTAGAAATATTGAAAAATGACACTAATGCAATGAAAAGTTTTTGAGTAAGTTTCAGAATGCCAATTTATACTTAAAAAGTTAATTTAATTATAAATTTCACTACAGGCCATTCTGTTTAAACATTGTATGCGGGACACGTACTTTTTCTTACGATTGATTTTTGGAACAAACCCACATAAATTTTCGGAAAAAACGGAAAATTTCGGAGGAGAATAACTCCTGCAAAAGGCCTAAAGTAAAAAAAAAAATTAGAAAATTGTTTTTCAAAAATATTTTACTTATAATTTGGATATTAACACATTGTATGCGGGACACAAATCAGTACGTTTTCTGACGAGTGATACTTGAGCGCTGGTCACTTACTAGTACGGGCTAGTGTAACAACATGGTTTGTTTGTGGGTACAAAAATAACGATATAAACAAGAAAACGAAGCCGAATGTTCTTGTCTACTATATAGATTCTGATAAAATTTAGACAAATAAAAACTAGTTTTTATATCAGTCTATGCGGAACCACAGAACGGGAAGGTTGATTAAAATAATCAATTTAGATTTAAAATTAACTTTTTATTTATCTTTGCGAAAATGATATATATATATATATATATATATATATATATATATATATATATATTTGTATTTGTATTTATATTTGTCTATTTATATATTTGTTTATATATTTCAATATAAAATACAAAAAATTAAATAATTTGCGATCTATTGAGATTTAACTGAATATCTAAATTTATGCGCAAAACGCGAGCTCCCGATACAATTCCTCTGCGAAATGTACCCGCACACAATGTGTTAAAATCTGATTACGTTTCATGCTTAAATAACAAGACTGGCTATAAAAGCAGTAAGCTACAGATCAGAAAATTTTAAAATATAGAAGAATGATTTCGAAAATTCATGCTAATAGATATGTTATAGCTTATTCTGCGAAATGTTATCTAACTACTCTGTGTTAAATTTTATCATTTTGAAGTGACATCCATACATAGAAAATTAAAGCATGAATTATTTAAAAATAGTTTTTAGGAAGTTTAAAAAATAAGTCTCTAGATATAATGAAGAAACTATTTTAATATATTTGTAAGCTGTACAGTAAAATAATTAAAAAAATAGAATGTGCAGATTTCATCTATAAAAGTCGGACTTTTTAAAACTGAATTTTATAGATTACACAGAGATATAATAATCAGGATTATATAACGTAATCAAGCAATCCTTACTCATGAGGTAATGTATCTAGAACATAAAGAAAATCAAAGGATTCTCGACTACTAACTTCTGTCCTAAATATGTTAATAATGTTACAGAACTTTCAGATAAATATTAACACATTGTGTGCGGGTCCATTTCGCAGAGGAATTGTACCGGGAGCGGGCGTTTTGGGCGTAAATTTGGTTATTCAGTTAAATATCAATAGATCGAAAATTTAATATTTTTAACCAACTTTTAATATTTTATATTGAAATATATAAACAAATATATAAATAGAAATATATAAATAACAACCATAAGATTTTTGTAAACAAAAAATATATTTTTTAGTGGATTAATTTATAGCAGTATCGTATATATGAAAAATCAAATAGAAATAGTAGTATATAGTTTCGAATTATGTTATAAATATTTTTACATTATAAAAAATGAAAAGATTAATCATAAAACTAATAATGTAAAAATTAGTTTTTTTTTTTTTGTCTAATTTTTTCCAGAATCTATGCTGTAGACAAGAACATTTGACTTCGTTTTCCTGTATATACCGTTATTTTTGAACCCACAAACCATGTTGTTACACTAACCCCTACTAGTCTGTACTAGTACGTAACAGCGCTCAAGTATCAATCGTCAGAAAACGTACTAGTACGTAACCGCGCTCAAGTATCAATCGTCAGAAAATGTACTAGTACGCGTCCCGCATACAATATATTAACAAAAAAGTGCTATGCATAACAGCCGAAAGTATTTAAATTGCGGTTTAAAAATCTTGCTACGTAAAGAGGCTTACCATTACAAGAGCAGATTTGTTCCGCCACTCTGGAACTCAAATACGCTCGAATTTTCTATTTACATTCATGCTTGAATGTCTTCGAAGCGAATATAATTAAAATAACAATTAATATAAGTAAATATCGGAAGAACGTGAATACATTAAGCTTGCTTACGTTAAGAGAAGAAAGAAATGTCTGCACGAAACGATCTCACAGATTTAAAGAGATTATTTTGTACATAACTGAATAACGGAATGTTCAAATTTTAATGGAATTTAATAGTATAATAAACAGGAATATAGACTGCATGATCTTCAACATAAATTCTTTTATCTATTTGAATTGATTCGTTTATTTTTGAGATCTAATGGTGGTTTGATTTGGTTTCACCTATTGCCTGTGGAATATATTTGAGAAAAAGTGCCAAAAATGTAAAAAAAAATTTTTCTCTTTAATTTTATTTATTATCATAAGTGTTAGAAATAGATTATTTTTGAAAAAAAATTACAAGCCAAATAACTACTATTTTCAATAATTTCACATCTATGGGAAATACCAATATATCACAGTAATTTTTGCTCAAATAACAGTAAAATAAATCAAATGACAATTTTCTGGATAAATATAACTAATAGAACAATATTATTACCTATATCAACTATCATTAATTCCACGTCCCTCAGATTCCTTTGAATTTTACAAATCCTTTACAGTATCCGAGAAATAGCGACAAATGGCACGAAATTGCCGACTTTTCGCGAGAAAGAAACTATCTATTGGGAAAATGGCAAATTAAATATTATGCATTGGACGAACCAATTTCGGGCTTCCGTTTTTTCTCTTGCCCGAACTCAGTTCGGGCAGTCAACAATTGGCTCATTTGTGTTGCCTGAAATGAGTTCGGGCGTCACAAGCAAGGGGTTAAAGTGCTATTGCCTATTGTTTAGTTATACGGGGCTAATAAGACAGGGCTTCAGCTTAAAGTCGATTCCAAATGGCTGCTAACATTCATGCTAGTACTCGAAGAAAGGCGCTCTACCTATTCGGTCATCGTTCAGCATTCTAATGATAGAATTTGATTTAAAGTTATAACATGAAAACCGTGGAACAAAAAGTATTGCTCTGGGAAGTGTTTTGGGATTAGATAAACAGCCGAAGTAAAAGAAAACACTTATTTATAGATTATAGTTAAAAATAGACTATAATAGTTAATAAAAAAGTAGCATTATACTAACGCAGATTTTCTAGAAAAAATATTTGTTTGTACTAAATTGCCTGTTCCAAAATAGCTTCTAAAATACATAAAATTGGAAAAAGGTAGATTTAGTTTGTTTTGAAGCGCTACATTCTACTATTTTGCTACACGAGGGCTAATGAGATCAGGACCTACTGATTAAAGTTGATTTTGAACGGCTATGAACGTCCAAGCAACAGGTGGAATTCATACCCACAAACTCTGGTGCTTCAGAGCAGCGACATGCCCTTAAAAAAAGGTAGAAGTGTTTATAAAAACTGAATAAGTCATTTACATTTTAAAAGAATGAGCAAACGGAAAAAAGAAACAGAACTAGAAATGTTTCAAGGGTAAAACACCAACTGATCTGAACGACAGATATATGTATTTTATTTTCGTCTTAAATGCTTCCAAAAATAGCAGTATCCTTAACATAAATTAAATGATAATCCCTTTAGTCCGTCGTGACGCAAAAAAAGTTCGACTCTTTAAATACAATTAATTCTTAAAGAGTATGACACTTCCCCATTATTTTACCACCGCGTACTTGGAGAAACATTTTAAAAAATAATTTAAATGACAAGAAACCTAACAACTTTAACCATCAACTACTCTTAATGCGTTCGTGAGAATGCATTTCAAGCACCTGAAATCTGGCAACGTAAGATGCAATCAGATTTATATTCAAATGTGGCAAGATGGAATTCCGGCGTGACAACAACCGTGTAAATCAGAAGAAAGCATCAACGAGCAAAATAGAAGAAGACCACCAAAGAAAACTTAACTTGCCATAAAGAAACAAAAAAAATAAAGGATAGAGAAAAATATCTGCGACTGTGTTATTCTTTCAGGAAGTACAGTCAACCATAAGTTAGCGCACCTGTTCGTTTGGGATTTTGCAGCCGCCGGCCTCGGCTAGACAACCAGAAGGAAGATTACGAACATGCTTTCTTAGAGAACATATGGCATTTTTCAGCTACGATGACGTCGAAAGCAAAAGTATGGTAGTTTTTTAAGATGATTATGCAAATATAAGATTACATGAATGAAAATTTCTAAATCCTGTTCAAATCCGCAGAACTCAGTTGTGTATAATTTCGTAAGTTTTAAAGAAAGAGCATGACTACATAAAACGATGATTATCTGGAATTTTTAGTATCATACAATTTTCAATGGATTTAAATACAGACTTACAGATAGAATGATTACAAATATGAAAAAAATTTCTTTAGATTAATATTGATTTTTTTCAACATCCGTTCTACACCAGTTCTATTATTACTCATTCTGATTCTTTCTATTATCTAAGCTAAAGAATTGAAATAACGACATAAAGAGCTGGTAAGAGTTTATAATATTCTACACCATAAAATGGAATCGAAAAACAAACATTGTGAAGGAGAAAAACTCACTAAATTAGTATATTTATTTACAAAATTCTTTTCGTTTTTTCTCTAATAAGAATTATCAAAGACAAAAAATTATAAATTTCCAATTTTAAAACAAAAGAGATTTCTATGATATTTTTACAACAAGAATATTTTAACCCTAGAAAGATAACTATTTTGTCGAACATTTTTTTATTGTTACAGCTGCTAGATAACTTTATTTTGAAAACTTATATTAAATCAAGGAAAGGTAAGTAATACATACGCTTTCATTTTAAAAAATATTGTACATTAATGTAATATTCAGTTTTTAAAATCTCATAGTTTTAATTTCAAAATTTTTCAGTGATATAAGAAGGATGGAATTCTAAGGTTAAGATAAAGGTGCCAAAATTAAATATTACATTAAATTGAAAATCAAAATTAAAAATGAAATAGCTATTGTACTTTTAATTTAAAAGATAATAAGCATGGCATTACGATTTCATTAAAAAATATTGTACATTAATGTAATTTTCAGCTTTTAAAATCTTATAATTTTTATTTTAAAACATCTCAGAAGTATAAGAAGAATGGTAATTTAAGAGAAATGCTCCAGAATAAAATATTATATTAAATTGAAAGTCAAAATAAAATATAAATAAATATCCTACTTTTAATTTAAAAAATATCTATGGCATTACGATGATGGTTATTGCCCCAACAATAAATTTAGTATTATAATTTTAAATATTTTTTAAAACAAATAATTTTGTATTTTAATCAATATTTGAAACACTCCATGAGCACTTTTAACTACCCTATTTTTTTTATTTATAAATTATCCATCTTGTAGGATATAAAATAAATTTTAGTCAAAACTAATACTTTCTGCAATTCCTGATCTGCCGATTCTGTTCTAAGAAAAGGACTATTAGAGATATTTTGAGAAGGAAAAATTTATATTTTCAGTTTTTTTAACCTTTTATCTTCTGGGAGCGCTTAAGATAACAATTAAGGGTTATTTTAAGTTCTAAAAAGTATCCTATAAATAAAAATGGCCGCGTTATGTGCCAAAGAAATGAGCGTGGAGCATTTTCAAAAAAGCTACTTTTGAAACAATAACTTTTAAAATACGAGGTGTGTTTTTCAAGTAAGTACAATTTCGAAATTCGACAGCTGCAGAACCATGGAGGCTATTATGCGAATGCGTATTGACTATCTGCATCTGTTGGCTAGCCACAGACACTATTTAGGAAGCATTTCATAGTTTTTATTAATGTCTGCATGTTAGTATTTAAAAGCTTCAGTCAATTCAAAATCCCAGTATATGTAAAACACGTTTTATCATTTATTTGTTTCTTTATTGCAAATGATGTGAAGTAATCTGAAATTCCTCTGTAGACCAATGAAATCTATGGTAAAAACATTTAAAGAATTAATGTTAAGAAAACTTGCCAGAGATTTCAAAGATAACCCCACGATGTGGAGGGAAGTTAGCGAACTTCAGTCATTACTGAAGACGTGGTATAGAAAGGTCATGAAAATGTTTGAGAAAACAGACTTTTTATGATGTCATTTTTATTAAATGAGTTCACGATTTAAGTCCTGTATAGAATAGTGGACAAATACTTAAATTATTGTAAATTTTTCACACCGAGGACACTTAGGTTTTGAGCCCTTCAGTCAATATATTAACATTTAACCAGTGCGTAGTGAGGAGACAGATTTCTACGGAACCCAGAAGCTAGTTGTACGAATCGATCAGTGCCTTGATACTGGTAAAAACCATGTTAAAAAGTAAATTATAGTAACACTTTCATGTAAAAATAAAACTAATAAAAAAGTGAACAAATAAACTCAATTACTAACTTTTAGTTACAATAAAATATTTTTTTGGACTATTAGTTTTCCTCCGAGAATTTAAGTTCCTCATACATATTACATTTATTACAGGTGGATAACTCATTTCATAAACGGAACTGCATTTTTTTTAAATATATGGAAAAAAAACCAAATCCAAGAATCATTTATATTATTCTTCCCGTTGCACAATTTTCATCACAATTAACTGTTCACAATGGCTACAGTTTTTTCACAAACAAGAAACACCCGTTATATGATAAAAAAAATTACAGTAATTTATAGTAGGTTCCCTCCATCACCCTACATTCATGAATTAACAATTGTGGAAACTTGGGATGAAATTAAAGAATACCTTGAAGTGTACTCAGCGTTCCATCTCACAAGTAACCCTGAGAACAGAAGGAAAAATCTATTGTATTCAGCAACAGAGATTCCAAGTGCTATCTGATACTTACTTCATTAAAGGAAAACAATGCCATTTATTTCTGGCAATATGTCTTCCCTTGCTATTCATGGTATAATCTCAAAAGCACATTTAAAATCAGATGACGCAGTTCTATTCACTACAGCAGCTCTTATGCTAATCGCATATGATTGTATAAATCCAAGTTAAGATCATGATAATACAAGTAAACTTCTGAAATATGAATGGAATAGAGATGGTAATCCTCGAATTAGAGTATCTTTCATTTTGTGAGAATTACTTTATTTGCTATGCAGCATTAATGTGAAGTTATAAGTAGAAACGTGAATGCTATACGGACAAGCATTTTCAGAGTCAAAAATGTTTGGTGAGTATTTTTAAAACTTGAAAAGCAGAACAATGGATCATATATACTTTCAACACTAACGCTCTTCAGAATAAAGGATCAAGAGTTATTCAAAATATTTTCATACATTTCAAGTCTATCAATATTTTATATAAAACAAGCCTTAAAAATAAAATAAAGTTGGTATAAATAAACGCATTATCGCTTCTTTTTAAGTAGAAAATATTAGTGAGCTATTTGAATTTAACGTATTACAAAAATTATAAGCAGATCGGGTGAAACAAAGTTCCAGTCATGTTTTTCATTGAACAATAGCAGGATTAATTTGATGTTAATGAACATACAGTTAAAATTAAACTCGTACACTGTGCTATTTTCTGTTTAGCTGGAGATTTTTATAAAATACAAAAAAATTTAGACGACATAGAGAATAACCAATAAAGTACTAAACTGATCATATGTTTTAAAAATTTTCTAAAACTGAGAATTTTTTATAATGTATGTGTTTTACTTTGATATCATCTTTTCCCACATCCATTTAAATAAGTAACGAGCTGTTTAAATATTGCGAAAACCTTACACTTATTTGTATAAAAATATTTGTCATACTTTTAATTGCTATTTAAATAAGAAATGTGTCAAAATTTTCACTTTTAAATTCTCAAATGGAACACAGAAGAGCCTAAGTGTAAGAATTTTATTTTACTAGCTGTTAATCAAATAAATTCGTCTAACAGCAAATAAAATTTAAAATGTAAATTATTTATGGTAAGTTTTTTAACTATGCAAACTTAAAATAACGAATTCAGTTTCAAATAAATAAGATTAAATTTATGTAAAGACCATATACCGCTGATTTAAAAGAAAATTGTAGCTGTTCAAAAATTGTGTTGCGATTGGAAAGTTAAAAAAACTATTGAAAATTTCAATTATACATTATAAATAAATATATTATGGTAAAATATTTTTATAATTAGACAAAATCCCAGCAAAATTTTAGTTATTTTAATTAAAAGGCATTTTCTTATTGATAAGTTTTTATGATTTGTGACATTTTCTTCCAAGGTAGCAAAATATTTCAAACTTAAGGTCTTATCATATGTCCATCTGTACGCTCTGAAAAAGCAACAGATTCAGTTTACGATTTTTTTCCCAATTAAGAATGTGTGGATTCTCGAATGATAACGAATATTTTTCAACCTATTAAAGGTCTTATCACACACCAACCTGAACCAAAATAAATCGATTGAAAATTTTTCACTATCACATGAGAAATCCTCTTAATCTTCATCGAGAAATGGAATCCAACTAAATCCATTGCTACTTCAACACTTAAAAGTTGTAGCATGATGAGTCTGTTAAGAAGCTATTTTGTAATCATTTTACTTTCTTCCATTTCCTCCCTTAAATAAACTGAAGTGTTAAAATGGCGCTTATGACTTTAAATATATTTAAAGAATTTCTGCATTAAGTCCATTTCTCTTATTAAATATGTATACATGCATGTATATTTGAATAAGTGAGTCAGAGAAAAGAAATGGCACTTTAAAGAGATCGGACGTTCCAACAGTGAATAACCTTCGAATGAGTCAGCGATGACGCTTCACCGGAGAATTATGAAATCATTCTGAGAAAAGGGGTTCCAGGTAAGTGAACGACTATCGACGACTATCAGAAAGGCGCAGAATATTGTCGCAATTTATGTTCTAAATTATAAAACTTTTTTTAAAAACTAATTTTTACTAGTGAATTCGTATAATTGCGGGGTTGTAAAGAGTTATGACTCATGTTTAAATCCTATTTTATATGTATATGTTACAGTGAAAGTCCGAATTCTGGAGAATGTCGACCTTCACCGTTGATGGTTAACATTCACATAGTTGCTTGGTGTATGTCCGAAATGTTTGCTAAATACCCTTATTTCTGACTTACACCGGTAAATATCGACATTGATGATGCACTAATGATGAATGTTAAACATGTCGGAGAGTGAAACAGGTAGTAGTTTATGTGCTATTTTGACAAACATTATTATATGTTTTAATAATAAAGTACGATTTAAAAATGTAACAAATATATTTTCTCAACATTTATCATCATTGCATGGGGATTGTCAACATACACCGGTGACAGTCCGAATATATAAGAATATAATCAAATATTCAGTCTTTCACCTAGGTATTTGGTGATTGTCGACATTCTCCAATTTCGGCCATCCACAGTAACATATACACACAAATGAATTTCATGGAAAAGGGCGTTTACCAAGTTGGTCAAAATCTTGACAGAATCTCTACAAACTAAATTCTCTAGAAAGACTCCATCCTTCAAACGGAAGTGTTTCCAAGAAGGATGAGTTCCATCAAAGACTACAAAATTGTCTCATCGCCTCCACTCTTTTCCCCAAACACAAACACCATTTGAGTAGATGAAAGTTCGCCCATGAAAATCACTGTGGGCGATGGAAATCTACGAGTACTTTGCGTGAGAGTGTGTTAGGATTCACACCCAACAGACAGTAGGCGGGTGTCCACCAACTTCAGTAGAAAGGAACAAGTTGCTTTCATTTTCATTCACTCCGGTATAATTATCGCAAGAAGAGTTTCAAGCGGCACTTCCGCAAGTTCATTGTCCACGCCTTTTATTTATCCTTTAGCGGGGAAAACCCACAGTATGATAAATGAAATTCAATCAATTGTGAGCTACGCAAACCCCTTATACGCCGTCTTGATTCTTTTTACAATACTTCATACTGAGACAACTGGGTATAAACCATAAACATGCTTTGAAGGTAATATATAAACAACGTAAAATAGGTAGTCTCTACTCATTACATTTTGTTGCTTAACACATTGACGGACAGTAGGAAAAAGAAGTTCAAAGATTAACTCTATATGTTTTTGTAATTTTTAGAATATTAAAAGTATAGTTTTACTCTTTCTGCTTAAATAAACTTAATTTTAATTAATTCAGAACTTTTAATTAGGTTGCGACTATAACCGTCATGGTGCCAGCGGAGTCTAGACACTAAGTAATGGGATGAGAGCTGCTATAACAGTAACAATTTAAAAACGTAAATGACAGGTTTAATGACTCAAATAAGCAATTTTTTTGTGTGCAACAAAGTATTTTTGAGAGTTTAACACGAAATGTTAGTTCATAATCAAACAAAAATAAATAAATGACAAAAAAAAATTGCAGAGAAAACAAGATCGCACAACTCCCTTCACAACCACGTGCATACTGAAGCTGGAACTCGTGTAACAGGTGGAAAACGAAATTCAACATAAAAAAATTGTTTCCAAAACATGACACTAGGCTTCTACTTGTACGCCGGTAAATGCACATTTGTGCCGCTATAGCCGTAGTGTCTAAAAACGACCGTTCCGTTTTGGACGGTTATTGCCATCATGCCACTTAGTGAACTTCGCTTTGACGGCTATAGATGCAAGTGTCCGTCAACGTGTTAAATTTTGGTTTTTTGAAGTCTAAGCATTTAATCTGAATGGTGTAAGTTACCAATATTCTGATCTAATTAAAGAACTATTTTACCAATCTTTGCAACTGCTTATGTCTTCTTCAATGCTTACTTAGCAGGCCAAACAACAACGGCCCTAACCGGTGTTCCATAGAATAGTCATGCTCTGTGAACTTAGAGAAAATGTCAAAACTAAGCTTTAGTAATTAGATCAAATTAAGATGAAAAACAAACAGCGAGCATGAACAAAAATGAAGATTTTCTTCATTTTTGTCATCAAGTAAAGTAAAACTAGTTCTGAAACTCTATTAACATTTTATACAACTTTGGACAGGATACTTATAAGCATTTAGGTTGGTTTTTCGTTGAGAGAGCTACGATGTACTTATTTGTTACACGAGGGCTAATTATACCGGGACCTACTGCTTATAGCTGATTTCGGACTGCTAAGAACATCCATGCCAACTGTGACATTCGTACCCATGAACACCGGTATTGAAGACCACCGCCCTGTCCATTAGGCCATCGTTCGGTTTATGCGAGTTTAAGTTTTTTATATTAACGGCAAAGACTAACAAATATAACAGAGCAGAATGAAAGCAGTTAGTTCACATATTACAAATCTTTAAAAATATTTAAGAATAAGCTTATTCATTCGAAGTCATGCAAACAATTCCCTTTATCTCAAGGTAACTTGGAACGATGGAATACCGGTCTTCAAAAGCAAAAATATCCTTTGGTTATAATTAAACCCTGGTTTTATTATATATTTTAAATATTTATTTTTGAATAACTTTTATTAGAGACCAGCTGTCATTTCATAAACAGCAAAAGATACGATTTATAAAAAATGTAAAACTTCGTTACAAGAGTTTTATTTGAGAATTTTGCATAGTGTACGAGATTTACCTTGACCCTGGTTTTCCATATCAATCTAAAGTGATATACACTGTTTAAATATTTTGTAGAGTTCAAGTTATTGCGTGAAAATATCAGTAGTTTTACTTGTATAAATTTTTAATTTTAATTTTTTAATTTTAATTTAATATTTTACTTTGACTGACTACTACTTTAGCTAGTACTTACACCGTTCGGGTTCTTGGAAAAGGAGCTTCGCATATTCGCCCGTACATATCGGGGAATCTTATTTAACCACAGAAATCCATCGATTTCCAGTGTTTTCTGTGGTTAGTAGCATATCTGATAAAGGACTGTTGTGTTCCATTCACTTTTTTAAGTTTGCAGGATTTCTAAGAAGTAGCTATTTTAGTTCTGGACAAATTGAACTGCAAAACAAGTTAATAACTTTGTAAAGGAGATTTTATTTTTTATCGCTCTATGGGGAAAAAAAAGAAAGTTTTATTTTCCCATGCTACGTGTTTCAAGATTTGCGGATATTATTTCGTACACTCTTTACTGGTATAAGTATGTCAAAAAAGCCAAAAACTAAAAAATATTCTTCCTTTTTTTTTGACGCTTACGCCTGTAAAGTGTTCTTTTCAGTTCAGGGATTTATTCGGCAAAAAAGCCAACTTTCAGTCAAAATGCTCTTCGCTGTAAGAAAAAGTAGCATAAACTAACAAATTTAATGCTTGGAACAGTTTTTTGACTGATGATTTAAATTTCTATAATCAATTATTACATAAAATAAGTTACTAAAAGTGTTCTTTTTGTGTGTGCGAAGGGCGGCGAGCTAATTAAACTAATTTGGGACTCTAGACATTTACTTCTTACTAACCCCCTCCTCTTCCTCTCCCAAAATAACGCAAAAAACTAAATAAAAGCAATTAAAGCAAAAAGTAAAAAAAATTTATTAGTAAATATTTAATATACAACAATAAATTTTAGTTTTTCTAGAAAAATTTACAACCATACAAAAATCAATATATCTTTGTTTATTCGTTTATTATGTACATTTATATAACAGGAAAATCAACCGAATCCTTTGACTTTACACATTTGTCTCATTTGTCTGTGCAATGATTTTGCCCTGGGGGAGGGGGCACTAATAGGTTGGTTGGTTGGTTGATTTGGGTTTATTGAGCAAAATCTTCTTGGGACATACAAGCCAAACAAGTTTTATAAATTACCGCACATTAGAACAAACAAAACAGACTTTAAGTAAAAATAACTTGGGTAACAAACATCGCAAGATATATCCAAAATTAAGGTATAAATACAAGGTTAACCCCTTAACGTGCATGCTCGAGTTAACTCGAGTGCGCTAAACTGGCTAAACTGTGCACACTCGAGATAATTCGAGCGGCGTTGTACTTTATGTTGATATATTTTTTCACACTCGAATGCAATCAGGAATTGAAAACAACGATGTGGAAGAAAAAAAAACAATCACTACATGTGCAATAGTTGCAATGTTGGGCTATGTGCTGCATCTTGTTTCGAAATATATCACCCAAAAGAAAATTTTGATTCATTTTATAAATACTAGTATAGGTATTATATTTCAAAAGTATAAATAAGTATTTTTACTGATAATAATGTTTATTCTGAAATGGGAATTTGAAAAGAAAGATAAAAAATGTCTATGTGCGTGTAATATTACAATATTCGACTATTTTCTGCAATGCTATCAAAATTCAAAATTGCAATAAAAATTTTGATTATTTTTGTATTTTGTAATTTTTATATGTATTTTTGTAAGACAACGTACTGTTTGTCTAATCTGACAATCTTGTTAGTCTCTGTTCTAATTGTGTTTTTTACATTAAAAAGATTTTTTTTGCCGGCCTTTTATAAAAAAAAACTGTGTATTAAAGGGTTAAGTAAAAAATATTTAAAGATAGATTAGTAATGTATGATTAAAAACAATGTATGTAAATTTTAAAAAACTGACTACTGAAACATTAAAAAAAAATTAAATTAAAATTAACATAAGATAAAAATCATAAAATTCAAATTTCCTAGTAAGAACTGACGATTGTAAAATTTTAAAAAAAGTAAAATCAAAATTAACATAAGATAAAAACCTAAAATTCATATTTCCTAGTAAAATCCAGTACAGTGAAGAAAGGGAAACAAACCTCAATGCGGCGTTTCCCCGATGATTGTGCCGAGATTCGGCGGCGGATTTTTAAAGAATTTTATGTACATTGATTTTTATGTATATTGACAGTATAAGGTGTCTTGCAATACGCACACTGTGGAGGTACTAATTGGCAGAAAAAATGGTTAATATGTTTTAAGACCTAGTGTGTCTTAATTAACATCTGGTTGACAAAATTTCATGTCGAAACAGTACGAAAAAGAAGAAAAAAATCATCCGGACACAGTTTGATAAAAAGAAGAAAAAACAATGTGGGAGCTTAAACAATAAGATCCGTTCCCTAAACGGATGGAAGATGTATCAATCTAAACAAGCATAAAATGCGCCTACGTGTGGGCGAGTAAGTGTGTGCACTCACGAAAACGCAAACATTGTCTTTAAAATGTATGGATTAGCCCGTCTCGAAACGGAAATAACGGTTTTGAAGAAAGAAGAACCTTTAAAAAGTGGCGGGGTTATAAATAGCGAGTGGCTGGCAAAAGGGATGATTCGTAAATTGCGGAAACGATTTACAACCCAAGCAACTCGTGGCCAAGGCCGACCTTGCTTGCCTCGTCATCGGAGGGTGACCTGGCGATCCTGTTTACTACGCGCTGGTGTCTTTTTCTTTTCTTTTTTTCGCAGCATCGAGTCTTATTCTTGCTTCCCATCGAGGGCATGGACCTCTCTCTCTCTTTCTTGCAGGTATCGGGTCAACGGGGAATTTGCCGGCCAGGCAACAACAAAAAGGGTCACAGCCGGTCGGAGCCGAATTTTGATAGTAGAGCTTGCACCCCTCTCTCCAGTGGCCAAATTTCGGCACTAAGCGTTGCACGGCCACGAGAATAAGGGAGGTGGATGGGTGGTCAGATGGGGCAATTACCAAACTCCACAGACACACTGCCGTAACGACGGAGCGGAAAAAAGCGGAGCAAGTTAATTCTTGCGTGGTCACTGATGAACAGGGAAAGAAGGACCTTGAATCTCGGTCTTTAAAACATGCAAATTTTAACTGTCTATACTAATATTGTTGCGTAGACGTGTGAGGAGGGCGAAATATACAGGCTTATGTATTCAAAGACGTTTATTAGTAATCTGCTACACAATTGACCTGCATTCAACTTGATGGAAACGTCTTATACGTAAGTTAAGAATTTTCAAGAAATATTGAAATTAAGTAAGATTATCATAAAGAAGAACTATCTCGATTTTCTTTAAAGAATGACAGCATAAATTAGAACGAAAGTAAAATCGGAATTACCAACTTGTATTGAACGACGACCTGTCAATCAGCAGTTCCTTGATTTAGTCATTCGGCTATACCATTGTTTGCGGTTACAAATGTGGCAATATTATATAGAAGTGTAATGTAGGGGATAATCTTTTGAACTACCAAATAGATTCTAAAAATTATTTTACTAATAGAAAGCTACATTCTCCCTGAGTACTATAAGCTCTATTTTATTTAGATAAAAATAAGTTTTCAGTTCAAAATCTCAATATATGTAATTCAAGTCGGAAGAAAAAGCACATCTCGGATGCTTTTTCGGTGTACGCTAACCAAATGGATTGATGCATATGGAAATGTACTATAAAAATATCCTCAATAAGCATAAAAATAGTCATCTGGATAATATACCTAGTTTATTCAGCTAGGTGAAAGCACAACTTTGAGCTCAAGGTGGACCCTTGAAATTTAAAAGAAGAAAAATTCTCAGCTTCTGAATGATATACCTGTATGTGAACGAACAATAGAAACACAAGTGAACTGTTTGTAAATTGTGATTCTTAATTGCAAAAAACTTCTATTTTTCATTTTTATTATACGACTTAATTACCTCGTGCTTGAATTTTTGCAGGGTGCAATTTAATATGTTTAGTTGGATTACAAAGCTAAGTCATAGGCTACTTTTTCTGCCTCCGACATCGACAGTTTGAAGGTTAATACGATACTTTAAAAATTGGTTATAAAAAATGGAATTTTTAACGAGAATTTTTAATATAAAATTTAATACGAATAAATAATTTTCTAGGGAGGATTATCATATAGAGCAATTTGTCGCAACGTCACGAACTACTATAATGCCCTTCCCATTCATTTTCAGGTTTACAACAGCCAATAGACAAACAATAAATTGCCTTTCCGTTTGAAACTAAAGCCAGAATTGTCATAAATTGAGATTTGCTCTACTGTGTGAAATTGCCTTATTAAATTTTTCTAATCAGTGCAAAATTAGAATCGCCTCGGTTACAGTTAATAATTTAACATCAATTCGATAATTTACTCAATGATTCCGAGAAATAATTACAGACGATATGAGAGCCATAATCTATGGTATAAATATACTTCATCAATGATATTTTATTTTAATCAAAGAGATGCACCTTTCTCATCTTTGTATTTTACTTTTCTGAAATCCATAACGCAGTTACTATTGTAAAATCCGATAATACTTCCATTCAATCATGCATTAGGATTTTGAGCATTGACCAAGCAAATAACCTTTAATTGATGGAAAATTTGCATTCGAATACCAGTATGGATGTTTGAGGATTTTTCAACTATTAAATAGCATAGAAAAGTAAATAGCTTTAAGATCATACTTTTTCATCTTGATAAATTTAATGATTTACTAATTTCATTTGAAATACCAATAGATTAAACTACTCATAACATTACTCATACATCAGATTACTCATAATATTTTGCACAAATTAAAATCTGATGGAATCTTTCGTCGTGAACAATTTTTTCGTGAAAAATTTTCGTGTTGTGAAAATTGTATAACCACTATAACAGCAGATAAACGCACTAGTATTAACATCATTAACACTTGATGTTGCTTTTAAAATAGCTTAATCCTCTAATTTTAGTGTCACAATAGCACACTAAATTTTGGAAATTATTCTGTTAAAACGTATTTTAAACAGTCTCGAATTTAAAAGCATTTCTCAGAACATTAGAATACATTCAAGAATTATTTCAAACATGCACAAAATTCTTAAAAATTTTAACACATAAAAAAAATTTATGGAAAAATGTTTTTCTATAAACAAAAATTTATGTAATTTTTGTAAATATTGTAAATTTGTATAAATTTATCATTACATAAACAATTTTAAGCCTTCAATGTTAATTTTAGCGTCATCATATTTTCTAAAAAATTAATTAATTGAAAGTTTACTTTCTCAGCAATTATCCAATCATATGATAATAGAAACTTCGACTCGAAAATTAAACTTAATATAAGTATTTAAAGAATTTTAAGCCATATATGTTAAAACTACCAAATTTAAGAATCTTCACTTTTTCTAAAAAATAATTAATTCTAAGTTTGCTTTCTCAACAATAATCCAATCACACGACAAATGAAACTTTAACGCGAAAACTAAACTTAATATAAGTATTTGATAAACAAGGAAATCGTGTTCATTGAAATTTTGTAGAATATCACAGCAGTTTTTTAAATCTCCATATATAAATGACATCAATTCTTAGGTATGTTCTTCACATAAATCTTCACCTTAATACCAGAAATTAATATAAATGTCACTTTTTATGCCTTTATCGTTGACAAAAATGCGAACTTTATAAATAATTATTACTACAAAATTATCATGCTTCAAATCTATCAGAAAGTATATGATGGATTTTCCTTTCTATATCTTCTCTTTCTCTGATTAATTGATTGATTGATATATATATATATATATATATATATATATATATATATATATATATATCAGTGGCTTGCGGTCCATATGTGCAGGGTGTGCACTGCACAACCTGGCAAAATTATGAAGGAAAATAATTTTCTGCACCTATGTCTACCTATCTTTATATGGTATATAATGAATATTATTTATAATATATTCAAATATTATATTTATTTGCTTGCTTGTATTCCCGCAGTGCATGCGGTACTAAATGCTGCACCACGTAGCACGCAAACGAACATAGGAAGTTCTGATGTGTACGCACTGCGCACTAAATTGAAAATCACGCTTTATATGTATGGGCTACTGGAGAAGAACAGCATACTATGGCACTGAGGCAAGTGCAGGTATTTTTCCTGTACTTGGCATTCAGAATCATCCGAAGGTACGGTTTATAAAGCGTTGTATTAGAGAGGGGACTTTTTTTTTTTTAACTGATTAATCGGTCATACGATTTTGCAGACGGTTAATGTTTAAATTTATATATTGTCAGATTTTGTTTTCATGGAAATATAAAAGAAGTATTTCATCAATATAAAGTGAAATGTTTTAGTGTGGTAAATTAATTTCGGTGATGTATTCTATTTATTGAAATAATTAGCTGAAAAACAATTTTGTTTTGTTTTAAAAAAACGAATTTTAATAGAAAAGTCCAAATTTTACCATTCATTGTGTCTTACAAACAGTATATAAGTTATATTATGTAACACCATATCCCTGGTTTTGTTTTTAAAAACTGTCAAGATGTTTTTCGCAGACTATATTATTTTCAAATGTTAAAAACAATTAATAAATATAATTTAATCCACTGACCGAACAAGAAACAGTTCACTCTATTGTGACAGCGTGCAGTGAAATCCTCTGCACATGGAATAGAAGTTCGGTTTGTCGGCACCGAAGCGGCGGGCGTAATGTGGTGCTACATTTGCTGAACATATGTTTTTCGTAGAAGCCCGAAGCGTTGCTTTTTCGACGCCAATATGACACCATACAACAAAAGACATGATTTTTGCTTCAGTGCTAGTAGAATTCTCATAAGTTTAGCTGTTTTTATAGTTATAACTCGACTACTCCTAGGTAAATATTTTATTTATTGTAATCTTTAAATTTATATTTATAATAAATAACCCTTTTCAGAATGGAGAACTCAGATGTATCAATAATTAAAGATTTATTAGAAAATCCATGTTCTTTGCACACCTTGCATGAAAATCTACCACACGCCACTGATATATATATATATATATATATATATATATATATATATATATATATATATATATATATATATAGAGAGAGAGAGAGAGAGAGAGATTCACCTCTATTTGCAGCATATCAAAACGTTCTTGAAAAAGAGAGTAATATATTGCTAAAATAAAAGTATCCCACAATGATGAACTTTCTTTAAACTACATAAAATAAAATAACAAAAGTATCGCATGAACTTTCGGAATGGCCTACAAATCTTTCAAAAAATCCAGTTAATGGAAGATTAACTATTTTATCTCTACAAGTAAATCTCGAATATTTGCCTCAAAAATTCTCCAGATCCTTCTTAACGTTCTAGGTTGTAGGTGACGGAGTAACACACTGTAGACGAGGCGTAAAAACTAGTTTTGTTTCTCGAATGTTTCGAAAATTCTTGGAAAATTAACCCGGGAGAAAGCCTTTTTGTCTCTACTTCCTTAGCCGGTGATTTTCACTGCCGAGCCGACAAACCATGTCGTGGGAATGCCAAAATCTCGGCCGAAGCCAGCGAAAACAAGTGACAGCGGATTAAGGGCAAGGAATACCTTTCTGATTCTTGGTGATTGGCATTTCCGAGGATAATCACCTATTATACACAGTCTGAAAAATCCATTCATTCTTTCGGTACACTGTTTTGTTCTCAACCGGTAAACTAAGCTAGCAAATAAGTTACAGATTCATTATACCAAGCGGATGCTCACGACAGAGTTCGAAAAAGAACTTTGCTGAAATGTATGTTACTGGCACGGTGGGTTTTTTTTACTAATGTTAATAAAGGTTGTTTTTAATTGCATTTTTCCATGGATTAACCCATATTGTACCACACCAACTAAATATTTTTGAGAATTTTTAAAACTTTATCCATAACATTAATATGGTGTAACTAAGCCTATAAAACCAAAATTTTAAAAATAAATTTTAATTTTTTAAGTAATTAGCTGTCCTATAATTAGGCCAATGGTCCAATACACTACTAAAATTTAACAAATATCACTTACATTGCATTAGGCTGATTCATAGGTGAAATTTGGGAAAACATTCAAAGGAAAGTTCAACATTGCATTTTAAGCACACTGTTGTTGCTTTTCTTTTGCATTTCTTGAACTGGCATTTTTGGTAAGGGGTAATAGAAAAAGGATATACGTTGTAGGATGCTAATACCCAAAATTTATATCCAAATTTTACAGGTTTATTTTCATGAACATCTTGCAACTGTGCCTTCCAAAATATTTTACCATTCTTTCATCTATGGTGAGATATTCAGAAAATATACCAAATTGCTTCAAGGTTATGCTGATTATGTCATAAAAAGGTCGAATTTTATAATAACGATCTTGTGGATCAATTGAAGAATCATCGTTAAAATGGATAAAGTGTTTGGTGTCCTAATCTGGACCTAGCGTTACCCACTAATGTAGTGCCAATGTCTGGAACATTACAAGTAACCTCCACTATGTTTGAAAAAAAAATAAATATAAAATTAAAGATTAAAAAATGACAATTTTTAAGGGGTTGCTAAAAATAAATTTTATAATACAATTTATTTTGATTTCTCAATTTTTTTTTGTTACTATGATAAAGTGTGTCTATTTTAAAGGCCTTAAAATAAAATCCACTCAGAAAATATTTATAACTTTATTATTAAATGGAATTCTATTTGCTGTCCTGTTTATAGGACAGCGGTCCAATATGGGTTAACCCTCTGACTGCTAAATTTGTAAACCGAAATGTCTTTAAAAATGACGTATTTTTTGTTGCATATTTTAAGTATATATATAAATTGGGGAATTGAAATACTCTTTTTCTAGAAAATATTTTTTATATTGACTTTTATCATGAGAAACTAAGCTCTCAGAAAAACTAATTTCAGATGTTATTACAAAAAATTTATTTTTTAATAAATTTCAATTGAATTACAGTTAATTTCTATTTATAACATACCACCTATAATTCTATTATATAATATAACTATAGTTCTAGTCTTATAATTCTATTTATTATATAATTAAATGTTTAATAATGTATATAATTTATTTCAATGGTTAAACGGTGAAAAGGCGGGATGTGTTCCTTAATAAAGGAAGAAAAACCCATGCCCGCGAAAATTGTAGTTTAGCCCCAGAATGTAAATTAATGTAAAACATCCGTAGATAGTAGGATATCACCCATAGAGAAAATCACTGAGCTAAAGGAATCCAATACGGCCAGTACCCAGCTACTTTAAGAACGGGTGTGCTACATGGATTTGGAGAATAGAAATCAAAGTAATGACGGACAATACTTTTACAATCAAAAGTGACGATAATAGAGAAGACATTCTAACAAATTAGCCACAGAATGTAAATCAATGTACAACATCCACGATAGTAACATATCACCCACAGGGAAAATCATTGAGCTAAATGAATCCAATACGGCCAGTACCCAGTTACTTTAAGAATGGGTGTGCTACATGGATTTGGAGAATAGAAATCAAAGTAATGACAGGCAATACTTTTACAATCAAAAGTGATGATAACACAATTACCACAGAAGTAATTCTAACAATTTAACCACAGAATGTAAATCAATGTAAAACATCCGTCGATAGTAACATATCACCCATGGAGAAAATTACTGAACTAAAGGAATCCAATACGGCCAGTAACCTTCTACATTAAAAATGGATGTGCTACACGGATTTGGAGAATAGAAATCAAAGTAATGACAGGCTTTTACAATCAAAAGGGACGTTGATACAGTTATCACAGAAGAAATTCTAACTATTTAGCCACAGAATGTAGATCAATGTAAAACATCCATTTACGGATGAATATCACCCGTAGAGAAAAATTCATTGAGCTAAAGGAATTCAATATGGCCAGTACCCAGGTACTTTAAGAATGAGTGTGTTACATGGAATTGAAGAATAGAAATCAAAGTAATTACAGACAATACTTTTACAATCAAAAGTGACGATAATACAATTACGATAATACAATACAAAAGTGACGATAATACAGAAGACATTCTAACAGTTTAGTCACAAAATGTAAATCAATGTAAAACATTCATCATAGTAGCATATCACCCACAAAGAAAATCATTGAGCTAAAGGAATCCAATACGGCCAATACCCAACTACTTTAAGAATGGATGTGCTACATGGATTTGGATAATAGAAATCAAAGTAATGACAGACAATACTTTTGCAATCGAAAGTGACGATAATACAGTTATCACAGAAGGCATTCTAACAATTTAGTCACAGATTGTAAAGGAATCTAAATCATCCATCGATAGTAGCATATCAGCCATAGAGAAAATCATTGAGCTAAAGGAATCCAATACGGCTAGTACCCAGCGACTTTAAAAATGGATATACTACATGTATTTGGAGAATAGAAGTAATGACGGACAATACTTTTACAATCACAAGTGTCGATAGTATAATTACCACAGAAGGCATTTTAAAAATTTAGCGAATGTAAACCAATGTAAAACATCCATCATAGTAGCATATCACCCACAAAGAAAATCATTGAGCTAAAGGAATCCATCACGGCTAGTAACCAGCTACTTTAAGATTGGGTGTGCTACATGTATTTGGAGAATAGAAATCAAATTAATGACTGACAATACTTTTACAATCGAAAGTGACGATAATACAATTACTATAGAAGACATTCTAACAATTAAGCAGCAGAATCAATCTCTTTCAACGACATGATTGTTTGGAAAAGAAAAGGGCCTAAAGGAATATGACCCTAAAGGGAAAAACCTTTTGAATACAGAACTTTTGAAAGGCGTTTCGTTTGTATTCACTCAGCATCAGAGGACATGTCTGCACGGAAAGATCTGACGATAGCAAAGCGAGATTCGCATCAATAGTTGACAGTTTTACTTAGAGAAATAGCATGCATTTTTAATTATTGTCCCACTTTCACTCAACGTAATAGATATTAAGATCTTAATCAAAAATATGATGAGTAGCCTAGGAAGTAACATTATGGCTACAAACATGGAAAGTGTGACGGAGTGGAGAGTTACGATAAAAAGGTGTGAAGAAACATGCCATCTTTCTTCTTGAAAATATTTACCCGTCTGGAAACAAGATTTGGGGCTTATAAATGCAAAGTAATGCAAAAGTAACGAAAACTCCCGGCTCTGCAGTAATCAAGATGATATGTATAAAAGTGAAGCAAACAATATTGATTGCGAAGGTAATAAAAATATGTTTAAATTTAGTAAAGAAAATATGCAATGTATTTTTTTTTTTTATAAATACAGAAAAATATTGTAAAATTTATTTAAACAAATATGGATGTACTTGCAATCCATTATAACTCAAATCAAGTGTTTTTACTACTTCCACAGGGCTTTGCTTTCAGAATTTGGTGGATAATGCATATAAGCAAATATAGTCGAAAACACCCGCAAATCCTTCATATAAGATAAAGTTTTCTATACGTACCTACCTACACATACTTTTATACTCGTGCTTTTAGTTATACACTTATCTCTAAAACGCTATCATGTTCTTGTCAAACATTATTTCTTTCGTCATACCTGCAGGAAAACTTTTATTTAAATTCAAAGAAATAAAAGGCAAGTAGTACATACGTTTTCATTAAAAAGAATGATTTATTGCTAAAGGATTACAGATATTTTCAGCTTTTAACAGCTTATTATAGTTACGAAATGTATAAAGATAGCGTTCAAACGCTGCCCTTATACTTTTTGTCACTTATCCCCTATATAATAATAGCCTAAGTTATCTGTCCGTCTGTAATCGAATTTATGAAGCGGTTGGACCTGGAATGAATACAGGTATCCATATTGGATTCTTGATGAGTTAAGGTTAGCAAAATTCAAAACGAGTAAAGTTTATCTCTCCTAAACTATCGATCCGATTTCAAAATAAATGGGTATAAATATGCTTCCTATTACAGCAAAAAATACTGTCATCTTTAAAACGTTCGAAACCCACCCCTTCCCCCCTTTTCGAGCATTTAATACCATTATTTCAAGCCCTATTTTCCCCGGTTGAGAACAGGGGTTTAAATTTATCAATTTATCACATAATAAATAGGTAAAAATAACATTTTATTCTAGTATTATGATGTCATTTCTTTAACCATCTCGTTTAATCATTTCTTATTTTAAATTATTTAAATATCGTCTGAATTACTTTCACATGTTTTATCACTGAACTTAGATATTACGTAAATAATTTTCTTTTATATTTGGCTTAAATAATAGATCAGGTACGTATGTGATAATTTTAAATTTAATCATCGATTATTTTTCATTGCAATAAAAATTTAATCACCGGTATTAGCAAGTATTACACCTTGGATTACCGGTGATACTTTATCACCGGTATTACCAGTTTTGGTTTTGAGGTTTCGTTTGGAGCGCTACGGTCTACTTTTTGCAACACGAGGGCCAACGAGACTGGGACCTACTGTTAAAGCCGATTCCGAACGGCTACGAACATCCATGACATAGTGGGATAGAACTCCGGTTCCGAAGGCCAGCACACTATCCATTCGGCCATCGTTCAGCCTTTGGTTTTGAAAAAAAAAACCCACTATGAGGCTACGCTTTTCCAATAATTTGTCAAGTGGCCATGGTTACTTTACAATTCTGGAAAATTAAAAATTTTACTGATCCCGTCATATGACTGGCTAAATGCTAGTTCTGAACTATTCGTATTTTTTTACCATTATGCAAGTGGCAGTCTAGTTGAAGTAGTATGATTACACCTCTCGTCTACCAAGATAGTGTGTTGGTTTGGTATGGATTGGACATCTACATTCTTGCTACACGAGGTTCAATGTGTACCGGAACCTAACTGCTTAAGCCGAGTCAGAACGGATACTAACATCTATACCAATAGTGAGAATCGAACCCACAAACTTCGGTATCAAAGAGCAGCACCATACCCATTCGTCAAAGCTGCATATCATAACTTTTAAGAAGCTATAAAATCGTTAAATAAATTTTACTGAAAATAGTGGTTTTTCTTTAAACTTGTGCGCACTGTAAATAGAAAAAACTCTTGCTCATAATTTATTTCAAAAGTTTCACAGTAAATACATTATGGACCAATTACATAAACTCTACCCACGTTTTCCGTTTTTTTTTTTTATTATACTTAATATTTATAATATTACAGAAAATAGAAAACAGAATTTTTAAACATTATATATTTTTTTTAAAAATTCAATCGCCTGGTGAAATATTTCTAATTTTTTTAAAAATTTAAATAGGTGTAATAACATTAATTATTAGGCATACCTACTAATTATTTTTTTACAAAAACACAAAAATTATTAATGAAATATACTTTGTGTTGTTGCAAGTCTGCACACAGGGTGTCAGAAAATTTAAAAAAAATTTAAACATGCTCTCCTCTTCTTTTTATATAAAAAGTTTTTTTTTTAGAAACAAAGTAAATTCAAGCAAAACTAAAGCCGTACGATGGCCGATCGGTTAGGGTGCTGGCTTTTGGTACCGGAGTTCGTGGGTTCGAATCCCACTGTAGTATGGATGTTCGTAGCCATTCCGAATCGACTTTAAGCTGTAGGTCCCGGTATCATTAGCCCTCGTGTGCAAAACAGTAGACCGTAACGCTCCAAACCAAACCAAGCAAAACTAAATAAAAGTAAAGAGCAAATGATGGAAATTCCGTGTATTTACGATAATCAGGAAAGATATGATAAAGTGAAAAATAAGAAAATAAATTTTCCTTTTAAAGTTGCTTAAAGATGATTTATCATTTTCCAATCTATTTCTTTAGAAAAAAAACATGATGTATAAAATTATTTTTAAAATCAATCTTTCAGTACTGACAAGTTTTCAGTAATCAAATAAGCGCGCATAGCTGAATCATAATCCATATCTGTCCGCACCATTTCCTTTGCCCAGGATTTACTTTTCAAGCGGAATGAATGATAAAAGTTAAGGGAGCTATATTAGTCTGCCAACAACAACAAAAAAAGGCCTTTGAGAGGAAATTCACGGTTAATAAAGCAACGTCATTTAACACGGTTTCTGCGGGAAATATGTCAGTTTTTGATGTAATATAATGTGCCATTAGTAATCTTTATCCGATTAACCTGGATTATTTGTATACGATATCAATAAAATGATTTTTGAAATGAAGTTTGAGTTTTAATGCATTTGCCATTATTATATGAGCTGTATAGCTTGTTATAACCAATTTTATGAAATAAGTTTTATCAGTACTCTTCAAAATTTTTACACGACAGCAGTAATAGAGTTTGATAAACAATATTGTAAATGATAATCCATAAAAGCTTTAAAATATTTATAGCGTTTAACTATTTCTGCAATATTTTTGAAAATAATATATGATTAATTTCAAAGAAATTTTGATATTTCACATCACACTTTTTTAAGTTTTCAAGTTTGGTTCCATCCATAAAAGCTTTAAAATATTTAGAGCATTTAATTATTTCTACAATAGTTTTCAAAATAATATATAGATGATTGAATTCAAAGAAATTTTGATATTTCAGATATTTTTTTACGTTTTCAAATTTGGTTTGGTTCCATCCATAAAAGCTTTAAAATATTTATAGCGTTTCATTATTTCTACAATAGTTTTTAAAATAATATATAGATGATTAATTTCAAAGAAATTTTGATATTTCATATCATATTTTTTTGTTTTCAAGTTTGGTTTGGTTCTATTCATAAAAGCTTTAAAATATTTATAGCATTTAACTATTTCTACAATGTTTTTGAAATTATATCGATGATTAATTTCAAAGAAATTTTGATATTTCACATCATATTTTTTTACGTTTTCAAGTTTGGTTTGGTTCCATCCATAAAAGCTTTAAAATATTTATAGCGTTTAACTATTTCTACAATATTTTTGAAAATAATATATGGATGATTAATTTCAAAGAAATTTTGATATTTCACATCATATTTTTTTACGTTTTCAAGTTTGGTTCCATCCATAAAAGCTTTAAAATATTTATAGCGTTTCATTATTTCTACAATATTTTTGAAAATATATGAATGATTCATTTCAAAGAAATTTTGATATTTCACATATTTTTTTGCGTTTTTAAGTTTGGTTTGGTTCCATCCATAAAAGTTTTAAAGTATTTATAGCGTTTAACTATTTATACAATATTTTTGAAAATATATGGATGATTAATTTCAAAGAAATTTTGATATTTCACATATTTTTTTTTTTACGTTTTTAAGTTTGGTTTGGTTCCATCCATAAAAGTTTTAAAGTATTTATAGCGTTTAACTATTTCTACAATATTTTTGAGAATAACATACGGATGATTAATTTCAAAGAAATTTTGATATTTCGCATTATATTTTTTTTACGTTTTCAAGTTTGGTTTGGTTTTGAACGCTACTGTCTACTATTTTGCTACAAAATGGCTCATAAAATCGGGATCTACTACTTAAAGCCAACTCTGAACGGCTACGAACATCCATGCTATCACTCATACACCACACAATGTATCATATACGTTGCAAATACGTATCATATACAGTGATACGTGCTTGAAACGTATATGATATACTGTGTACGGGATTCGAAACCGTGAAACTCAGTACCGATGATCAGCGGTTTGCTCATTCAGTCATTGTTCGGTTACATGTTTTCAAGAATGATTTACGCAAAAATGTACAATAAAGAAATTTAAGTCATTTATCAAACTTTTCAATGTAATTACTTACGTTTTCTAACAGTAAAGAAAATTTAGTCAACTCGACTTTCCTGACAGCCAGCTGTGTATCCATAATATATTTTATGTATGCTTTCTAATTTGTCACCAATCGGGTAAAACCAAAGCGGTATACTTTTCTATCGTCATCCAACACGATATGACATTTATGTTTAACCTTTTGCTTGTCCTGTACATCACATAAGATATACACATCTAATGGTCTATACGCTTGTATATCACACGTGATACACAATGAGTTATATTTTAGGCAGAAAATAATTTGGGCGTAACGCAATAATTTTAGTTATATGATTCAGTTAAATGTATGAAATTTAAAACTTTATATCTAATGTACATAATTATTCTTTCATATAGGTACAGACAAAAGGCTAAATTATTCTCAAAACTTATGTTATAATCACCAATTGACATGTGTGTAAAAAGACAAGTCTGTGGAACCAGGAATGCTTCGGGTATTGTCTGGTTTCTGAGTTTTAATTTTTACTCTCAGAGAGTAAATAAAACCGAGAAGAACAAACGAGATACGTAAAAAAGTTTTGTTCCCATGAACTCTCTCTATATATATCCCATAATGATTGTGCCTATGTATATGCAACATCTCCTAAAAGCATCGAAATAACCGAGAGTATGTATCGACAAACTGACTTATTTTAACAATACAGCTAATTATAGAATTATAGATAGTATATTTAGTTAAAGTACATCGCCAGGTTGACGAATATCTACCAAAATTTGATAGATATAAACAGATTGTTATATCTTTGACACATATAGCTCAAAAACTCTAAAAGTGAAATTTCACCAATTTAGCTCTGTTTTCTGTTATGTTCATACATACACGGAAGATAATTTCGAATATACATTTATCAAACCTATAAAGGCATGATTCAGAAACACAAATATTTATTAAAATTTTTAAAAAGGAAATATTAAAAAGTTACATCTTAATATATTTCATGTGCAAGAAGTAAAAAAAGCTTTTAAAATAGGCGTGAGAGTGGGAGTTACAATTACAAATATATATACTTACCGTTGAAATTTCCCAACTTCTTTTACATGATTACCCTTAGAATTTGATTTTGCAAACAATAGTTTTTTTTTACTTATCAGCAAGATTTTAAAAGTTAATTAAACTTTAGAATGTATTCAGTGATATTTACGCTGTTCGAACTGGAAGAAATAATATTCTTAAAATATACATTGAGAATAAGTCATGAAAGCCATTATTATTTCACAGTTTATTGCTATTAATAATTTAATAATCGAGAGCTTATAAATACCAGTCTGCCTTAACCCTAGAAAGTAATCCTGCTTTTATCTGACGCTTTTATTATTGATACATCTGCAAGACAAGTTTAAAAAAATATCTTAAAGATGATACATACTCTTAGATGTATTACTTACATGTATATGCAGTTAAATATTAATGATGTCTTAACCCTAGAAAATAATCTTGTTTTTGTCGTACGTTTTTATTATTGATGCATCTGAAAGACAAGTTTTAAAAAATATCTTAAAGGAAGACAAGTATTATATACCCTTAGATTATTACTAAGATGTATTACTTATATGCAGTTCAATATTAATGATACCTTAACCCTAGAAAATAATCTTGTTTTAATCGTATGTTTTTAATATTGATACATATGCAAGACAATTCTTAAAAAATATCTTAAAGAAAGACAAGTATTATATACCCTTAGATGTATTACTTACATATATATGCAGTTAAATATTAGTGCTGCCTTACCCTAGAAAGTAATTGTTTTATCGCTTGCTTTTATTATTGTTACATCTACAAGACAAGTTAAAAAAACTTTTTTTTAAAGAAAGGCAAATAATACATATTCTTTCCTTAAAAAATATTGTAGATTAAAATCATTTTCAGTTTTTACAAAACATCTGCAAGACGTAAGCGTTTTAGGATTAAGTAATTTTGGAAAACGTAATTCCTAAACGTTTAAAAGCACTGAAACACAGAATGAAAATGTTTCGTTTAAAATGTAAACTATTTACATAAACGACCTTCACCGAAATGATAATGTGTTATGCAAGAAGCTTTGTGCTACTATTACATGTCATATTAGATACGGACTCTTAACATATTTACCACTTCCATTTTTCCCATTTCACCTTGAACGAAATTTCAACCATTTCTTTCCACAATAAAGAACGGAAGAAATTCATTTAATACACTCAGAATCATTTAACAATTGATGGCTTATTCCGAGACTGAAAATTATTTTTTCTATTAAGTTGAGCAAGAGGAAACATTGTAAAATGATTAAATAAACTTAATGCCCATTTTAGTTTAAAAAACATATTGTACTGGACTAGACGAACTTCACTGATTTTTGTCTTACATCATCTTAGAACATAATCTCAAGACTGTATTCTTATGTTGGTGAATTTTGAATTAGTAAAATTTCTGTAATTGTAAAATGATTAAATAAACTTAAAGCCCATTTTAGTTTAAAAAATGATTGTACTGGACCAGACGAACTGCACGGATATTTTGTCTTACATCATTTTAGAACATAATTTCTCCAAGACTCTATTCTTGTGTTAGTGAATTTTGGATTAGTAGAATTTCAGTCCAAACATTGTAAAAAGATTAAATAAACTTAATTCCCATTTTAGTTTAAAAAACAGATTGTACTGGACCAGACGAACTGCATTGATTTTTGTCTTACATCATCTTAGAACATAATTTCTTGAAGACTGCATTCTTGTGTTGATGAATTTTTGATTAGTAGTACTTCAGTTTAATTTCTATGTTAATATTTCTTTATAAAAGCAATCCAGATAGAAAAATATTTTATAAAACTTTTTTAAAGTTTCCGTTGTAATATATAGTAAATCTGAGCAACTTCATTATTTATAATACCATGAAATATTTTAGACAAAATACGTTTCAATTTACACGTTTAAAACACCAGTTTCTAGAGGTAATTTTATAGCTTCCATACATAAAATTTATACACATGTCCAAGAGTACTAAAATATGTTAAATTCAGAAACATGCAAGATATTTTGTGTCCAGTAAAATAATAAGCACATCAGTATTACACGCGAATATTTTTTTCTTTTCATTTACATTAAATCTTGCTTATAAAGCTTATGTAGTGATGCAGCGCAGAACCATCGTCCAAAGAATTGTAATAAGATGACCGCCAGTTTATAAACCCTTTTAAAAATTACCAATAAAAAAAGTGCCCGTCACTTAATTTATTCAAAATGTTCCCCGTTGTGATCCGATAAAACCTTACATAATGTATCGCAGATCATGACCATTCGGAAACGTGAATTGCATAATCGCTATCGGCGAGGCTGTGAAAAAGTGAATAATCGGGCAATTTATAATACACATTCGGTTACATTTATGACAAGAGCCCATTTCTCGTGTGTGTGTGGTATTTATTATTCATTTGTGTGAGGATAGACTATTGAAATAGCTTACATATAGTCTTAAAGAGACTGTGGACGTTACAAAACATGTTTAGAAATTAATTACATTTATGAAACGTTTTACGCATGTACATTGATATTTAACTAAATTCCATTTGAAATTATTTTAAAAACCAGATAATTTGAACAACTGAATTTAAAAAAATTGTTTTAAAATGTTTCTTACGCATTTCCATCCCTTTTTCTACCATTTTAGTCATGAATTAAAAATATCTTTTGAATATTTTTGGATACTATTTTATCGATAGACCAAATAGCTAATTTATAGAAGGTATTTTTTTAGTGGTGTGTTGAATTTTTCATGAAAATTCAACACTAAGACTTCTCTAAATTTGAATTGTATTTTAATAATTTAAATAAAATCGGCATCAGAAAAATATATCTAACTTTAATGTTTTTATAGGAGTTTTCGGTAAACACTGTTAAAAGTTAACAAAAATATTCATAAAAAAATTATTTTTAAAACTATAGTCTTATTTTGAGAAAAACTTTTTAATGTTTTTAATTTACTGATACTTGAATTTATATGTATACTAAGTTTCATGGATGGGTACCGTCTATGTTGTGCTCTTTTAGCTTAGTGTTAACCTATGGGGGAAATATTTCTACCGATGAATAGCTTACATTTAAGTGTGTTATTTTAACACATTGTATGCGGGATACGTACTAGTACGTTTTCTGACGAGTGATACTTAACAGCAGGTCACGCACTAGTACGGGTGAGTGTAACAACATGGTTTATTTGTAGGTACAAAAATAACGGTATATACATGAAAATGAAGCCGAATGTTCTTGTCTACTACATAGATTCTGGAAAAATTTAGACAAATAAAATCTACTTTCTACATTAGTCTATGCAGAACCATAGAACGGGAAGGTTGATTAAAAAAATCCCTTTAGATTTAAAATTAACTTTTTATTTATCCTTGCGAAAATGATATATATATATATATATATATATATATATATATATATATATATATATATATATATATATATATATATATATATATGTATATTTATATATATATATATATATATATATTTGTATTTATATATATATTTGTTTATTTGTCTATTTATATATTTATTTATATATTTCAATATAAAATACGAAAAGTTAGTTAAAAAATTAAATAAGTTTCGATCTATTGAGATTTAACTGAATAACTAAATTTACATACAAAACGCTCGCTCTCGGTACAATTCCGCTGCGAAATATACTCGCACACAATGTGTTAATTAAATTTGACCACTCTAGAGGTTACAGTCTGTCAAAGTACAATTCGTAAAATAAATTGTTCAATTGGATATTTTGAATATGAATCTTTTGACACATTTTATACTTAAATAAAAAACATTTAATAAATATTTTTTCACAAAGAATTTTAATCTTTGCATAATATTTAAACAACAAAGCATTTATTTAGATAGTTATGGGAAACAATACGGTCAAGGTAAAATCTCGTATACTACACAAATTTCTCAATTTTAGAAACCTAGAAACAAATTAATTTCAGCTTAGTATTTTACCGGGTATTATCTATGTCTCTCAAGTGTTTATCACTTTAAAAAAATCTGTAAATGTACAGAAAAAAACAGTGCACGAATTTTACTTTGACTATGTCTAAATAATTTTTTAAGCAACGTAAAAAAATATATTTAATTATAAATTATTCGTGACAAATTTTTATATACTCTTTTTGAAACTCAAATATAGTCATTAAACTGACATAATATTTCTTTGTGTCATGTGGTGTTTGTTTCAAGAAAACATTTAAGGTATCTCTTCCAACAATGTTTTTTCGTAAATTAAACATTAACACTTCACTGTCCGAATTAATTTTTAATTGCATCAATTTATTGCCAACTTTGCAATTTTAATTGAGTTAAACAAGTGATAACAGTAATTTAACCCTTTATATCCTGAATTAATTTACCATCCATATTCTAACTGCATTTTTGCATCATTAGATAAGTTTTAATGGAGAATAATGATAGAAAAAAGAAAATTAATTTTTCTGTATTTTAGTAGTTAATTTTGCTGCTGGTACTATCTAGTACCAACATATATTTTTGGCTCTATGACAGAAAATAAAACATTAAATTAGGAATAAAACAAATGAAATGCTTACCTGCGAAGTATAGAAGTCTCTAAAAGATAATAGTACCAAATAGCTGGTAATTGACCACTAAATTTACTCAATTGAACAAAACGTGTATCAACTCTACCACAAAATGACCTTCGAATGCAGCACGCCAATTAAAAAATCCCTACTCTGCGAATAAAAAGGATTCCTGATTGGTGCTGTCATTTCTTTTCTGCTGTAGGAACTGCATCGTTCATGTCCTTGTGAGTACCGTCAGGAAAAACGGTTTATTAGGAATATATAGGTGTTTGATTGAAGCGGTACTTACAAGTACCGTCAGGATAAAAAGGGTTAAAAATGAAGTAATAAGATGCGACTTTTATATATTATCTTCCAAACAATCTTGTGTAAAATCATCTCAAAATTTTTATAATAATATAACTAGTCTACCTAATGAAATAATTGCAGAACTTCCAGATTATGATTATAATAGCCCGAGTAACTAAGTGGCCGCGAGCCGCCTTGCTTTGCTGACAATAGTTTTTCTACCTTAATTACCCTAATAGGTCTTATTACTTCTCATACCCTGTCCCTCTTGTTATATGTTGTGCTGTAATGTAATGTGTTGTATTTAAAAAAATTATATTTGTGTTTGTATTATTATGGAGCAGGATAGTATACTAACTTTGTATTGATGTTTATTTGACCGTAAGACTCCATCTAGTGTTTCGCACCGTGTATACTAATCACAACTGTCCTTTCCAGGGTATTAATTCTCTCATTGTATAGTTACATGTACTGACCACAGAAATCATCAGCTCTTACCTATTTCCCCTTACCTACCTTTTAATGACCGGCATCTCTAAATTACTCCTTTTCTAAATTTTAAACTTAATTTTTTTACCTTACAATTTTACCTTGCTTACTTTTTACCTTTAGGATCGGGGATACTGCCATCTGGCTAAGGAGCACTATAAATGTCAGTTTATACCGGAGGAAGGTAGAAACACACACTCGACGTTGTATTTGATACAAAAAAAATATGTCGTCGAGTCAGGAACAATGAGTATGATTTTATTGAACCTAGAACACTATTCGGATTTTGTCGAACGTTGTTTCTATTGTAACATCTACAAGACATTTTATTTCAAAGTAATGAAAGTCAAGTAATACATACGATTTCACTGTAAAAAACGTTTTTTTTTGTGCATTGCAGTTTTAGTTTTTTAATTTTATTTTATTTAAGAAATGCCTTTAAGACATAAGGATAGTATTCTAGGGTTGACTGCATCTTCGATCTATCAGAATTCGCACCAGGTATGCAACACCCGAGCCTTTTGTATTCTTCTGAGTGGAAGTTCGAATTTTTTAAATATTTATTTAATGCTTTTGATAACTGAGTTTTATTATATAAATAGTGCTGATGGTTGAACAGACATAATTCAAAATGAGTAATTTATCCAGCGCAAGTTATTCTGCTACAATTTTAGGGAAGTTAAAGCATCGTTAATAAAATCTATTGTAGTTTAGCAGTTGGTCTAAGTTTCTTATCACCCTCATCTTAGCAGTCTACTGTTTTTCTATTTAACTCCTTGACATCCAAGTAATATGGAATATGATGTGTCCGAAAACTACTATTTAGTTCTGGCTCATCTGAACAATTTTGTGCAAGTTAAGAAACAAGTATATTTTGAAATTTGCATTACTATGTAACATTTAATGATGTTAATATATGATGCTATTGTGCAATAATTAAGTAACAGTATAAAATTACGATTTAATATAATGCTGCATGATGTCTGTCAGAAACAGCTACTGACGTCTCGGAGAAGTCAAAATCTACTTTGGCACATGAGATGCCTCCCAGACGTCATTGTATGTATTATTGTACATTGTCAAGGGGCTAAGAAAGTTTTATGTCATAACTTATAAGTGCATTATTACTTATAAAGGCAACATACTTATATTAAATCGGTTAAATAAGTAAAATAAATTTTGAATGTGATATCAAATATAGCCTTACGTATTAAAAACATACAACCAGTTTTAAAGCTTTGTATTTTTAGTTAATTATTCTCAGTTATTAATCTTAAAATGATTTTCTTATCGATACTTATATTAACTAACATAAGAGAAAATACCCGAAATTATTTTAATAAACTTTATTGCTTTTAACAATATCAAATTTTAGTGATGAGGTTATTTACTGATACAATTTATTTACTTATAAAGAAAGAAAATATATAAAATTTGCACCCCTGTGCAAAAGATCCTTTATGTTACATACTTTAGGATCAACGATCCTAAGTAAATAATTTTCTTTTTAATCTGTGAGTTTATTTAATGTTAGTTGATCGCAAAATATTATGAAATAAGAATATGTATTTATATAAGAACAAGAAATCGTAAACTGTCAACTAAATATTTTTTATTTTTTGAACAAGTCTGATTTACACTTAACTAAAATTACTCGATTCTTTTAAGTTAATGTTTACCATAGCAGGTTTTGTCTCATGAATATTTTTAAAAATTTTCATTCAAAAATTAACTTTCTATTTGCAAGCAATTACTTTCTCGTTTATCTCGTAATGTTGTATAGCTTGTCCAATATACGATTCAATATTCTATACATCAAAATGAGATATATTAGAGCTTAATAAATTCCTACGTTAAGAAGCTCTATACATCTGAAGGTTTTACATACCGGTATATCTGACACTATTATTCATTTAATAGAAAAATAATTTTGGATAATTAAGGTGGCATAGTACCTTTCGTGCTGAAAAGTCTTAAAAACAGGCTATTTTTGATTCGATGTAAAATGTTCTGCTCTGTTTAGGATAAAATTTTCCTAGATCATTAATGAAGGTTTGAATTTAATAAAAATTATTTAGTTCTGTTACATGAAGCAAGACATTACACTAAAATATATACACCAAGTGAAAAAAAAATAAAATTCCGCTTACCCACAAAATAACTTGAAATTTATAAATTAGAAGGCTAATGTTTTACATCAAACAGAAGTTAATTATTTTTATTCTATGAACCTCAATTATAGTAATACGAGCAATGTATTTTATTTAATAGCGGCATAAAATGATCATAGTTCTTTATTTATTTTCAATTTCTTAAAAGAATTTTTAAATTTAGTTTCTACTTTCAAAATGTTAGATAAATCTAAAGTGTGGCTCACAGAATAAAATAAACGTTTTTCTTCTACTGGAAACAAAAATTTAGTTTCTAATATATGTATTACAAAAGTTATCTTGGCAGCGAATTTTTATTTTTTATTTGGTGTTTGTATTTTTATGTTATTATAAAGAATACTACTTTAAATGAAAAGATTAAATAATGCTTGTAAAATTAGTAAAGAACTTGTAAAAGCATCTTTCAAAGTAGAAAAACATTTATTCAATGCTAAATTAAATAAAGTAATACGAGCAATGTATTTTATTTTATAGTAGCATAAAACGATCATAACTATTTTTCTTTTAAATTTCTTAAGAGTTTTTAAATTTAATTTCCACTTTTAAAATGTTAGATAACTCTAAAGTGTGAATCACACAATAAAACATTGATTTCCATTGGACGCAAAAATCTAATTTCTAATATATATATTTCAATAGTTATCTTGCTGGCAGAGAATTTTCAGTTTTTTTTTATTTGGTGTTTGTATTTTTATGTATTATAAAAAATACTACTTGAAATGAAAAGATTAAATAATGCTTAAAGTTAGGGTGTTAGTAAAGAACTTATAAAAAAAATCGTTTATTCAATGTTAAATTAAATAAAGGCTAATGTAATGAAGGTTTTAAGGCTCGATAGGCCCTATGCCACCTTACTTGAAATGAAAAGATTAAATAATGCTTGAAAGTTAGAGTGTTAGTAAAGAACTTGTAAAAAAATCATTTATTCAATGTTAAATTAAATAAAGGCTAATGTAATGAAGATTTTAAGACTCGATAGGTCCTATGCCCCCTTACAGGTAAACGAAGCAAACATGAAATGAAAAGATTAAATAATGCTTTAAAATTAGAGTGCCAATAAAGAATTTGTAAAAGATTCATTCAAAGTAGCAAAACATTTATTCAATGCTAAATTAAATAAATCTAATGTAATGAAGATTTTAACGCTCGATCGGTCTTATGCCCCCTTACAGGCAAACGAAGAACACATCTGTTGCCGATCACAGAAATACCGCTAAAAAAACACAGAGAGGCTAGAAATGTAACAATATAAAATCAACAGTGACCGACAGAAAATTAAACATCAATAGAAGCAACGGTTGCTTTTAAAAGGCGACGTTGCACAGTATTTTATGCATCCATTACAAACGAGCTGCGATAAAGAAATAAAAAAGAAAGGAACAATCGCTTACCTCGGTAATGAAATCCTGCTTAGAGAGAGAGAGAGCTAGAGAACGTCGTAGTAGGGAGGCAAAACACCAGCAGTCTCGGCGACCGTTTCGAACGGAATGTGAACGACCTTATGGACGGACAAGCGAGAAGCAATCCAGCACTCACCTGAGGCGCACTACACGACGTGGTCACAGAATACACACTACTGGCTGCCGATGATGGAAAAAAAGAGGGGGAGAGAGCACAACTAGTTCTGAGTGCGGGTGTGTAGGGATTCGCGTAGGGACAAAAAAAAACAAGTTGCTTTCGTTACGGATCGAAAGATAACACGCAATTAAAAACACAACATCAGGACGTTATCCGTTAGCCAAATGATTCTTCGCCAGCGTGCATGTGTTTGTTTGTTTATTTATTCCCTGCTTCTGTATGCACAAGAGGCTTCATGCGATCGAGTGATTAATCGGGCACATTACGTTTTTAGATATAAATTCCTGCCGTGGTTGTATATAAAGATTATATTTAGCAATCGATACGGAAAATTAAGTATGCAATCTTGATTTAGTATAAAAAGTCAATAACACTTAATAATTATGTCAGATTAGATGGTTTAAAGAAAAAAAAATAACTACAGTTCATTAAATTTAACTTTTGAGTTCTTTCCCCAAATGACTGGGAATGATTTGCTGGAATTTTACCATCTACTGAAACGGCAAGTTCATGGACAAATTAGTCATTTTTGGCTTTCTTCCTGATGGATCAGAAGGTGTAAGTCCAAGTTTATCTTATAGGGGGTAAGGTTAATCCACTGAAAAAAAACGCATGTAGGAATCAATATTGACGTTACACATGGGAAAAACTGGCAAATTAAGGGAAAAGCAGCTTTTTTCACGATTACCTTGTTTATAAATTTAAACGACAGATTAGGTGTTCAACCTTATTTTTGTAAAGTCAATAAAGTTTAATAATTATGTTCGAGAAGAAGGTTTGGAGAAAAAAAATTAACTACATTTCATTAAATTTAACATTTGTGCTTTATTTGGGAATGTGTTGCTGGAATTTTACTATGTACAGAAGCGGCAATGTTAAATTAGTCCTTTTTGATTTTGTTTCAGGTGTACGAGAAGTTGTAAATCAAAGGTTATCCGTTAGGAGGCAGGGTTGACTCACTGGAAAATGAACACATGTAGGAACAAATACTGACAAAACACAACTTTAACCGCATATTTCTTGTTTAAAAATCCAAACGACAAATCACGTATGTAATCTTATTTCAGTATAAAAAATCAATAAAGTTAATAATTAAATTAGGAGGTTTAAAAAAATTGAACTGCAAATCATTAAGTTCGATATCTGATTTGGTCTCTACACTATGGCCAATTGTTCACCACTCCAGTACTGGTCCTGATGGTGGTCTTGGACGATGGTTTAAGGGTTACATCCATACACTGGGCAACTAAATGAACAAAGAGCGTGTATGCGTCCATAGAGTCTACTGCACTCTTTGGTAGAGCATGCTGGCTGTCTTTGATCATTGGAGAAAACCGCTTCCAAAGTCATCCTCCGCCAAGGCCATTTTATCGTTTGCCATCGTCAACCACGATATGCCATACCCCCTCCAGACAGTGGTAATCGCTCGCAGTGGACCATAGAGCGGGGGGAGGTCTTGAGATATTGTCCCTCAGTAATTGCTAAGGATGGGTTGCGGGTAATAGAAGAATTACGGTAGCACCAAGGTCGAGGACTCGTTAATAACATTGGAATTGTTCCGTGAACATTAGAAGTTGTAAATCCAATTTTATCTGTTTGGACAATGGTTCTTAACCCATTGATGTCCAGCTTTCCTTTTTAGGGATAGTTAAAATAAACTTTTAGATTTTTCCTTTTAACGAAGGTAGATGACGGTCCATAAACAGTATCCTAAATTTTTGAGTCTCACTATTGTTTATAATTTTGCTACTTAAATCAACAGTTGACGTTTCAAGTTTTGCATATAATAAATTTACCTTTTTTGCAGATGGATTAACTGAAATATTTCTATTATAAAACTTCAACTTACAGTTCTGGATTTAAATATGATTTCAAATAAATCTGTTATCACGAAGTATTTAGCTAATGAAGTCCATGATATTTCGAATGACATCTACGCACTAGTGAAGACTAGTTGTAATATCCTGAGTGGTTTAAATTTCGTATTTGCTTAAATCATAAGAAAACTTACATTTAAAATTTTTACCAATATATATTTTGAAGAAATGCTCCTGGCTTTTCAGAATCGCGGAATATTTACAATTTTACTTTTTTGTTCCGAAATACAGTCATAAAATAAAACAGGGTACTTTTATAGTTGTTAATATGCTAAAATTTTCATGAACAACAGTTTACATAAGGCAATTATCTTTAACTCTAAAAATATATTTAACTAAAATTATCTAAAATTGTAATGAGATTTTTTAAATTGGCGACTTTTACAGGTAGTCCCAGTATGATATGAAATTGTTATACTCTTCTTACTTTTCCAGCTTTTTCTGCCTTCTTTTCTCTTAATATACTCTTATGATGAAAAACCAAGCTACAAAAAGCACGATATTGAATACAGTAGTAATACTTTAATACCTTTTAATGTTTTAAAATTTTAAAGGAACTCATTCAATGAGTTTACAGAGTATCCGTAAACCACGGGGCATCGATTACTTCAGGCTGTGAGTTAAGTCTTGATAGGAAGACGACCAGAGTCTAAGAAGAGAAGGTTTCTCTCCCTTTTGCGTCCAAGTTACCAGAAAGGGATTAGGGAACGATCAGCTCTATTTCGACGATAAGCAGCAGAAAAAGAACAGGTTTCTACATCTGATATCGGCAGTAGAGGAGCTCCATCCTGGAAATAATTGTATATAGTACCATTTTATACAAGATAACTTTAATAACGAAAATTTAACTGTACTGTTCGTCTTGTGTGATCTCCCTAACCACCTTTGCACTTTAGTCTTCGTGCTAAATACGCTACAAGATCTTGAAATAATCTGCAGGTTGGTTGGTTTGGCACTTTACGGTCTATTTTTCTGCTACAAGAGGGCTAATGATTTCTATTGCTTAAAGCGTATTCCAAATGGCTATGAACATACATGCTACAGTGGGATTCGAATACATGAACTCTGGTACCGAAGATGAATGCCCTAACCATTCGGCCATCCTTCGGCGAACTAATCCTTAATTATTTCTCTAAGTAAAAATATATTATTTGCGGACAAAAACTTTGAATATTTACTAGTTTCTTTTTCATTATATTTAAATCAACTCTGAATTGATCCCTATAGTTCATCAAAGTCCACATAAGCACCCCGGTGACCTCGGGAGACATTGCGGTCTACGCCATAGCCATCCCTGCTATATAAGATTTTCTACAATTGCGATTGGTAATACAGATAGATATCTTTATGCTAAACACGTTGTGAAACTATTACTCTTTTAGAATCACCAGGGAAGCATACGTATCTCAACCCGTTTCCGAACAGCGTCTTGGGGATGCGATGCAGCGATTCCTCTTATCAGCTCAGCTTCGCTTCCACGAGAAGAGCTCCGGTTGATATTGAGAGACCAGCGTCGCGTATGAGTAATCAAATGTCAGTACGCTTTATTTGAATTTGTAAATGCTATATTTAATTACTAGGTGTCTTTGAACGGCAATTGTTTTCACAATAGTTGACTCGTGTAGCATTTACCTGATGTTCCTCAAGGGGTTAAGGAATGCTATGGTAACATTGCCCCCGCTGGGTCCTCGTAACTTAAAAGCAAGGACCAAGCAGAAGACCCTTAAGTTTGACCTGCCACCTCCAAGGTTATCTTTGAAATTCGAGGACAGTGCAACCCCTAGCCTATTTTACGTGCCCAGCAGCCATTAATTAACACGGTGGATCTTAGGCCAGCTCGAGCCTCGAACTCACAACTCTTCGTTTAGGAAATCGACGCTTTTGCCAACATAGTAACCAAGGCTCTGCTATATAAGATTAACCCTCCGAGTGGTACACACCAAGGAAAAAAAGTCTCCAAAAATACGCTAAAGTTTCATTGTGTCAGTGACCAAAGTGTTCTATGATATTTTACTCCACCCTTTGTCGACTAGATTGGAATACGGGAAACCCACCCTCGTTACTGCCCCTTTACTTCCGGTTATAAATAGATATATAAATAGACATTATAGATTGTTAATTTTTAATACACATAAAGCTCGTCAAGTCTCGAAGATCATCCGATAAGAAATAATGGGTTCTAAAAGTACAAATAAAAATATTCTTTAAGAGAATGTTCTCTATCTTTTTTACGAAAGTCATCCAAGCTATTTAAGTGGTGCAATTAGAGATACATCTGTTACCGCAAACGAAATACTTCGAAATAGAGATTTACAAAGCCATGAAAAGCTGTCAGCGTCTTTGTGCCTCAGAGAGTAGGTGTGCAGTTCCTAAACAATCGACCTGACCCTCCTACCTCAAAACTCCATAGGGGAAAACACTGGCCGAAATGTACATTACATCCATTTTAGGAACGTTTTGGAGGTCGAAAATTGTACGTGACAACCGCTTTGAAGACATCATCGGTTTGGCGGAATTGTACGTGCGAACCGCTTGGAGGGTTTAAAGCGAGAAAATTCTGCTCGTTTAGTACCGAAGTTTGTGGGTATAAATCTCACTAGTGGCATGGTTGTTCAAAGCTGCCTGGAATCGTTTTTTAACAGTAGGGAACTGGACGAATACGTCATCTTGTAGAAAAACGCTTAAATCAACTCAATCGGAATAATATGTCACCACATTTTTAGTCAAATTCTTGGCTCTAGTTCTTCCTAGCTGCTTTGAACGCTAAAGAATTAGAATAATGACTTAGCAATCTAATCACGATTGTTTGAAAAAAAAGGACAATCGTAACAATTGCCTACCGCACCTTGGGAGTCACTGGTGACTCCCACTACGAAAACTACTTCAAGCAAGCTTTTATAACTCATTTTATCTGCTGCAAATAATATTTCAGCATATTAATTGCATAATGAAAAGTACTCATCGGCGCTTTGGGCAAACAATCGAAAATGCGTCTGGCAGTCACCATGTTAAAGCCAATTCCGAACGGCTACGAACATCCATGCTACAGTGGTATTCAAACCAATGAACTTTGATGCCGAAGATCAGTGCCATCGTTCAACGATACAAACATATAAGAAAATAATTTCAGACTTCGTTGATATGAATAATTGACTAAATATACAAAGCATCAAAATTGGATGACAATACTATAGAATAGAATTTGTTTAAAATATAATGCTATAAATTAAGTTATAAATGTTATTTCCTTTAGCCAATCTAAGAGTTTTAGACATTGAGCTTATTTCCCTAAAACTGAGTAAATTAAAAACTACAAACTGATAGAGAGGGGAATGATTTTAAACTTAGACTAAACTCAAAACTGTAGTAAAATGCATTAAAATCATGCTCGAATAGTGTTCAAGACTTAATGCAGAAGCTTTTAGATTTAACATCGTCAGCTTATATCAAATTGATCAATCAGCTGAAAAAAATATGCCAACAAAAGACTACAACTTAAAAATTTGAGGCTTCAAAAAACCTTTAAAAGGATACATTGTTTTTAACAACTCCAATATCAACGAATTCGGGTCAGTATAGTAATACTTCAAGCACTCCCTCTTCTATGGAATTTAAATTTCCTACTTATTCTTTCACCATGAAATTAAAATGAAAAAGATTCAAAATTTCTACATTCATAGTAATGGACAGGATATCTTCCTAGCTTTTGATCCATCTATTATATTCAAAGCTTTACATCACTGAATTCTAAATTTCCGATAACTATGCGAATAAAAATTTGAGCAAGAAATTTACATACCTTAATCATCAATTTTTGCGAACAGTAATTCCCTTTTTCCAGCCCGCAAAGTGGATCCGGTACTTCTAACTAATCTGGCATGCAAATTGCTAAAATTAACCCATCTTGGAAGCAATTTTCTTCACTACTTTCTTTCCAGATTTGCGAATTCGGTGCTGCACAAAAAGCAACTAATTTTCCGCACTCGTGAAATATTTATTACCTACCGTACAGTATCGGATATTTAATGGTTTTTGGTTCCATTTTACATTCCAAATTTTACAACATAAAACATGAATTAAGTCGAAGGTAATTTAAAACTGAACTGCAAAAAATTTGCCAAGGATGAGAGGATTTGTTAGAGTCTTTGTATATCCGCTTCAGTTTTAATGTGTATACATACATATTTATTTACAATGTGTGTGTATATAATGAGGTTTTTTACCCATTACAAACTTAAAATCATATATGTCCACGCTGGACATAATACAGTCGTAGGTTATGAAAGAAATTTTCTAAAGTTGGAAATAAAAATGTGAGTTTTTTCAGATAATTCATATTTGATGCTCTCCCAAAACGTTTTTCATTCGCTTATAAAGTGATATAAGCAATAGCTGTAGCTCAGTCGGCAAAGGCAACGCTCTCGTAACTGGAGAGTGGCGGGTTCGGGGGTGGGGCGAGCCGGTCTGAGATCCGCCATGTTCGTTAAAGGTGACTGGGGCACGTAAAATATGTTCGTGATCACAGTATCTTCCAATTTCTCAATCAGTACCTCTGGTGGTTGCAGACCAAGCGTATGGGTCTTCTAATTGGTCCCTGCTTAAAAATTACGAGGATCCATAGCCAGTCTGAGATCCGCCGTGTTCGTTAAAGGTGACCGGGGCATGTAAAATATGTTCGTGGTCACAATGTCCTCCAAGTTCTCTATCAGTACCTCTGGGGGTTGCAGATCAAGCCTATGGGTCTTCTAATTGGTCCCTGCTTTAAAATTATGAGGATCCATAGCCAGTCTGAGATCCGGCGTGTTCGTTAAACGTGACTGGGGCACGTAAAACATGCTCGTGGTCACAATGTCTCCCAAGTTCTCAATCAGTACCTCTGGGGGTTGCAGATCAAGCCTATGGGTCTTCTAATTGGTGCCTGCTTTAAAATTACAAGGATCCATAGCCAGTCTGAGATCCGCCGTGTTCGTAAAACGTGACTGGGGCACGTATAACCTGCTCGTGGTCACAATGTCCTCCAAGTTCTCAATCAGTACCTCTGGGGGTTGTAGACCAAGCCTGTGGGTCTTCTAATTGATCCCTGCTTTAAAATTACGAGGATCCATAGCCAGTCTGAGATCCGCCGTGTTCGTTAAACGTGACTGAGGCAAGTAAAATATGTTCGTGGTCACAATGTCCTCCAAGTTCTCAACTAATACCTCTGAGGCTGGTAGGCCAAACCTATGGGTCTTCTGCTTGGCCCCTGCTTCAAAATTTCGAGAATCCACTTAAGCAAGAAGTCATACTTTCATCCTTGAGGTGTTAGTTAAAACGAAAGGCACACCCCTTTGCCTTAATACAATCGTGCTTGCTTTGACCAACTTTGACCAAGTGGCACAAGACAATAACGACAAGTGAAGTAAGGGCGGAAGGAAACAGGTAATCAGAATGTGGGATTAATCCCGAAGGGAAAGAAGTGAAACAAAGTTACTTAAAGGAGTTTATATCAGATTAGTTGAGTAAAGCAGAATTTATTTCTGGTGCTCTCGAAGTTGCCAAAGGTTACCACACTTAAAGGAGAAACAAAGATATATCTGCAAAGGTTTTAATTTTAGGGATAGAACTACCAGAAATTTATTTTAGTATATAATCCTAATTAAGTTGGTTAGTTTGGGTTTAAATATAACTCCTAAAGGACTGTATAACAGCTAAAAGTTGATTTGTGTAGTTATTGTCTCTGTAGGCTAGTAATAAACAAACAATAAAGGAATATTTTGACTTAATATTTACAGAATTTTTTAACAGAATGTTTGAATCTGATTACTTTTACTGATGCTATCAGCTTCGAACCCTATGCATCAGTGTTGGCACAATTTAAATTAAATGGAGTAAATTGTTAATTAAACAATGGTTTAATCCCAATGGATATTTTCTCCAAAAAACCAATTTTGTTTTATTTTGTTTTAATTTTTCCCTTAAAGACAATCAAACTTTAATGTTTTATATCTTAAAAAATTCAGGATGTAGTGCCCATATTTTGAACTTACTTGAAAACTATTTAAGTTATCCAAATGCCAAAGAACAAATTTTGAATGTGATCAAGTATTTCAGAAAAAGATATTCAGCAAAAAAATCTGCATCCAGTATGCAGATGAATATAACATATATTTCAGACAAAATGCAAATACACTCAAATTAATCATGCTCAGGAAAATGAGGTGAAATTTATTTACTGATACAATAGAAAGTTGTCTTAAAGCATGGCCAATGCTTATGAATGTATGTGAAAATAATGAAGAAAGAATTGATAAAAATATTCAAAATTTAGTATAAAATATTCCATTAAAATTGCTGACATACTTTCTGCATGCACTTTATTTGCTAATAAATATAGCAGGAATAATATGTGTGAGCGGCTTGCGAGTACATAATTAAGAGTATACGTAAATATAAGTTTGTTTATTTTACAAAAACTAATTGAAAGAATCCATCCGAAATGCAATTTCAACATTTACCACATTCTATTCATCCATTCCCATTGTCAGTTTTACATTCTCTAATAAGGAAGAAATTTCGGAATTACAAAATCAATATAAATTGAATAAAATCACGTGATAAGGATTTCAAAGACCTTTCAGAACTTTATAAACTCGTGAATCATGAAGAAACATCGTGACCTTGTTATAAAAAGCCATTGTAGATAATACTGAAAATGTGTTACAGATTTTACGTTTTTATCGTTGGTGATTTCAAATAAAAAGACTTGCGTCACAGGAATCATCACGTCTTATTTCATTTCATGTTCCTATACAACTCATTTCAATTTATTTATTTTCTTTTGCAACCTCAATACGGCACAGTTCTGAAGGAAAGTCTTAAGTAAATTCGTATCAGCAGGTAAATCGGTTGCATTAGGAAGTCTTTCTTCAGATAACTTCAGGGGAAGTAAAGATTGGTTAATTAAATGTTAACTGGATCATTCAGCAACATTTTTTTCAGTTTTATATTCTGTTAAATCGGTGGTTAATAAATAGGTAAGCGTTGATGCTATCTAAACAGCATTTGAGCATCATTAGGATATACAGGCGACAGATGATTGTAATCAGTGTTATTTTAACCCCTTAGCAGACGATGTCAAACTCAAGGAATCCCAAAACGATTTCAAATTTTTTATTTAGAAACTTTTATCGAATGTGTGTTTAAATAAAAATTACTTTGTTGGAATAATTCTTTAAAAATAAGAATTTCTTTTTTAAATTTTTAAACTTTTGATAAACTTAGTTGTTTATTTAAATTTTTTATTATGCGTACAACGAATATGTATTAAACATTTTTGAAAGAGTCACTTTAGAAATAAATAATAATTAATAGTTTCTAAATCGGAATTTTTTCCTATTGAAACATAAATCACATTTACACACATATATTACTAATAGCATGCTAAAATTTCTAACAGATTGATTAGACACAAAATAAATTAGTTTTGAAAATCCACTGTTCCCTTAAAAGTCATATATTTTAACCTCTTGCCTTATGAATCGAGCGACGATTGTGAGCGACGAATTCGTTAAGAATGGAGTCATCTCAAGAAAGAAGTTGAAACAACGTTGGAAGTTTTTTTGTTTGATGTCTGGAGCAATTGGTTTACGATTTGAAACATTACTTGTTTGTTAAGTGTGCGAGATAAAAATGCTTGTCTTTTTTTCTTCTAAAGCATAGGGTGTACATTATATGTGAGTAAACAAGCTATGTAAGCAATACATTGGTACTTATTTCAACAGTATTATTATAATTGTCTTAATTGTCTTATCATGAAAATCGTGTCAAGAATAGATAAAACGTCAGAATTTCTCTAATATAAAAAGTTATGAATTGATTACATATTAACATCTTGCCTTATGAATCAAACGACGATTGTGTGTGCCACTTTCGATGAAAGCTTTTCTTATGCGTCTTGACCAGAAGCAATTTCATCACTAACTAAATTTTGCACACTTTTTTTACAGGACAAACTACAATGCTATCTTCAGATGTATCCAAATCGGTATCTGTTTCAGTTTCTAAGGTGTAATCAGGGCAACTTTCAGCATCGTTATTAGTATCAATTTTCCTTTTTTGCCATTAGGTTAAATTTTTAGATTTTTTTAAAGAATTTTTTAAGCACCAGCAGTTAATTATTTATTGCATATAATATAATACTCTATTGCAATTACGCCTAAGAATAAAATACCAACTCTTATATGCAACTGTAACAAACAATGACGCAAAAACAAAAACTTTATCTCCTAAAAACAGTAACGTGTCTGACACCAGCTTTTCATTTTTGGCCAGAAAGAATCATCACGTGTCTGACACGAGCTTTTCACTTTTGGCCAGACAGAACCATCACGTATGTGATACGAGGTTCTTATTTTAGGCACAGCAGTACGATCACGTCTCCCATACGTTGTTTTAAGGCAAAGGGTTAAGCGTCCTACAAATTATCAGTTAAATTGTGCAGTTTTCCATAGTGTGACGTCATAGTTGAAAAATAAATTGCGTAAACCCGACTTTATCAACTTAAACAATTTCCCCCTTTACAACAATAAAAATATTTGAGCACCTTTTCTTCTATAATAGTTGATTTTACTAAATATTAAAATATTGTTCTATATTATCTATATATATTTTCCCTTCCTATCTATTAATAATCTAAATACAGAAATTAAAATGTTCATCAAATATAATAAAAAAATTTATTAAGAGCTGAAAAATAAGCACAAAATCAACAAGAAATAAGAATTTTAACCTTTTGCAGACGGATGGCTAATATTTTGACCAAGATATGCGAGAGACAAAAGTACGGGCTTACATTAGCAGTAAAAATACTGAGATTTAATATTTTATCCTGTTGTAACATTTTTACCTACATTTTTGATTGTGATCCACGGCTTTATATATTGAAAAATCCCAGTTTAACATACAATATTAACTCTTCAGATCTACAATAAAAACAGAATGATATCGACGTATTCACATGAAAATTAATCCATACAATATAAACAGCTGATAAAATTTTTTAAGTCCCCTTTTGCAAAACAAAGGTAAAAATCTGTCATTTGAAAAGAATGATTTTGAATTTATTTGTTCATTACTATCTGGTACAAAGTAAAAGAAGTGTCATAATTCCAAAACATTTAGACTAAAATATGTTTTAACCCTTTCGTTGGCAGTTTATTTCTCACACAACGTTTTCAAACTTTCAAAATAGATGTGTTAATTCTATTCAATCGATCGAACAATAGATGACAGCACAAAACTGAAGAGGAATCGTTATAACAGCAAGGCCAATAAATTATAATGGGTTTTACGATTCTCACAGGTGTATTTTGTAAGTTCATGTAGATGGGGAGTAATCTTCCAACGCCCACGAAAGGTTTAATTTATTTATTTCGATTAAATTCGAGGTACTTACTTTTAAAACTAGCATTTTACTATACAATCCGCTAATTTCTGTTGCAGTTTTTATTATGGAAACACCATATGGGCAGGGTAACGTTGCTCCTTATAAAGTGAACAACACAAATACATTCCAGCCTTACGTGGGAGTCGAATTGAAGCCCATCAGGTGGGATCACAACACAATAGCAACTATACAATATGAATGGCAGATTGAAATATGTATGTAATGAAAAATCTTAATATAACTAACATTAACGCCATGGGTCTCCGCCAAATGGCAATACTTGAACTCTACTCGGGCAACACCACAATATTGAGAAATGAAACTAACTTCGAACTTTTAAGAGAATATGCAAATGAATTCTGATGACGCGAAATACAAATCAATAAAATGAGTTTAATGGGCAAATAATATCCACAGCAAATTGTTTTTCTAAATGGTATCCCACATGGTTGAAATGACAGCTGATCATGAGCTAGGACAAGCTGGAATGTTCAGAATTGTTCAAACTTCCTGTTAGTTTTACTGTGGGCTGTCTACAATAACTTAGATTTAAGATATTTATTAATATACTAGAACAGGGATGGACAAACTTTTTTGGCAGCGGGCCAAAAATCAAAAGAAAATAAATTAGGCTGGCCAAGATAAATTTTTCTAAAATTTTAAAAACAATATACAAGTACCTAACGATTTAAATACGTTAATGAGATGAATGAAATTGCGATTTCATTTTAAAAAGTTCCTTATACTGAGGTTCGAAGTGAGATCTACTGATTTTAAGGAACGATGCTAAATGCTCATCTGTCAGTCTTCTTCTGAAATTAGTCTTTCTAAGGTTCAAAGTTGAAAACACTTGTTCACACATAAGAAGCAAATATACCGCTGATCTTTTGGGCGTGAGATAATAAATTTGGGATATAATACTTAAGCAAAATAGAAAAGGTATAAAAAGGTATGTATAAATATGTATTTCTTTCAATTTGCCTCGGACCGGCAACATAAAATTCTATCCGTGGGCCGGATAAAACATTCCGGCGGGCCGTAGTTTGCCCATTCCTGAACTAAAATATATCTTGTTATATGACGGGATCAGTAAAATTTTTAATTTTCTAGAATTGTAATAGGATGGAGAGCAGAGGTTTTAATACTGACAGGGATTATTTGGTGGTATACATGAATGATATCCAAAATTGAGCGAATCGATTGAAAACCGTGTGGTTATGTATAAAAACGAACCCACAAGCGAACAAACTTCTTAATTTTCAAAGATATATAACTTAAATGCTAGATATATTTATTAGTCTTTGAAATAGACTCGTAAACTTTTATGAAAAGAATTTGTTGTTAAAACCGAAAGTAAAATTTTCATTGCAACAAAAAATAATCGATTATTAAATTTAAAAATAGCATATATGTACCTAATCTACTATTTAAAACAAATATACAAGAAAAGTATTTACGTAATATCTAAGTTCAGTGATAAAACATATGAAAATAATGAAGACGATATTTAAATAGTTTAAAATAAGAAATAATTAAATGAGATGGTTAAAGGAATGACACTTTAAAGCTTGAAAAAAAATGTTTTTTTACCTATTTATTACGTAATAAATTTAATCACCTTCTCTTAACAGGGGAAAATAGAGCTCGAAATAATGGCAATAAACACTCGAAAAGGAGGGGAGGGTTGAATTTCGAAAGTTTTAAAGACGACAGTATTTTTCACTGTGATATGAAGCATATTTATACCAATTTATTTTAGAATCGGATCAATAGTTTAGGAGGAGATAAACTTTGAATTTTGCTAACCCTAACTCATGAATAATCCAAATATGGATGCCTCTATCCATTCCAGGTTCAACCCCTTCATAAATTCGAGGATAGACGGACAGATAACTTAGGCTATTATTATATAGGGGATGAGGACGAATTATAATATTCAAAGTGCTTAAATTTTATATATATCTAAATATCTATCTATCTATCTATCTATCTATCTATCTATCTATCTATCTATCTATCTATCTATATATATATATATATATATATATATATATATATATATATATATATATATATATATATATATATATATATATACATATATATATACATATATATATATACATATATATATACATATATATATATATATATATATATATATATATATACATATATATATATACATATATATATATATATATATATATATATATATATATATATATATATATATATATATATATATATATATATATACACACACACATATATATACATACATTTTATTCTCGCGATTTCATATCTTCTTAAATTTAATACATTCTTTAATATATATTTAGCTGAAATTATTCAAAAGTTAGCATTCTGTTTGTGAAAATACTTGTCTATATATAGCTTTCTTTTTGCCTTTTCGAACTGGATAGCAAACGATTAATTTTTAATCAAAAATAACATTTCCGAATGAAACGCTTTTAGAAGCATGGATTTTATAACAAAACATTTGTACTTCGAAGAAATTCTATCAAGCGCAATCAGGTTTAAAAAATAGATTTTACAATAGAATACTATGCGAAATTTTCATAGAATTTCGCAAGCTATCCAAAATATCCCATTTATTCCAGCGACGCATACCGGCTTAACTATATGCAGAATTAGAACAGAGTTTAAACAATAAATGGAATTCAACGTAATGTCTACTTTCTACGATTGATAATGGATGGTTAAAGGAATGACGTCATAATGTTAGAAAAAAGTGTTACTTTTACCTATATATTAAGTGATAAATCGATAAATTTGATGTTCTGCTCTTAACCGGGGGCAACAGAGCTTGAAATAATGTCATTAAATGCTAGAAAAGCGGGGAAGGGGTGGATTTCGAACGTTTTTGAACTCGGTTTGAATTTTGCAAACTCTAACGCATCCAAAATGTAATATGGCTGCTCTATCCATTCCAGGTCTAACCGCTCAATAAATTCGCGGACAGACGGACAGAAAACTTAGGCTATTATTATATAGAACAGGGCTGTCCAACTGGCGTCCCGCGGGCCGCATCCGACCCGCCAACTTCTTATTCAGCATATTTCTTTTTTCAGAATTTTATGGTATCAAGAAGCATCCGAGACTACCATTCTTGGTCAAGCCAAAGTCCCCGAAGTTTCCTCTTGATCGCAAATTGTTTCATAATCCTTCTGTTCCGTTGTTTTATAATTTATAATTCAACTATGAATTGTTATTGTATAAGAAGTAAGAGGTTATTGTTCAACTTTTCCAAACTGAGGCCCGCCAGGTGATCAGTAACCGGAATTCTGGCCCGTGGGCTCTTTGCAGTTGGACAGCCCTGATATAGAAGATACTCGGCAAAAATGACTTGGGAATTAATGGCTTAAATCCAGACTTCAACAGGAAAAGCAATCGACTCTTGAATGTCTTACCCAAGCGAGTTCTCTCAGATTAAACTTTTTTTTAAAATTATATATCAACAAACATTCATTTCACGCTTATTCATGTACTGAAAATAGTATATTTAGCGTACGCAATCATCTAAGACAAAAGCCTATCGTAGGCTGAAAAGATATCCAAAATCCTAGTCAACTGTGTAGCGTGTTTCATTATAATATGTATGGACAAATTTGAAGCGTAACAGGCTTCTTAAGGCATTTTTTTCACCGAAACAATTGTGAAGAGAGGGAGATTTATATTCTCGTGTGAATAGAATACGGGAAATAGAAATTTTTAAAATTAAGGTTTCATTACCATAATAATTAGCCTTTTTTCAACGTACATTATTGCCGTGTTTTTGGGAGTAGTTCTAAATTGCCTCACACATTACTTAACACTGACCTTTCGAATAGGCTTTCACTGGTGAAGGTGTTTTATCCCTCTCTTGATTAAAGCTCGGTTGATTTGTATTCAGGACATTATTCAGGCGTAGTATTAAAAAAATACCTTGATTTCTTTTCAAGCCATTACGCAACCACATCCGTGCTTTATTTTGTGAAAAGGATTCTTTCCACTCTCTATTCAAGGATATGTTTTGCTAGAAACAATGTGACTTTTGTGAGAGTTTTTACTGTTTCGCCTAAAATTAGTTGTTTTATTTTTTCTCAAACGAATTTCTACGGGTAACTCCGAAGAGATAGTCGGTAGTCCAGCATGAAATCATGAAGAAAGATGACTACAGACTAGATTTCACCTTCGCTACCGCAAAAAGAAGGTCAGTGCGGCTTACAGCTTAATTATTCATAAAAGAAGGACAGAGTCAATTATGCATAATATGGGCAATTAGGAAGAGGTGAATTTGATTTAAATTCATTATCAATGTAACTTTGTCATTACCAGCCACTGCTTTTCTTGGTTCCGCTGGCAGAAATGACGTGTTTGCATTTCATTAAATTATGAATTGTGTCACTCGCACTACAGAACCAAGATCTGATAAAATGTTATTTGTTTATCTCAGATTCAGTTACTCAATTTACCCTTCGTCACTACAAGGGACTTCACTCATTCTTCTATTATTCAGATCAAATGCCTCTTCTTAGGTGGCAAGATAATTCTTTGTCTGGAACCAAATTTCTTATACTTCTTTAAAACCTTGACATACAATTAAAACAGAATTCGATGCGCCCGAAAAATATTGGCTCAATTAAACAGCTGTATACAACGTTTTATTTTGAAATTTGGACTGTTATTCAGATCAAATGTCTCTTCTTGGGTGACAAGATAATTCTTTGTCTGGAACCAAATTGCTTATACTTCTTTAAACCCTTGACATACAAATAAAACAGAATTCGATGAGTCCGAAATATACCATTTAATTTGGTTCAATTAAACAGCTATATACAGCGTTTTATTTTGAAATTTGGATTGTTATCCAGATTAAATGCCTCTTCTTAGGTGACAAGGTAATTCTTTGTCTGGAACCAAATTGCTTATACTTCTTTAAACCCTTGACATACAAATAAAACAGAATTCTATGAGTCTGAAAAGTACTATTTAATTTGGCTCAATTTAAACAGCTATATACAACCTTTTATTTTGAAATTTGGATTGTTATCCAGATCAAATGGTCTTCTTAGGTGACAAGATAATTCTTTGTCTGGAACCAAATTGCTTATACTTCTTTAGCACTAGATTTACGGATGTTGATCATATACTTATTTTTACTGAATTGAGCCAATTTGACTCATTCAAGAAAATTGAAGTTTTTTGCAAAGAAAATAGTTCCAAATTAATTTAAATGAAATGTTTATTATAAAATAATTCATGGAAAACATTTTTTACATATAAAATCTGTTTTGAAACACATTTTCCGCAAACATTTCTATTACATTTAGCACAATGGTTTCTACATCTGTTTCTTTTGCATGATTGTTGAACTTGACAATTCTTCCGTGCGTCAGTAGCATGAATTTCTGTCATTGGAATGGAAGTGTTCTCGACTTCTTCTCTATATTTACTTTATACTATACTTTATATACTTTATATTTACTTTATACTATATTTATTACTATATTTATTTATTTTCATATACATTCTATGAGTCAAATTGGCTCACAACCGTGAAAATAGGTATACCCCATTTGATAATGCGAAATGAAGGGGTCTGCGGGGAAGAGGAATGAAAGTTTACATATATTTTATTACTTAACTAAAAACCAACGTATGTTTTTGAAAAGGGATATTCCAATATTTGACACCGTCAGTACGATTAAAAAAAAGTTCTTTACCGGGAAGGTTAACTCCATCCGGTAGTATTGCTACTTATTGTATAAAATGGCTTTAAAAGGCATTCCCACGGATTATAATTTTTAATATATGGACAAAAATACTCGAGTATAAATAATAACATTAACGTCTAGTCTAAGAGGAAAATTTTCAAAGTATAATTCTCCCATATAGATCCATGAGGGTGTTGATCAATTTATTGTAGAAATACCACATAGACAGTCAACTCTCTATGAATTGACAACACAAATACATCAAAACAACAGTGTTCATATAAGAAACGAATACCCTAGAATACTATCATGTTCGGGTCGAAAGCTGTCGTTAGAGTGACGAGTGCAAAATAATTTTTTTAAATATTTAAAATCAAGGAAAGGCAAGTAAAACATTTATTGTCACTTAAAAAATAATTTACTGAGTATTATTTTTTCCTTCTATTAGTTTATTGTTTTAATTAGAGTACATTTCTGAAACATAAAGATAGTTTAGAGTTATGATGAATTAAATCAATAGTTACTGGTCTAACCAGGTTGGTGTCTCACCAACACTGACTGTGGTGTGCTCCACACCAAACTTAACCGAACGTATAGTATGTACATGCCCGCATGAATGTTCGTAATCGTTCGTAATCGACTTTAAGCAGCAATTAACCATACTGCTCCAAACTAAACCTAACTCAGTATTCTTATTTGTTCAGATATGATAGTTTGCTCTGCATTTATTGGCACCTCTGATGTCTCCTATTAAATATATTCTGAAATACAGAGTTCGAATCCATTTTTTTTAAACTTATAATTGCCTTTATTTTAACAAAGCTATTCAGCTAGTTTCTTTTTCTCAAAGAATCACTCCAATTTCAAGAGCAAATAATAAAATTTCTTAAAACCTAACATCTACGTTTAAAGATAGAGTTAGTTACACTGTAATGTTTTAACTTTAACCGTTGATGGACGGTCTCACACATTTTTCCCCTAAGGATTTTCACATTTTTAAATAACTAATTCGTACTTTTCAGAGTATCTACAGCATTCTCTCAGATTCCCTTACAAAGTTGCGAGTTAATTAAAAATTTGTTTAAATGAAAGAAACAGTCTTATCTACTCCAAAACAATAATAAAATAGTGCACACCTAATAAAATATGTGTACAGTATTTAAAGATTGATATAACAACGAAATTTTTCTAATGATTTAGTTTTTTTACTACCTTGCTAAAAGGTTATTTCTCTGTTTTATTTCCTCTAGTCTAGATTCCAAACACTTTTTGAAAACTTAAAAACACCCTTTTTTAACAATATCAGAAACATTCAACTTAAAAATAACTACACATATGCTTGTATTTACAAAGAAAATGTAGTATTCTCTGTTTAGCTCTTTATTGTTCTAATAACCTTTTTCAGTAATATGCTTTACCTAATAACCTAAACGTAAGCGGATGTAAAACAAAATAACTCCGAAATTTCATGCAAATTAGAATACCTCCTCCAAGATAAAAACATGCATAAACAGCAGACATTACAGTTTATTCCTGAAAACAATGATTTTGTGATGATGATTCAGGCACTTTTAGAAGTTTTGACAAAAATTTCTTTCTCTTATTAAGAAATTTTGGCAGTGGAACTTGGAGTTATAAATACCGAGACTCATTTATATCACCTGTCCTTTCCTTTCGCTGAATTTTATAAAATTATTTTAATGGAAAAGCTTATTACCAAGTTATTTCATATTGTAAACGTACAACACATGTACAACAAGCGTACAATGACAAGACAGAGATGGCGAACCTTTGGCACGCGTGCCACTAGATGGCAAGCAGTAAGTATTTCAGTGGCATGGATTTGGTTTGGTTTTGGAGTCCTACGGTATACTTTTTGCAACACGAGGGCTAATGAGACCGGGACCTACTGCTTACAGCCAATTCCGAAAGGCTAAGAACATCCATGCCCTAGTGGGATTCAAACCCATGAACTCCGGTTCCGAAGGACAGCACCCTAACCATTCGGCCATCATTCGACCAGTGGTATGGGACAAGTGCATATTAAATTGTATTTATTAACATAAATTCAGTGAAAACAACACTTAAAAAAACTTACTCCAAGATTAACAGCCATCAAAGGCGTATACAGAAATGAGAACGTTTCATGGGGTGACTAGTGCCAAAGCCTCCTAGACAGTTTTGTTTGTTTGGTTTGGAGTGCTACGGCCTACATTTTTGCAACACGAGGGCTAATGAGACCGGGACCTATAACTTAAGGCCGATTCCGAACGGCTACGAACATCCATGCCACAGTGGGATTCGAACCCACGAACTCCGGTACCGAAGGCCAGCACCCTAACCCATCGGCCATCGTTCGACCCTAGACAGTGAGAACAATTCTGTAGGAGGCTTTGCTAATGCCCCCTTCCACTATGCTGTGGCGGACACTGACGTTTTCTTGGGGAAGTGTGTGGTTTGGTTTGGTTTGGAGCGCTAAGGTCTACTGTTTTGCACACGAGTTTGTATTCAGGGCTATATTTTAATAGACCGGGATATACTTAAAACTGATGTTTCGAGCTACGAAAAAAGGTATTCGAACCCACGAACTCCGTTTCTAATCATGGACGTTCAGCGCTTCAACCACATCAATCGGCCAGAGTTGCGGCGGGCGTGCTTGCAGTGCGTTTGAAATCTGGCGAGGGGATCGTAACTAACAAATTGATTCTTAATCAAAAAGCTAAATTTTGAAAAATTTTTGTCAAAATTTGATATTTTAAATATTTTAATATAAATTTTTAATAAATTAAAATAATAAATTTTTCGAGGTATGAAAAAAGGTATTTTTTTTTTCTATTTTGAGAAGGAAAGAAAGCATCGATGAACGCTATGGGGCCAAATTCAAGTCAAACGCGTATCTCTCGTATCTCACCTTCCGTCCACAAATTTGCCGAACGATGGCCGATTGGTTAGGGTGCTGGCCTTCGGAACCGGAGTTGTAAAATTGAAAATGTTCAAATCTCTTATGTTCGTATTCGTTCGGAAGGAAAGGTCCCGGTCTCGTTAGCCCACGTGTTGCAAAAAGTAGACCATAGTGCTCCAAACCAAACCTAAACCGTCACAAATTTGCGGACAAAAGCAAGTTTCGGGTTTGGTTTGGAGTGCTACGATCTACTTTTGAAACATGAATAAAGGGTGTATCCCTATAGATTAAGTATAGGGAAATAAATGTGTTTCACAGTAAAATAAATATTTCACCCCCATAACCCTTTAAAAGGGACTTAGTAATCTGAATTCAAATTCGAATTACTGTATGTTGTAATGTACTTACAACCCTAACACCAGTGTTCGTTTACAAAGGGGAAACACAGTAAAAATATAATACCTTATATTTGGACTACAACATTTATTCTGTACACTATTTACAAATTGCTACATTACTTGATTACCATATAACATAACCAGCAATTATTTGGATTTTATATTCATCAATACACAATAATTATTACAATTCTCTTTTGTTATACGTTATTCCTTAATCAAAATATTGAATTACTAACTGAGGCCTAAATAACCGTCATGAATATGTTAAATCTGTTTACCTCCAGTCATTACAGGGGAGCAGGCAGGGGCTTTCATCATGCTGTATGTCGATCTCGGTGCGGGCGCACAGGACGTCGGTGCTGGCGTGCAGGGCTTGGGATTTCGATGTCCAGCTACTCTTGAATCCCGACTTCGACTCCTCTTTCTTCACTCTCTTTCCCAACTCATCACCTCGGTTTTAACGCCCTTTTTTCTTTGCCAATCGCTTGTTGGTGAAATTTTTCCATATCTGCACCCCCTTCGGGCGTGCAGGTACACTCATTAAAATAGCCCATTTTTTGAAAGCTGACATTATTTTTTAGCCCCTGCCCCCATAACTCACGGTTACATCTCTGGGAGAGCTTGCCCGTTACCCTTGTGCCCCTCCGTGATCTATAACTCCTCCGCATTGGTCTATAAACTTGAAGTCAACAGCTGCACCTAAATTCATCTTGGAAATTTCTTCCACAGCTGTGCATGCTCTTGCTGACCGTCGTGGGAAAGTACCTCGGTAATCTATTACCTTAACCCCCCTCCCCTCCCAAAGGAGAAAGAATCTTTATTACCACATTTTAAATTTAGACATCTATGTTAATTTTTATAGCAGAAAAGTGAAACTTTTGTGTTAAAATTCTTATGATTCATATCAATTTTTATAAAATATAATCATATACTCATAAAACTCATAAGAACTTTTATTTTGTAATTTGCGCATAGTTAAATTTTTAAAGTTAAAATGTCCAAAAGGAATACTCATCTTATTTGGCACACTTTTGTAATAAAGCAATTTCATGCAATGTCACGAACTACTTTAATGCCCTTCCCATTCATTTGCATGTTTACGACAGCCAATAGGCAAACAATAAACTGTCCTTCCGTTTGAAACAAGAGCCGGAATTGTTATAAGTTAATATGTGCCCTGCTGAGTGAAATCTCCTTATTGGAAGTGCATTCGGTCAACGGTTGCAAAGTAAGAGGGCTATGCATCCTGGATATTACTAAAACGTGTTGAGTTTGGTTTGGTTACGTTTGGAAGACTACGATCTACTGTTTTGCAACACGAGGGCTAATGAGACCTAGACCTACTGCTTAAAGCCGATTCCTAATTTCTACGAACATCCATGCCTCAGTGGAATTTGAACTCACGAACTCCGATAAGTTAGAATACCTACGTTCGAAATTTAAATCTCGTTATATTTCCAATAGAAGAGTTCTCAACTAAAAGTACATTTTGGATATTGACTCTTCTCATGCAAATATTCTATAAGAGATATTGATGTAGAATCTGTTTTAAATTACGTTCGAATTGAATTAGTAATAATGCATTGTTTTTCTTGAAAAACTTAACGAAGCTATAATTATCAAATAAAGTGAGGTTAAAAAGAATTTGAACAGTGTCAGTTTATACAATAGTTTCAGGCCAAATAGTGTAAATTAAATTAAATTATTTCATGATGACTTGTTTACATTAGCTTAAAAAATAAATTTTAAAAATACCTATAGCGTAACCTTGAGAACGCCTAAAAACGAAATTATGCAAAATTTCAAGGTATAATAAAAGGATTTGAACATTTAATGAAAAGGTTGAACATTAACTTCATGCACTGAAAGAGTAAAAAAAAATAAATGCAATTTTCTTTTCTTAAAACTTTCTATTAGTCGTAAGAGTTCCAATTCCTTTTTTTAATCGTAAGTTTAATATTTGAAAATGTATAGAAAGCAAAATGAATTAACTTCAGTAATCAGTGATAAAATTGTGAATTTAAGAAATAATGATGTTGCTAGCTCGAGATTGATTCTGTAGTTTTTAATTTTCCGCAACTGGCAACGTAGAAAGAAATGAAGTTGAAAACAAAATGGACGCCAACGATGTGGAATACATTTTTTTTTTTTTGAAAGAATAAAAGCTACTTCTTTTAGAACCGAAATTAACCCCACTTCTAAATATATATGTTCGTGTACGTCAGTATGTAAATAACCTCTATAAAAAGCTCTCCCAAAGACTATTTCATTTAGAGAAAAAAACGAAGGGACCTCTTACCATTAAATAGCAAACATTTTAATATTAAATTTATCAGCTGTTTATAATGCAATAAGTAAATATAAAACAACTGGGGTTATCAAAAATAGAAAACGGGCAGGACGACCAAAAGTTTTTTACTGATAAAAAATTATAATTACTGAAAGATGTGAAAAATCTTTTTATTGGTGGCTTAGAAATATATATTGACATTGCATTTTGTTCAGATGTTTGTGTCATATCTCGAACAGTAAGACATTAATGCATAAATTTCGATATAACTGTAGTAGTGTAAGAAAAAATCGTATAGAGAGACTAATCATAAAAAAGGCTGTATTTTGCAAAAGACTATATAAATAATCCTTTAGTATTTTAGGAAAAGATGATTTTCCCTGGTGAAAGTAAATTTTGCTTGTTTGGATCCCATGGCAACAAAATTAATTGGAGAACAAATAAAACAGCTTTAAATCCTAAAAATGTACATTCATCTCCAAAGTATGGTGGTTGGAGCATTATGGTAGGAGGTAGAATGAATTAGACTGGAAATGTTAATTTGTGTGCAATTAGGGGAATTTCGAATGTGAGAAAATGTGTAGAGACATTGCGAGATAATTTATATCATAGTGCATCGAAATTGAGTGTTAAAGATGACTTCTGGTTCAAATAAGATAACAACCCTAAAAGGCCCCTCTACACTGTGGTCCGCTGCAAACCATTACCACCGTCTGCAGAGGGTATGGTTTACTCTGGTTGATGGTGGCAGACGATAAAAGAGCATTGGCGGACGATGGCTTCAGAGGCGGTTTTTCTTCAAAGATCAAAGGCAGTCAGATGTGCAACTAAAGTGCGCAGTAGACCCTATGGATGAATCCACGTGCTCGGTTCAATTAGTGGTCCAGCGTGAGGATGCAATCCGTGAACCATCGCTGAAGGTTACCATCAGGAAGTAGTGAACAATTGGCCATAGTGTGGAGGCTACAAAACTTATAACTAGCTTTACAAAAGAATTCCTCCTGTATAATATTCTCTGAAGAATGACAACTCCACCCCAATTCCCAGATCTAACCCCGATGAAAACACGGGGTATTTTTTTTGGATGAGGAAGTTAGAAAAATGAAATTTTAAAAGTTAAGTGAACTCTGTATCCTTTTTTCTAAAGGAATATGGAAAATATATCATCAGATCTAACCAAAAAGATGGTAGAAACAATGCCAACAAGACTACAAGCTGTGAGAGGCAATAATAGATTTTTTACGAAATTTTAATTTTAGGATGGGTTTCTATGAATTTAAGCTATAATTATTTAGTTTAAATACTTTTTTACCTTGAATATTTTCATATCTTGAAATATACATGTTATGGGTAATAACAAGCACTTCATTTTTTACTCTTTACATAAGATCATGTAAATTATTTATTTGGTAAAATTTCAATTAAATTTCCTTTATTTGCAATAAATTATTTTGAAAATTTGTATTGCTCAAAATCTTTTTTTCCTTCACCGTATAAACATTTTTTTCTAACATTTAGGGATTTATAACTTGATGTCCCTGAAAATCCTTTTATAAAATTCTAATTACGCGAGGCTTGTTTGCCAATAACTTACTGCTAACCAATTTATAGTAAAACAAGTAAGAAAAAAAGTTTTTAATTTCCTTCTTTCAGTGTCGTAACGACAAGATCCAAACACAATCATTGAATTTTCAGATATTTTAATTCATTTATAGACGAAATTTACAGTATTTTCAAATCACGTTACTTATAATCAATTCCTTGACCTCTTTGAATATGCTCCTACGTTTGAAGGACTTCTCATTGTTTGGGTTTTTATGAACACGGCAAGAGGAGAACAAAATTAACCTTCAGGGATTGACTCAGGAAGTTTGGAAATAAAAGTAAACTATAAGCAAAATTCTTCTCGAAGCATAAACGTCAGATTTTGCACGCACATTGTGGGCAGAACAGCTATTTACTTTTTATTTTTTTTTAATGTAGCTGAAAGGAACACGCAACCACATTAAAAACAGAAAGAGTGTCTTTTTTTGTCGAGCACAATACGTCCTTCTAATGTAGCATTTGTAAAATTGCGGAACTCGGAAGTGCGAAGCGATGGAGAATTACCTACGGTACAGATGTTGAATGTGGGCGGTAGGAAATGAGATGCATATTTGACTTCCGTTATTTGTATGGATACAGTGCTCGCAATATGTTAGATTGAAAACAAGTGCAAAACAATAGGTCAAAAGTATATCATTACTAGCAGAGGCACCTGTCTTTGCCTGGGCTGTTCAGGAATTGATATAATGAGCACGATATTAATTAATTAAATTCTGGATGAGAACTTCACCATCCAATTTCCGAAAGCTATATTTGATGAGTAAAAGATCTTTCAAATATGATTGTGTGATAAGTAAGAGATGTTTGTAAAATATTAGGATTGGGGTATAAGTCAAGGCAACTGCTGTGGTGTAGTACATTGCTGTTGTTATTTCGAAGCCATTAATAACCCGAATTTGCTTTATATCGTCTTTAATTATAGTAAAATGACACTAAACAATATTACAATATTCAAATATAGAACAAAAGACAAGGAAATATGCTAAAAAAATATATAAAAAAATTAAAAAGTAAAAGAAGCACTCCACGTGCTACACCTGAAAGAAGAAAAAAAAATTGCCAAAGTCCACTCTTTTACTTCTTTCTGAACTACTCCAGCAGCCCTATACTTTTCCATTATCCTGTGCTGATGCATTCGTTGTTCCATTGTCCTTTGCACAATGCGTCCTTTCCCGGCTCTGCTCAGAAGGACCGGGACTCCAAGGATGGTCCTGAATCGCCTCCTGGAGACCAATCACAACTCTCCAAAACTTGGTGAAGTTTAAGTGCAATCGTTTTCACTGGCCACACCACACGTTTCCTGGAGTCGCGAAAAAATACTTGGGCATTCAACCCACAACGTGTGAGTGCGGCGAGCAAATCAGTTTCGCAAACCTTATGTAAAACATAGCTGCACTCTCACAGCAACTATATTTTTTTCTTGTAGATATGAGTTCGTATCTTACTACAAACATAGATCTTAATAGCGTTTTAAGCTGTAAGTACCTGTCTCAGCTATTTTTTTCAATATTCTTTAAGTACATTTAAAGTTAGGATTATATAAAGCATTTCATACAAGTGATACGAGGGTTGGGGCAAAGTCATGCAACTATTTTTTTTCTTGTAGATATGTGAACGGATCACAAACGTATATGTGTCACGTGGGAGTTCTGAAGGCATAGTGTGTATGCAGAACAACAGATGGCTCTGTGATAGCTGATCGTAGAGCAGTAAAGGCTGTGAAATCAGTCAATTGGGGAGTTTCGTGCGAGATGGAAGTAACTCGTGTTGAGCAGCGCGCTTACATCAAAATAGCCGTTCTCCGAGAGAGAAATGCGATGGAATGTCACAGTGAATTAGTGGAAGTCCTTGGTAATAATACCCTACCATACCGTGCCTTCGATCGCATTTCTCCCTCGGAGAAAGGCTAATTTGATGTAAACGCGCTGCTCAACTGGGGTTGCTTCCATCTCACATGACACTCACCAACTGACTGATTTCACAGCCCTCGCTGCTCTACGGCCAGCTATCACACAGCTATCTGTTGCTCTGCATGCACTATGCCAGCAGAACTTTCACACGACACATATATGTTTGTGATCCGTTCACATATATACAAGGAAAAAAATAGTTATCATGACTAGGCCCCAACCCTCATATTACTTGTATGAAATGCTGTATCTAATCCAATCTTTATATGTACTTACAGAATATTGAAAAAAATCGCTGGGACAGATACTTACAGCTTAAAATCCATTCAAACTCTATCAAGAACTATGCCTGTAATAAGATTCGAACTCACGAAATCGGAAAAAGACCATCTTACCCCTTTGATCATCGTAATGTCCATTGCTGTCTAGAATAGTAACTACTAGAAAATTTTATTTATTCTATGCAACGGAAAAGGGTTGGGCACTGAGGTATTTAAAAAAAGAGGGCATGGTACTGTACCCTTTGAAAAGCATCAACCATGAACACTTATTTTGCACGCAAACAGCTAATAGCTCACCAAATTGCACCAAACTTTTGGACAGGCATTCTTTGATACCCCTAGACATCCACCATTCGTATTATAGCTTCATCTGCCACTCCTATCTCGTTATATCACAGTATAACGGCTTTTAACGTTGCTAGTCAATAGCAGAGGGCAGTACATGAGTGTTATTGTATTTTAATATCCCGAAATAAATAGATTAGAAAAGTCGTAATTTATTTGAAAGTAAAATTATTTACAACGTAGTTTAAAATACTTACTATCTAAAGGCCCCTCTACACTCTGGTCCACTGCAAGCCAGAACCAATGTCTGGAGGGGGTATGGCTTATCGAGGTCGACGATGGCAGACAATAAAATGACCTTGGCGGAGGAGGGCTTCGGAAGCGGCTTTTCTCCAAAGATCAAAGGCAGCCAACATGCGCAATTAAAGTGCGCAGTAGACCCTGTGAACGAATCCACGCGATCGGCTCATTTAGTAGTGGCCCAGCGTGTGGATGCAACCCGTAAACCATCGTTCAAGGTCACCATCAGGAAGTGGTGAGCAATTGGCCATAGTGAGGAGGCTGCATAAGGTATAGATAAATTGGAGGAAAAAAATCCCCTTCTAATTCTAGAGTTTACTAAATTGCACTTTAACACTGAAATTAATGTCCATTTTCTAGTACAAGATTTTTAAAACTACATACTTAATCAAAATTAAAAGACAGTAGACCCTATGGACGAATCCACGCTCTTGGCTCATTTAGTAGTAGCCCAGTGTGTGGATGCAATCCGTAAATCATTGTTCAAGGTCACCATAAGGAATTGGTGAGCAATTGGCCATAGTATGGAGGCTGCATAAGTTATAGATAAATTGGAGAAAAAAAAAGAATCCCCTTCTAATTCTAGGGTTTACTAATTCTAGGTTCTAATTCTAGGAGCTCTTTAACACTGAAATTAATGTACATTTTCAAGTACAAGATTTTAAAACTACATACTTAATCAAAATTTAAATTTTAAATAAAAATTTCAATTAAAATAAATTATTTTATACATTTACTGAAACCTATTACAAAATATTAGACATGACTTTTAGATTAAATTTTTTATAATTGTTCCATGCAGTTATTAATATTAAGTATTAACATTGCAATTGATACAATTTTTTACTAAATTTCATCTTTTCTTTTAATTCAAAAATACCGAAATATTTGGATAATGGCTCGGACAAGTTTGAGTTTCCCTCCACCCCTGATACTAAATCCTGACTACGGCCTTGCGAAGTATCTGCAATAAAAGGAGGAACCTAATCTGCATCTTTACAACTCTTGATGACAAATCTAATTACATATCACACGATGCTGCTTACAAAACAATTTGTTTTTCGATGGCAGCAAACGGGAACGCAGACGACTGTTTGCCGAATCGGTGGTCTAATTTTAGAAAGTAATGACTGTGAAATGTACTTTAAGGAATAGAAGTTTCGAGGAAACGCTTTCGGCTTTTGTCTCCACTTCCTGGGCGTTGATGATCGAGTAGAAAACAAATGACAAGATGTGCTCCGTTAATAGAGCGAGATATCAAAACAATAAAATATCTCCATTGGGTAAAATTGAGTGACAAAAACAAAAGGTTAAAAGGAGGACTTTATCGGGGTTATATAGTTCATGTCCATTATAGCTTCCGCATGTTTTTCATCTCCTTTAGAAATCTCAGTGTTTCAATAGCTCATAAAATAAGAGACGATATAGCTGTTATACATACATACATATATATATATATATATATATATATATATATATATATATATATATATATATATATATATATATATATATATATATATATATATATATATATAAAGCAAATTACCCCTCCGCCCAGTAAAAAAGGTTGAAATCACACATATTAAACTATCTTTTTGCTTTAATTGTCTTTTTTCTTTTTTACTCTCCGCTACATTTCATATTTTTCTTACGATTCACCCATAATTTTTCAGAAATTGATTTGATCTGGTTTTTTGCCTAAATCTATAAGGAGAGAAAAAAATCTTATTACTGTTACACTGTTCATTAGAATAGTATTAGTTTGTTACTAAGATCGATATTACCTTAATTGTAAATATTTTTTACTGCTTAAAATGTTAAAAAAATAATGTAATAAAAATTTAAACAGCCTCAAAGTTTTGTTCAAAATTTTTAAAATTAGTTTTTTCCCTACTTTTTCATCATAGGTTTTTTACCTGTATGAAAATTGTGAAATCTGCAACTGTTCTGTTGTCCTTGTTCAAAAAGTCCAGGTCGATTACCCAAGCACGTGAGCCAGTAGCTATACGAATTAATGCGAAGGGATGCATCTTTCGTATAAAGCCAATGAATGAAGTCGTTCTTTCCCCACTAGTGGGAAAGAACGATTCTTTGCTGAAAGGGTCCCCGTAATTTAGAAGCAAGGCTTAACCAGCAGACCCCAGACTTGTCATGCCTCCTCCAGATGTATAGTTTAAACTTGGCAAAGCCTTCCGCTGTATGGTCCACTGTAAGGCATTACCACCTTCTGGAGGGGGTATGTCTTGTCAAGGTCGGCGATGGCAGGCTATAAAATAACCTTGGCGGAGGATGACTTTGCAAGCGGTTTTTCTCCAAAGATCAAAGACAACCAGCATGCGCTAATAAAGTGCGCAGTAGACTCTATGGATGCATACACGCGCTCTACTCATTTAGTGGCCCAGCGTGTGGATGCAACCTGTGAACCATCGTTCAAGATCGCCATCAAGACCAATACTGGAGTGGTGAATAATTGGCCATAGTGCTTGGGTTCCAGAAGATATTGCTACCACGAACCTATTTTACGTTGTCTAGCCTTTATTAATGAACACTGTGGATCTTTGACCTACTCGAACCTGGAACCCACAACCCTCCGATTTTGAGGTTGACGCCTTTTCTGACTGAGCTACCATGTCTCTCACGTGCTCTAGAGCAAGATGTCTATATATATTTGTATTATTTATAAAGTGTATTAGTTCAACTATTACGCTGATTTGATGTCGTTATTGGAGTGAAAATGTTATTTGTGAATTAATAGAAATAGGCAAAGCAACGAACCACCTACCCTGACTGGTGAAAAGCATTTGTAATGCCGCCCTGGAGTATCGTCTCAATTTTGATCATTTTAAGGAAGAGGGATTTCGCACCTGATTTTCACCTCGAACCTGCTGACTCCACAGTGAGAGAACATACAGACCACAGATTGAACTTGCATATTCTCTGGGTATACAGGGAGATATGTGGCGTGCCTTTCTAGTCTTGAACCCGGCACCCAGGAAATTTAGCTCTCATATGGTCACATTAATCTTCTAAAAGCATTGCTGTAATGGCATTATAAGGTCAAAGGGAGACCTAACTTTAATTTATGCACAGGGTCCACTTTTTTGTAAATCAGTTCCTGTCGCTATATGAACTCAGTCCGACCCGCAGCATATGTGCGATATGTCACAAGAAGTGGCACTTCGTGGTTGAAAGGTTGCCCACTCCTGAGCTGAGATAAAAAATTCGTGAAGAGTGTCACGGAAAAAGGAAGATGTTACTACAATGAGTACGCTAACGATAAAGTGTGGCTTTACTCAAAATTAGTTATAAAACGTAGAAGGAAAAATACCTCACAATAAAACAATGTTAGACAATGAGATTGCTGTCAACAACGTACTCAAAAGCTAAATGCGATGAATAGCTACCCTAAGTCGAGGAGATCATTGATTAAGTTTTGTTTATCGATCATTCTAACGCCAACCAATCTAAACAAAGAACTCTTGAAGTTATTCCTCGAAGTACAACAATCCCTAAGCGGTGATGAAAGTCAAATCATCCAGAAAACGATAAGCTTAAAATGGTTTAAGACATATTTGAAAAAAAAGACATCGTAATGCAACAATTCAATTAACTTTGAAATCTACCGGATATATAAACAAGACATTGTTAACTTCATAAAATGCCACAAGATTCGGTGACTAGGATATTTATTTAGAGCTGAGAATACGAACTCAGAAAATAATATAACATATACGAAATCTATGGGAACTAAAAAGCGTAGAAGACCTCCAATTAGACCGCTCGACTCTGTTGAAATCGATTTATGAATCTGAAAAAATGAATGGACATTGCCTCGGATAGGACTAGTTGTTTGAGGCGACCTTAGACTGTAATGGGATGCAGTACCTTAGAAAAAGAATCAAATAATTGCTTCCATGCATTTCAATTTTAAATCAAATATTAATATTTTTAAAAGGAACATAGTAGCTTTATAGATGAAAAATCTACATTATAAGAACCTATTTTTGATTCAATATAAAATAAATAATTTTCCTTTGTTTAGACTGCAATTTTTAATAAATCATTAATTCCCGAGTCATTTCTGCCTGATATATATATATATATATATATATATATATATATATATATATTTACATATATATATATATATATATATATATATATATATATATATATATATATATATATATATATATATTGTCACGAAGATTCGAATGAACACACAGTATAACGCAACAGAAGAATTTATTGAAGCTAAGTAGCAACTCGCAACTTTACAAGACCGAGAATTGCCTACAACTAGTGGGTATCAGCTTTTATACCCGAACAGAACATTCGAGAAATAACTAATTTACATATTAAAGAAAGATCTAGAATATTCAAGAATATAAGGAAACAATAAACAACATTTTTAAGTTAAAAATCCGTACTTTGGATAAACTGCCATGTCAAGCATCGAACCCACAATCTCCGGGTCTGGATCGCGTGCTTTGACCATTCGGCGACTTAGCTAGTTGGCTAAGTTACTTTATGCGGCATTGCTCTCATCTCAAAAAGACAGCGTCTCGCTGCTATTTAGATCTGGAGCGTGTCACAGGTCCCTTGTAAATTTCTTTTGACCTCTCTTCCGGAAGGACGACACATGGATTACGTCCATCTTCACTTTCGGTCTGCTTCGTCGGATCATGGTACGGCTTCATACGTAAAACATGGACAAAGTCTTTCGGTTTTCTTTTTCGGGAGGAAGGATCGAAATCTTGCACTTCATAGGTAACGTCGGATAGACGGCGCAACACTTGATAGGGACCGAAATACCTCCTTAAGAGCTTCTCTGAAAGACCGACCTTTCGGACCGGGGTATAAACCCATACGAGGTCTCCAGGACTATAAGACACCATTCGGTGCTTGGAGTCATAACGTCGACAGTCTTTATCTTGCGCTCTCAGAGTATGCGTTCGAGCCAACTGTCTCGACTCTTCTGCTCTGGAAATAGTCTTGGCTATGTAATCGTTAGTTGCATCATCAGGGCAGAATGGAAACATCGTGTCCAGAGTCGTTTCGGCTTCACGTCCATGAACTAGGTAGAACGGGGTGAATCCTGTTGTCTCCTGCTTAGCAGTGTTATAGGCGAACGTCACAAATGGTAGAATTTCGTCCCAGTTTTTTTGTTCGGTGTCAACATACATGGACAGCATATCGGCTAGAGTTTTGTTAAGGCGCTCCGTCAAACCATTTGTCTGGGGATGATAGGCCGTCGTCATGCGATGATCGATATTACACAATTCGACGAGAGCGGAAACAAGTCTGGATTGAAAAACGGCACCACGATCTGTAATAATGACTCGAGGAGCTCCATGTTTTAGAAGAATCTCTTCGAGCAGGAACTTGGCTACTTCTTCGGCTTCAGCAGTTGGTAAAGCTTTAGTTATTGCATAGCGGGTACAATAATCGGTGCATACTGCGATCCACTTATTACCATGGGCAGATTTAGGAAATCTCCCAAGCAGATCTATCCCAATTAGATGAAATGGTGCGACAGCAGGAGGGATTGAAACCAGGCGTCCAGGTGGTAGTTGTGTAACTGATTTTTTCCTTTGGCAATCTCGGCAGTGCATGACATATCTAACAACATTTCGGTACATTCCCGGCCAATAAAATCTTTTCCGGATCCTGTCGTACGTTTTCGCAAAGCCTAGATGCATGCCCTGCGGTAGGCGCGTCGTGAAAATGTTTAAGTATGTCTGCACGTAGATGTTTGGGAATGACGGGCAACCATGTCTTTCCAGCTGGATCAAAATTCTTTCTGCATAGGACTCCATCAATTAACTCAAATTGCCTTTCGGTGGATGATCCGATCTTCGGAAGGATCATTTTTGCTATGTCTGGATCTTTCTTCTGCTCGACAGCGAGGTCTATACTAGTAGTTACTGCTAAAAATTGATCTTGCGTCTCAGTCTCTTCGTCTACTGGATTCCTCGAGAGAGCGTCGGCATCGTTATGCTTCCTACCCGATTTGTATTTTACTGAAAAATTATGTTCTTGGAGTTGAAGAGCCCACCTTGCCAGTCGGCCTGAGGGATCCTTGAGATTCATAAGCCAGCACAATGAATGGTGATCTGTTACAACCGTAAAATGTCTTCCAAACAGGTATGGCCGGAATTTATTGATAGCCCATACGACAGCAAGGCATTCCCGTTCTGTAGTAGAATAATTTTTTTCGGCCTTTGTCAGGGTCCTAGAGGCGTAGGCTATGACCTTCTCGACTTCATTCTGAATTTGAATCAGAACTGCTCCAATACCATATCCGCTGGCGTCTGTATGAATTTTTGTAGGACATCTTTCGTCGAATATCCCCAATACTGGATCAGATGTAAGCGCTTTCTTCAGGTTGTCAAAAGCCTCTACCTCTTTAGAACCCCAATGAAATTTCGCATCGCCTTTCAGCAGCACCTGAAGGGGCTCGGCAAGATAGCAAAAGCCCTTAATGAACCTTCTGAAGTAGGAGCAAAGCCCAAGAAAGCTTCGTACGTCATGTAAGTTCTGTGGAGTAGGGAAATTGGTCACGGCTTTCACTTTGTCAGGATCTGGACGGACACCGCTACTGGATACGAGATGGCCTAGGATTTTTACTTCTTGAGCAGCAAAAAGGCACTTCTTGGAGTTAAGTATGAGTCCAGCTTCTTGAATGCATTTCAGAACTGTCCTTAATCGGATAAGGTGGTCTTCGTAACTTTCTGAAAAAACTACTATGTCGTCCAAGTAACATAGGCACATAGTCCATTTAAGATGGCGTAGCAAATTATCCATCATTCTTTCAAAAGTTGCAGGTGCATTGCAAAGTCCAAACAGCATGACTTTAAATTCGTATAACCCTTCTGGAGTAATAAAGGCAGTCTTTTCACGATCCGCTTCATCCACTTCTATCTGCCAGTAACCAGATCGGAGATCCATGGAAGAAAAGAACTTGGCGCCTTTTAAACAGCCTAGAGTATCGTCAATACGGGGCAGAGGATAAACATCCTTCTTCGTTATTCTATTCAGTTTGCGATAGTCCACGCAAAAACGCCAGCTACCATCTTTTTTTCTTATCAGTACCACAGGAGATGACCATGGACTCTCAGATGGCTGGACAATACCTTGGTCAAGCATTTTCTGAACCTCTTCTCTAATTATGCTTCTTTCAGTCGGTGAAACTCGGTAAGCCCTTTGGTAGATTGGAGCATGGTCACCCGTATTGATCCTGTGTTTCACATTTGTCTTTGCGGCTGTCGACCTGTTAGCTTTTGTAAAGATTCCCGGAAAGGCTTGTAGAAGCTCGACTAATTTGCGTTTTCTTTCGCTGCTCAACTCAGGGATATCATCTTGGTATAATCTATATTGGAATTCGTCGGGTCCTGTAGAGTACTAGTACTTTCTGTTGTTTCCGCAATCTCGCATATATGTCCTTCATCCAATAGCTCAGTTTCGCCTACGTACATTCCTTTAGGAATGACTTGATCTTTCACATGCAATCCAAATTTCACTTCGTCCATTATGGTATAAGGATACCATAGATGGTATGGCAAGGTTTCTTTCGAGCAGCAAGTGTCTATTGCCGTCCAAAATTACGCTTATGTTTCTTCCGACATCTAGTCCTGATACTGCTATTCTCGTCATTGAGCGTGGCTTAAGCCTGTAGTCCTTCGTGGCATACACCTTCCAAGCGTCTAGTGCTTTGGTTTCTTGGCCAGTATCTTCTAACAACAGTTCACTTCTGCCACAGTCTATCACAGCTTGAGAAGCTTCCAAAAAGTCCCAGCCGAGGATTATGTCGTGACTACAATGCTGTATGACGATGAATTCAACAGGCAGCTCTCGTCGATTTATCACGACACGCAGAACACATTTTCCTAGTGGCCTAACAAAATTGCCATTTGCGACTTTCAGCATAGTGTTCTTGACGTCAGCGAACATAACTTTCTTTAAGTATCGACGAAACTTATCGGAGACGACAGAAAAGGAGGCTCCAGAATCTACTAGAGCACGGATCGGTTGATTATCTACTAGAACGTCGAGGTGGTTACCCGTCATCCTTGCGGCCGATGGAGGATTTTCATTACATGCGGCCTCACCTCCTCGAAAGGTCGCTGTTCTTAGTTTTCTTCGTTTCTACGGCTTGGGGATTGACCTGATCGACGATATGGCGACGGTGATCGGGAACGACGGGTTGGTGATCGGCCTCTAGTAGGACTAGGAAACGAACGGCGTTCGAAGCTTGGTCGGCGAAACTCATCTTCAATGTCATCGAAGTTCTGTCGGCGGGCTCGATAATCGTCAAAAACGGCCTTCCTCTCACGGCAATAGCGTACGACGTGTCCAGGGCGTCCACAGTGGAAACATACTGGCCTGTTGTCGGTCGTTCTCCATAGGTCCGTTTTCCTGGGCTGGGGTACTGATCTCTGTACAGGACTTCTGGCTTTCCTCGTTACAGCGGCTGCATACGTGGGACGTCGTTGGGCGTCTGCAGACTTTGCGACCACTGGCGCCAAAGCTTTTTCGACTTCGTCTTGGATGACGGTCTGTAGCGGCTGGGAATAGGGGTCCGGCAACTCGTCTACTTGATTTACTACTCGATTAATCTCTTCGCGTACAATTCTACGGATAAGAGATACTAAATCGGTCTCGTCCTCCATGGCTGCAACTGGTACGACGTTTGGTAGTCGCTCAAATTTTCGGCCAATTCTTTTTTGCCTCATGTCTTCAATGTAGT